>OU611822.1:10010000-11210000 GCA_914767695.1 Ptilodon capucinus
TATTCAGAGGCGCCTCTTTGAGATCTTGAACCACACAAATGTTTGCTAGGGCCGCCCCTGTTTAGAACTGTAATTATAACTGCCTGCTTCATCTGTGGTCACAATGAGATCAAAGCAAATACTCTGGTATTTTTGCAAGTACAAAAATTATAAGCACAAAGCTCAAAACTTCCTATTATACAGGTGTATCAGAAGTCCGAAATAATATTATAGGTACTTACGGTGGCCAATATGTAGATGCATAGTGAAAGTAGATCATATCTCACTATCATAGTTTCTGTGTTACAGACCTTTTAATATCTGTCACAGGTATTGTGCTGTAACCTTAGGCCACACCCAGAAGCCTATTCAATAGTGCCAAATTCATCAAAGCGCGGCAACTACTATTATTCACAAAACAGAACTTGAAAATTTTGAATAGGTCTTGAGATGTTTAGCAGTTTTAATAATAAGTGTAAAAAAATTTTAAGTCATGATCAAATTTCGATGATATTTGTATACTATGCAAATAGCCAAGTATAATTTCAGACTTCTGAAACACCCTGTATAGTAACTTTTTTAGCCAAGGATAGATAGATCTACTACAAGGATCAAGACAAACTCTTAATTTACTGTATTTAAAGTAATATGTATATATTTGCAATATTTTTATCAGGTTTATGGCTACAAGTTAGTGCAAGTTGAAGGGAGGAGTGGTATTCAGTATATAGTGGTGCTCACCGGGGAGTGTGACTCCCAGCCTTCAACATTTACAGAACCTGGACACAGGAAGCTGCTAGTAGCAGCATTACTGCACATTTACATGACAGCGGGACCAGTTAAAGAAGGTACTATGTTGCTTGCATTTTAATTTTTAGGGTTCCATACCCAAAGGGTAAAACAATAACCCTATTACTAAGACTTTGCTGGCCATCCGTCTGTCACCAGGCTATATCTCATGAACCGTGATAGTTAAATGGTAGAAGTTTTCACAGATGTTGTATTTCTGTTGCCGCTATTACAACAAATACTAAAAAACAGAATAAAATAAATATTTGAGGGTGTATAGGCCCATACAACAAACGTGATTTTTTCGCTCGTAACCCTTCGTGCGCGAGTCCGACTGGCACTTGGCCGGTTTTTTTTGTATCTGTACCTATAATAAAATGCATAAGTGACAAACATGTCTTCCCTCTTTCTATAATTATAGCAAACGTTTTCCTATAATTTACTATACTTAAAGTATTGGCAACCATTAGAATTAAAAAAAAATATTTTGGTTCTTTTTCCAGATGAAATGTGGAAGTTCTTGGCGGAGGCCGGTCTTCTAGAAGAAACTGATCATGCCGGAAGGAAAATACTAACCACTATGTTTACTAGACAGATGTATTTACAATATTCAAAGGTTTTTACAGCATTTATGTGCCCTTATGACTTCCAGTATGCATGGTTAATCTATGTAATTCCTAGAAATAGATTTTGTTTATTCCGTATTGTTAAAAGTATTATTTTTAGGTAGGCGAAGCAGATCTAGCTAGGTATGTTTTCCAATGGGGCCAGAGAGCAATAGAGGAAGTCCCAAAAATATTTCTGCTCAACAAGATGTCTGAGGTATGTATGTGTTCCTTCATTGAAAAATTGCTTATCAGTAAGATATTATTGATTCTTATTAAATTATTATCTTATTAGATTTTTTAAAGTACTTGAGTATATTTTTTTATGGAATTATAGGGTATACTGTCATTTTGCAGGCTTTTGAAAAAACACCAGATTACTGGTGTGAACAATACAAGGAAGCAACTGAAGAAGTTCAAGAAAATTTACGTATTTACGGGCAGCGAACAAGCATAAAATGTCCTGCTGACTTGCTACCTAGATAAAATCACCTTACCTAAATTAAATAAAGATTTTATATTATTAGAAAAGGTTTTATCGGGTATTACCATGTTTGTTTTCGCTCTGAACTGTTTGTTTCCTCGAAATTTAATTTTATTATTTTACCAATCGATTCCTACCATATTCAAATACCATAGAGTATGTAATTACTGGCTGAAAGCACTTGTATCCAAATTAAAAAAGTAAAGTGATAACGTGGGAAGTCAGGTGACAGATGTTATCAATTTGTCACAATTTCAATACTGTCAAGTCCAGCTGTGATGTGCTGAGTTGTGTGCACACTTTTTGAGATATATTTTTCATAAACAAGCTTACAGCTGGTCGGAGGACTGAAGAAATCGTGAATAAGAGCCGTGTTGTTATATTTGTACAGTGAAAAATGGCACAGGCAGCAGCGGCGCCGCCCAAAGAGAGATATGTTCCGAACGCGCTCAAGTTTGCTTTCGGTGGCCTTGCTGGGTACAAATCTTTGATTTATTTTAAGATATTTACGTGTCCTTTACCGGGAGTCAATGTCATTAACATAGCCGCAAAACGGCTGTAGAATTCCATTATTTAACGGTTTTTTTTTATCATTTACTAGTGATAGTGATCACTTGCTTAATACGTATAGAAACCCATCTTGTTTTTTACAGCAAGATCGGTTTCTCAAGACCTTGCGCTCGTTATAGCTTACACGCTAAATGCTTAATCCAATAGGCCGCCAGTATCGTGACCGGTTATTTATTAACTGAAATATATTGATAAGTAGTATCAATAAATTGAACATGGGTTATGTAACCATGAAACAAAGTGATATGAGTTGTGAAAGCTGTTTGAGTAATTTGCCTAACAACATTATTTTTATGAGCCCTCTAGGTAAAAGCTGGTCCTAAAACATCATCACAATTTATATATTTGATCAGCTATGTTTTACTAATAATAGTATACAGAATGAATAAGTAGTTTACATATCCATGAGAAAAAATTGTTGCATCTTGCATAACAGTTTTCTCTCATACTTATGTTGATTGATATAGTTAACCTGTCCATGAGAATCTTGTATTTTATGTAACAACATGATGACGAACCTGAATCCTGACCTAGGAGCACAGTGGGGACTCAAAAGAGTCACTAGCATTACACTAAACTAAGCATATCTTAGAGCCATAATGTATGAGCAAGACAGCCATATTTTTAGCATATCGAAAATGCCCATCCTATGACAGCATTCTTCTTTTGTTTTTTAAGTTAGAAAACTACCTACCAATAATTACATGGAGTAATGTACTTAACTTTAAAAACCTTCACACATCTTTGGCAAGTAAAATAATGCCAGGTCAAACAAAGCCCAGGACTGAGATGTGTGGAGAAGGAAAGGGAAGGATTTTGCCCATGAGTGGGACATAGAAAGGCAATAAAAAAATGTACCCATTCTTTAATACATCTGCTTTACACATTAGTATTTTTCATAACAATTCTTGGGACTGCCAAAGATGTTTTTTTTCTAACCAGGACCAGCTTAACAAACTCTCCGTAGTATGGCAGAGTTTATATGTTATAACTGGATGATTCTTATTATTTATCTTTATAACTCAAGTATTTATTTATACAAAAGTCAGTATGTAGTACATACTAGATAGCCCCACTAAACTGTGTACTCAGTTTGATTGGGATCAGATGAGTGACTAAAGTATGAGAGTCGGTACATACACCTATCCCTAAGGTATTTATTTACCCATTAGAATGCAACCTTCATAATCCTGGCATAATTACAACATTCTTAGTTTAAAAGCAACCTCTATAGTCCTTGCTTACTTACAGTATTCTTAATTAAAAAACAACCTCCATAGTCTTAGCTTACTTACAGTATTCTTAATTTAAAAATAACCTCTATAGTCCTTGCTTACTTACAGTATTCTTAATTAAAAGACAACCTCCATAGTCTTAGCTTACTTACAGTATTCTTAATTTAAAAATAACCTCCATAGTCTTAGCTTACTTACAGTATTCTTAATTTAAAAATAACCTCTATAGTCCTTGCTTACTTACAGTATTCTTAATTAAAAAACAACCTCCATAGGCCTTGCTTGTTTCCAAAATTCTTAATTTAAAAGCAACTTCCATAGTCCTTGCTTATTTCCGAAATTCTTTATTTAAAAGCAACTTCCATAGTCCTTACTTATTTAAAGTATTCTTAATTTAAAAGAAATCTCCATAGTCCTTGCTTATTTTCAAAATTCTTAATTTCAAAGCAACTTCCATAGCTTATTTCCAAAATTCTTAATTTCAAAGCAACCTCCACAGTCCTTACTTATTTACAGTATTCTTAATTTAAAAGCAACCTCCATAGTCCTTGCTTACTTACAGCATCTATAATATAAAAGTTAACTTTTTGTTTCAACAGTATGGCAGCGACATGTGTGGTACAGCCATTAGATCTCATCAAAACGCGGATGCAGCTGAGTGGCGTGGGTCGCTCCTCGTTTGCTGTTGCCGGTGAGATCGTAGCAAGAGAAGGCTTTGTTTCACTGTACACGGGATTATCAGCGGGTCTACTCCGCCAAGCCACTTACACAACCACACGACTGGGAGTGTACAGCTGGCTGTTCGACATGTATAAAGAGTAAGTATGAAAATAAATCGTCAGCTAAAGATCATAGAGTAACGAGAGAAGTATTGACTCCGCCCTGAGTATTGCTCTGTGGCATTTTTTTAAAAGTTTATCTGTGGTGTTAGCACGCATGTTAAGACACGACTTCTGTCACGGATTGGCTCGGTCGCTCTCTGTCTAATTTTATACGAGTGAAAGAGACGACAACAATAAATTTCGTGACATACGTCTAATCTTGGCGCTCATGCTACAAGTGCTGACATCCGCTATTGTAGTTTCATTGTATATTGTTTGACATCTTAGATACTTACTTGATCCGGCAACTACATAGGGTAACTGCAATGGCGGATGTCAGATAAACGTCAGAAAAAATTGCCGCATGGCGGAGTCGATAGAGCATCTCCGTTATACTCTATAGTTGAAGATACAGAGATTAATTTGGACCCACATTTTGGTTGCTATTGCCCCTTCCATATCCAGAAGGCCACCGCAACTCAATAAAATAGTACGTAAAATAGACAACTACAACAATGTAAAATGAAACAATGGGTTACAGTATGAACATAAGACGGCTGTCATTCTAAAGAGAATTTTCTCACATTGACATAAAGTTAATTTTAATAATTTCTATAGATCATTTTTAAATGTATTTTTGTTCGCGTGACTTTTATCACAGAAATTCAATCTTTGAGTATACAGTACCAAAGTGCATTTTCAAAAAAGTTAAGTTACTGCTGGCTCCAATATGCCCAGGCTTTATGTTCTTACCCCGCGCACACATCATCAACTCGTCGCCGCCGTCCGCGGCACGTGTTGATTGATCCTCCCGACACGATCACCGCCCTCCTCGACCCGGGCGTTGAGGGGGCCACCAACACACCTACACCAGCCTCAAACAGACACCGATCTCGCCGGCGAGGTCGAGGAACCCCCTCTTCCGCTCGTAGGTGCATCTTTGCACCTAGGAGCGCAGTCACTACCTCTCCCCTCACGGTAACTGCCCAAGTCGAGGTCGTGCCCTCTGTGGCGCCCTTGAGATAGTTGCCACCCCTTTCCGCCCTTCAGGCCTTGGTTGGAGTGCACTCTGCGCTCGCCACTCCTCCGGTAAAGCTGTAAAGGTCACCTCACGGCCAACAGAGTAAGTCCTTCAAAAAAAAAAAGCCTTATGTTCTTGTTTATTATTCTGGTCTTTATATTATAGTAATATTGAGTGCATTGACTCGACCTCACTTTCTTGTTCGATAATGAAGTATTGTGTGCTAATATGGCAATCGACACTTGTATAATGATAAGATGCAGCCTATATGTGTAAGTACAACAAGTATAATATTATACTATGCGATTCAAATGAGAATAGGATCGACTTTGCGCCATATTGTGACGAACGTAAACGAATTTATGACTTTAAATAATTAAATATTATATTAAGACAATTTACTATTAAATTAAACCTTTTTATTTAAATGTGATGTAAGACTATTATTATTGATAATGCAAATAAGTTTTTTGCAAACCATACTTTTCATGTGGACATTTGACAGATAGAGGTTATTGACATTCCTATTCTTATTTGGATAGACTTTGGATGGACTTATAATTCTCGCATGGACTGATAAAAACCTAAATATTTTTTTTTGCTAGATAATACCAATTCGAAGTGAAATTTCGCCACTCGTCGAAACTTGACCCGTGGTCGTATCACTTTTACCACAGAAATTCTATCTTTAACTATATTGAAGTAGAGTTCGTTTTAGGTATTGGCAGAATTCTTGCAGCACTCGGCTTGATGCCCCAGTGAGCACGATTCTGTTACGTGAATAAAATGTTTCCGATTTCTGAACTAATCATTTAGTATGACGACCGGCTTGGTCATGTGGCTTGAGCGTAGGACGCTGTCACTGAACCAGATCGTTGCGGGTCCGATGCCCACCAGTGACAATTTTTCCAATTTGATTTGGTCTGGGTACAGCCCCCTTAGCATGACCGTGTAGACATAAGTTTTATCTCTTTCAACTGTCAGATTTGTCGAGAAAATGACGTCACATAGAATTTTTTGTATTGGACATGGCTCGATGTGACGTCATTTTCTCGACGAATCTGACAGTTGAAAGAGATAAATCATGTCTACATGCACTTGCAGCATGAGCGCCAAGATTAGACGTATGTCGCGAAATATCTTGATGTTGTCTCTTTCACTCGTATGAAATTAGACAGAGAGCGACCGAGCCAATCCGTGACAGAGGTCTTGTCTTGACGTGCGTGCTGACACCACTGGTCATGCAACAGGGCTTGGAACCGCCCCCAGTCGTACGGTACCGATAATAATATAAGCTTTGCTTAGTTTGTGATCATACGATAAGTACCTATGTGTTGTCTGGCGATATATTTAGTACTAGCTGTGCCCGCGACTTCGCCCGCGTGGACTTTAGGGAGATTACCCGGAAATATGGGTATTATGTTTTTCCCGCGGAGCCCTAATGCTTTTTCTAAAATTAAAGTAGCCTAAGTTACGCCTTGGAACGTCAGCTATCTGTCAGTGAAAGTCCCATTGAAATCGGTTCAGCCGTTTAGAAGTTTTCCTCAAACAAACAGACAGACAAACAATTTTAAAATTGCATTTTCGTTATAGGTATCGTATATACTTTCATACGCATTTGGTAAAAAAGTGTTATTTTGATATTACAAACAGACACTCCAATTTTATTTATTTGTATAGATTACATACCTACATTGTTATAAATAACCATCGCAATGATTGCAGTACTATGTTTAACTGTCTTTATATCTATAAGGTCTACGGACATTTGACTTTCAACCTTGGCGCGATAAACTAGTAGCCATATTACTGTGTGCATGGCTCAACCCTGAGTACTACACTATTTAAATTAACTATAACGGCCATGAAATCATTATGGAGAATGAAAAGTTGGAATGTTACTAAATCAAGCGTCAAAAGTCAAACAATTTATTTTGTGTAGGTCTACGGGGACACTTAAGTACAGCCTTTTTAACGTCCCACTGCTGGGCCCGGCCTCCCCTCAATGCGAGGGGGATTCAGGCCATAGTCCACCATGCTGTCCCAGTGCGGGTTGGCAGACTTCACATATCTATCGAGAACTAGTCAAGTTCCCTCAGACGTGCAGGTTTCCTCACGATGTTCTTCCTTCACCGTTTCATAGCAAGTGATAATCTCGGATGAAAATAAGATTCGCACATAAACCCAGAGGTGCGAGCCGGGGTTTGAACTTGCACACTTTGATTGCAAGGCGTGCGTTCGAACACTCGGCTACCACTGCCTTTACGGGATACTTACAAATTGTCAATTTTAATGTAGGCCCCTCGGCTCATTGAACTAGGTGGTTGTGGATTCGATTACCGCTAGTGGCAAATTTGGGAGATGGCTTTTTCGAAATTGGCCCTGGTCTTAGTGTAACTGGGATCACCGCCAGTCCATTGTATGGTACCCATAGTACAAGCTTTGTTTAGTTTGGGATCATATGATGAGTATGTGTTGTCTGGTGATATGTATTTATAATTTATTCTTCTCTCTAGCTCTTCTCTTCTTATCTTTATCTCCCATCTTGCGTTGAAGGCATCACACCACAGCAATTATTTCTATTACCATCTGTGGTGTAAAATAAGCCCTACATTTTTAATGGGAGTAGACGCACCTTACTATACTAGCTTCCTAAACGTAATACCAATATTTGTATTTAATATTAGACTGCGTGAGTTTAATTCTTCTCTAGTATTGTGTCAAAGGTGCTGTCTGCTCTCATGGCGTTGCTGCTCCTGAGAATGTATTACTCGCAATCCTTACTATTTATCATTTTGAAAAGAGTAACCATTGAGTTTCTTACCGGCTCTTCTCAGTGGAAGCGGCATTCCGAACCGGTGGTAGAATCTGACTATTTGTAAGTGCTTTTTGACCTACACGAATAAAAAAAAAAGTTGCCGTCGCGGGACGCCTGGCAGATGTGAAACATTATGGTATTTAGAGTAGAGAGAGAGACGCGTCAACCGGTGGGCGGAGTCTAAGCGGCGGAGGCGAAGAGCCGAGGAGCCACGGAGATGCTCGAAGTTTTCGCATCAGGGCATCGCGGCATCAACAGTTGCTCTCACTCGCCAAGCGCGCCATTAGATGTTTCACATCAAAAATTGATTTTTGATTATTTATTCATGTTGTGCGTAGACGCAACGCGGGCGCAGCTCCCGGCTTCGGCACGAAGACCATGCTGGGTGTAGCCGCCGGGTCTATCGGAGCTTTTGTTGGAACCCCGGCAGAGGTCGCCCTCATCCGCATGACAGCTGACGGCAGACTGCCCATGGAACAGAGGAGGAATTACAAGAATGTCGCCGACGCACTGATAAGGTAACTACAGCGGTATTGACATCAAGCTAACTAAAGACAATATTTTTAAAATGCATGATACAGGTGACCTAACAGCTTTAGTAATTCCGTTTGGTACAATTTCAATTTGTTGATACAGGATAGTTAGAGAGGAAGGTGTTCTGAAGTTATGGCGTGGCGCGACTCCCACTGTCGGCCGCGCCATGGTCGTCAACGCGGCTCAACTCAGCACATACTCACAGGTAATATATAAAATATGGTTCAGGATAAGCATCGCACGCGTCAAAAGTCGCCCGAAAAACGACTCTATTAACTCATAGAAAAAGCTCATTTGTCATTGAAATTTCATGGATAATTTTTATGCGTGCTAATGAGAGATAGAGAGGCAGACTGACGCTCAGAGATATTTTTTTTAATATATTGGAATGGAATAACTTACTAATGTTATAAATGTAAAAATTTGTGAGGATGGATGGATGAATGGATGTTTGTTACTCTTTCACACAAAAACTGCTGAACGGATTGTGATGAAACTTTACAGTATTATTGTTTGTACATCAGAATAACATATAGGATATTTAATAATCGAAGTCTGCGTGGACGAAGTCGCGGGTAGAAGCTAGTAGTTTAAAATCAATTCTTTAAGTAGATTCGGGAATAGATATTTCGTAGTTACATTCATCATCACGCCTATTTTCCCCGAAGTTGTAGGCAGAGGTGCACTACAGTGCGCCCACACTTTGCCGATTTATTTTGGGCCCAATGTAATACGGGGCGAGCCTATTGCCATTATACCGGGCACATTCCCACTCAATACACGAGAGATTTGGGCCATAGTCCACCACGCTGACCCAGTGCGGGTTGGTGAACTTCACACACCTTTCTATAGACATGCAGGTTTCCTCACGATGTTTTTCGTTTTCGTCGCCGTTATATTTCGTAGTTGAATAATAAAAAAATGTTCATAACATTAAAACTGCTTGGACAAACCATGTTATTTTTTTATGGGACCAAATGGCATCTATTCCGCATCAAACTAAAGAAGAATCACGTAAATCGGATCATAAATCGGTGTACATACATTTAAAAAAAAAACAATCGAATTGAGACCCTACTCCTTTTGGAAGACGGTTAATAATCTTTATCGGGTCCAATGTGATGGTATTGTGTGCAGGCGCGAGAGATGTTCGTCGGCTACGTGCCGGACGGCATCGTGCTCCACTTCTGCGCGTCCATGGTGTCCGGTCTCATCACCACCATCGCCTCCATGCCAGTCGACATCATCAAGACCAGGTCAACTATCCTCAATTATTTCTCAGTCTTGCTAAAACATACCTTTCTTATCTTCAGCGAAGGCAAGAAAAAACCAGCCAAGTGCGAGTTGGACTCGCGCACGGAGGGTTCCGTACCATTATCAATAAAAACGAGCAAAGAATAGCGGCACCAACAGTTGCTCTCACTCGCCAAGCGCGCCATTAGATGTTTCACATCAAAAATCTGATTCTGATTATTCTACAAATAAGACAAGCAACTACTACAGCCCTTTTAACGTCCCACTGCTGGGCACGGGCCTCCCCTCAATGCGAGGGGGATTCAGGCCATAGTCCACCACGCTGGCCTAGTGCGGGTTGACAGACTTCATACATCTATCGAGAACTTAACAAGTTCCCTCAGACGTGCAGGTTTCCTCATGATGTTTTCCTTCACCGTTTTATAGCAAGTGATAATCTCGGATGAAAATGAGATTCGCACATAAATTCCAGAGGTGCGAGCCGGGGTTTGAACCTGCACACTTTGATTGCAAGGCGTGCGTTCGACCACTCGGCTACCACCGCTACTATTTCGCCCTTATTCCCACAGGATACAGAACGCAGCTAAGGGTGAGAGTCAGCTCGGCGTGGTGACGAGCCTGCTCAAGAATGAAGGTGTTCTCTCCCTGTGGAAGGGCTTCCTGCCGTACTACGCGCGGCTCGGACCACACACGGTCCTTACCTTCATCTTCTTAGAACAAATGAACGCCGCCTACTTCCGGCTATCGTAGATCAACCGGAAATGAAACATGGAGGTACCGCATTTTTTAAAGAGTTCATTGCGATTTGTCTTTCATATATTTTTTTTGTTTCGTTATTAAGTATGTTATCATATATTTTTTTATAAACTTTATTAATTATTATAATACACTTCTCATCAAAAAAATCGAAACACTTTCGTTTTTATTGTTTTTGTCCTAATTTTTAAAATTACTCATCATACAAAATACGAAACCTATGAAGACTTAATTTGAATTTAGAACATTAACATTAGGATTTATAAACCTCATACTACTCACTATTAAATGACATTTTACATTTATTCCTAAATATACACATTTTTCTGATAATCCTTATCAAATCATAAACTGCGAGGTGTTTCGATTTTTTTGATGAGAAGTGTATTTTTCTATTCATTTATTTTGTGAATAAGAGATGATAACTTTGATGGAGGATTTAATATTTTTTTGTAAGTATATCTTTTTTACAAGCTTTATATTAATTTGCAATCTATGTCCGGATGGAATCTTGCAACTGAATTTTAAATCAGTTATCTTTAACCGATTGAGCTGAAATTTGGTATACACGCTTATTTTGGATGACAATGCATACTTAGCTATATGACGTCATTCTAATTCCAATATGGCGGATCATCCAAGATGGCGGAATAGTTATTTTTTCTGCACTACCACAGTATGGGTATCAAATGAAAGGGCTTGCTGAGAACACGAAAACTAAGGGCAATTAAATAAAGATTGTGTTTTTTTTTTTAATTGCAATTAATTTATTTTATATTTAAACAAGTTGAAATTTTAATTCTCTTAATTTTGTTATAATAAGGAAAAAAATATTTAACAATTCACTGTGTACTCCAGTTGTTTCAAGGCAATGGATTCTGATTTGTTTTTTTTTTAATATTTGTGTATTTCTACGGAAATACACTTTTATTTAAATGTGCTCAGTACCTAACAACGTGGTTACTTACACCAATATACTATAATATAGTCGTATTCCAAATGAATGTATACCATAATGGATTAGTATAAGATATATTTTTCTACACGCAAAGTTCGTGAGCCTTTGAGTACTACTAAGTTGTCACAATTAATAATATTACTAAGTTACAAAATACAAATGTGAACTCTATTATATGTTACTTAAGCTAGTTTCTTGTATGTATCTTGCTCAAGTTTAAAACAAGAATTACGCCATATTTCGACATACAAACCACTAAAAGATGAGATGAACCATAAATGATAAGTAAATACTCCATACATGAGCTTCAAGATGATATTTTTATATATGCAACGATAATTATACGTGATAGTAGTTATCGGTTTCGCTAAACGTTATCGTTGCGTAATACTATGTACGTAACGTCACGTTATTCGACTATTACGTTGTGCATCTACTGAGGCGAGTGAATTAACTTGAATTTGTTTTTGAAAATGTACTTTATGTCGATGTGCATAAAGATTGAAGTTCTGTGGTAAAAGCCACGCTAGTGTTAACTAAAATTCGCTCGGATCATAAATAAAATTTCAGTGAAAACTGTACTTTATCATGTGGTGATACAGTTCGTTTTGGTATTGAGTGGTGCGTGAGTGTTCACGCGCCTGTGTGTGCAGGGCTATATGGTTTTTTTTTTCGATGATATATATTTTATTCGGTAAACAATTTGATAAAAAATAGGGAGCTTATTCGTGATTTCATTGTTGGTTCCTCTGCCTCACTCTAATACGACTAATAATTAGATCTTAATGAAAACTCGATAATTCATCACAACGCCTTGTAACCTCCGAACGGGTAAACAAAAGTGCACTATAGTGCAGCAACATTTTGTTGTCTTTATAAACTTATAATAAGGCCATATATGGATTATTTATCTCTGTGCTGATCTTGACATTGTCTGTAATAACGCTTGTACTGATTTAACGTTCACGGATAGTTCAACTTAACACATTTCGTCCGCAGAAAATTTACCCAATTTACATAATTTCAGATATTAAAGGGGTGATCAATTTGCGAGCCGGCAAGCTAACAGTCATCGTTGGCTCGTCGATCTATTAGTGTACCAAACAGTCATCTCTCATTATTGGCGAAGTCATAGCAGTTTTTTGCACCGCGGACTTAGAATTTCAGGCATGCACAAAGAGCCAGCGAGCAAGTCCGCTGGTTTTGAAGTCCGCAGACTTTTAAGTGCTCCATTGGCGGTTTAGACCCTTGGCTCGCGAGTTCGTTGGCGAACCGGCGGTCTTACTGGCAAATGGATCACCCCTTTATATAATATAGCAATTAATTCTTGATCGAATGAAATGCATATTTTATTAATTGGAAACATCCATATTATTAATAGATTTGTAATAGCTTGCAAATTGTTTTATATAAAGCCAAATATATCTGCTTATTATAGTCTTAAAGACATAGTGTTCAGCACTGGCTATGCAGCCGATACAAACGCTAACCGTAACGGTTTGGGTTAAAACCATCTCGTTGAGTGGTTCGATATGAAAAAAGCCGGAATTTTAGTATTGGCAAATGACGGCATTTGCCAATACTAAAATGAACTGTATTGTCTAATAGAAAAAGGACATTCTTCAACGAAATTTCATGGCGTGGACGAATTTTAATGCGTGGTCGCGTGGTCTTTTCCAGAGTAATTCCATCTTTATGTGTATTGACACGTTGGTCGTTTTTTTATTGTCAAATATCATCCAGTGTGCCCAGAGCTTGATTGATACACAAGTATAAATAAAATCCTATCTCCATAAGAGACGTATCTACCTATCTCATAAGTTAACTTCTACATTTCATATTTAGTTTGTAAGTACAACATGATTTGTTTTTGATGGATTTAATTTAATTGCTTTTTTGAAGATTGATTCGCCCAGTGAGAATGGAAAACCAATTCAATTGGCTTACAATAGAGTGCAAATTCCTATGTGTTTTTGAACGTTAATTAATTTTCAGGTGTTATATTCTTTTGCAATTCAAATTGGCGTCAGTTTTATTCCAATTATGATAAAAATATTTACTTTAAAAAACTTTTTGGATGTTTTTTTTACAAAATGACTTATTAGATAATGTAAATTATTTATATTTTTTTATTTCATTTAGTAATTTAATTGGAGTCTACTGCATTATTTATTTTGTATTTATCTCAGTTAGCATTTTCAACTATTTTTTCGTTATTCGAAAATAGCTACTATTTTTATTTATGTATTTAGATAAAACAGTTACTACTTGTTAGTTTCAGGTATTTTTTATTTACTACGTGAAGTTGTTTCTACGTTATTGCTTTGTAAAGATTTTATAACGTGCGTTAAAAAGTGATAAAATACACACAGATAACACCCGACTCCTGTACCTAGCGTATATCAGATATCCGAGAGCCCTGATATAATTTAAAATACCGTTAACCAACGAGTTATTAAATCAAAGAGGGAGCTTTTCCTAACATTTGTCAGTCTCACACTCATTTTGAGTGTGAATTTGACGTGTACATACGTCTGATAATCTATGGCAAGACGTATAAGACTAGGCATGGCATCAATTCACTCATTTAAGCAGGTGGAGCCATTCCTCATCTTATTCCATTAAAATATTTTTTCACTAATTTCGTTAAAAAACTAAAGAAGAAGGTAAAATATTTTTTGTACTTTTTGATATCATTGCTATTAACGTACGTTAGAAAATCTACGAATGGTAGTGTTTTAGTGGACACTTATTGCTGAATAAGTCGCGCTATAAAGCCTATATATAACGCCATATTTATGTCATTTAGCTGTACAACATTGTGATAATAATATGCTGGTAATATATATATTTTTTTATATACGCATTGTATGATTTGTGACTAACTTATGAGGAAAGTTGTTTGTAGGTTATTAAACATTGTTTTAGAATTGTTGTTTTATTTCCTTAATACAGGTGATCTGAATGTCTTACAGTTGTTTACACAAAATTATAAAACCATTGAGTTTCTTGCCCATTCTTACACAAAATTGTAAAACATGGAGATAAGTAACCATTGAGTTTATTTTATTTCATTTATTTATTGCACAATTCTACATGAGTAAAAAATGTACAAAGGTAAGCTAACCTTAGAGTAATGTAGAGAGAGGAAAATACAAACAAACTAAGTAGGTGCAAGAAATTAAAGACGTAAATGCAAAGATCGAGAAAAAAATAGAAAAAAATAATAATAATATATATATGATGGTTTCTTGCCCATTCTTCTCCATAGGGCAGTTTGGAATGTAAGGAAGAGATCTTAATTTTATTTTATTTATATAATAGGGTCTACCAACAGTTGTTACAGCGATACATGAATTGATATTCACACATTAAGGATAATAACAATACTGCACAACCAATTACAGGTAAACACAACACGCGATGGACTATTATACTATTGTGAAATAAAAATAATTATGAAATAGTACTTAAATATAAAAAATAAATTTTGTTTATTGACGATTTAGAAGTACCTGTATTGATAACGTGAATAAAAACTGATTTTGATTGATAAAAAAACTTAAATAATAATGTGTTTAGGGGTCCCTAAAGTTTTTAAGGTCGGTCGTAATCTTACGGTCTAATATTCCCAGGCTGCTGCTGCTGCTGAGACTCTGTTGAAGACTTGAAGTATATGCATTCTTCTTAGTCTCTCCCACAAATGACCTCATTATGTCAAACCTCAGAATGCCTTACAATCTGTCAACATTCTTTCAAGGCGAAAATATTAAAAAAAGTTGTCGCCATCAACATGTCATTGAAAACAGACGATTTTTTTATATTTTAACAAATTTTTATATAACAACAATCAAATAAAAATAATGTAGCTTAGACAAAAAACAGTAGAAGCTGGAAGCATGGTTAAGAAGAAAGATTCTCAAGAGAGGAGGCTCTCCTCCGAGCAGAAGGTTGCCCTTGGCGGGCTAGCCGGGTAAGACCTGCATACTCCATCTCCCTCTCTCTCTTTCCATACTCTTGGCATCAATTTATCAACACTACATGTATTGCAGTCCTTTTCACGTCAGTAACATAATAAGCGAGATGGCAATATTTCAGTGATAACCAGTTTAGTCAACGCGTAGTTTGGTATTATCACTAGCTATGAAACTGTGAAGGAAAACATCGTGAGGAAACCTGCACGTCTGAGGGAACTTGACTAGTTCCTAAAAGATGTGTGAAGTCTGCAAACACGCACCGGGCTAGCGTGGTGGACTATGGCCTGAATCCCCCTCGCATTAAGGGGAGGCCCGTGCCCAGCAGTAGGACGTTAAAAGGGCAATAGTAGTAGTACTTTGGTAACAAATAAATCAGCTCTATAATTTTACAATAAGGTTGTTTTTGCTGTACCCCAGTATGTTATCGACCTCCCTCCTCCATCCCCTCGACGTGGTGAAGGTCCGGATACAGCAGGACCCCCAGCGCCTGAGCACTCTGAAGGCATACCGCCAGGTGTCACGCTGTGAGGGTTGGAAGTCACTGTACTCCGGCCTCAGCGCGGGCCTTTTAAGGCAGGCCACTTATACCACCACGAGACTCGGCATTTTCTATTGGCTGTATGAAGAGCACAAGAAGTAAGATGGAGTTTTTAATTAGGAGTGATATTAACTGCAGGTTCAAAGCCCTCTTCGTCGACAGTCCAAAAAATTGTAATAGTAACTTGCTATCTACTACTTACTACTACTACTACTTATCTACTAACTTGCTTATCTACTCGATAGAGATTTTTATGTTCGATTTTTTTTTTGAAGGATTTACATTGTTGGCCGTGAGGTGGCCTTTACAGCTTTACCGGAGGAATTTTATGTTCGATTCCTAATATTGCATCTCGCTAAAGTCTATAATCTATAATAAAAAAATAAAAATAAAAAAAACTAAGTAGCACCTTATTCAAAAACGTTCAACAGTTATTTGGTAGGTTAGTAGAAGTCGGCCATTGTAGGATAGGACACAGTTTGTATAGTATCGACCTCTCACCTAGAGCTATAACGGGTTTTTATACATCATGATTCATAGTGATTGTACGGCTATCTTTCGCGGTATGTCAGGAAACACGGCAAGAACCCGTCGCTGGAGGACAAGGTGTGGATGGGTATGTACGCGGGGTTTGCGGGCGCGGTGGTGGGCTGCCCCGCAGAGGTGGTGGTCGTGCGTATGATGGCAGACGGCCGCCGGGACATGTACAACGCGCACTGGCAGTGCTGCCCCCGCCCCTACCGCAGCGTCATGGACGGACTTAGCAAGTAAACACTATACAGGGTGTATCACCAGTCCGAAATAATACTTTAAGTACATATGAAGGGCACAGGCAAATAACAGGAAATGTCACAATTTTTTTTTGTATTTTTTTATAGGATCATATTTTGTGTATGGCATTTTGAATTCTAATCATTAGAATTTTAAAAAAGTTAACAGATGGTGCCAGAAATGCAGTTTAGTTTATGGCCAAACTATAGAATTGTTAGAACAGTTGAACATTCAAATTGCTTTTTCTCAAAATTCATTCATTAGGACATTCCCTGTTACCTTGCCTGTTTGCCTGTACCCTACCTATACGGTAGCCCATATGCTTAGTGAAGACAGTTTTTAGCTAATTATCATATTTTCTGAGTTATAGACGCTTGAATATTTGTCATAGGTATCGTGTATCTGGCCTTTCGGTACATCCATAACTAACCTAATGTCTAATTGGTCGTATTTTTTCGACATATCTCTAATAGAGATGATGTCGATCATGTGAGAATTGGGTCCCAGGTCCATTGTTTGGTACCTATGATACAAGCTTGCTTATATAGTTTGCAATTATACGATGAATAGATGTTATATGGCGATAACAAAATGCATGTTCATAAAATAGGTTATGTGCCAGAGAAGGTATTTGCGGTTTCTGGCGTGGCGGAGTGATCACGATTGGCCGCTCCGTGATACTGAGCGCTGTGCAAATATTATCGTATGCGGAGGTATGTAAAATTATTTTAAAATGTCTCTATTCCTCTACTACTACTACTACTACTACAGCCCTTTTAAAGTCCCACTGCTGGGCACGGGCCTCCCCTCAATGCGAGAGGGATTCAGGCCATAGTTCACCACGCTTGCCCAGTGCGGGTTGGCAGACTTCACACATCTATCGAGAACTAGACAAGTTCCCTCAGACTTGCAGGTTTCCTCACGATGTTTTCCTTCACCGTTACATAGCAAGTGATAATCTCGGATGAAAATGAGATTTGCACATAAATCCCAGAGGTGCGAGCCGAGGTTTGAATCCTGCACACTTTGATTTGCAAGGCGTGCGTTAGACCACTCGGCTACCACTGCTATTGCTACTCTATTCCTCATTATGTTATAATTATTAGGTACCTAAGTAACGTAAAGTTACTATTATACCGGATAGTAATTCAGTATCCGGCCGGATACCGGATAGTAATTCAGTATGCGGCCGGATACCGGATAGTAATTCAGTACCCGGCCGGATACCGGATAGTAATTCAGTATCCGGCCGGATACCGGATACTAAAAATTCTGAGTACACAAGGCAAATCATACCACAATAGGTTATGGGCACCGTTTTTTTTTATAATCGCACGTCAAAAATATTTTTTTAATTCATTGTTAATTTTGAGTAATAAATTCTAGAAAACCTTGACCACTGCAGGTACTGATGCAAATTAACTGACCACCGATCGATCGATTCAAGATGTCTTTAAGCAGCGTCATGTAACGCGATAACGGGCCGAATATCTGATCGCCGGATATCCGGTGCTCCGGTCTAGTAGCTTGCCGAATATCTGGTATCCGGTATCCGGCCAAACCACTATCCGTTTCATCTCTGATGATTACCACTTACTAAACGTTGAAGGAAAACATTGTGAGCGATAAGGAATTCTGTTTTCGAATCAATGTCAAATATTTGAGAGTAACATAGTCGATACTCTCATACTCCGGACACGCTGGGACACGGCTTCATAACTTTTGCCAACACCAAAACGAACTCTGTGTCAATGTACATAAATATTGAATTTCAGTGGTAAAAGCCACGCGACCTCGTGAAAAAATTCACTGATTCTGTCAATGACATTTCGTTAAAGATTGCTAAATCTTTGACAAAATGTCATTTTCTTGTCTTTCTATGAGTCAAAACAGTTAATTTTAGTATTGCCAAAAAAATGTACTTATAAAATTTAATCTCTAAGTAGACCATTGATTAGACAGAATATAGTCATTAATGTGATGTACATAAGGAATAGTCATTGCGTGTATATTTGGAGATGTGATCGCACAGGTTCGGGAGATGTTACAAGAAAGGAAGTCGGCTAAAGGCTTTAAGCTGAACGTGTTGACTGCGCTCGTCTCGAGCTTCGTGGTAGCCCTGGTCACGTTGCCAGTGGACGTTGTTAAAACCAGGTTAGTAACAGCAGGCGACGATGATGTCACTTTTAATGATATTATATTTCGTCTGAAATAGGAATTAATACGATTCGCGACCCAAGACTGGCTGAGGGATTACGTAATTCAATCGCCAACCTGTTTCAATCGATTTCCTTCGAAACAAAGAAAGTAATACAGATAATACTCTCTGCCAAATATCCAGGGTGTCATGGTTTTTTACCATTGCGTGCCTAACATGTAAGGTTTTTACCCGACTGCGGCGGAGGGTTAGATAAGATAAGATAGATAAGATATTTATTTATTAAGCAGTATAATAATTTAATTTAATTCCAGGGGCTCCCAAACTAGGCACAGCCTGTATTTTGGGAAGCCAATTTTATATTAAAACTAAGAAAATAGGTAATTAAAACAATATCAAAAACGTACTAATTTCTAAGACAATGGTAAAAATATGAATATAAAATAAAATAGAGTAGATACGTAGTATGTAGGGAATGTGGTACCCCATTAAATATAACCATACATAGAAGAGTATAATATAAAGTCTGAAGTGAAGTGCGAATGAAAATGTGGGTGAGTGAGTAAAAAGTAAGTGTAACGCGAATTAGTGAGATGTAAATAAAACGAGTTCTGTTGTATCGTAGTCAAGATTTTGTAACCAAGATGTGATTTTTCTTTTTACTTCGACAATAGAGCAACTCTTGATATCACAATGTTTTGTGGCTTTATTATAAATAAAAGGATGCGCGTAATATTCGAACTTTTAGCAAAGCTAGACTTAAACGACGGTAACTCTAACCTAAAGACCCGTTTTTTGACTAAAGAGTTGTAAAAGTCAGCGTTTAAAATATTTTTATGCGTCGCCAAACAAACATTGAGTATAAAAAGTTGGCGGACTCTAAGAACGCCGATTTCTTTGTATAAAGCATCCGTAGAGAACCGTCGCGGTTTCGCTAGCATTACTTTAAGAACGGCCCGTTGCGCCCTTTCAAGAATAAGCATCAATGTTTTTGCAGCACCTCCCCAAACTACAATGCAGTAGGTTAGCAGGGACTGGCAGATAGCAACATAAACGAGTTTGCGGATGTGGACATTAGCGGAGTTGCGCAGAATTCTCATGATACCGATAATTTTACTTGTTCTTTTGGCTAAATTGGTGATATGAGATTCAAAGTTTAATCGGTCGTCAACAATTAGGCCTAAGTATTTATTTTCTCGCGTTCGTGTTATAGCTTCACAGGCACATCTTGAAGAAAGTCCGGGGTCACACGTGTGGATTTTAATATCGGGAGTAGATGTTGGTTGACTCGCTGCAGTCTTGTGGAAGCACATATATAGATCCGATTTATGTGCCTAACCCGCTCATTACAGATATCAGTAAAATAAGTTAGAGGATTAATCGCGTAACCAAATCCGTTCCTATCTGAGGACAGAGCTGAGAGCTCCTATCAGAGGGGCGTCAAGACGCACCCGTAAGTTGTATTTTGCCAATAAAATGCGAACTTTGTGTCAATATACAAAAAGATTGTATTTAAAAAAATACATCATCACGCCTGTATTCCCCGAAGGGGTAGGCAGAGGTGCACTGTAGTGCGCCCACTCTTCGCCGATGTATTTTTGGTCCCAATGTAATAGGGGACGAGCCAATTGCCATTATACCGGGCACATTCTCCCTCAATACGAGGAAGATTTGGGCCATAGTCCACCACTTTGGCCCAGTGCGGGTTGATGAACTTCACACGTCTTTCTATAGACGTGCAGGTTTCCTCACGATGTTTTCCTTCACCGTTCAGCAAGTGGTAGTCATTGTTGAAAATGACATGCGCACATGAAAATTATCTCAGAGGTGCGGGCCCGGGATTTGAACTTGCAACCCTTACGTTCAAGGCGGGCGTTCTTGCTGATTGTATTAATGTGGTAAAAGTCACGCGACCACCCGTCATAATTCGCTCGCACTGTCAATGACATTGAATTCGTTTTCTATGAGTGTAAATAGTTCGTTTTGACGCCTCCCGTAAGCCCAAGGCTTAAACAAGGCAGAAAATGATTGAAACAGGTTTGCAACATAGAAGAATGCAGCTAATCGCTTTTAGATAATTATAAATATGTAAGGAGATTCTGATTGTATTGCAAACTGGACACGTGTATTCAAATTGTTGTAATAACAATAATGTTTTAAACATCTTTGGTATTAATAATGATTTGATTTAATTGAAATGATTCAAGGAGAACAGTAATTTATTCAAACATAATGAAAAGTGTCTGTTGCAACAGTATTTATTACTTTATTCTAGATACCAGATATTAGAACCGGGTAGGACTCAGAAGGATGTATGGGCCAGTTTAATGAGAGAGCGAGGTTTTTTCGGCCTGTGGAGAGGATTCACCCCTTACTACATGAGATTGTTCTTCCATACGATTATCACCTTCACCGTATTGGACCAACTGATCAAACTATATCGCGAATTAGAAAAAAACCAACACAAGAACCAGAAATAGAAAGGCAATCGGATTTCACGGAAACCTTCAAACTATTCCTGAAATAAATCTTATATAAAAATAAAGGAAATAAGCATTCGCAAGGGATTTGTTTAAATATTAATGTTGATATCTGCAAATAGGCCCCTGCTATTTCTATCAATGTTGCCAAAGAAATTAAAGTTATAGTCATATAATTATTTTAAAAGTCTTTGCTACATATGAAAAAACAATATAATACCAAGTGCAAGCTCGGTTAATTATTTCTAAATACATACTTTTCACTTACAGTATTTCTTTTATTACATCGTCCTCATTTTCATGTGTATTGGATTAAATAGATGAAACTCGTAGGTATACATAAAAGAGCGACATCGAGGTAATATTATCGACGTGGGCTCAACTAATGCGGCACTTGTAGAGCTTCAATTAGTCACCACTGACATAGTTCATATCGAGTTGTGAGGATAACTTGGCTTATTCCACGCGTACGTAACATATTTTAAACGAATTAATAGGTATCAAATACAATCAAACTTATATTCAAACAACGCAAATCATAATATCATCAACATATATGTGCGCGGTCAGAAACTAGTCAGTAGTTTAGAGAGTACAGCATGCCAAATATGTGAGACCATAAATAATAAAAATATTAATTGATTACAAGCGTTAATGAAATGTAAATTTGAGAAATTCAGATTGTGCTTGAAACAGCGATTTGACAAAATGTTCAACCTGTATCAACACATGAAAGCCAATAATGAGGGAAAAGAACAGAAGGAGCCGGAGACAACGGGACACGATAGGTTCTATCAGGAGCGTCCTAGAACTAGTTATAGGAAGAAGAAACGCCGTGGAGCGTGCAGAAGAGCTCAGTCCGCGGCTGAGTTGAACCCTGAGTCCATAGCAGCTGCGAATAAGCGGAACGCGTTCCGAATACGCTCTGTGTCTACTGATCGAGAGGACAGTGAAGGTAAGAAGTCAAAATTGTTACTATTAACTTCAGAATAGGTACATGTCTATAATTTATTTTTTCTCTCAACCTATAGTAGGTCGTATCGTATCTATATACTCTAGTGTTAAATGTTAGTCTATTCGCACATCACTGAAAATAATAAGAGACCAGAATTATTCACATGTAGGTCATTTTTGTAACTAACTGTCTATAAATTATCTCGGCTATATTGTCAAGTTTATTATTGGTTCATTACTTTTAAGTTGGTATGCCTTGAATGATGTAGATATTGCATTTTTTTCTATTTATTTGCTAACGCAGACGCTGGGAAGCAAGAGGATGGCGAAGGATCATCGTGCGCTTGTAGTTCAAGTAACCTTTTTGTTTCTTCTTCTTTTACTTTAGATAAATTAATTATCTTCGTTTATTCTCTCCCAATTTAGTTACTTAATTGCCTTATTTATCATGCCATTCAATCGAAAAATCATCATTTTATTTCATGTATGTACACAAAGACTTAGAATTAGATCTGTGGTCCACACTGTATTTTGTTGAGAGTGCCTCAACAGCTTTATTCTTACAAAGTTGTTTTACTGAAAACGCAGTTTCCGAGTCTTTGTTATGTGAATTATTGACAATATCGCTGACCACGCTGCTATTGATGCTAGGTTTGTTGTAGTTTAGCATTACTTTTAATCCCTTCTAACGTATATTTAATCGCATAGGGTTATAATTCTATTCATCTTCTAGAAGAGAGTTCAGAACGAACACCGCTGGTGGCGCAGAAGATAGATTCGTTGGCCAAGCTGTTGTTTAACAAGTCACTCATTGGCACCGGCTCGGGCAAGTCTTCACCTTCAGAGTTGCCTGCATCACCACGGTATAGCCTTTGAAATATATTCGAACTCCACATATAGTGTGTGCGAACTATTAGGTATAGAGTAAACATATGAGTTAAAATGTCGCTAGAACATGATTGTACAAAAAAAATATAGTTTTATAATTATTACAGTAGTATACACCAGCACATTGGGATGAGACGTCACAACAATTAAGATGTATAAGTCATGTTTAAAAGTTTTTTTGTGACAGATCCAGTGAGCGCTCCATGGAGAGTTCAGCCGCTTTAGCTATCTGCACAGAATATCTGACACATTCGCCAAGGTACGACAAAAAACAAGCTTTACTGACACTGAAATAAGGACCTATTTAACAATAATATTATTCAGTACCTGTAAGTTCTTACGAGTAAATACTTACTAATGTTAATTCCAGGTACAATTTGATATCGCCCCTGGCTGCCATTGGATCACGTTCTAACAAGCACTGGTTTGCTATTCATGACAACTCCATCAAAACTGACAGACTTCTTACACTGGTATGTTAAATTGACAAGATATTTTTTTTATCTGTAATATTTATTAATGATTGACACATACTACTCTAAAAAGCCGTCGAAAAATGAGCGTAGGAAAGCTATAATATATTAGTTTCCTTATTCTGACATCTCATTTTGTGAAGATTTTTATAGGACCGTATTTTTGTGGTTTTGGTCATAGAGTTTTAACTCAATAACGAATTTCCAGATGCCGTTAACGAACAAATGTCCAATAGAGCAGAGCGATAGGTCCAAAGATTTGATCATGGAGTTGTTCCGCGCTCTACACCATCCGTACATATACCCTGTGCTTGATTTGGAGCTATGCAACGGGCACGCACTCACAGTTCTGCCTTTCAATGCCAGAGGAAGCCTCAAGGATCTTATTTATAAGGTAATTTTAGAAGTTTTAGGGCAATGGAAGTCTCCATTGCCCTAAAACTTCTAAAATTACTTACTTGACTTTAGTGGCCAGTGTTGCCACATTTAATTTATTAAACTACCCACTAATGGGTTCTGCCCTTGATTGGCGTATTATAACTACTACATTCTTCTGTTATTATATCATAAAACGGCTCTATAGGTTGTGAACTAAATATTTAATAATTTTAGAGCACCTGGAATGAGGAGTACTCTCGTAAGTACGGGTCCTCTGGCACTGGTCTCCCGGCGTGGCAGGTAGCGAGGTTTGGCCGTCAGATGCTCGAAGGACTCCTCTTCTTAAAGGAAAAGGGATTACCACCATTCCGTTACTTGCATTCTGGCAACGTGGTCGTTCAAAATGGTGTAGCACGGTGAGTTGAAAGTCCCATAACGGGCGCCAATAATATTTTTAAACACGTTTCGAGTATCCGTGTTATACATTTATTTATTTATTTTATTTTTATTTATTTTTATTTATTCATCACTTACATCTATCATTACAGGCTAACCTAATTCAATAGTGTAGTATAATAAAATTGTAAATTGTAAACATACAGAACTCTTAATAGATAGGATGAGTCAAATTAGTTAACTTAACTTATCCCATCCATCATACATCATACAACAGCACACGATATGCGACCTTTGTAAATTCACCCAGTGTACAGCCAAACAAATCAATGTGTAAGGACACCGCGTTGAGCGTACGCAGCGCGCGCGTTAGCGGCGCGTGTTGCTGGAGGTTGGTGCGCGCGCGCGGCACCGATAGCAGCGGCGGCCGTCGCCGTCGCCCCACGTACTCGTCAGGGACACACAACCAGACTGACTCTAGGACTCCCGGGTTGTGTATTGTACCCCGAAACACTTTTAATAAATAAGAGGCGAGCGCTACTTCCCTTCTTAATTCTAATTTGTAATAACCCACCATGCCTAGTATGAATAGTGTAGGATACAACAACGGATATCCGGGGTACACACCAAACTGTTTAAAATACAAAAATCTAACAAATTTGTTCTGTATACGTTCTAACATTAATTTATATTTGACTTCATGAGGGGACCAAACGATAGCATTACATTCTAAATGACTTTTTACAAGCGTTTCATACAATGATTTTAGAGCACTGATGTTCGTGAATTGGTTTGCCAGCCGCAAGACCATTCCTAAGTTGCGGTATGCTTTTTTGCAGACTTCAGTAATATGTCTTCGAAAATTGATGTCGCTAGTGAAGCGCACTCCCAAGTCCTTTACCTCAAAAACACGCTGCAGTGGCGTGCCGTCGATGTGGTATTGATAAAGGCTTGGGTTGCGCGCTCGACCAAACGATAACACAGAACACTTGTTTAAATTAAAATGTAATTTATTTTCAAAACTCCACTCAACCATCTTATTTATGTCCTGCTGCAGTATGATATGATCTTCCCTCTGATTTATTTTGAGGACTAATTTTAAGTCATCGGCAAATAACAATGGGGTGGACTTAATGGCTACTCTCGGTAGGTCATTGACGGTTAAAATGAAGAGAAGAGGCCCTAAATTACTGCCTTGACTGACGCCAGATCGTGTAAAGTAGGGTTTAGAAAGCTGTCCGCTGCAGTCCACATACTGGAGTGCAACCAACGCTAGCCAGCTTAGCTAATAGTACGTCGTTGTCTACTATGTCAAAAGCCTTTCTAAAATCAAAGTAGGCTACATCCACTTGTTTACCCGCATCCACCGTTGGTATTATATGTGTCATAAGATCCAATAAGTTCCCCGTTGTCCCCCGCACAGGACGAAAGCCGTGCTGCGCGTCCGACAACAGGGCGCTCATTTGCGGATACAGGTTATTGTGTATGGTCGACTCAAACACTTTAGCCGGGGTGCACAATACCGCCACCGGTCTATAATCGCCACCGGTCTATACATACATATTATATAACTGATTAAACGAATTAAGTGATTTCGATCATATAGGTACTTGCTTTTGCTAACACGTTTTGCCGAAACGGTGTAGCATAGTGAAATAATCTCATTTTGGGTGCCATTTATATTTGATGGTTTTTATACGACGTAATGATACATACTTAACTGATAATGAAGCCTTACGATCAGACAGACTAGTAAATTACTGAAAAATAAATAAATAAATACGTAACTATTAAAAATGTATGAATAGGTAACTATTAAAAATGCCTTATAAAAAATGTCCAGGATATGCGGCCTAGAAAATACGCTCATTGGGGCACTGCCCCGATGCCCCATCGCGCTCACTGCGCAGCTGGACAATGTAGAGGCACTCTCCTTGGGGCACATCATGTTCGAGATGTGTGCAGGCGCAGAGCTTGACTTATCACTGTTGCCTGACTTGTTGTCAAACTACCCACATGTAAGTGTGTCTTTTTATGTGAATCATGTTATAGCGCGCTTGGCGAGTGACAGCGACTGTTGAAGCCGCGATGCCATGATCCCAAAACTTCGGACAGCTTCGTGGCTCCTCGGTTCTTTCCGCCGCTTAGACTCCGCCCACCGGCTGACTCCGTTCACTCGCCGCTACGTCGTTTATGTTTTATGTTTCACATCTGCCAGGCGTCCCGCGACGTCTCAGATTTTTTTTTGCATAATATTCTGCCGATGGAATTAAAATTCGTGAGGATTATTATTACGGAACCATAGATTAAAATCATTTTTCAACCAAACTACTTCTGTGGTCGCCTGGCTTTTACCTTATGTATTTTATCTGTATGAATATTAGCACGGCATTAAAAAAAAAGTCAAGTGCTTTTGTTCGCCTCAGTGTGTGTTCTGAGTGCAATGTGAGGACTAGTGAGGAGCATCTATAGTCTATGCCTTATTATGAATAAATAAAATGGAGGGGTGAAATGCTTTTTGACTTCAGCAACATTTTTTTTAACTTTACAGGAAAGCATACTCATTCGACGCAGAACAAATCGCTGATCGTCAATATGGCCCAAAAGCCTTTCACCCCTTGATATGTAGAGTGCAAATTAACGACTAAATTGGAAATTGTTGAATTATTAGGTTGTGGAAATTATCGAGCAAATCTTCGGCCCCAGAACCCCGAGTCTGCATGAGCTGCTGCTATGTGAGCTGTTCCGGAAGATAGACCTTCGCGAGTTGAGGGGCTCGTGCTTACCCGTAAGTATAACTTCTCGGATTCTGGACCAGATCAGAATTAATTAATAGTAATTATGATAACTACATACTAACCATTAAAGACGTTAGGTGTTTTAGCTGTACAGTCATAATTTGTGCGCAAAGAGGCACGCCAAGACGTCAGCGAATTTATTCGTCATGCTTTTGCCGCATACATTTAACCCTTATGGACCTATATTATTACAGAGTGTATTTAAAAAAAAAAATACTTTCTTTATAAGTACGTTTATTGGTTCTTCGTTAATTTATCTTTAACAATCATATCAATATCAACGTCAACATTCGTTGTTGCCAGACGCATTGTATGAAAAAATGACTTATCTGACGGTGAAGATCTATACTAAGATAAACACTTTCACATAAATAAGTCCTGCCCATCATCGATCCCATTCTCGAGCCAAAATTATTGGGGAAACGATTGCCAAGGATCTTAAAAAAATCAATTCCAGTTTCTGTCAAAAACTATTTTCTGATTAAAACATGCGTTGAGGACCGCAGGAAAACAACCCGCGGGCCGTTGTTTGGACAGTACTGATCTAAACTAACCATTACCCTACGTTGAGTGTACCATGTTTACAGAACTTTAGTCAGCGTTTATCGCGCTCTTGCCTCTCGTTGTTGGGTGAGGTGGCGAGACGCGCGCCTGCCTCGCCGCGCACGCGCACGCCGCCTCGCCGCTCAGGGCCTGCCTCGCCCGCCTCGCCCATGCCGCCAGCCACGCCTGCTACTCCACCACACAGGAGGTAGACCTCCATTCTTGTCCGCCCGTCCGTCAGTCCGTCGTCCGTCCGTCCGTGAGTCCGTCCGTCCCTCCGTCTGTCACCAGGCTGTATCTCATGAACCGTGACAGTTAGACAGTTGAAATTTTCACAGATGATGTATTTCTGTTGCCGCTATAACAACAAATACTATAAAACCCGACTACGGCGAAGCCAATAGGCAACGTTATGATTTTAGCAGTATATGTATGTATGTTTGTATTTAAGCATGTTTCTGCATAGCGCCTAAACTATTCATCCAATTTCGATGATATACATCATTATACATCATCACGCCTGTATTCCCCGAAGGGGTAGGCAGAGGTGCACTGTAGTGCGCCCACACTTCGCCGATGTATTTTGGTCCCAATGTAATAGGGGGCGAGCCTATTGCCATTATACCGGGCACATTCCCTCTCAATACGAGGGAGACTTGGGCCATGGCCAATAATTTTGATGAATAGGTAAGGTGTTAATTCGTTATTATGGCCCGGGTAACAGGCCACGTTTTTACCGACTCCAACAATAGGAAGTGTCGGTTTTACCTTGTAAACTGCGATTTTAACGATTTCGTTTCTTTTTTCCATAGTTGGGTTACGGTTTTTTTTAACTTTTAGTTACACAGTTCTTTGGGAAGACATTGAAAGACTTATTTATTTCAGGAGACACTTTCCTATGGAACAAGATTTCACGGAAGAGTGGCAGTGGTGATGGACTAAACTAATTTTCTGTTAAGTTATAATTTAATAAATGAAACTTAAATCGGTACTTCACGCATTATATTTAGTTCGTTGGAATATAACAACGACACTTGACACTGCTTGTGTGTATTAGTGTGTAGCCCCTACCTCAAAGCGTATTTCACTCCTATCGAGTATAAGTACACTTTCTTAGTCCAAGGTCGTTGCAGGACAAGATGATGACAGAATCAAGCTTCTTATAGCTTATATTATCTTTGTTATAGCGTTATTTACTTGGTTAAAATATATTGCTTTTGGGATTAGCAACTGAAATTTAAAGATTGAAGATGATTGGCTTCACCCGCAGTTAGCAGGTATTAAAATCGGTGTTTATGACCATAACTTGGGCATAATCACATTAATACTATTCTCTTTGATTGTCGATCCATTCCTCTTTGATCATCAAAATCAAAAAGAAGAAAAACTTTCAAACTGTTTTCAAGTATTAGTAATCTGTGGTCTTCAATATTCTCGTTATCAAACCCATCAGATACAAACCATTGTTAATTTTCTCAGTGATATAATTTACATTGGAACAAGTATAAATGAGTAATTAAGAATTACTGATAGAAGATTATTTAGATATAATAATGACAGAAACACCAGACCATGTGCCTGGATGGCTCAACTTTATTACTGGCGGAGTAAGTGGGTAAGTCCCTCAGACTAAACAGGTATGAAATTATTCCACGCCTATCATATCCTTTCGTACAGGATGATGGCAACATCGGTGGTCCAACCGTTGGATCTGGTGAGTACCAGGATGCAGTTGGTAGGACCTGCCGGCAAGAAGTCCACGCTTTCGATAGCACAGAGCATCGTGACCCAGGAAGGCTTTGCTGGCTTCTACACCGGGATGACAGCGGCCTTGTTCAGGCAGGCCACGTATGGTGCCGCTCGACTGGGATTTTTCAACGCATTACTGAATATGTATAAGGAGTAAGAGAATAACACTTAGACCATCAAGTCCTGGGAAGTCTGGGGTGTCAAAAGCTTGCGTCAAAATGTATGCCAATCCCAAAGAGAACTCTGTGTTGATATTCATAAAGATCGAATTTCCGTGATAAAAGCCACGAGATCACGTGTCAGAATGTGCTCGCGGTGTAAATACATCCTTGAAGAATGAACTTTTTTCATAAGTCAAGCTCATTTAGGCATTGGCAAAAAATTCAACGCTCGCGTCTTGACGCCCCAATGCTCCCAGTACGCTTTAAAGCTTTATAATCAGACAATTTAGGATACTTTTATATTGAAAAATTACATTGCATTCGATGTTTGAAATGACTATAAATTTAAGAGTTAGATTTATAGCAAATTTTGGTCAGTACTCACGGATCGCCGAGTTACAAGATGAAGATAGGTATGGGGATGTTCGCGGGCGGCATGGGCGCTTTCATCTGCATCCCGGCAGAGGCCGCGCTCCGCCGCCTCTCATCCGACGGCAAGATGCCCGTCGGCCACCGGAGAAACTACAGACATATCTTCGATGCTCTTATAAGGTAGCGATAGTATCAATAATCTTCCTAGATTGCATAGTAGTCTTTAGTCCTCTTAAGCCTCACGCCTCCTCTCAACCCTGGTCTAGACGCACGCGTCGAATTGTTTGACAATTCCAAAACGAATTGTATTGAATCATAGAAACAGTTAATTCTTCGACGAATTTTTACGCGTGGGAGCGAATTGAGTACCTCCTCCGTTTTTGAGGTCAGTTATCCAGTTGGCGGTTAGGTCTGGTCAGTTTAGGTCTGTTAAACACTACACAAATGCACGAGGAAGGCGGCCATCAGAGAGGAGTGGCGGCGTGTTGTGAAGCTTGCCACCAACACCTGAAGTGATGACCACGACCACTCTGTCAAGATTGATACCAACAAAGAAGAAATAGTTGGCGCAACAGATCAAGAATCAGGTGTTATTTTTGAATGGGACAAGCGACCTACTTAGGGTTGATCACACCTCGAGCTTGATAAAACATATCGAGGGGTTAAAGCTATTTGACTTAAGAGATATAGTTTTAACTTTACAGGAGAGTGTCCTCATTCAACGCAGAAAAAATTGCTGATTCCAAATATGTACATAAGTAAATATCGCCCAAAAGTGTCGCTAAAGTCAAGCGCCTTAGCCTTTCACCCCTACTACTACTACTACAGCCCTTTTAACGTCCCACTGCTGGGCACGGGCCTCCCCTCAGGCGAGGGTGATATAGGCCATAGTCCACCACGCTGGCCCAGTGCGGGTTGGCAGACTTCACACATCTATCAAGAACTAGTCAAGTTCCCTCAGATGTGCAGGTTTCCTCACGATGTTTTCCTTCACCGTTTCATAGCAAGTGATAATCTCTGATGAAAATGAGATTCGCACATAAATCCCAGAGGTGCGAGCCGGGGTTTGAACCTGCACACTTTGATTGCGAGGAGTGCGTTCGACCACTCGGCTACCACTGCTATTAATATGCCCCTGGATATATTAATTTTGTGAGGTATTTTTAAATTGACTAATTGAAATTCTTGCTTCACAAAATGATTGCAGATTTCCCAGCGGTAAAAAAAGGGTTGCTTGAAACCATTATGAATCATTTTGTATTTGCTAATACAGGATACCGCGTGAAGAAGGGATTCAAACCCTGTGGCGGGGTGCTCTCCCTACCATCACCAAGGCATCGGTAGTGAACGGTGCGCAGCTGGCTACGTACGCCCAGGTCTAACTACTGATTACAGGACTCACGTTATGGCACCAAAACGAACTCTGTGTCAATATGCATAAAGATTGAATTTCTGATGTAAAATTCAAAAGCGTCAAAATTCGCTCGCGTTGACAATGTCATTTCGTTGTAGATTAATGACCTTAGTTATGACCTTTTTCTATAAGTCGATACAGCTCGTTTTAGTGTTGACATACAGTTTTAAACGCGAGTGTTGACGCCCCAGTGTGCCGGGGACTTTAACTGATAACTCCCATAACCGCTTCCATACCATAACCGCTTCCATACGTAACGCCCTGCACCCTGGTGCGAGCGTATTGACTTGACGTGTTTGAAAAATGAACTTTGGTTGAATATACATAAAGGTTGAATTCCTGTGGTAAAAGCCACGCCGCCACTACTTGGCAATATTCGCTCGACATCTCGTTCAAGTTCGTTTTGGTACACCACCGATAAAAATATGGTAGCGCTTTGACACGTCTGTTTAATTTTCTTCGTGAGACTGTGTTAAGTTATTTTATTTTGATAAACACAATTATGATCACAGACTCGCCAATTTCTGCTGGTGATCTTCAACGATGGTATTTACGTCCAGTTTTGGTCGTCGGTGTTTGCTGGGCTTGCCACCACCTTCGCTTCGTTGCCCGTCCACGTCGTGAAGAACAGGTAATACTATCTGTAAGAAATGAAACTGACAGTGCGAGCGAATTTTAACACGTGGAGGCGAGTGACTTTCTCTGCCTCACGTTAACTGCCCAAGCCGAGGTCGTGCCGTCTGGGGTGCCCTTGAGCTTGCCACCCTTTGGGGTGCACTCTGCGCTTGCCACTCCTCCGGTAAAGCTGTATAGGCCACATCACGGCCGACAGCGTAGTCCTTTCAAAAAAAAACGACACAAATTCAATCTTTTATGTATTTATGTAAAAAAGGGAAAAAAAATTGAGAACTGATGCCCCAGTGAAAACTTATTAATTGACCAACGCGTTTTAGTAGCTTGACCCTTTTCCTGGAAAATAACCTTATATATTCCAAAAGAACGCATTTACGCCCAAACCACCTAACCAAACAGTTTTTATTGCAGGTTACAAAAGGCAGAAAAGGGCTCAAGCCCAGTGTTTACTCTACTCGACATGTTCAGAAAAGAGGGCACCGGGGCGCTGTGGAATGGATTCCTACCCGCCTTCGCCCGGACTGGACCACACATAGTCCTAACATTCATGTTCTTGGAACAACTCAACGCTTTGTACTTGAAGTTTGTTTAATATTAGAACGACAGGTCGGTGTCAACCCATATTCACGTGTGAATGTGGGTTTACGGGGTCTTTGTCATTTCGAAAACAGTTTCGATGGTATCTACATGACAAGCAATTTATATGCATTGTCCCTACAGCAGCGACAACTACTATACAAAATAGAAAAGAACTCTACAACGCGGAGCACACACTTATTATGTCTGTAAACTGTCCTTAAAATTTATTGAAGTTGAATTACAGCAGGGTTGTTAAGTAGATTAATTGTATTGTAAACAATAAAAATAATAAAACATTCTTAGGTCTAAATACATCTTTTTTTTTTTTTAACGAAATGAGCGAAATGATGATATTTAATGGAATAAGATGAGGAATGGCATCACCTGCGACTAGCGCGAGTATTTCGCCAATGTCAAGTAATTAATAGCAAGGACAAATTCAATAAATACTAAATAAAAATGGATAATGACAGTGATAAAGATGGCGGATGACCTAAATACATCTTAAATACTTTTGTTCTATAATGCCATCCGGAGCGGCTTGTAAATTGACTGAAATATCAATTAATTTTGGGTGTCTTGCGTCAAAGTGTCATCGCATGCAGAAAACCTCAGACAATTTTAAGAACAATGTCTGCAGTTCATTGGTAGCTCGTAAGCATAAATTTCACAAGCCCTCTTACAAGTTTAAATGCGCCCTGAAGAATTTTTGTTTCATATGACTTCAGGACCTGTATAACGTCTTTAGGAAAAAGATACAGATGCAGATGATCTACTCGTATTTATACTCAAGTGTAAACCTTACGTGTATCTTGAACCCTTTTTAAATAATAAGAGTATAACAAAAAAAAAAGAGTATATTAGTTATGTTAACAAGTTTACATTAAACTTTATTCCTTAGGTTTACCCGAGATTTTCTTTAAACTCCTATCCCCGTAGCATGATACAGAACCACCGTCTTAGCCCTCCTGCTGTAACAGGCAGAATATAGAGACTGTACAAAACTTAAGGTAGGAGCAAGAATATTTAGGTCTACTGTAGGTTCAACCATTGACTTCTAAGTCCATGGTTCCACTCACCTGCATAAGACGAATTTTGGGAATGTGTTCGTAACACAGAGGAATACCTGGTGTAAAGCGTTGGTGGAACAAGTGCTTAGTTTCATGTGGTTGAGTATGTAGCAGTAGACAAAAAACATCTTGGGAAAATACTCACAGAAGAAATGAAAAATACTGAAGATAAGGTTACACTATGGTTTTTACTGTACACTGACATTTAGCTAACAACAAACCATTCAGAAATAAAATGGCATAAAAAATCTGTGTAGAGATATCAAAATGAATTTGTTGTGCAGTTAGTAAAGATGTATAACACAAAAATGTATTATAATACTCAGTTATAGGAAAATTATAGTTTCATTTCACGCCATGGTCGACAAAAATAAAAAAGGGACGCTATCCCAATCACAGGAGCCGGACCACCGAGTGCCGCAATGGCTCAACTTCATCATTGGAGGTATTAGCGGGTAAGTTATTTATTGAATTTGTCCTTGCTATTAATTACTCGATATTGCCATAAATACCGCTAATCGCAAGTGCAGGCATTCCTGAAGCCAGGATGATGGGTCGGGGGGCTCATCATCCATTGCACGGCTTCATCGGTCTGGGAGACGGTCGGGGTTGTACCAAGCCGTCTCTTCTCAGCGCCGGAGACCCAGCCATTGTTGAGTTATCCGCTGGTGCGTCTCGGAGCATGCTAAAGCGATCCCGTGATGCCCCGATATAAGCGGAAGCTGGTACACCGTCGGTTTTTAGTGGGTATACGGCCTTCTGCCGTGACTCCCACATAACCCTGTTACTTCCCCCGAGGTGGCAGGGTATCCATAAAGGATTTTCCGACGTTAAAAAAAAAAAAGGTGCAGGCATCATTTCATTTATTTCGTAAAAAAGAAGTAACTGAAAACAAGGTTTGTTAATAATCACTAACTATGGTCAGGAAATTTAGGAGATTTGGGAATCGTAGCAATTCAATCAGAAAGATACTGAGGGCTAAAATACCGCGTAAGTCGATTATGAAGAGTTGGTTTTTTTTTCATCCAGGTATTCTTTTACGATCATATTAGGGTCTGTCTATCCTGATTTGGCTTATCCTATATTCCCACGAGCGATTGCCTACACTCCGTAATCTAAATAATGAGATTCCCAGTAAACTTTGACTAGTTATGCCAGCTTTTTCGTGCTTCATATTGGCTGTAACGATTATCAAAAATGATAGAATGAGCCGATATTAACAGCATAGCTTTACCTCCGAAGCGCCCAAGATTTATTAAGATGTTAATGATCAGTTCAATAGCAATAAGCGTGGTGCAACCAATGGATTTGTTGAAGACCCGAATGCAGCTGATAGGCCTAGCTGGCAAGAAGGTATCGACGGTCGACGTGGTGAGGAGTATCATTGCCCAGGAGGGCTTTCGCGGATTCTACGTTGGGATATCAGCGGCTATATTCAGGCAGGCCACGTACAGCACCGGCAGAATTGGATGTTTCTACTGCCTCTTGGATGGCTATAAAAAGTAATTTCCATTTACTATCATAAAAAAAAACACTACGTTTCTTATAAACCATGTAATTTGTACTTACTTCACAAATAAACATGTATTTATTCCTCAAATAGGTAGACAGGGGTGTGTATTACAGTATGTCTACGTTTTGATCTTTCTATTTTGGTCCAAATGCAATAGAGGTAGAATCTACTGCACTGAACATCCGTTAAATCCGTTATTATCTGGCAACCGGTTCTATCATACGTAGAGCCTAAGTAATACCGACAAGTCTGTTCGTGTAGGGAGTTCATAGATAACAGTTTTCAACTTGTAAATTTTCCACAGTTCATACGGAGTGCCACCCAGCTTCCCGATAAAGATAGGAATGGGTATGGTCTCGGGCGGTATAGGTGGGGTTATTGGTACACCGGCAGAGGTCGCGCTCATTCGTATGACGGCCGACGGCAGACTGCCCGTCGAGAAGAGGAGGAACTACCACCATGTCTTTGAAGCCCTCAGCAGGTAACATATGCAATAAATAACCTGGCTTTCACCTAAATAAACCGTGTTTTAAATTAGGTTATAGGTATGTTATTCTTTTTCTTGAGGTCCCTGTAGAGCGGGTATAATCTATTGGAAAATAGGGTAAAGGGTGTGTGGAAAATAGTGTTGATAATTAAGCAGATATAAAGATTCTATAATAGTTTTCATACACAAAATTTTTGGGTATATGCACCAAAAATGTTGGAAGTGCAAGCTAACGACTTGACATGTTACAGCTCCATTGAGCTGACATAGTCACAGCTTATTTTAACAGTAGCAAGCTTCTAGAGCCGATTTTGTGTTTGGGTGCTAATTATATTGTAGGTACCTAACACATGCAATCGTGAATTCAAAGCGAAGTTTGTGTTACAGAGCTCACGTTAGTATGCAATATCTTCTTTAGGGACTGTCCCTGGTTGTATATTGTAGGATAAGTCGTGAAGAGGGCGTGTCGACGTTGTGGCGAGGATGCGGCGCCACGGTCACCAGAGCAACGGTTGTCAACGGAGCAGAGCTGGGCTCGTACGCACAGGTCAGGATTACGTTGAGGACGATCAAGCTGCTGTTAAGTTTATTGGTGCTGTTAGGTGCTACTATAAGAGGATGAGGGTGATAATGAGGGCATATAATATGAAAAACGCTCTTTGTAATCAGTCAAATTAGAGTAGTACTACTCTACTCTATTAGAAGCAGTCTCCGATACCAAATCAAATTACGAAAAAAAACCGGCCAAGTGCGAGTCGGACTCGCGCAAGATGGTTTCCGTACCATTATCTATAAAAAACGGCAAAAAAATCACGTTTGTTGTATGGGAGCCCCCTTAAATATTTATTTTATTCTGTTTTTTAGTGTTTGCTGTTATAGCGGCAATAGAAATACATCATCTGTGAAAATTTCAACTCTCTAACTATCAAGGTTCATGAGATACAGCCTGGTGACAGACGGACGGACGGACGGATGGACGGACGGATGGACGGACGGACGGACGGACGGATGGACGGACGGATGGACGGACGAACGGACGGATGGACGGACGAACGGACGGATGGACGGACGAACGGACGGACAGCTAAGTCTCAGTAATAGGGTTCCCGTTTTACCCTTTGGGTACGAAACCCTAAAAATGTCTGTAAAAATACTAATGAAACTTTGATAGGGTCTTGTTATCGCCCACAAGGGTTTCTACTTTATGTGGCATTGCAACGCATGCCTAGTACAGCTAAAAAGAGACAAAACATGTCTCGGCCTAGGTAAATAGATTGAACCGGTAGACCTAACAGGTATTCTTTGTATGTATTGGTCAGGCTCGACAAACGTTGCTTCCGTATCTCGGCGACGGCATCCTTCTCCACTCCTGCGCCTCCATGATATCCGGCCTCGTCACCACCGTCATATCGCTGCCAGTTGACATCGTCAAAACAAGGTTGCCGTACACACAGGACCATACAGAATGTTTTATTTTGAATCAATTCCTTTTTGCTGGTTTCCCTTAAGATTTCCTGGCATGACAGAACAAAACTATAATTATCTGATACTAGACGAGCCGGCTAAATTTGTATCACCAATCGTATTTTTAAACCACTGTATTAGAATGAACAAAACAAAAAAAAATTAAATCAGTCAAGTCGTTTTTGAGTTTTAGCTAGACTAACAAGTTATCTGTGATCTGCTTCACAGGGTACAAGACGCTGAAAAGGGCACGAGTCAAATAGCTGTCCTCAAAAGCGTGATCAAGAACGAGGGCTTCCTGGCGCTGTTCAGTGGGTTCCTGCCGACCTACGGCAAGCTAGGACCCCACATCCTCATCACTTTCGTCATCCTAGAACAGTTAAACGCTCTATACTTGCGAATCACCGAGAAAACTGCCATGGACAAGCTAAAGCCATAGAATTAAGTGTCATAGATTTAAAGTTTAAGGCTGCATATGCAATAAATTTTGAGACCAATATTCCAGAGACACGTATCTACATAACTTCCTATTTCGTTGCATTATTGTATTGCGATCATTTTGGTATTTTTACAATATGTTTAGAGGGGCACTTAAATAACTTAACTAATAATACATCGAAAAAAAAGCAATTACTATAAAAAATGCTAATTATTGTTAATTAAAAAAAGGAGCCCTGCTTATTTTTCACGCCTGAAGTCATAGACGCAGAAATTGGTTGTTCATGTGCGTAGGCTGATTAAAACATTTTATTACATTGACTTTATACAAATATCTTGGTAGCCTTAAATCATGAAGTTTGTGAACCTAATAAATAAGTACAGATGCAATGAGTTGTGTTTGTATACCTAAGTATTGTAGTACATTAACACTAATTTTGCCCACTTCGCTTCGTATGGTATATGGTTCTAATTTTCAACCCAAGAAAACCACCATTTCTTCTTCTTTTTTTACGAAAATATAATGGAATAAAGATAAATACACATTATAAATAAAAATGGGTTATGGCAGTGATGAAGATAGCGGACGAAATCCTGAAAACCACTTACGTTTTTGGAATGTTATCATGGAGAATGTTTAACAAATCCTGTTAATTCCATAGAGTTAGGATGAGTGAAAAGTGAAAATTCATCTTCTTTTTTGCGGAATGAATGAAATTTCATCATTTCTTTCATTCCGCAAAAAAAGAAGAAGAACAAGACGGATGCCAGTGTGACAAATGGCAAACAATTCAAAATATATTATGGGTTCGCATCCAAGTTTATTTTGATAAACCCGAATGAAATTTTTGTGAATGTAAACATGGAAGCAAAAAGCAAATAAAAAAATGTAACCTAATTGTAATCTCGTTTTCAAAATGATCGGAGACTTAAATCAAAATACACAATCGCGACAGATACCGCGTTGGCTCAACTTCATCATCGGAGGAACAAGCGGGTAGGTAATAGATCTTACCACTTACACGACTTGGATGCATGTCTTGCACCCAAGACCTTCAATATCCTATATCTTGGGCTGCCACCAGCAGCTGAGCAAGCACACATGTCAAAACTAGACCTGTGTTATATATGAATTGTGTCGTACCGAGTCGCTCACTCACTGTCTTATTTTATAGGAGAGAAAGATACAAAATCCATATATTCCGTGATTCCCTAGCCATCACGGACATGGTGCTCATGTAGGGATTATCCTTCTAACGCTTATTAGCAGTATTCTTTTAATATTACTTTGTTTTAGGTAATTTTTCTTTTCTCTACATTAAATGTCCAAATTATATTAAAACAATATTGGGTAAGAGCTTATGGTATGGCAAGTCTGACATCAATTTTAAGATGACTTCGAACCATCGAGCTCTGTTTCTCCAGAAAAAACCGTGTCAGATAAACGTCAATAACCCATTGACTAGAGGGTCACTCCCGTTACCTAGTGAATCTGGGTTTGATGTCGATTGATTTCTGCGTAGCTTAGCTCGAAGGGGCTAATGGGACTACCAGTAATGTTATCTTCATATAAAAAATGTGTTTGGAGCGGGTACTATATTTCCAGTCAGCTATCCTAGCAGTAGTAGGGAGAGGTGACCCATTGTCGGATTAAAGATAGACAACGGGCGGTACGAGCTCACGCAAGGCAGTCGCATCTAAAACTTTAGCATTTATTACCTATCATAGATTTTAAAGATATTTCTCCATACCAGAATGATGGCAATATGCATCGTACAACCCATGGACCTGTTGAAGACGCGAATGCAGCTGCTGGGATTGGCTGGCGAGAAAGTGTCGACAATCAATGTGGCCAAGAGCATTATCGCGAAGGAAGGCTTTCGCGGCTTTTACGTCGGGATCTCGGCGGCTCTGTTCAGGCAAGCCACGTACGGGACGGGCCGGCTGGGCTGTTTCAACGGCATAATGGATAGCTATAAGAAGTAATTACTATTGTCTATCATCAACAAATACCTAACAATCATAGAGTCAATCTATTTATTTATTTATTTAACAGGACATCCAAAAACTGTAGCATTAATAATACATTAATATAAAATACAAATAAGGGAAAACTAAATGCACAGTTAACAAAGGTGCCACAACATGCATAAGTAAGAGGAATAACATAAAAGGAACATTGGTAATAAATGAAAAATAAGAATGTGATAATAAAAATTAAATTAAATGTGATGAGTAACTAGAAGGCCACATTGACGCACCAACGATGACGAGATCAGTTTGCGAAATTTGTAGATTGTATCATTAAACAAATCCACTTCATGACCGATTGAGTTGAAGGTAGTTGACAGTCTTGATAATAGGAAGTACTGTTTTAGGTTCGTTCTGGCGGGTTCTTTATGTAAAAGGCTAAAATGTAAATTTATGTAAAATTAGGGCCCAAGGGGGCAATTCGAGAATGCGAGATTTGCCCCCCTGAACGCCTGTAGTAGTAACTTACTCGTAATGGATTTTTGTCAGCAAATACGGCGTTTCTCCCGGCTACGGTACAAAGATCGGAATAGGTATGTTTTCGGGCGGCCTGGGCGGGCTCCTCGGCACGCCAGCGGAGATCGCTCTCATTCGCATGACGGCAGATGGCAGACTACCCTACGATAAGAGAAGAAACTACCACCACGTTTTCCATGCCCTCGCCAGGTAAGCCCTAACTGGAGCTGTTCGAAGTACCGTTAGATACCTTTTAGAGTAACATCCTGCTGTATGTATGACGTGTGAAGTCCGCGTATCAGCACTGCGCCAGCGGCTTGTCTCGAGCGCCCTTCAATGGTAATATGTTCGCCCCAAAGACCAAAAAACGAAACGGTAAAGCGTGGGTGCACTGCCTACTCCTTCGGGGAATACATGCGTGGTGATATTATAACGATGACGTAATCGAAAGAGATTGCACTATGATCCTTATGGGTTGTCAGTGATGTGAAATTTCATTCGATGATATGTTAATTATCACTTACGTACTTATAGACTTACGCGCTCTGTGTATGTAATTGAAACAATTTATTTTCTATTGTAATGTGCTTACCCCAATCTATAGGGTACGCATGGGGCTCTAGGTAATAGGCCCCGAGCACACGAGGCGTCAAAAATTGCTCTCCTAAACGTTTGCCAATCCTAAAATGGCTCTTCTAAACGTTTGCCAATCCTAAAACGGCTCTTTTAAACGTTTGCCAATTCTAAAACGAACTGTATTTACGCAAAGAAAACGCTCCTTATTCAACGAAATGTCATTGACAGCGCGAGCGAATACACGTGGCTTTTACCACAGACATTTAATCTTTATTTATATTCATATAGAGTTCAACTGTTTCAAATACTTTCAAGGTACCTTTGGGAGATTACGGCTGTGATGATATATGATATTGCAGGATATCGCGCGAGGAGGGCGTGTTGACGATGTGGCGAGGCTGCGCCGCCACTGTTACCAGGAGTTCAGTGGTCAATGGTGTGGTGCTCGGCACATACGCGCAGGTTACTACGGAAGTTTTTGTGTTAACACCTTCACTGCGGGCCCAATTCTAGAGAACTTTCAGCTAGTGCGGTTGAAGTTTCAATCAGCCCAAACCTGAACTCTTTAACAGTGCGTACGCACCAGCTTAAGGTCATCCTTGAGACAGTTTTGGCCTAAAGCTGCAGTGAAGGTGTTAACTACAGCAGGCTTTGTCATTTCTTCTGTGGAACACGATACTGAAAAGTCACCTGCTACTTCTGTTATGACATACAAAATGGAAATATGCAAATAAGTATTTGTTTCTAGTTCCATAATCATCACGTCTTTAGCAATATCGTTTTAATATAAAATACTTTATTCTGACACATTTCGTATTACTGTAGCTGTAAAGATATGGAATTTTTTTGAAAATAAACCTGCTTACAGACATGATGATACTGCTTCTCACAAATAACATGAATATTTTTATTGTCCTAATCTTAATTTAAGCTCGGACCTCTACTTTGGGTACTTAATTCGATCATGATTTCGGGAATGGTCCAGGAGATGCTCGTTATGACATGACATCAATCACTATTATAGATATGTCGCAACAAAAGAAAAAAATACAACCAATTTGACGTTTAGTTTCGACCTAACTCGAACAGAGATTGATGTCTATCAAACGAAAATCGGGCTCCAGAACTCAACCTAGTAATACCACATTTTGCGGCGCCTTCGACACCTTTTAAAGTGAGTGAGATGCAGGATAATTTTGCTCTGTTCTGATTGGTTGTTACAGGCCCGGCAACTCCTGCTGCCATCTCTCGGCGATGGCATATTCCTCCACTTCTGCTCGTCCATGATAGCCGGCTTCGTCACCACATTTGTTTCCTTGCCAGTTGACATTGTCAAGACCAGGTACTGTTCCATACTGTTTCGACATATCTAGAATTAGGGATGATGTCGATCTTATGAGAATTGGGTCCCTGATCCGAAGATAAGCGGGTTTCAGAGTACGCTATAATATGATAGCATTTAGTATATAGCTCATAGCACAACAATATCGCGCACCATACTGACTTTTCTTAAAGACAACTCGAATCGATCGCAATACATACATTTGGTGGTCATACATTTAATTTGCCATACATTTAATTACACCCATACATTTAATTTGCATTAGTACCCGCAGTTGTCAAGATTTGCTAGAATATATCTTTCAGCACCTGACAGTAGCGTTTACAGCGAAAGGCTGGTCAGTTTTGAAGCTGGACTGGTATACTATCCGGTATCCGGCTGGATACTGAATTACTATCCGGTATCCGGCCGCATACTGAATTACTGTCCGGTATCCGGCCGGATACTGAATTACTATCCGGTATCCGGCCGGATAATGAATTACTATCCGGTATCGGCTGGATACTGAATTACTATCCGGTATCCGGCCGGATACTGAATAACTATCCGGCATCGACCGGATACTGAATTACTATCCGATATCCGGCCAGATAGTGAAAACAAGGCCGAATAGGCCCGATACCGGATATCCGTTTCATCTTTAGTTTCAACCCTTATAAATTTTAACTTGATATCTTCACGCGTTTCTGAGAAAAAAATGCCTTGACACACAAAAATACAGACGGATAACAAAGTGGGCTTTAAATGCCATTTTTGTGAGTTAAAGAAGTATGCCAGATTCATAATCTCTTTCACAATTTTGCAGAGTACAAAACGCAGAAAGAGGCACGAGCCAAATAGCGGTACTGAAGAGCGTTATTAAGAACGAGGGTTTCTTCTCGCTGTTCAGCGGGTTCCTGCCGGCGTACGGCAAGATAGGGCCCCACGCAGTCCTCACCTTCATCTTCTTGGAGCAGATCAACGCGATGTACTTTAGACTAACCGAAGATAAAAATTTGAATTAACAATTTCATTTGCTTGTAAAGAGTACAGTTGATTTGTCCATAATTCAATATAACATTGGAAGAAGCGTTGCGGTAGGCACTTTCATAAATAATAAATATGTTTTTCCATTCAGAACACTTAAAGTAACTCCAAAATTAAAATTCACTTCCGCGATCAAACCATTTACAGTGGCGTACCTATTTCGGAATAATCGTGTCTTTTTATGGCACTGTTCCACATTATCTCTTATTCAACATATGTCCATACAAAATGTTAAATTGGTCGTACTTTTAACCGAATTCAAAGAGGAGGAGGTTCTCAATTCGACCGGTATGTTAATTTTTTTCGTTTTTTTTCGACATATGTCGAATTTAAGATTGTGTCAATCATGCGAGAATAGCCCCCCTGGACCATGAACTTCTATATTAAGAGGTTAAATTCAAAATTAATGAAGATCATGAGGAATAAATTATGTCAAATACAGAATTATGAAGACTTTATCTATTTTGAACCTATGGTTTTGAAACAATTAATTTTAATTTAGGTGTTATGAATTAGGTAAGAATCTATCTACCTACTTACCAAATACCTATGTGCCTACGAGAGCATGAATTTGTTTGTTTTATACCGTATGTGTCATAATGTGTACAACATATTTGCACCCCTTTTGAGGTAGAATAAGAGAATTGAATTTATGAAAACCGAATAATATTTATAACTCATTCTTTTTCCTTCCACAAAATGTAAAAAATATTTTTTATGCTTTGAGATGGCTAGCCTGTACGCTTAGCATGACCGCGTAAACATAAATTTTATCTTTCACCTGTCAGATTTGTCGAGAAAATGACGTCACACCGACGCATGTCCAGTACAAAAAGTCCAGACGTCATTTTCTCGACAAATCTGACAGTTGAAAGAGATAAAATGTATGTCTACGCGGTCATGCTAAGCGTACCTAATGGTCAGTTAGATCGCTTGTCTTCTCTGTGTTTATCTTTAGATCGAAGAGAGTTGAAAAGTAACAGCTGATTTTAAGAGCTGTTATTTGCACTGAATTATATGGAAAACTTAATATATCAAAAATCTCAGCTAAATATTTCTGACTTCACTATATTAGTTTAAAATAAGCAAGAGATACTACCTTTAAGTTAGTTCGAGGTTTGTTTGTATACCCATTTTGATTCACATTGTATTAAGTACCTACTTCCATAGACAGTTGATATATGAAGTAGATAAGTATATTTTATTAATTGTGTCAATTACAATGATTATGTTAAATATTGTGTACTTTGAAAAAGTAACCAAAAAAATAGAAAAATGAATAAAAAATATTTTAATGTATGCAGGGCGAGCCTATAAGAGGCGAGTGCGAAACTCTAAACCTGACTCAACAAGAAATATTGCTGGCTTGATCAGATATTTATAGATATTAAGAAGGATGGCAATAAATTCATGTTTGAGTCAAGTTTAGTTTCGTACTTAACCCCTAACAAGTGTTGACGCCATTTTTAAAGCAACAATAATCACTTAACGACCCATCCATGTAATAATTGTAACAATTTGCCAAATCGACTCACAATCTTAATCTTATTAAGATTGTCTTACAATCTTAATAAGATTACAATCTATACAATCTTACAATCTTAAGAAGATTGATTGATAACATCTAACTCAGTGTGACATTTCTAAATTATGTTAAACTGACTAATAAATTAATTATATAAATTCTCCCAGTGACTTAATTTTATTTATAACATGATCTTGAACTATTTGTAAGTATTCATACCTACAGGTTGTGTGAGAAGTCCGAATTAATATTTGAGAAGGGACATACACAGTAGCTGATATCCATGTTGCTAATTACTTAACTTTGCCAGAATACCCGCTAATCACAGCTCCAGTTACTTCTTATCATATTCCATTAAAATTTCATCATTTCATTAATGTCGTGAACAACAAAGAATAGTTTAATTAAATAAAATGTATCCAATTCACATTAAGTCTTCCTTACTTGGTTTTTACGAAATGATGATATTTAATGGAATAGAATGAGGAATGGCTCCACCTGCGTTTAGTGCGTATATCAGCGAGTGTCAAGTAATTAATAGGGGGGCAAAATTCAATATAAATAAAAATGGGTGATGACAGTGATAAAGATGGCAGATGTACCCCACATTAAGTCAGTACATATTGCGATATGGCAGCTTGAAGTTGGATAATGTATTACATGTGGGACATGTTGATGGTAACCTATTATATATAGAAAAAATGCTATTTGCTTTTACTATTCGATGGGATCTTTTTTGTTGATTGAAAAGGCCTCCTTTAGGAACCGTTTGGTATATTTATCAAATTTTTGATAATTATGAGGATTGGGTCCTTTTTACTTAAATACGTCCATATATTGCTTTCTCATATTTACGCGAATACTATACATTTAAATAAAACTATTCTACGGATTCTATCGCGTTTATTTACTATTTGGTTTTCCCGAGGTTTCGGCTGCTTTACAGCAACCACGGGGGGACTGTTTTTTGCGGTCCGATCCATGCAGAAAGTGCTCACAGTGTCTTGAGGTCTTGCAATGGTACGCTTGGTTTTGGATTTAATCATAATAATTACTGGATCCCAACTTGGTGGTAGCACCCAGCCGTCTTCCCTATTGAAATTAGGATGTTTTTTTAATTTCAATGGCCTCACGTATCATCCTTGGTCGGAATCGGTGTTCTTTTGCGAGGATATGCGGTTTATCAAATCTGATATAATGGCGGGTGCGGTCCTGTACATGTTCACAGATTTCAGACTTCGTGGAGCGTCGGTGTTTCACATCAGCTATATGTTCTTTTACGCGGGTTTTTATTGATCTTTTAGTTTGTCCTATGTAGGAGAGCCCACATTCACAATCGAGATCTTTTTATTATCTACGAATTAAAACCTGCATGATAAATAAATAAAGGTTGCAGGCAACATAGAATTTAACATTCTTGCGCCTGACACTGAGACATCAAACAATTGTACAATTATTATTTTATATGCTCTGTGTCATACGAACAGAAAATATTTTTGTAGTTCTTTTTATAGATGGAAAAGAGTGCATAGGTTTACAAAAACTTTTTATAATATTGTTTTTAGGACAAAATGGCAGCGAAAGATAAAAAAGCGTTACCAAAAGCCCAGATGCCTGGTTGGCTAAACTTCGTGATTGGAGGAGCTAGTGGGTAAGGGCTTCTACATGCAGTAGTACCTACTCTCCTCAAACCTTCAACAGAAAGAGAAGCTAAACTAGAGAGAGGGACCATACATCTCTCTTTTACTTTCAATCTCTTAGATTATTTTGCTAATACCAAAACTGACTTTATTAACCATTTTTCTCATTCAACTAAGACTCAACAAAATTTGATAGCTGTACGGACGACCACATCAGGGTCGCCAGGAGTCGGTGAGCGCATAAACCGTAATTTGTGGCGATCTATGGGGGAGGCCTATGTCCAGCAGTGGACGTCCCTGGCTGATAGATAGATAGATAGAAGAATATCGTTGTCTTGTTCATACATTACATATTTTATTGAAGGACGGATTTAAATTTAGTATACATTAGTTACGAGATCAGCAGCATTGTAAAGTTAAGGGTTTTTCTGGTCTTAGAATGATGGCTATATGCATCGTGCAACCTATGGACTTGATTAAGACCAGGATGCAGCTCTTGGGACCAGCTGCCAAGGAAACGTCGACCCTCCGCGTGATTAAGGGTATCGCCTCCAAGGAGGGCATTGGGGGATTCTATACTGGCATCTCAGCAGCTCTATTCCGCCAGGCTACATACACGACTGGCAGACTAGGATGTTTCAATGGCATAATGGATCTCTATAAGAAGTAATTTTCTTTTGATTTGTAAGCTATGTTTACGAAAGACGTGTGTTGTACCTAGTTTTGTCCACTATAGCCCGAATCCCCACGATTTGGGCAAGGCATGTGCTCGGAGAGTGGGTTCAGTGTAATGGAAAATACACTAGGGCTAAAATACCATTTCGCCTAAGTTCAAAGCTGCATTCGGATTTGCCAAGACCATATGTGATATCGTTTCTTTCTCTCATGAGAATTGCGAAAGTGAGAGATCGATTAGTTGCGACATAATCCGTGACATAAGTCTTGTCTTGGCGCACATGCTATCCACAGCTCTTATGGCGTGCCGAACTTCGCGACAAAGGTCGCTATAGGCATGGCGTCGGGTGGAGTGGGCGCGTTCATCGGGACTCCAGCAGAGGTGGCGCTCATCCGCATGACGGCTGACGGCAGGCTGCCCGTCGACCAGAGGAGGAACTACCATCACATCTTTGATGCCCTCGGCAGGTTAGCTCGTCAAACTTGGTTAGCAACATTACCCTATGTTATATGCACTATAGACGCGCCAAGTATTATAAGTAGTAATTAGTGTTAGACTTAAACCAAAGAGAAGCTCTTTTATTTACAATCTCTTGATGTTCTATCTCTGTTCAAGGAGATTCTACTGAATACTCGATGGATGCTTGCTCGCTTGTTGTGGACGTCTCACGAGCCTGCTGATGATTGTCGAAAGGGTTCTGAACAGTGTTCAGACTTATCGCTCTATAAAGCGGTCGTTTTAAAGCTTTTTGATATTTTGTCGACATGATCGTTCGTTTTCATTCTTGGTCAATCGAAAATTCGTTTTCAACATTTACACCCAAAGGATAAAAACCCTAGAATCCACTAGAATACCCTATCTTTGCTTTATTCTTGATTCTAATTAGCGCTTCGCACCATAACAATATTATTTTGATTCCCATTACACAATGATCTATGGTATTCCCATTTATTCTTTTTAAACAGAATAACTCGTGAGGAAGGTCTAACGACTTTGTGGCGAGGCGCGGGCGCCACCGTCACCAGAGCTATGGTTGTCAATGGAGCCCAGCTTGGGTCGTATGCGCAGGTCAGATACTCTACTTGTATACCTTTGACGAGAGAAAGAGATGTAAAATACATATCAATAATGTAGCAAAATAATGTGTTCATAAAAAAAACTCATCATTTTTCAAAATCAAACGCTAACATGCTTTTCACTAAAACGGCACCTGTGCGTTATTAGGCTCGTGAGTACCTGCTGCCGATTCTCGGCGACGGCATCTTCCTCCACTTCTGCTCGTCCATGATCTCTGGCTTCGTAACCACATTCAGTTCACTGCCAGTTGACATTGTTAAGACCAGGTAAGTACATGATTTAAATTTGTTATGGAGTCACATTTTACATGTAAACAATCGTCTCAAATTTGTAGGAGTGGATACAGGTAATAAAATATAACGTTAATAGCCTAGAGATCATAGGAGCCTGTCGATACTGAGAGGTTCAAAACTAAAGACGTGAACGTGGTCAGGTGGCCTTTACCAGAGTAATGAAATCTTTATACTTATTGACACAGAGTTCATTTTGGTATTGGAAATAATTTGGAAGCGCGCATCTTGACGCCTTACGGTGCCTGAGATTAAATGGAACAATGTTACAGAGTGCAAAACTCAGAAAAGGGAGCAAGTCAGGTGGGCGTGCTTATGAATGTGATTAAGAACGAGGGCGTGCTGGCGCTATGGAGCGGGTTTCTGCCCACGTATGCCAAAATAGGGCCTCATACTGTGTTGACCTTCATCTTTCTCGAACAACTCAACGCTATGTACTATAGGATGACCGATAACAGTGTTCGAGCAGAAAAGTAGGCCATCAGGTTATAGCTATAGATTTATAATTTGATAACAATATATATTTTATATTGTACATTTTTGCGAATACTGACGCACCTAGTTAGTACCGCATTTGGGTATTATAATCAGAAGGTAAATGAAATGGTGAATTTTGATGGGTTGTATAAAAACAACATAGGGATTGAATCGAGAAACTCCCCCTTTTTGATGTCGGTTAAAAACATCCGAATCAAATCCGTATTCATTATTATAATTGCGTGAATTTAATCTACAACAAAGACACATTATATCTAATTATTTATTCTAATTATTGCAAGATGTCTTTGGTTAACGGTACACCGCCTCGCGCTTGGGCAGCCTCGGTCAGGCGAGGCGTGCTCCTACCTCGGGTAAAGTGTTAAACCAGCTTTAGAATTACCGAATTTGTTACCATTTCCAATACCGGAAATACCACGGTGAATAAAATTTACCCCTTTTTGCTACTATCTTTTTCAATGGCAGAAGCATTTTTTTACTAAGTAGCTACCTATAATGTAACCGACTAACTGAAGCACGTTATAACCATTACTATCAGGCTAGTTTCAAACAATCAGTTCGACGATATTAAATACATTGTACGTATTTATATTTATTATTCAATCATAATATCATAACAAACTGAAGAATTAAAGCTAAACATAAATTAATCTGCATTTATTGAGTATATTAATTAATGAATTAAAAACTTATCGAATTCTTATTATGTCAATCAATCAGAGCGGACAATTCGATAATTTAAACATAATTAATTAGCATACAAATTGAGATTGATTTATCAATTCGCTAAAAACTATAATAAGTAATGTATGATATAATTGAGTAATAAATATAATCAGTAAGTACAGATATACTGAAATGAGATTAGTATCTACATTGTACGATAAATGCACTAGATGAGGTAAAAAAATAAAGGGTGGTGAATAAACATCACCTGCGTTACCACTTTACAGTCATGTTATGAAACTCCGGTAAATTTTATTCCCTTACGTTACCGACGATTAGGGATCATCGAATGAAACACCGTTCCATATTCTACTATTTTTCCTCTTATGTACGGTTTATTGAGGAGGTTAACCCCTGTTACCTGATTGGCAAAGCCTGCTTTAGGGTCGCATCCAAAGTGCAGTTATGTATTTTCTCAAGCTGCTTTAACTTTGAGGATTTTTTATGTGTTTACCTATGTACCTATCCATCGACAGAGCATTTTAAGCTTTATATCCTTTTGATAGTTTACTCGTATTTTATAATGTAATAGTGTATTTTTTTGTTATATATTAGTTGTTTTTAATGTACTGATGTTATTTTATATTTTTATTATAGTTATACTTAAGTTATTTTGATGTGATTAAAGTGGTATTTATTTATAATAATTTCCGGTTTTCTTTATTTATTCATCCCTAAGTTGAAGGACTATCCTAAGTCTATAAGGTATGCTAGGTTTTTTAAATCGTTACCAGCACAACCCTAAAATTCACTCTCTACGCTTTTCAAACTTTTTTTTTTTTTAATCGACTACGCTGTTGACCGTGAGGTGGCCTTTACAGCTTTACCGGAGGAGTGGCGAGCGCAGAGTGCACTCCAACCAAGGCAAACTTGGCAACTAACTCAAGGGCGCCACAGAGGGCACGACCTCGGCTTGGGCAGTTACGTGAGGGGGGAGGTAGTGACTGTGCTCCTAGGTGCAAAGATGCACCTACGAGCGGAAGAGGGGGTTCCTCGACCTCGCCGGCGCGATCGGTGTCTGTTTGATGCTGGTTTAGGTGTGTTGGTGGACCTCTCGACGCCCGGGTCGAGGAGGGCGATGATCGTGTCGGGAGGATCAATCAACACGTGCCGCGGACGGGCTTTCCAAACTATGGCTACCTGTAACTATAATTTTAATTAGTAATACACCCAGTCAACACAGACTTCCATCAGATGTGGATACTAAATGCGCTATATTTGTTTATTCATTGGAATACGACTTCCTCTTTTTTTTAGGGTTCCGTACCCAAAGGGTAAAACGGGAACCCTATTACTAAGACTTCCGTCCGTCCGTCTGTCACCAGGCTGTATCTCATGAACCGTGATAGTTAGACAGTTGTAATTTTCACAGATTACCTATGTATTTCTGTTGCCGCTATACCTAACGACAAATACAAAAAAAACGGAATAAAATAAATATTTAAGGGGGCTCCCATACAACAAACATGATTTTAGGGTTTTTGTATGGTTTGTGTAGAGTTGTCTATAATTGTCACTTTGAAACAAGAGTATGACATTCTTATTTCTTAATAATTCTCAATAGCGAATATGAATCAGCTGATGTGCGTGGATCGCGCAAATGAGTGAGCATTTTAAGATTTTTTGCGGAATTGCTACGGTTCTGCTAAATATGGCATTTTAGTTTCCCAGAGTCGTAAATTATATGAAGATGTTTATCAAGCGGTTGATTGATTTTCATGATTAAACTTGTTACAGGTGTTGGTTTTAGGTTTCTACTTAATCATGCAGATTTATATTAGAAAAACCCGCTTCAAATGAGGTGTGCACGTGCAACTGTAATGCCCAACACGACTAAACGTCCAACCGAACCAACGTCGTATTTTGTCGTTTTGTTTTGACATACTTATGTCGAATTAGAGATAATGTCGATCATGCGAGAATTGACTCCCTATTTTGACGAGACCGACTTTCACTGCCAGCACCCTTAGCATGACCGTGTACACATAAGTTTTATCTCTTTCAACTGTCAGATTTGTCGAGAAAATGACGTCACTTCGAGCTTTTTGTACTGGACATGGCTCGGTGTGACGTCATTTTCTCGACGAATCTGACAGTTGAAAGAGATAAAACTTATGTCTACGCGGTCATGCTACAGGGCCTGTTGGCCAATGTTACATTACAAGGAATAACTTAGGCTACTTTTATTTTAGAAATATAATTAAGGTTCCGCACGAAAAAATAAAACTTATTTCTCCGGGCTAAAGTTCAAATTGACTTGAAGATATTATTACGAATCTTTTGTATGGGAGTACAAAAAGTGTTGTTTTTTAGACTCTTTCAGGCAACTTTTTAAATTTCATCTCCGTAAGAAACATCCTCGTACTTCAAGGAATATTCTAAAAAAAATAATTAGCGAAATCGGTTCAGCTGCTCTCGAGATTCGCGCTTAGCAACACATTCAGCGGCTCTCGAGATTCGCGCTTAGCAACACATTCAGCGGCTCTCGAGATTCGCGCTTAGCAACACATTCAGCGATTCATTTTTATATTATAGATGTGTATTTATTTAATTTTCCCTTGCTATTAATTACTTGACACTGGCTGAAATACCCGCTAAACGCAGGTGGAGCCATTCCTCATCTTATTCATTTAATATCATCATTTCGAAAAAAATTAAAGGAAGAAGGCAGGGGAATGACAAATGTTAGAGTTCAGTTTAACTGGGAATGTTCTGTATAATGTGTTTCTTGTTAATAGCATGTTGCCAACAGGTTATATGCATTCGAATGGTTCTTAATTAGTCTTTATCAAAAATGTTTTTTTCATTCGTGTAGGCAATAAAGCACTTACAAATAGTCAGATTCTACCACCGGTTCGGAATGCTGTTTCCACTGAGAAGAACCGGTAAGAAACTCAATGGTTACTCTTTTCAAAATGATAAAAAGTAAGTATTGCGAGTACTAATACATTTTCAGGAGCAGCAACGCCATGAGAGCAGACAGCACCTTTGCCACAATACTAGAGAAGAATTATAGGTACTCATGGAAGACTAATATTAGATACAAATATTGTCATTACGCTTAAGAAGCTAGTACAGTAAGGTGCGTGTACTCCCATTTACAATGTAGGGATTATTCTAAACCACAGATGGTTATATAAATAATTGCTTAGGTATGATGCCTTTGGTATGGAGGAAAATGGAAAATGGTTGGACCAGTCTTCGCAAGTAGGACCCGTACACTAGCATGACTTGAGGAGCAGCCATCACTCTCCTCAACCATGTTCGAGAGAAGAGGTGACCCGCCTCCCAGAGCCACCACATTGTTTTTAAATCCTAATCTGATTACATAATTTGTCCATTATGTAAAGTATTATTTAATACGGTATTGAATTAATAATTTATTAATGTTAATCATTATCTTTGAGATTAATTATCTTTAAATTGACACGTTAACATCTTAGAATGTTAATAGAGTCGTTGCTGGCACCGAACTAGAGGAAACGTATCTATCACAGATCTTAGACTAAGTATAATGTATAGATAAGCAAGACGTTTATATTTTTTTTGTGAAATTCGACATATGCCTACACCGCCGTCCGATTTCTACGGTCTCCCGCACTACGGCGTCAACGCTCGCACGATTTTTTTTTGTGCCATAGCAATACGAACTGTATTGAAACTTAGAAAAAGTTCATTTTACAAAGAAAAGATACTGACAGCGCGAGCGAATTGCGACGCGTGGGGGCGTGGCTTTTACGAAAGAAATTTAATCTTTATGTATATTGACACAGAGTTCGTTTTGGTATTGGCAAACATTTAGCCGCGCGAGCGTTCAAGTGACATCTTTGCTCATTTGAGTTATGACTACAAAACAGCCAAACATTTTCTCCATCGGCCGGTGTTGGTTTTATTTTTGTAACATTTATGATTATCAAGATGAGTGGAGACAAATCTTTAACACGTTTGCTGCGTAAGGATTTTTAGTGTAGATAGAGTTACTTCGCGAACGCTGCGCACTGGAGGAATGTTCGCCATGAGCCAATATGACCCAGCGAACGTGTTAAATCGCGCGTCTTGACGCCCTAGTTTGCTCGGGGATTTAAAGCAGTTGTCTGAATTAATTTGTGGCCAATAAAATAGTCATAAAGTCGATGTCATGGTCTTAATTTCAGATATCCTATCTAAGTATTGGTCGTGTTACCTGCCAATTTTATAACCTTCATTATTTATCCATTTTTATTTGTATGTAGGTGAATATTTATAAATTTATATATTTATTTATATTTATTAGGCCCGTGCCCAGCAGTGGGACGTTAAAAGGGCTGTAGTAGTAGTAGTAGTAGGTGAACCCCCGACTTCATTCGGACCGGAAAAAATAGTTATAATGTTTTCCCGCGGAACCCTAATTATTTTGCTTTAATTAATGCATGTTATTTCTTATAACATCAGCTATCTGCTGGTGACAGTCCCGTCAAAATCGGTTCAGAAATAACGGAGATTAGGTACTCAAAACAAAAAAAAAAAATAAGGACAAAAAATAAAATTATATTTTCTTTGTAGATTAAGATACCTACAGACACTTCAATTTTAGTTATTTGTATAGATGTGTACATATTTATTGAATTTGTTCAACCTAATAGTAATTACTTGACATTGGTAAAATACGCGCTAGTAGCGGGTGAAGTCATTTCTAAACTTATTTCATTTTAAGTTCATTATTAGAAAAAAAATGTTTTTGCCGGATGCACATGTAGCCAATATCGATTTATTTTTTAATCTGATGGTATATTTTTCCAGTTATATAATTTTTGGAAAGAATTAATTTGAGAAATAATGTATTGGATTAGAGATTAGCATTAAAATGTCATTTAAAAAAAAGCTTCCTGTTTTGCCAAATCCTTGGTTGTAGGTGTGAATTGCAATATACCAACCAAAAGCAAGTGTGCAGGTTCTAATCCCGGCCCGCACGGTTTTATGTTCGAATCTCATTCTCATCCGAGATTATCATTTGCTAAAGAAATGATGAATTATCTAAGTTTCTATCATAAGTTTTATCTCTTTCAACTGTCAGATTTGTCGAGAAAATGACGTCACACCGAGCTTTTTGTACTGGACATGGCTCGGTGTGACGTCATTTACTCGACAAATCTGACAGTGGAAAGTGATAAAACTTATGTCTACGAGGTCATGCTAAACGTACTGCATCCCTCTTTCATTGAGAGGAGGCCCATGTCCAGTAGCGGGACGTTAAAAAGGCTATAATTTTTACTTACCCAAATGTGTTTCGCGAAACAGCGGCAATCGCCTTACTATTTAGAACGTGTTAAATGTGTGTCGACTTACTACGGGTGCTTAACTTAATGTTTAGCGAGATTCCATCCTTCATTTTTTATACGTCCATGCTTATAAGTAGGTAAAGTGTTGCATAATGACATCAATGGCTACCCTAGTGTATAGGATGTTGTGCAATCGACCCCGAATATGTGAAATATGTTTCAGGCTGTATAATTATATTAATTCTAATACTACTACTACTACAGCCCTTTTAACGTTCCACTGGGCACGGGCCTCCTTTCAATGCGAGGGGGATTCAGGCCATAGTCCACCACGCTGGCCGGGTGCAGGTTGGCAGACTTCACACATCTATCGAGAACTAGTCAAGTTCCCTCAGACGCGCAGGTTTCCTCACGATGTTTTCCTTCACCGTTTCATAGCAAGTGATAATCTCGGATGAAAATGAGATTCGCACATAAATCCCAGAGGTGCGAGGAGGGGTTTGAACCTGCACACTTTGATCGCAAGGCGTGCGTTCGACCACTCGGCTACCACTGCTATAATTTTAATACAACAATTACAAATCCAAATAGGTTCAAATGAAAATAGATTTTCCGTCGAATCCATAAAGTTCATTTTGCTGTTGTCAGGCACATTCGAGTATGGTAACCGGAATAAATGAAAATTATAGTTTTTGATTTATAGTAATTCGATCTAACCGGATAAATAAGTTATTGTGTAATCGCCATTTATATAGAAGTGTGGAATGTAATTAACTCAACTTTGGTGTCGGTTTGGTGGTGGCAAGACTAGCCAACAGTTAATTTTTGCCATACCAAAACAAACTGTATTGACTCGTAGTAAAAGTTCATTATTCAACTAAATGACACTGACAGCGCGAGCGAATTTAGACGTGTAGACGCGTACTACAGCAATTCAATCTTTATGCATATTGATACAGAGTGCGTTTTGGTACTGGCAAAATTTTTAACGTGCGAGCGTCATCGCCTCATTGTACGAGATTAAATGTTAGCAACAAAACGAACTCTGTGTTAATATACATAAAGATTGAATTTCTGTGGTAAAAGCCACGCCGTCACGCGTTGAAATGAACGTCGCTATAAAATATTCGCTCGCTGGAACACGACATTTCGTTGAAAAATAAGCTTTTTGTATGACTAAAAACAGTTCATTTCTGCTATCATGGCTTGTTGCGCGGGGCTTTATAATGGCAATATCTATACCTACTAATATTATAAAGAGGAAAGATTCGTATTTTGTATGTATCAAATAAACTTAACAAGTGCGAGCCGGACTCGCGCACGAAGGGTTCCGTACCATTATCTATAAAAACGCCAAAAAAATCACGTTTATTGTATGGGAGCCCCCTTAAATATTTTTTTATTCTGTTTTTTAGTATTTGTTGTTATAGCGACAATAGAAATACATCATCTGTGAAACGACGAGCTCCGGTGAAGCTGTAAAGGCCAACTCACGGCCAACAGCGTAGTCCATTAAAAAAAAAAAACATCTGTGAAAATTTCAAGTCTCTAGCTATCACGGTTCATGAGATACAGCCTGGTGACAGACGGACCGGTGGTAATAGTGTTCCCGTTTTACCCTTTGGGTACGGAACCCTAAAAACTACTGGACCGATTTCCTAATATATTTTGCCGTTAGAAAGCTACATTATCACCGACAAACAAAGGCTATATTATAAACCCGTGCGAGGCCAGGACAGGCCGCTAGTTGATAATAACAAAGAAAGTGTATTCAGAATAAATAGACAACAGAAGGTGAAAATCCCATTTATTGATATCGTTCATAAATTACATAGTTATGAATGTTATGATGACATCTATTACAAATAATCTGTGCCAGCGACTTTGACCGCGTGGAATTTAGGAAGTAAAAGTATCTGCCAGTGAAAGTCTCTTAAAAATCGGTCCAGCCGATCCGGAGATTACTCTGAACAAACAGACACACAGACAAAAAATGCGTTTTATTATACCGTAGGTATATACTTTCACATGCATTTGGTACAATTTTAATATTACAAACATACACTTCAATTTTATTTATTTGTATAGATTGTTTTACATAATAGCGATCTCGATTCTGTTTTACATAAACTATATTTGACAACACTAAAAGTATTGCCGTCTTGCTCATACGTTACGGCCGTAAGAAGGACGGCAATAGGCTCAGATTAGTCTGATGCCAGCAAAATCTACACCACTAGCGACCTGTCTACTAAAGTTAATTTCTACCGGATTCTAAAATCGACAAATTTAAACAGTTAGCCTTGATCTTAGACGATTTAATTTTGATAACGTCCCATTTATTCACTGAACAAGACACGAGCCGGATATAATTAACGTAAGTGGATATGCCACTACTGGTTATATTATTTAACAAGATCAACCCACAAATTTATAGAAACCTCCAGCCACCTCAAAAAAAAAGTAAATGGTTTATAAAAATAAAACTTGATTCAAAATGAGTACACTAAAAGCTGTGTTCTGTAGCTTATTCCTAACAAATATGTGAAATGGGAATAATTTTATTATGGAAATATTTTTCCGAGTTTTTTAAAGTGTTGTTTTCCATTAAATTTGGCGCAACACATTAGACACACAACACAACACATTAGAGCTCTAAAATCAGCTGTTAATTTGAACTCCTTTCGCTCTAAATATTAATGCAGCAGAAGACACAAGCGACCTAACTGACCATGCCTTAAGGCAGCGTTTCCTATTAGCCGGGTCGCGACCCGGTACCGGGCCATTAAAATAAAATGTCTGGCCGCAACATTCCCGCCTTTGGTAAAATATAAGCAGCAGCTCCAATAGGCGATACCAAAATATGTAGTAATAATAAAATATTTTTACTATTAATAAAATTTATAAATAGTAAACATTTAATTTAATGTGTATTATTTTACCTAATGGAACCAGCTTGGGTTTTAAAGTATTAAGTGGGTTACGAAGGGACTGTGTGAAAATTACCGGGCCATGGCAGAACAATGTTTGGGACACACTGCCTTAGGCATGTCGAAGCATTGAAATAAATATTTTAATTTTATGTAAGAAAAATATTTAGATATTGATATTAGGTTGAAAGCTTGTTATACCCATTTGGTCACAACCTCGAGCAACTAATGGTTACCGAAAAAATCAACGGAAAACGTTCCAGAGGACGAAGTCCCATTAGATGGTCTGACCAGATCCGCAAATCTCTGGACACTAATCTCCACGAAGCTCTCCACGTCGCCAAAGACAGGCACAGGTGGCGCAAGATAGTCAAGGAGAAAATAATTCCATGGGGGAATCACGACCCGACGCGAGGAGGAGGAGGGATACCCATTTTGAATCACATAGTATAATTTATCGACGGGTAAAAGGCGAAATGACTCAAGCGCCATTTTGGGCTATATTTAGTCACATTTCGAGGGATGAAAGACTATTTGACTTTACACTTTTGGATGATATCGACTTTTACTTTACATACATAAATTTGGATTCAGCGAATCTTTCTGCGTCAAATAAGTATGCTCTCCAGTGGGGTTAGCACACATGTCAAGACAAGATCTTTGTCACGGAGTTGCTCGCTCGCTCTCTGTCTAGTTTCCTACGAAAGATAGAGACAACATCAAGATATTCTGTGACATACGTCTACTCTTGGCGCATATGCTACAACTACAGTAGGTAATGTAAATAAGTTATCGCATAGGTCAAATCCTTTCACTCCTCGATATATAGTTGGAATCAGCTATTTTTTCTACGTCTTTTGAGCTATGGCACCTGAGTGAATTCGCCTTTTAACCGTCGCTAAGTATATGTAAGTAATACGTATGTCTATCTTGTCATAATAAAATACAAATCGATATATGATTTTGTCAATGATTAGATCGGTGCGGAGGAGTCGTCAGCCGTACGCCACTTCCTCGACGATGGTCTCCCAAGAGTCTGTGGACTCGGTTTCCCAGGCCCCATCGTCTTCTTCCAACTCCTCATCTTCATCGTAATACGCGAGCTGATGATCAAAAAGTATTAATTACCAATAAACATCAATAGATAGGCAGAAGGGATGTTATGGATATGAAATTTCGGATCTGGATACTGGATATGAAATTATTTCGGATTATCAACTAGTTTCGGTTAATAAGATTTTTAAATAATCAAAAATGTAAAATGCAACTGACAAGATAAATGATTTGACTTTATTTCTATATTATCGTTTGGTATTACGATCAGTCATATAAGTAATTATTATAGCTACTTTAAGTGCTATGTAGGTACATACTTAAAATTACAAAAGCAATACATAAGTCTCATAACATGTATCATGTAGACTCCGCCCCTATCCGACATTATTCGTAACTTTTATATGTAGTCTCGTAGCGCGTGCTGTTGCAGGTACACTAAATTATATTTGACAGCACAGAAAATAATGCCGTCTTGCTCATACATTACGGCCGTAAAAAAGGACGGCAATACATTTAGTTAAGGTTGTTTGTTATCAAACGACACCAATATTTGACAAAATCGCTCATCACCTTACTTACATACATACATATACTCACGTCTGTATCCCATGGGGGTAGGCAGAGACTACCGTTTGCCACACGCTACGATCCCGACATACCTCTTTCGCTTCATCCACAGTCATACACCTTTTCACGGACTTCCGTCGGTTTAGGGTGCTACGGACTTGACCTTTCTGGAAAAGACCGTTAATCTGGTCGTGAAAGGTCCTCCTCGGGCGCCCTCTTCCGACATTTCCACTCACGTTTGGTTGGTATATTTCTTTCGTCAGTCTACTTTCTAATTGATTATATTGCCGTTCTAGTTGATAAATAAATAAATACTTTCATTCATCCTCTCTACATGGCCAAACCACCTCAACATACTTTTCTCAATCTTAGTCACCACATCATCCTTCAACTTACATTCATCTCGAATCTTGCTATTCCTCAACCGGTCAACAATGGTGACACCACACATACTCCATCACCTTACTTCTAGGTTGTAAATATAACTTCCAATCACCAATTACGATTTACAGTTCAAATCCAATTCGAATTTTTAATTCCAATGTCCAATTCGAATATTCAATACCAATTAAATGTATGATTTTGTCAATGTAAAGTTGTAGACGAAACAAAAATAAAAAAATATACCTCATTGAACAACGTCCCTTTTTAGTCTGTGCCGTATTCAAAATAACGGATCCGAAATGTGTTAGAGTGAAGTAGATGCAATGCAAATAGGTGTAAGTACCTATTAAAATATATCGTATCGATTTTGCGAGTAGACGCCATCTTGTCGATAAGGAAAATCGGGCTTGATTAATAAATTGTTGTCGTCATTGTTGAGAATTTGCGTATGGATATTTCCATGTGACTTATGGAGTTCCCCTGAGGTACTATGACCCGGTCAGTCACGCAAAGGTCTTACGTGACACATAAACGGACATACCATCATATATCGCCAGACAAACACATACTCATCGCATGATCCCAAACTAAGCAAAGCTAGTAACATGGGTACCGTACAAATCCGTACAATGGACTGAGGACGATCCCAGTTACCAGACAAGACAAGACAAGACAAGACAAGAGTAAATTCTGAAAAAGCCATTTACGAAATTTGATGCCGGACGGTAATGGAACCCGAACGGATTAGGTACATTGAATTATAAAAATATCGGACGGAATCTTGCCAAACAACAAATGAAGCCCCGATAGTAAGTGGAAGCCTCTGTACAGTACGCATATGAGCATCTATATATTTTTGCCACCATTACAGAATATACTGCTGGCGGAACTGGAACCCGCACCACTGGACTAAGCTGTCGACAACTATAATATAGACATTGGATTTTATGCGCAATCAAAATACCCAAAATATGCATGAAAACATGCACTAAAAAGGTGCAAAATATGCACAAAATATGCACAATCAAAAAATCATTTATTATCATACTTTAAGTTTATTTTCACATTATATTTTAATATTAATACTAGTTATACATTATTATTATAACATATAACACACCATATACAAGAATTATTACTTATTTATTATAATTCTTGTGACATTAAGCAATAACATATTTTACTAGGTTTTCTGCGTCAAACTTGTGTCGTTTGTCACTTATTATTAATTTATAGGCTAAAAATAACCTTTTGACGTCAACTCACGTTCAGAACTTGAAATTTGGCCCCATTTCTGAAGATGTCTCTTCAGGCAGAGTTTATCCTGTGCCGTTGATAAATGCGTCAATTTTCTTTATTCCTTCAAGACCGGGGTTTTATTCCTTCAGGAACTTTTATGAGCGGTCGCTGAGTGTGGGCGAGGTGGACGTCTCGACAGCATAATACAACACTCCTAACACGTACTAGAGATGAAACAGATATCCGGTAACTATCCGGCATCCGGCCTTTTCGGCCTTGTTTTCACTATCCGGTCGGATACCGGATACTAATTCAGTATCCGGCCGGATACCGTATAGTAAAATTCAAAAATATATCATTATAGACCACAATATGTTATGACAATCGTTTATTTTTATAATAGCACGTCAAAAATATTTGATTAATTGATTAGTTTAGTACTCAATTGGCCATTTGTGGTGAATGAATAATAAATTTTCCGCTGTTGGTAAGAGGCGACTCCATTTGGCTTCGTATACCAGACCAGCTTCTGAAAATAGCCTTTCGCTGTAAACGCTACTGCCAGTTGCTGAAAGATAAATTCTAGCAAACCTTGACAACTGCGGGCACTGATGCAAATTAACTGACCACCATATGTAGGGGTCGTGATTGCGATCGATTTGAGATGTGTTCAAGAAGCGTCATATAACGCAATAAAGGGCCGAATATCCGGCGCTCCGGCCTGGTAACTTTCCGAATATCCGGTATCCGGCCAAACCACGATCCGTTTCATCTCTAATAACTACTGAAATAAGCACTGTCAATGAAAATGTACCAAAAAGTGTAATAACGCTATACAAACTGATTTATATGCATTTGCATATGCAAACGTGCAAATGCATATATTCCGATGTCTAATAATACTATGGACGTGGGTCAATCCTAAGAGAAATTAGTCGTAGCAAACATTGTTCAAATTCAAAAACTGTTATATTTGTGTAAAAATATTTAAGAATAGGTTGTACCACCAATTCAAAACGCTGCTTCTACTCAGAAGAGCTGGTGCCAATCTCAATTGTTTCTTCTATATACATATACATACATATACAAATAAATAAAATTGGAGTGTCTGTTTATAATATCAAAATAACACTTTTTTACCAAATGCGTATGAAAGTATAATTTGTCTGTCTGTCTGTTTGTTCGAGGTAAACTTCTAAACGGCTGAACCGATTTCAATGGGACTTTCACTGACAGATAGCTGACGTTCCAAGGCGTAACTTATGCTACTTTAATTTTAGAAAAAGCATTAGGGTTCCGCGGGAAAAACATAATACCCATATTTCCGGGTAATCTCCCTAAAGTCCACGCGGGCGAAGTCGCGGGCACAGCTAGTATCAAATAAAAAAAAAACAAATCTGTAATACAATAAAAAAATATCAAGCCGTTTCGAGTGCAAAACGTACCAAAGAAATATACATACTGACATAACATACATACCCAACTACATAGACACATACACGCACTAGAAAACATAACCTTCCTTTTGGAGCAATCGGATTAAGATTCAAATGCTATGGCTCCCAACATTTTTCAGCACGAAAATTTAAAATTTGAGATAAAAATAAAAGTTAAATTAACAAGTTACCAGCGAACAAATATATCCAAAAACCAGACTCCAAAATAGATGAATGGGTACAAGTTTTATTATACCTTAACTGAAATATATATATACAGGGTGTTTCAGAAGTCCGAAATAATTCAAATTCAAATATATTTATTCATCTTTAATTGTAATCTAGCACACTAGTATATGAAGTACTAAATAATACATTGACGTTTGCATCAGTATCGGGTATACAACTGAATGGTATAAAAATTTGATCGAAATTCGAGCATGTTATTCCAATTTTTTTTTTCGTTGTCATCATCTATAACTCGTAATATCTCGAGTCCTATGTAGAATTTGCATGTTCTGTTTTGTGAATATTGGAGTCGCCCTCTTAAGTGTAGTTTACACTGCTGAATAGGCATATGGATGTACCCGAAACTGTGATAGTTAGGTATAAACTGTCTTCACTAAGCATCCACATAATGAGCTACCGTATATGTGCCCATAGTATTATTTCGGACTTCTGAAACACCCTGTATATAATAGCATTAATGTCATCAGCAGACGAATAGCATTATGATAATAGAATCAGCGGGAGTTACTTATACTATACCTACTGCTCATGGTGCCTCGCGTCTTTGGAAGCAACGCATTCATCTAAAAACAGTAGGCACCTAGAAAATATGTATCGCCTGAAATCACAGTCATCGTATGACCCCAAACTAAGCAAAGCTTGTACAATGAGTACCATGCAATGGACTTGGGGTGATACCAGTAACACCCGACCCAGGGCTTATTCTGGAAAGGTAATTTCCGAAATTTGCAATTGACGCGAATCAAACCCGTTACCATACGATGTAGCGAGTCGAGCGGTCTACGATCAAGCTATCCTCAGGCTTATGTCATATACCATAACTTTAATAGTGTTACTCACCATCGATGTACCTTTTCCAAACGCAAGATAAATAAAGCTGCTTATGACAAGACAAAATTTGAGGTGTGTTGATTTTTTTCTGATTCTCTCGTATGAAATAGGTACGAAAGTAGCAAAGGGACTCGGGGCGTCAAAATCCGTGACATAAGTCTTAACTCGGCGCAAGGGTGGGGTTTGTTGTGTCTATTGACACAATCAGCCTGTAATAGGCCTCTAAGGATGGGAGCTTGATTGTAAAAAATGAGTGACATCTATATCGAATATATCAGCTGTATGTCGTCTTTATTTAAATACTAGCTGTGCCCGCGACTTCGCCCGCGTGGATTTTAGGGATATTACCCGGAAATATGGGTATTATGTTTTTCCCGCGGAACCCTAATGCTTTTTCTAAAATTAAAGTAGCCTAAGTTACGCCTTGGAACGTCAGCTATCTGTCAGTGAAAGTCCCATTGAAATCGGTTCAGCCGTTTAGAAGTTTACCTCAAACAAACAGACAGACAGACAAAAAAAAATTAAAATTGCGTTTTCGTTATAGGTATCGTATATACTTTCATACGCATTTGGTAAAAAAGTGTTATTTTGATATTACAAACAGACACTCCAATTTTATTTATTTGTATGTATAGATATTCAAGAACCGCCTGCGGTCTCAGTACGCCTGCCAAGATAAGACATTTTCTCACGGATCGTGACGTCATTTTTGTGGCAAAATCGTTACGTCTTATTAGCTAGCATGGCGTGCTGTATAAAAATATAAAATTGGTTTGACAGCTAAATAGAACGTGGTTGACGTATGAATAAGGTGTTTTCTCTTAAGTGCTAGCATGGGTTACCAAAATGTACCATAGAGACACGAATTTGACAGGTCAACGTAAAGAAATTTGTCACGATCGAAGGCCGGTGATGAGAAAATAATTAGGCTGTAAGAAGTACATAAATATAGCATTATAATCACTATTATTACGAATAATACTTATTTTACTCCATCCTTCGCCAATATCAAGCGAACTACATGCAAAATTCTGCCAAAAACGAACATGTAAAATTATTTTCGTGTTCGACAAACAACAACAAAAAAGTGTTGAGATATTTCTATCTGTTTTATTTTCTTCCGAAAATCCCCATAATCCTTTTCCACATGATTTAAAATCCATATTATACAAAAAATCTGTAGGTTTGAGGTTAGGTTTTGTTTCGCATCATACTTTGCGTGCTTTTTGCCGTTTTACAATTCAAAGTTATTCAAATGGCAAATAAAAATAGTATAGTGCCCAAGAAATTAATTTTTAGCATAATACCACCGACCAAATGATAATACGTAAAGCTTCCGGCATAATAAAAAAGAAGCAATGCACAAATATTTTTTTTACTGTGCATAAACAATCTAACTTAATCTATGATGTGTATGCGACATCTTATTTCTTTGTAAAGCTCCGTCTCACTCTATTTGTCATTTCAATGAACGAATGAATGAACGATCTTAAAATGTGAGAAAATTTTAGCCAGCTGTCTAATTTTAAACATCTTGGAAGCCATGTTAGCAAATAAGATACGGGAACGCAAGTTGACAAGATGTTTTTGGGACTCGTGAGAAAACATCTTGGCAGGCGTACTGAGACCGCTGGTTCCCTTACGGATCGTAAACCATTTAACGAAACGTCAATCAAGACTGTTCCTAAAAAAAAATAGTAACGCTCCCGATGCCTGTTAATGCTAGTTATTCCTACACCGGAATCGTTGTACTTATATATACATCATCACGCCTGTATTCCCCGAAGGGGTAGGCAGAGGTGCACTGTAGCGCGCCCACACTTCGCCGATGTATTGTTGGTCCCAATGTAATAGGGGGCGAGCCTATTGCCATTATACCGGGCACGTTCCCCCTAAATACGAGGGAGATTTGGGCCATAGTTCACCACGCTGGCCCAGTGCGGGTTGGTGAACTTCACACGCTATAGAAAGCTATAGACGTGCAGGTTTCCTCACAATGTTTACCTTCACCGTTCAGCAAGTGGTAATCATTGTTGAAAATGACATTCGCACATGAAAATTATCTCAGAGGTGCGGGCCTGGGATTTGAACTTGCACCCCTTACGTTCAAGGCGGGCGTTCTTGCCCGCGAGGCTACCACTGCTTTGTTGTACGTTCGTTGTACTTACCAAAAACTAATCAATTTTATAGGAACCCAACTACAATTAATAATAATATCCACTTAGATTATTTGTACAGGAATGTAGACCGCCTGCGCAGGATTGACACCGAATAACTCTTGCAATGCATAGAACGAGACCGAGATGAAACTTTTTATCTCACAAATTGTCTTGTCACAGATTTAGTCGCAATACACACCTCGTTCTCGTGCAGCCTGTGCACCGTCTGCACCCTGATCTGGAACATCCAGGCCCTGCCGATCACCGCCACGGTGCCGCTCAGTAGCAGCGGCATACTGTACCGATACCTCCACGCCAGCCCCATCAAGAATATGAATAGACTCTTCCTGCCTGCCGTCATCTCAACTCCTGTGGACAACCACATAGTTAAAACATAAAAAAAAAAAATACATCATCACGCCTGTATTCCCCGAAGGGGTAGGCAGAGGGGCACTGCAGTGCGCCCACACTTCGCCGATGTATTTTGGTCCCAATGTAATAGGGGGCGAGCCTATTGCCATTATACCGGGCACACAGGTTTCCTCACGATAGTTAAAACCTATTTACGAAAACTATTTTTAAAGATTAATGTTATCACAACACCAGCTTGCGGCAAAGGCTTGCTGGCTGCTCATATGGCGTTGCTGCTCCTGATAATCTGTATTACTCACAAAATTGAAATTGTTTTTATCTTATAAAGAGTAATAATTGCGTTTTTTGGTAGTTACAGTAGAGTCCGTTTATTATGACTCCGCCTATGACCAACCGATTAATATGACGTAATTACACAACGAGTAATACGACGTAATAGCAGTGGTAGCCGAGTGGTCGAACGCACGCTTTGCAATCAAAGTGCGCAGGTTCTATCCCCGGCTCGCACCTCTGGGTTCCATGTGCGAATCTCATTTTCATCTGAGATTATCACTTGCTAAGAAACGGTGACGGAAAACATCGTGAGGAAACCTGTGTGCCCGGTATAATGGCAATAGGCTCGCCCCCTATTACATTGGGACCAAAATACACCGGCGAAGTGTGGGCGCACTGCAGTGCACCTCTGCCTACCCCTTCGGGGAATACAGGCGTGATGATGTATTTGATGTACACAACGAGGTTTGGTTTTCATATAAAATTATTTATAACAAAGTCGGATATAAAGACTTCGCTCATAGTGACATGTCGCTTATTATGCCCATTTAAGTTATAATGTCTTCTATACACAATAGTATTAGAGACTGTTATTAAAATAAAAGGAAAAATACTAAAGCAGACAAAAATTATAGATTTCTTACATAAAAAATGAAAAAATAATACATACCTACAAACATGTATCTTACTTATTACGTGCATTTTTTTTTTCTTTAATAGGCTGCGTTTCTCTCTATTAAAATAAATATGTACCGAACAAAAACAGGAAGTTGTTTATTTTCTACAAAATGCTTTGTATGACGTCCACTTAGTATGTCATTTCCCTTTGACGTCATTAAAAACGGATTACACTGTAGGTACTTAAAGAAAAGCAAGGTTATCACATCACTAGTGGTTGAGTTAAAAACTCCAATTAAGCTAAGATAGTTGTGGTAGGAGTGGGTTCACGTGTAACGGATGAGTGCCAAAGTGTTGCCGTAGCCCCATTCTATAAGGCGAAAGGTGGCTCACCGTGGGATTTTAGCCGGTACGAGTCCGGAATAGCCCGTTCTCCTCTCTCGGGGCGGGTGGAAATCCATGAGGATTTCCCCACGTAAGACAACCGGCCAAGTGCGAGGCGGATTCGCGCACGAAGGGTTCCGTACCATTATCTATAAAAACGGCAAAAAATAACGTTTGTTGTATGGGAGCCCCCTTAAATGTTTATTTTATTCTGTTTTAAAGTATTTGTTGTTATAGCGGCAACAGAAATACACAATCTGTGAAAATTTCAACTCTTTAACTATCACGGTTCATGAGATACAGTCTGGTGACAGACCCTTTGGGTACGGAACCCTAAAAAGAGTCGGCTCACGACACTAGTTTGTCACTGTTGAGAGCGGACACTCTACCCACTAAGATATTACGTATAACAACATTCTACCCACTGCATAATGTATCAATCGTTTTGCGAAGGTGAAATATCCCTAACAAAAGATCCTTGTATTGTCACTTGAAAGATTTTTAGGGTTCCGTACCCAAAGGGTAAAACGGGAACCCTATTACTGAGACTTCACTGTCCGTCCGTCCGTCCGTCTGTCACCAGGCTGTATCTCATGAACCATGATAGTTAGAGAGTTGAAATTTTCACAGATGATGTATTTTTATTGCCGCTATAACAACAAATACTAAAATAATTATTTAAGGGGGCTCCCATACAACAAACGTGATTTTTTTGCCGTTTTTATAGATAATGGTACGGAACCCTTCGAGCGCGAGTCCGACTCGCACTTAGCCGGTTTTTTAACTAAAAATAATTAACATGGAACTAGAACGGGTCCAATTTATGTCAATTAATATAAATTATAACAAGTAGTAAAATTTTACCTACTCCACATATTTTTGCAATGCAAATGGGTTAGTATTTGTGTTCATAAAGTTTTGTTTCTAAGTGGGTAAATGAATTAAGTGGACATTATCTACATACATATTTCTATATACAAAAGTGGTATAATTATTTTAATTGCTCATTACCATTTCAAAACTACATAAAAGTATGCATAATTAGGTGCGTTTCATCTTATCTTATTTATTTATCTGAAAAACAAATAAAATAACCTTGACTTTTTCTACATTAAGTGATTAGTTGGATATTATAGATATATAAAAAAAAACTAATTTATCTGTACAAATACAAATAAATAAAATTTAAGTGGCTGTTTATTTTTTTAATAAATGCATATTGAAGTATAACAAAAATACTTTTAACAATTTTTTTTTTATGATTTTTGCCTTTGCCCGTCTGTGTGCACCAGCTAATCTCCGAAAAGGCTAGACGGATTTTGACGGATTTTACACTGATAGATAGCTGATGTCAGAATGAGTAACTAAGGCTGCTTATTATTATATATAGAAAAATAAATATAGGATATTCCGTGCAAACGTAGTCGCCGGCGCAGATAGTTAAAACAAGGATTCCCACTTAGCTACCTACTTATATACGATACCTACCACACCAACCGGCCGGGCGGTAAACTAACTCTTCTTCAAACCTATTTAAATATTATAAATATTTAAATATGATGTATTTCTGTTGCCGCTATAACAACAAATACTAAAAAACAGAATACAATGAATATTTAAGGGGGCTCACATACAACAGACGTGATTTTTTGTCGTTTTTATAGATAATGGTACGGAACCCTCCGTGCGCGAGTCCGACTCGCACCTGTTGGTCTTTATCAATGATCTGTGCCAATTAGATCTCCCTGAAACTAGGATAATTGCATATGCGGACGACACAGCTGTGCTTTTTCGTGGTAATACATGGCCAGAGGCTTTTCTTAGTGCACAAAGTGGTTACAACAGTATATCACAGTGGTTACGTAATAACAAGCTCACATTAAATGTAACAAAAACAAGTCATGACATTCTCACATAACAGTACAAACAATATTGATGCTAAACTAACAATAAAATCCCACTCTTGCAATGGTCCTGACAGCAGTATTTGTGATTGCCCAAATCTGGATAATATTTCAAATCTTAAATATCTTGGCATTTTAATTGTGTTTTCAATATCATATAACCTTATTGGGTCAGTGTGTACCCTTGGGGGCGCTAACCTAACCTAACCTAACCTAACCTAACTCCATAGAGCCCCCAAGGATACACCCCAACCCCTTATTGTCTTCTAGATTCCGTAAACTTATACATGTTTTTAAGACATTACGTGATGTGGCGGATATAAATCTAATAAAATCAGTTTACTTTGCATTGTGCCAGTCTGTTCTAACTTATTGCATCACTTCCTGGGGCGGAGCAGCAAAAACTCATTTCCTAAAAATAGAAAGGGCACAAAGAGCAATCCTAAAAGTCGGTCTGTCCCTACCATTTTATCACCCAACAACTGATCATTATCAACAATGGAATGTTCTCACTGTGCGCCAACTGTTTATATTGTATACTGTACTTAAGCATCACTGTATACTGCCATACGAACCGGAGAAATGTGAGACTGTTCGAAGAAAAGACAGGGTCTGCAATGGTGTTACCTTTAATTCAACCGCACGAAGATTTTTCTGTTACCAGGGCTCTAATCTGTACAATAAATTAAATAGGATACTGACTATATATCCCCTTACTAAAGCAGAATGCAAATCTGTTGTGGAGAAATGGTTAGCGGGGCAAGATTATACCTTCACGGAATGTCTACTTAAAACATATAATTAACTAGGTGCGCCCCTACGTTTCAGATTACCATCAAAACCATTAATACTGAGAGATTACCATCAAAACACATATGGTGTTCATACGCAAACTGAAATATACATGCATCACACACACACACACACACACATACACACCCACAAACACATCCACACACACTCACACACCCACACACGCTCACGCACGCACACACTATCTCTGCATGCACCTTATTGTCGTATGATGTCTATTTCTCTACAAATCAATTCTATATGGATTTATTATAAATTAATAATGTTACTAGTTGGGTGTGGACCTGGTGATCTGTAACACAGGCACAAAGCCTATTTCAGACACCAGCTCCTCACAAAATCTAAATGTTACTATACCCACTATGACTATATTTGTTTTGTATTTTAACATTGTGAGGAGAAATAAACGCATTTTAATTTTATTTTTATCTATCAATATGGCTTTTGTAGCGTATTATCCACTGAGAACGCAGTTTTACACCTCATTGAAACCGTCTCCCAACATCTAGACAACAAGAGAAAATGTTTAGGGGTTTTTCTCGATTTGGCAAAAGCCTTTGACACAGTATCGGTTCAAATACTTTTGAAAAAACTTGAATTGAACGCATAGGAGGTCTGCCTCTCAAATGGTTTAAGAGTTACCTGACTAATAGAAGACAATACATTTATATTGTATAATTGTTAAGATTTGGGCCATAGTCCACCACGCTGGCCCAGTGCGGGTTGGTGAACTCCACACGTCTTTCTATAGACATGCAGGTTTCCTCACGATGTTTTCCTTCACCGTTTCATAGCAAGTGATAATCTGAAAAACACAAAAATGTAAATCCATAATGGAAAAAAGGAACCATGGAGTTTCTTGCCAATTCTTCTCGATAGGAAATGCATTCCGCCGAATGGGTGGTAGAGATACTATCATTATTATTTATTGACGATTCATAAGGGGCAATGGTATGGGCATTGGTTAACATGATTTAAAAAATCTGATTCTGATTCTATAATATGTATCTGATTCTGATATATTTATGTACTTACATGGAACCTTGCTTAAGCAATATGGTATACCTCATTCGTGACTTGACAAGCGTTGAAAGCAAGGTTGAGCGCTGCGCCCACAGAAGCGGTGAGACGCACGTGTCAATGCCATAACGACTGTATTACCTCAAACAAAAAGCTCATTCTTGAACGAAATATCATTGACGAAGCAAGCGCATTTTGCAGCGTTTTTATTAGGGTTCCGTACCCAGAGGGTAAAACGGGAACCCTATTACTGAGACTTCGCTGTCAGTCCGTCCGTCCGTCTGTCACCGGGCTATATCTCATGAACCGTGATAGCTAGAGAGTAAAAAATTTCACAGATGATGTATTTCTGTTGCCACTATAACAACAAATACAATGAATATTTAAGGGGGCTCCCATACAACAGACGTGATTTTTTTGCCGTTTTTATAGATAATGGTACGGAACCCTTCGTGCGCGAGTCCGACTCGCACTTGGCCGGTTTTTATAGATAATGGTACGGAACCCTCCGTGCGCGAGTCCGACTCGCACTTGGCCGGTTTTCATTGAAATTCAATCTTAATATATATTGTCAAAGGATTCGTTTTAGTATTAGCAAAGTAAATAGTTCACTCACGCGTCTTGTCGCACCAGTGTAGGTACCGGGGGCTATATTCAGTAAATTTGTTATATTGTTTGAACCAATTTAACGCTCAAGTTAAATATAATGTTAAATTAAAAATTTAAAGGTTCAAAGCCTGGGCACTTTGGGATCTTCAGATTTCTTCTGCAAATATCATTTTCAATTATTACTACTTGCTGAACGGTGAATGCAAACATCGTGAGGAAACCTACACGTCTATAAAAAGGCGTGTGAAGTTAACCAACCTGAACTGAGTCAGCGTGGTTGTATATGGCCCAAATCTCCTTCGAATTGAGAAGGAACGTGCTCGTTTGAATGGCAATAGGCTCGCCCCCTTATTAAATTAGGACCAAAATACACTGGTGATGCGTGGGTGCACTGCAATGCACATCTGCCTACCCTTTCGAAGAACGTGATGATGATGTGTGATGTGTGAAGATAGCTTTGTAGGTACCGATAGGGTTTTATGTTTATGTAAATTAAATTTAATAATAAACATTTTCCGAAGGGGCAGATAGAAGTACGCTGTTGTATACCCAAATTACGAGGACAGTAGTCCCAATGTCATATGAAATGACCAAGTTTATCGCGTACCTACCTTGATATTAGTTTCAGAAATGTTACAACATAATAACTACCTATTAAACCTACAAGTGTGTCAGAAGGTCGAAAAAATACTTTACATCAAAATCATTTTTTTTTTATTCGTGTAGGCTAAAAAGCACTTACAATTAGTCAGATTCTACCACCGGTTCGGAATGCTGCTTCCACTGAGAAGAGCCGGTAAGCAACTCAATGGTCACTCTTTTCAAAATGATAATCGGGTATACTACTGTAGTTGTAGCATAGCATGTGCGCCAAGACTAGGCTATGTCACGGAATATGTTGATTTTGTCTCTATTACTCGTATGAAATAAGACAGAGAGCGATCGAGTGAATCCGTGACAGAGAACTAGTCTTGATATGCGTGTTAACCCCACTGAATGGTATAAAAAAAAATATCGCAATTCGAACATAATTTTTAAATTCTCCTTACCTACGCCACCAATTTTAAAATCTTGTAATAACTCGAGTCCTATACGAAATTATCAAGTTATTCTTGTCGACCTTCGTTGATTTAATTTACACTGAGAAATAGGGTTATTGGTGTGCCCTTAGGCCACTGGATGCGCCCAAATACGCATTTATATATTTGTTTACATATTGTCATAAATAAAAAAAAAAATAAAAAAAAAATAAAAAAAAAATTGTCATAATGCTTCTAAATACACATCCGCACGCCATCTATCATATATTAAAAACAAACATACTCACTCACTCATTCATTCACTCGCTCTCGCTCTTTCCAAAAACCCCTTTCATTCCTTCGCTCTGCTCCGCTCCCGCGCGCCCAAACCGAGAAGTACGAAAAACGCACCGCTCCGCTGTAACGCTTATAAAACACTAATAATTGAACTATATAACTAATTAATCGCGCCGCCTAATTTAAATATTATGTACAAGTGATAAACAAAGTGAAAGTGTTGTGAAGGAGTCAGCGATCCGGGGAGAACCCAGCGGCCTACTCAAAGGTTTATCCTATCTAGTCCTTCGCCCCTCCAGCCACAACGCCATACTTGTGACAAATACTCAAAGGTCACTCAAATGTGACAGAAACTCAAAAACTATGATGGTTAGGTGCAGTCTGCTGTTCATATTAGCTACACTAAGAGAATTGGCTCTGGCACCATTTTAGAAATTTGCACGAATTTGAGCTGGGGTCAAAAGACGGAAAAGAATTCGCTGTTTCCAACAATATCGCCCAACGTGGCACTTCGCCTTTTACGACGACTAAAATGTATGTATTTATGTACCCTAAAATATTACTTCGGACTTCTGATTACACACTGTGGGATTGTGCGATAAAACAAAGCGTGATCTGTACAAGGTCGATAGTTCATATAGATAAGTTTTTAGATAAGAATAAATAAATAATGAATGTAACTCATATTTGTTATTACATAAAACGAAATGAGTAAGATATTATTTTATTATTCTTGGAGCTTTTCAGTAACGGTGCGATTGTATTTTGAATATATTATGTTAGTTCATTTTATACGGGGTGTATCAGAAGTCCGAAATAATACTTAACCGTTATCATGAGTATCGAGTACCTACACAAGCAAACAGAATAAAGATTTTAATTAAATCAATGGTGAATTTTCAATATGTTTTCGTCGTCAACTTTAAAAACTTGTAATATTACGAGTCCTACGCGAAATATTCAAGTTTCATTTAGTGAATAGTAATTAGTAGTCGCCTCTGGTTGATGTTAGTCGAACTGTTTAATAGGTTTAGTGACCTAAAGCCACAAAACTATACTTGTAGCAAATATGCTAAAATGTGTAACTCAGGCGCAATGACTGTTAGGTACCTACAATCTGCCTTTACTAATCATCTACATATTAGCTACTACAGTATATGAATCTAAAATATTATTTCGGACTTCTGATACACTCTGTAGGTTACGTCTAGCCGAGCTCGCGACTTATTACGCGCGGTATTTAGGAACCATAATTACCCGGAATAAATGGGTTTTATCCTTTTACCACGGAATACTAAATATTTTTTCTAAAAAAAGTAGCCTTAGTTACTCCTTATAATATCAACTATCTGCTAGTGAAAGTCCCGTCAAAATTCGTTGCGCCGTTAATATGTCGAAAAAGAAAATAAACGACAGAATTGGTCTTTGTGTTTCGACATATTTATGTCGAATGAGAGATAAAGTCGATTATGCGAGAATTGCCCCCCTTGAGATACTAACTGTCCTCCGCGTGCAGTTAATATGCCTATGATACTCAGGATTAGTGTTTTTATTATTAGTGAAAATATTGTTTCAAATTAATATTATGATTTTTCAAATTTTAATATGTAATATGAATTCACTGATAATATGAATCGGCGTGTGTTTAGCAAACATTCTGGACGACTTACAAAATAATTAGCGGAATTACGGTCCTGTTCATTGTTTAATAAATTATTTCATTTCAGAGGAATTGCTCAATTGCTAGTATATACCTAGTTCGATAGTTGTAGCATGAGCGCCAAGACTAGACTTATGTCACAGAATATGCTTATTATATCTCTTTCTCTCGTATGAAATAAGACAGAGAGCGAGCGAGCCTATCCGTGACAGAGGTCTTGTCTTGACATGCGTGCTAACACCACAGGTGGGTACTCTGGTAGCCAAATCTAAGTACCCTCAGTAAGGTTATAGAAATTGCAATATATTTCTCAGTACGAGTCTACAATGATGTTGATTCTATTATACCAGATAATCTCCGAAACGCCTGGACCGATTTTGACGAGACTTTCACTGGCAGATAGCTGATGTTATAAGGAATAACTTTAAAGTTTATTATAGAAATATAATTAAGGTTCTCAAATTCCACGTCAGCAGACTCGTGGGCGCATTTAGTTATAAAATAATGCTTGTTTATATATAATTAAAAATACCTCCTAAGGTCGTTCCAGTACCAATAGCTCCAAGAATAGGTAGAGAGAGCACGTGGGTAACAAAAACCAAGTTCAATAATCAAGCGTTTATTAATATGAATTGCATTCATAGACTTAATTAATAGTATATAGGATACATGTGATAATAGAGCCATATGGAATGTTAGGAACTACATTATTCGTACATTTAATAAATAAATAACTAGAGATTTGAATAACAGGTGGTTGTTAAATATAATTTAGATATTTTATGAATATAAGTCTTATATCTATGTTTTTGGTAGAGGTGTATACACACATCAACATTGTCTATGATCTAAATTTAAAAAAAAAAACAAAACGCCGATTTTCATAAATTTGTGGGTGTTTTAACGCTTGACAGTATCATTACAAAACAGTTTTAAAATTTGTAGATGGAATATAATTTCTTTACTACTTTAGGGGTTATAATAAGGGATTCTAATAATTCTTTGTCATAAACTAAAAGAAATGTGAAATTTGCCATTTGAAGTATAATATTGGTTTACAAATAATCCCAGTTAAAATCAATTACAGAAAGTTTTAAGCAGCAGCAGGCATAGCATAACCGCATATACAAAAATGTATCTCTGTCAGATTTGTCGAACAAATAACTTCACATTGAGTAATGTCTAGTAGAAAAAAACTCGATGTGCCGCAATTTGCTGAACGGTTGAGAGATAAAACAGTCTATGCTGTCATACTGAGCCTGCAGAATATCACAGAGAAATTGTAATAAGACATGGTTGATGTATGTGCACAGTATTGTTAATAAATGAAGTATAAAGAGTTTTCTATTCTATTCTTTCTATTCCAACTTTGTTAGTTTGAACATTATATGATTGGTTGAAAGCTGTTCATATGAGCTGGAAAGTTATTCTTTGGAAATAAGCCTGTGTGTGTGTTGTTAACAAACAAGTATATTGGTGATTAACTCAAGAGAGTAAATCTATGTAATAAGCACATAAACTTGTGTACATAACTGTTGGTGTTACATACACATTTAAATAGCAACATCATATCTACAACTGTGTTATCTCAAAGAGATTCTACATTGAATAACTACTTTTTTAATGTACTAAGTACCTAATAGCGACACAAACATTTGACATAGCATGGATACAATTTACTAACACCTAATGTTTTAAATAATTTGGCATAGTTTGAAGTAAGAAAGCTACTTCTACAGAATATAAATATGAAGATTAAACATTCATTCATCATCGAAATAGTCGATATGCTCGGCGGGGGTAAACTTTCCAGATTTAAGTACTCTTATGCACTTCTGTGCGGTGACCTCTGGCTTGAGGAGCTGACCCTGACTCTTGAAGGATGTGAACACATCCCTCAAATTCTCATTCACAGCCTCGGCCAGTATGTAATCGATCATGGGGGTCTCCACGGGCCCCGGTGAATAGTTCAGCACTTTGATGTGCTTTTTCTCCTCGGCCAACACCCTGAAATACATTTCCCTGGCGGCTTTCCCGCTGCAGTAGAAAGCCATGCCGCTCATCGGTTTGATAGCACACAGGGATGTGATGTTCACTATTATTACTCTATCCTCCACCTCCTTGAAAATCTTAAGAAACTGCGTGTTCAATAGGATCACATTGAACACATTCAGATCATAATACTGCCTGAACTCCTCTATGTCCTCGAAACGATCCGTTTCAATTGACAAGTTACCGAGTGACCCAACATTGTGGAATATCACACACGCTGAAAAATCACTTACTTTACGCCCTTTCAAAGAACGCTCGAGCACGTCAGTCATTTCTTTGGCAGATGCTGTCAATAAGTCTATAGCCTCATATTTAGCTTCAACGTTGGCAGACTTACAAAGGCTGGCCGTATTAGCCAGTTCGTCCTTGTTACGAGCCAGCAGTAACATCAGAGAGCTCGGCCCAAGGAATTTGGATACCTCGACAGCGATGGCCCTGCCTATGCCCTGGGAAGCTCCAGTCAGTACGCAGTATGTTGGTCCTGACAAATCAATGTTAGAGGATGATGATGCCATGGTTACTTACAATAGTCTTATCTGCTTAATCTGGTTACTCCTGGAGAAGTTTCTCGGCTTCTGTGTCTCCGATTACAGGGTCTAAGTCGCAGCCGTCTCGCATCAACCGGTCAATGCAGTCTGCTCTGTATGCTGATAGGTCTTCAACAACTTTGCTCTTTGATTTTAGTGCTTTTAGTTTTCTTTCTAAAAAAAGAAACACTCTAATTGTTTATAGATTCTAGCAGTTTCAGTACCAAAGAGTTTAAAGAACGCACCGGAAAATTCAAAATTAAAAAGAAAAAACCAAAGCTCTGACTATCAGTATTATTATTTATTTATTTAACAGGACATCCAAAAACTGTAGCATTAATAACACATTAATTTAAAATACAAATAAGGGATAACTAAATGCACAGTTAACAAAGGTGCCACAACATGCATAAGTAAGAGGAATAACATAAAAGGAACATTGGTAATAAATGAAAAATAAGAATGCAATAATAAAAATTAAATTAAATTAAATGTGATGAGTGACTAGAAGGCTATCATTGACGCACCAACGATGACAAGATCAGTTTGCGAAATTTGTAGAGTGTATCATTAAACAAATCCACTTCATGACTGGTTAAGTTGAAGGTAGTTGACAAATAAGCCAATGAGTGTTACTCCATTCACTAGCCATATGATACTAACCCACTTTGGGTCATGTTGTGCAATATAACCGCAGAGTCAATGTACAGGGACCTAGTTGCGATACTCGTTAAAATATAATTAAAATAATTGCTTATTACACACCTAAGATAGCGAGGTACTGCTCAGAATCCGACAATTTCCCGCACTCGTGACTCGGCTTAAAATTGTCCTCAAATTCCGACACAACCTCCGTATTATCCGCTTCACTGCCCCAAGGATCCATCAAAGTCTGCAATTATCAAAGTAATGTTAATAACAATTACATTAATGATTGTCCGATTTGATTTGATCACAGAACGAGTGAGACTACTCACTCAAACGAAGGCTGAACGCCTAATACTTCATTTAATATGGACCCAAGGGATTTTGTATAAAATTTGTTGGAAAATAATGTAAAAATTACGCTGCAGAAATATAACAAACGAAAGAATAAATAAATTTGACTTAACAATGACAATTTCAAACTGACACTGCTGCCATGACAGTTTGAAGACCCTGCCCAAATCAGATCACGTTCCAAACTTTAATTTGTAATATGTTGAGCCTAAATGCATCTACAGAAATTCCATCATTGATTACACTCTCTCTCTCTCTTTCATTCTCTCATTCTGCACTCATTAAGTAATTACACTTCAATTATTATACAACGGCCCATATCATTAACTTTCATAATGGTCTGCGACTAGGAAGGCTATAAACCGCATCACAATTTCATCCGTCTCACTTTACAGCGTAACAGAGCGGCAGCGAAAACGACTCTCAAACATGATTGTGATAAAGATACGCGATATGATATTGCTGTCCGATCACTGTAAATAAAAATTTTACCTGCGAGCTATCGAATATTTTGAAAAATAAAAGAAATTCATATAATACCAAGTTCCGCAAAAATCGTGGATGATTTCTAATTTTACATAGCAAGTATTTGTGTGCTAGATATGTAGTGTCAATGATTAATCTATTACAATACTGTTTACTTAATATCACAGATCACTACTATACTACTTAATATAAAGGTGTTAGTTTTATGTTAAATGTGGTGATAAACTTTATCTAATCGCCCCATTTGGCTAATGGAACGTAACATTTTAACGAAGAGTTAGTTAAAACTGTTCCTTTTGAGAAGTAATGCTCCCGATACCTTTTATTTACGACCCATTACTTGTTTCATAAAAGCTTAAGTGATATTGCTATCCTGCACGGTTACTTTTTTATATCAATAATGCATGCTATTTTATTATTTAATGATACGGATGCAGCGGCTGAAAAATAAGGTCCAATTAGTACAAATTACGGTTTATCGAATGAAAAAAACCTACAAAAGACATTATAAATATTTTCTCATGTGGCTTATTATTTATAAAGATTGTTTTCACCATATATCGGAATACCTACATGTTCTGTGCTGACGTCGTATTGTGTATCTGATCATAAGACTTTAATATTATTTTAGTAATTTAGATATTCAAGGCACCTACATGCAGTAAGTACATACGCTAATGGTAGCTTTGCTAGCTGCATCTACCGACTTCATTATTTTTTATTATGTACTATTCGAATATTATTCAATTTGGTATTTTATTTGGAATAAAGAATATTATATGCTAGTAATCTATGTTGAGTAAATATCATTAAAACTGGAACGCTCAATCATTGCCATAGACATATATTTTGTTGAGACCAGGGAGCTTAGTTTAGACAATTATATAAACTAAAAAAATTGTTGACTATCAAATAGCAACAGAATAAAAAATGTCGTATGTACTTGTCATCAATGGTTTTGGCGGGAAATGGAAATGTATTTCATCACTCCCAAAGACTACTATTGTATACGGGAAAATCACTCCTACTGCTACGTCTAGAACTGGTATTTTTTGTGGTGTGTTGTGTTTATCAGACATAATTAATAAAATTATCTCTAGAAATAAGAGTGATCACTATAGATACTAGTGTGAACATTTCAAAAATTCAATTAATCATATATCAATGAGTAAGTTCACAACAGAATACTTATTTTATTAAAAATATTTATTTGCCCACATAACAATAGGGTGTCCGGGCTACCACTTATCTTTAGGTTACTTATTTATTATCGCTTGGAGGGACTCCTCCGGTGAAGCTGTAAAGGCCAACTCACGGCCAACTCACGGCCAACAGCGTAGTCCATTAAAAAAAAAAAAAAAAAAGCTTGGAGGGAAAATTTTGTATCATTCTGCCCAAGTACTTACGTTAGTAATTAAGTACATACTTTAGACCCATGTAGGTATTAAGTATGTACTCAAAGCACGTTCTTACCCAAAGACTATAGTAATGTTTCACCGCTATATCGAATTAGTAGGCAGATCTTCTTCGTAGACCTTCGATATAGGTAGGTACTATAGATAGATAACTCAGTAAATTATGTAGCGTACCTAATTTATTTCGGATAATTTAACTCACCTTATTATTTAATTATTTAAACTTTGCTAAATAAAGTCAAAGTTACATACATACATACATACACATACTCACGCCTGTATCCCATGGGGGTAGGCAGAGACTACCGTTTGCCACATGCTACGATCCTGACAAACCTCTTTCGCTTCATCCACAGTCATACATCTTTTCATGCACTCCTTTCTGGAAGAGACCGTTAATCTGGTCGTGAAAAGTCCTCCGCGCCCTCTTCCGACATTTCCACTCACGTTCGCCTGGTATATTTCTTTCGTCAGTCTACTTTCACTCATCCTTACTACATGGCCAAACCACCTCAACATACTTTTCTCAATCTTAGTCACCACATCACCCTTTAGCTTACATTCATCTCGTATCTTGCTATTCCTCACCGGTCAGCAATGGTGACATACTCCGTAAGGAACGAATTTCCACCGCATTAACCCTACTCAAATGCCTCTTTTGCCAAACCCAACATTCACTGCCATACATAAGAGTAGTCAAAAGTCAAAGTTGAATTGCGACAAATATAATAACTAGCAAAACTTTTCTTTGATGGAGTATAGAGACTTATTTTAAGGTAGATAAGGTTTTTTTTTAATGGAGCGGTAGATGTTAGCGATAAAAGCTGTTTTCACGGAGCTGCGAGCGAGCGGAGTAGACGCAGCTGCCCGTTCCCCCCGCGACCCTCCTCGGCGGCGCCCCACACGCCGCTCGCTCGCCCCGCGCGTGTCGCGGTGACAAAGAATAGCAGAAAAACAGATTGTTAATTAGGTAATTAAGTAAGTACAGTTCTTGCTTTGCTTCACAGAGGATAATTTTGCTAATGCAATAATATTGTTCACTGACCCTTAGTTGTGGTATTGTGGATAAGTACGATTGTTTCTAACAATACTAAAAGGTATGTTTTAATAATACCAAAAGGTATGTTTGTGCTTATTTGGTGCGAGCTTAGGTAGTCAGTACGTAGTAACTAGCTAGGTATTTAGCCAACATCAATAATTAAAGCAGCTAGACTCACCCTCGTACCTTTATTAAAATACCTCTTTAATCTATGCATCACTTCCGGTACATTTCCTAATGTATTTAAAAAGGCCCTTGTACACCCAATTCATAAAAGTGGAGACAAAGACGATATTAGTAATTATAGACCTATATCTGTTCTCAATGTTCTATCAAAAATCTTTGAATAGATCTGTAATATTACATTGATAAGCTTTTTAAATAAACAAGGTACCTATTCTATCCGATAACCAATACGGTTTTAGAAGCCGTAGATCGACTGAGGATGCCGTACTTGAACTTACTACTTCAATTGTTAAATACCTTGATCAAAGACAAAAAACGATCGGTATTTTTCTTGACGTTAGTAAAGCTTTCGATACCGTCTTTGTCCTCATCTTACTTGATAAACATACCAACATAGGAGTTAGAAGCGTTGCCCTTCATATTTTCAAAGATTACCTATCTGGACGTCGACAGTTGGTAAAAATAAACGATCACGTTAGCATAGAAGCCGATATAAGCTTTGAAGTTCCACAAGGAAGTGTCCTCGGACCTACCCTATTTCTTATCTATATTATGAGCTATGCAAGTTATCTATTCCAATGTGTAAAACCATAGTGTACGCTGACGGTACTGTACTAATCATTACAGAAAACACTTGGGATGAGGCTTATACTTTAGCGGGGGCTGCTCTTAGTATGGTTCTAAAATGGCTTTCAAGCAACTTACTTAATAAGCAAATATATCGCCTTTTCCAATCGCTCTATTGATACTCCTTCCTCTTCTTCCATTCTTTGCGCTCACACATGTCACAATCTTACAGACCTCTGCCAATGCTCACAGCTGGAACGCACTCCCAATATCAAATATCTTGGTGTCTGGTTAGATAGTTCTCTGTCATGGAAGACTCATATTGACTGTACAGTAGTCAGACTCAGAAAGTTAATTTTTACGTTTAAAAACTTGAGAAATTGCACAGATCTTGTGTGCCTTAAACTGGTGTACTACTCATTCGCCCAGTCGATACTGACATATTGCATCACCTCATGGTCGCCCACAGTTCAAACACAGATGCTGAGGGTTGAAAGAGCACAAAGAGCGGTCTTGACATTTAAACCAATTCGCTTCCCAACTTGTTCCCTGTATACTTTATGTGTGGTCCTTACCGCTAGACAGCTCTTTATTCTAGTTACAAACTTAAAAAAACACTCAGCTCCCCTTCGAACCTCATCTTGCTACTCGTCGTGCAAATCGGGTATGTCAAATTGAACCACGCAGAACTGCAGCAGCTTGTCGTCATTTTTACTACCTAAGTAGTTCACTGTACAACAAGATTAATAAAGCATTAGAAATCCATTCCCTTCATTTAAATAAATGTAAATGAAAATGTACTTCTTGGGTTTTAACTTTATCCTATGATGAAACAGTTTTTTTTTTTAATTATTTGAATAACCTGGACATTGATTATATATAGGTACATACTCTCACACATAACACATACGCATACCAAATATAATAATAAAAATTTAAAATTTATTTAAAATTTTTATTATTATTATTTTTGCATGTATGGAGAAATATGTAAATTACGCATTTTAGAGAAAAGGGCGCTGACATTGCAACACAGTTCTAAACTTTCGCAAATGTAAACGATTTTATTTTTATGACTTCTCTGTTATTTTGTTCCAAATAATTTTGTTTAAATTTTATTATTAATTTAATTGAATGAATGAATATTTGCATGAAACAACAAAATATTTTATTCCATGTAGTAGTCATTGACGCTAAAGTTACATGTAGTTGTCCGGTTTACAGGACATTTACAAATAAGGCTATGATTTCCGTCCTAAGAGATGTTGAGTGCAGGCAGAATTTATAAGTACTAGATTTTGTGTATATCTGTCTGTTTTATTCTTTGCGACGGGCGGTCCGCGACTTGCGCCGCCATTCTGGATATTTTGACGGGAAGGTCGGTCACGTGACAAGGCGGCGGGCGGCGGGCGGCGGGCGCGGGGCGCCGGCTAGACTCTCCAGTAGCCGAGCCATCCGTCTGCTGCTTTGACTGCGGCCGGTCGCCGGAATCCACGCCCCAGTCTCACGCGTTCGCATCTATTACGTACTATTTCTTTCCGATGTTACGAGTTTCATCCGAATGGAATCTTCTGTCATTCCGCGGGAACCGCAAAGATAGCGAATTGGATACGTTTTTAAAACAGAAAAGTGATTCCTTTTCATCTCAAACTAAGGTTATTTGCGTATTTTTTGCACGGGTGTGCGTGCGGCGACGGGGCGGAGACGCCGTCGGCCGGCGGAGCGCGCTCGGCCGGGCCGTCGCGACGGCACAATCGGCTCGTCAGACATGTTTCGGTCGCGGGCGGAGCGCGTCGCGAGTGCCGGCGCGTAGGCTCGCTCGTGACATGCGCCTGCCGAGCCGCAGCGACAGTGGGGGTGATCGAACATGGATGTAGTGACGCCGCACATCACCTCCGTGCTGAAGACGTACCAGGCGAGCGCGCCGCGCAGCCTCCAGGGCCCGGGCAGCGGGCGCGCCGAGCCGCGCGGCGACGCGCCGCCGCCGCCGCCCGTCCCGCCGCCCGCCGCGCCGCCGATCCTGCTCGCCGCCGACACCGTGCTGGGCGAGCGCGGCGAGACCTTGCTCGAGAGCGAGCCCATCTCCTGCTTCAGCGTCGGCGGCGAGCGGCGGCTCTGCCTGCCGCAGATACTCACCTCGGTCCTCACCGACTTTACCTTGGAGCAGATCAACCGCGAGTGCGACGAGCTACAGATTTATTGTTCGCGATGCACGCCCGAGCAGCTGCACGAGCTCAAGTCGACGGACGTGCTGCCGAAGTCGGCGCCCTCGTGCGGACTGATCACGCAGACGGACGCGGAGCGGCTGTGCGCGGCGCTGCTGCACGCGCCGGCCGCGTCGCGCCCGCACAAGCTGCCTGGCTTCCGGGTCTACCACGAGTGTTTCGGCGGCGGGCGCGGGGTCTGCTCCCCTGACTTAAACTTAGTGCAGTGCTTGGAGTGTCGAGATTTGTACACGCCGCGGCGGTTCGTCTGCCACTCCCACGGCTCGGAGCACCGGACGTGCCACTGGGGCTTCGACTCGGCGCGGTGGCGGCGGTTCCTGCTGGTGGCGGACGAGGAGCAGGACAAGGAGAAGTGCGGCGTGCTGTTGGACGAGCTGGCGGCGAGAGACACGCCGCAGGCGCTGGCGCCAGTCGCCGTCAAGCAGCAGCTACCGTTGAAGAGAAAACAGGTATGTGCTTGTTTCTCATTACCTTACCCAGCCTGCATCCTTTTGATATAAACTGTGAACTTGCTACACACCTAGTCAATGTAATTTTGTTGTAGAATGTGAACAACCTATCAACCTATTATATTTTGAAAGAGGTAATTCAATTTCATTAAAAAACTTGTTTATAATTCGATAGGATACCTTCGTTACTAAAACTTACTATCGGTACTTATATGATTATGTATGTAGAAGTTACTTATCAGACTAGGTATAAAAAGTAAATATAATTCTTACAAGAATCTTATAGGAATTGTATTAAAATAAAGTGTAGTCTATTTTTATTACGTTAAACAGGTTCAGATTTACGAATATATTGATTAAGTTTATGCACGCTAGACTATAGACATTAGAACAATAAAACACATTCTGTAAATCACAACGGAAGTGGAATGTTTGCATGCGAAATATAAAAGTGGAATAACAAACAAATAACTTCCTATAGTGTAGAAAAGTCGTCTAAATATAACCGAGGAAGTAGATACCAAGAATACCTCTGGATCAGGTAAAATGTATTTGCTCAAGACGAAAATACACTGCTCCATAACCCCGGCGACAGTAGTCAATCAATAGAATTGCTTGGTATGTATTTAGATGAGATATGTGAATGCTTACTCGAAGGTTATGAAGATAGTGACAGGATGTTTTTATAAAATAAAGCTTAGTCAAAGCCTCTTAATTTTGCAACTGCAACCTGTATTTAGATAACAGGGCGTTTCCGGAGCCAAGAACGCCTGTACAGAATGATTATCATAATTACGACCACAGCATATAATATGTACCTACATGATGGAGATAAATGTGATGTTATCAGAGGGAACCAAACTGGCGCGTTGGAGCGAACACGTGTGTAGAGCAATACCTATTCATTGTAATGGCATTAATATTTACAAGTTCGGACAAACACGCTCGACTGGAAAAGAAAGAAGTAATTACGGCTTAAACGGATGTTGGAATGCTATGCTTGTCCGTAATCGTTAAACGCGACTCATATTCCTGTTATTAGTATCCGTAGTAGACTATTATACTGTGCTATGTGCAGTATCCAACTTTTTTGGCGACCCGAGTTTTGCTTGACTGATTTTCAGCTATGCTAAGCAGAAATTGTATGATGTTTTTGTTATTTTGGCGATGATTTAGGAGGCCCCGAAATTAATTGACCATGAGCTAGAAGACAAACAAGATCATTCTCTCCGTTCTTATTACCGCTCAGTACTCAAGTAGTTAATAGAAGTAAATGGGAAAAATATCTTCACTGGGAAACTCGCAAAAAAAACCGATCGAATTGAGAACCTTCTCCTTTTTGGAAGTCGGTTTAAAATAATTTCGGACGTTACGCCCGCTTATTCGGCAAAACAAAGGCGGTGATATATTCAATTCAATTCAATTTATTCAATAAATAACTTATGTAATACAATACAATATACACCAGGTAACTAATATAGGCATAAATAAATAAATATCGCCAGACAACCAAATACTTATTGTATGATCCCAAACTAAGCAAAGCTTCTACTATGGACACCATACAATGATTTGGAGCTGACGTCACAAATACTGTTACAATAAATACCTTTGGTGCCTGGAGGCGGTGATAGGAGGTTAAATGTATCTTACTCATTATTTCATGCTTTTCCGCTCCCGTCGCAAAGGAATCATTAACCTACAACCTCGATATCATACGAATACTAGGTTATGGGTCATCAATAGTCATCATCGTAATAAATATGACATGGTTGGGATTTATTTTAGTCAAGGGAAATTGGACTGTAATGTTAGACGGTTATAAAGTAAGTAATAGTCGATATATTGTAAGTCAATAAAGACTATTTTGCTCCTTACAACTATGATAGATCCATACCTATGAAAACTAGACGTGACCGCAGTACACTGGCGTACAGCAAGGCCTTGGTTTATTTATCATTGGCGCGCATTTTCCTTCCTGATGCAACATGAGTGCGTCCTACTTGCAGACCTAGAACATAGAAAAAGTAATAATTTACAGTGACACCCAATCACTGTGTGCAATCACAACGTGCGTACCTATGCCATATTTTCAATTCCATCTAAGTTGGAAGGAGAATATTCAACCTACCCTAACTATTAAACAACCCAAATTATAACTATTTTGATCAACTTTATACGTAGCGCAGTATCTAAAACTTCAGACAAATACCTAGGTATTTATTACCATACAACTACTTACTATATTCACAGTCACCTAAACTAGCTAATACCGAATTCTGGATTATCACATTACAAAACTGATAAGGGTATCAGGTACTAAACCCCATGAATGTACGTACCTACAACCTAAAATATTATTTTGTCTATACTTAATCAATATTGTAGTACAGTGAAATTTGCAAAAACAACTTTATCAGTCTGATAAACGTTATTATTGATGTTATTATATAGCAATCAGTGGCATTAGATAGCGATTTATAGCCTTTTAAGAACTCGCCTCTTCGGAAAGTCACGTTGTTTTTAATAAATACGTAACCGTTATGTTTTGATTGCATTTTGAACAGGCATGTTGTTTGTGCCATCATTTATTTAAATGTCTTTCTAAACGTTTATAATACTCAATCTTTAGGACAATGATTTACGAAGAAATACCATGTACCTACTGTATTTTTCATATAGCTTCCACCTCTGCTATAATTGGGTGTCAGATAAGCAGTGGTAGCTTGGTGGATGAACGCACGTCTTGGAAGCCGGATGTGTGAGTCATTTTTAATCATGCTTATAACTGGCTTTGGTAACTCGCATTGAAGAGGAATGGCCTTCTGATGCATAAGGACCACTAAACCAGCGAAGTGTTAGTGCACCTCTGCCTACTGCATGTAATAAAGACGTGAAGATATATAGTGTGGCCATCGATAGCGAGGGTTAGGACCAGTCAAGAAATTTTCTTAAATATTTCAATAAATATTTATCTAGGACCTAATGCGAGTCACATACGCTTACACAAAATGTGTCAACGCAATCTGCAAATAGATTAATTAAACTTATTTCCGTATTGACTAAGCCCTGAGTATCTGCCCACCAGCTAACTATTAAGTTGACGATATAACCATTAAAAGTACTTGTGGTACGAACATTACCTATTATTTATTGCATTTAATGCCACAATTTACGATAATGAATAAAATAGAGACAGGATTTATTTAATTGATCAGTACAACTTGGAACAAAGAATGAGACTATTTAACAAAGCTTTACTCAACGGGCTTTCATTTATAATGTGAGTATATGAGACCTGAAAGTAACTCAAAGTAATAGTTGAACTATAATCTCAACGGCGCTTATAGCATCCGCCATTATGGTTAGGTAAGAAAACTCAACTGGTTCCTCACGCGCTTAATGCCAATAAAATTCGTTTATAGTTCTTAACGTGGTTATTAAAAGGTTTGCGCTCTTCTTTAGCGTCTTATGAAAATTTCTGAATAATTGGTAACAGAGATGAGAGTTTTGATAGGTACTTGTATGAGGTGTCGTTAGCCGCATACTGGTCCCTTTTTATTGGGGGTAAATCTTCATGAACTCACGTACGCCCCGAGGGAGACGTACGGGTTATGCTGGCCTCTTTACTGGCTAGAATCCCATGGTGGACCTTCTTCCGCTTCGTGAGGGCCACGGGAACACCGCACTAGTCTCAACATACTGACCCCAGTGTCAACTAAATAGTTATAGATGATGCCTCTAGGACACTTTAATTGGCCCTCCTGTCCTCCCTTCAATACAACGAAAGAATCTTTTTAAGATTTATTTATTCAAAATGTATATAAACGTTGATTGTTATGCATATTTATTTTGGGAAATGTCACTCCTTATCTGAGCTAAGACAGACAGTACTTCAGTTTGAATTGTATGTTTGCTGACGTACAAGTGACGCAAATAACACAATATTATTTTATCAAGATAATGTTTGATAACTTTGTTTAGACTTTGATCTTTGGCATCTAATAGGGATATCATTTTAGATATTGTACAGATATTATTATGTCAGAAATATCTCTAAATCTCTCGATGATTCTGAACACTCCATAAATTTTCATTCATAAATAAAACCAAGGCTTAAAGCCTTGATAATCTTGACATTAACCTAATCACGTTATTTTAAATCTATTGTGTAGTAGTTATAATAACGCCTCTATAAATAATATTCCCTAAGGATCGTTGCAGTTGCAAGGTTGAGAACCGTAGCTCTAAACAATGGCTGGCTCATTTTACACAAACCGTCTGCATGCAACTCATGCGCAGCCTGTAATTAGGCGTGCGTGTCATGCACAGTTTGTAAACGATGCATGAGCGCATTATCTACAGACTGTAACATTAACTGCCTGTATGCTGCTCTCCGGTGCTGTTCGGGGCTACAATATTATACTTAGAAATACGTAAGTAATTTCTTTTCAACTCGTTTTTTTTAATTAAATTTGTTGCGAAAACCGTTTAGCTTTTCGCCGAGACTCAGATGACCAGATGGTCGTCTTCGTTAAATAGGTACCGTCATAGATCTTATTTTAGCAGACATGATAGTGGTGGACTAAAACCCATAACACATTAACAAAAAAAAATGTAATAGAAATAATTTGATTTGGCAGGCAGAGTTAACCAAACGCAACATTGTTTAAAGCCAGGTGTGAACTTCAAAGCTACAAGAATTAATCAATGCTTCAGTTTAAGTACTGTTTCTTTTATGAAAAATTAACAAACAGGGAAACTTAAAGATTTCAAAAATAATATATTTTATTTCTTTTAAGTTCGCTTGATACTTCATTGTTCTAAATGGGGTGTGGCCAACAATCAATATCTCAGCTCCCATTTGTCTATGGCTCCGCAATAATTTAACCAAATTAGGGTTGAGTTCCAAACACTTATTCTACTGTTATATATTCATTGAACGCGCCGACACCACATGGTTATTACGAATCATTGCAGAAAACGTTCCAATCGCCGCTACACTTCATATATAATTTACTGCCCGTTGCTTCTAAGAAACTGAGATGATGATGCGGGTTGCGTTTCTGAAAAATATTAAGCGACTCGCAACTTGACTGTTCAATTGTCTTAACCGGCGCAATGAAATTTGCAGTTTTTTCTTAATTTCAATTTTGAAGACTGCAAAATTTGTTTGTTCCCGTTGTCGTAACCCAACTCTTAAGATGCTATGATACTAAGTCTTCTCATCATTGATAACTGTGCCTACAAGTAAGAAACTTCAGCGTTTATCAGCACTAAGAACTTAGATTCAATGTTTATCTGTTAGGTACCCAATTATGTCCACATAAAGTTAGCGTGCAACGGCTGGTTAATGTCACTCGAAGTGAGAGGCTCGTGTCGGAGCCGCGCCTGCCGCCTCAGCCAATAGCAACGAACTATGTTTACCTTCCACGTTTACTCAGTAAATGTTGTTTCTGCGATCTGCATTCTATAATTACAGCGTTGGAAGAACGGATCTTGATCTCTGGCGGCTGTGTTGACTTGTTCTATCAAATCCTACTTTATTTTGCTTAAATATTTAGCTGTTTTGTTTTGTGATAGAGGAGGCATTGTCATCTAATGAGGTTCATTAGAAAAACTAAATTAGTTAATCAATTTTTGGTCAACTCTAATAAAGATAATGTAAGTACACACAATTGCCTTTCTTGAGAACGAAACTAAGACAAGTTTATAACAAGTTACCAAGTAGGTAGGTAAGAAAATGCCCTACAACTCTAAGGTCCACCAAAATCGCCTACACTCTCGTTTTCCCTACTTCCCCCAATCCCGTGAAAGCCTGCGCGTGTAAGTAATCGACCTACCCACCCTCCTGCCTCCCCAAAATTGACGAGACGGGGACCTCGGAAAGTGTAGTAAACTGTATGAACCCGATTCCAAGTCTTAAGCTCTAAACTTCTAAACGTAAATTGATCGTTATTAAGGTTTGAATTTCGATATCGAGAACCTTGAGTGCCAGTAGAGTAAATGTGTTTGAGTTCAGTTTGAAAGGTCAACGAATCTATTGAGATTTAATAATTTCGACAGAATATTTTGAGTACTCCCATAGGTACCTACTTACTGTATTACCACTGGGAAATGTTATATTATAGAGATAGTCCAAATTTTTAAGGGTCTATTTACGACTAGGAATAATAAACACTTATAAGTAGTAAATGGGTATACATAAAAATAATATATATCTACTTACTACAAACATATCAGAGCTTACACTGTTTAAAACTCTTCACATAGTAGGTATGAAAGAAGCAAGCGAAACGTGGAGAGCTTATATGCGTGGTAGAGATAGCAGAACAACGAAAGATACATGAATGAAATGATAGCGGCATTATTTATTCTACGTAAAAGGTGCAATGTTATGTAGAAATAAAGAATTATCTAATTGAAACGGGAAGTAGATATACAATAGTAAGGTACGCATGTATTTCCTGCTATAAGCCAGTTCAGCTTGTAAACCCGTATTTGATATAATTTTAAGATTAAATCAAAGTATTAATTTTGCTAAATATTTAGATTAACTAATGTTATTTTTGACATATAATATCTAACATAAAAACGGTCTATCTAAAAGTCTTTCCTACAGGGTTTTAGAATTGTTAAATAGAGAACACCATTACCTTTGTACTGGTAAGAAATAATGACGGTATAAATATCCCCAGTGGCACTTATACGTAGGTACATTATAAAGGATATGTTTAGGTTTATATTGCAGCGAAAAAAACGTCAACCAATGGCTCGCTAAAAGCACGTAAGTACAAAAATCCATATAAATATCAATGTAAATAAAAAAACAGAGAACGCATCTATTATACTTTACTCTACGGAGCAAACACGTGTAGGCTCTTGGATACGTTCTAATGACGCATTAACCAGTGACGTATAGCGATTTCCCGTTCAGTTCCCAATTATGATACCAACTAGATGTCGGCTAATTAGGAAATGAGCTATATTACAGGAAGTCATAGGTACCTATAAAAGCTAAATTATCGTATGTTATCCTTGTTTTACTAATTGGATATCAACTGTTAATCGATAAATAGGTAGATGCGTAATCGTATCTTAATCGGTAATCTTGTAACATTTGTAGGTACTTGTTCATATTTTTAGATGTGCACTTATCCTACGATCTATCCCAGATTCTACATCGAAACTGAGACAACCCGTAACACGTGTTGCCTGTCATAGTTTACGAGCATTACTTATGCAACCATTATATTAATATTTCTTGACTTTGCAAATAAATAAACTCCCACATACTCGAGGCCAAAAGCGCAAATATGTACACCTATCTAAAATTAAAAATAGTTTATTTTTAGTATGCCGACCCTACCCTTCACAGCATGCAAATTGTATGCGAAACGTATGAATGCGGTACATTTACTTTGCATAACCCGACCGGGAAAAGTTTCCACCATGCCTCATGTTGTATATATGTAAGTGTTAGTACATGCAACTTTGTCGGGTTACATCGTGTATACCACGGGTGGATTGAAGAGGCTAGATGTTCCGTATGCTAGCACTTAATATTCGGGACTCCGCGATTTTATAGGATAGCATCTCTAGCAACTGCCGGTCGTGTGGATTTGCAGTATATTTGTTTATTGACGAACGTGCGAGGGCGACATGCAGGCCAGAGTGGTTTTAGTTTTTTTTTCACAGAGCCAAAATGCTCGCTGAAAAAATAAATTTTAGCACTACCAATGATTATCATTTGTAACCTTATAAAAAACCTATCAAAACAAACCTATCAACTTACTGATATCATATATACCAATGCGGCGATGTATTTTATGGGTGATTATTACTACTGACAAGTGGTAAAAGTGGCGACGAGTCTTCAACTTCGACTTAAAGTCGCTTTCAACTTTTGAATTGTTCAAACAATATTCCACTATATCTAAAAAAAACATATCTACTAATAGGTTATAGGTACCTTATCTTGTGTGAGCTAACTTGTGAACTAAAACTTCGAAGTAAAAACTACACATATTTTAGTAGACTTATAATTTAAATTTGCAAAAGCGTAATTTAAATTTCCATTGCATAGAATAGGATTCCGCAGGTAGTCTTTAGAAGCTAGTCCTGACCGTTCACACAAGTAAGCTTTTCGGTACCCCACAAATATTATTCCCTCTATTCCATTAACTATTAGACCTAGACACGTTCACCTACAATATCCGCGACTAATTTAACATGAAAATTACTTTTGAATATTCCGTGATAAAAACTTATGGAGTCATAAATAAAAAACTATGCGCAGTCCACGTCGACGCCATGAAAAATGACTACGGAACCTTATATTATACAGCCCAATACAGGATTGGCAGATTTAGAATCGAATATAAATTGGTTTGTGATGAAGAATAATAACGCACTGAAATCTAAATGGCGAGAGGAGTTTCTACGAAACGGAATATGCTTCTCTTGGCAGGAAATTAATTGGAGTCGTTCGCAATTATCTATATTTAAATTTCAAGCGACTATAGAGTGTTGATAGCAATACAATCTTTATTCCGAACTACCGTATTAGTTAGGATTAATCCAAATGTTATATGCTTATTATAGGATCCTCGGATCGGATCCTGTCGATTACCAGGACAATCCTAGTCCAAATTAAAGAATCATTTCGGGTAACTCTAGAAGATAGTCTAGTCGACAACTCTAACAGATAGCCAATAAAAAAAATCACCTCCACAAATCCCTACCAATATAACAAGGCCCGTCTCTTCTAGCGGCCACAGTTCATTGCGCTTTAATTGCGTTCTGTGACCAAACTGTGTTTAGCATATAAACACCATAAAAAGATAATTCGGCACGAGCCTCCTAATTTCTTGTTAGCACGTCACCATGTTCGGGGGCAAATGGGCCTTTGTGAATAGTACATTTTCACGGAACACTTTACTTTAAATTGTAAGTAAACATTAACTTTCCTAGTGAGAATGGCAGTGTGCTGGCGACACTTGTAGGTCTTGTGACCACGGAGCAGTGATGGCGACACGGCAGTTCGCACTACGGTGTGAATTATTGACGAGTTTAGTGAGACTCGTTTGACAGGTTACAGTTTTATTACATTAGAGAAAAAAAACCGCGGCCGTAGTAGTTCCATTTTGTCCTTAGTAAGTATTTATAATTTATAAATACGAAAAAAACGGGTCCCTGAAGTAAAAAATCTAAGTAATATTAACACGATACTGCTAAAGGGGTGGTGGTAAGAGTGCAGACTCATAACAAAAGCGAACAAGGAAAGCGTGTTTATACTCGAACTCGAATTTTCCATGTTATTTTTTTATATTGGACACATGTTGCAAGTGACTTTTTGTTTATCAGTTATTTTTGTTGGAAATTGAAAAAAATATCCTGGTCATGGAATACAGAGGATTGTATAGCTCATCGCAGATAATAAAAAATGTAGAGATAATGTCCAGAAAATTGTAGAGATTTTAAATACAAAGCGACAACAAATAGGTAATAATTTAATTTCGGAGTTTTAACTATGAAAAAATAAATCATGACTTGTCTATAAGTAGTAAGGTATACTTTCTTTAGGTCTAGGGTAGGTTGGTACAGTATAGGGACGTAATTCACAAAGAATTCGGGTTTTATCGTAGAAGTAGCGCAACGTGATAATATCACTGTATGACGTACATTTTCAAAACGTTATTGTTGTCTGAAAGGCCATGCAATAACCATAGAGAAGCTACAAGAGCTACACTTCTAAAAAAAGTTGTATACGCAATGCGAGCACTATGACTCCATCTTTTTAAAGGTTTCGTTCATCTGAGGTAAATCGCCACACTGCCAACACGTAGGTAATTTTATTACAATAGAAATCTAATCTGGAATTGTTTTGGGAAAACCAAAATTAACTGGCATTGTAAAATTATAATTTACATTTATTATGTTTTATTCAAACCAAGCGAACGTACGCAGTACCTACCTATTAAATATCTTAATTAAGAACACCGTGTCCAATTATCAAATCTTTTTGTGTTAAATTAATTTATCATTCTGTTTAATAGATTGCAGTCCAAGATCTCGGTCGGCACAAGTTGTTAGAGTTAAATAAATTAAGTTGATGTAATACCGGGCTTGCTTATCAAAATCTACTACATTTACACATGAAATTAATTTATCACCTATGTATGTAAACTAAAAGATGCGAAAATACGTAGGTAAGTTATAGTATTCTAGAACAGTGCCCTACGCTTACTCATTTTAAAAAATTAAATGAATAAATAAACATCGTCAGGTAACCAAATACTTAACATATGATCCCAAAGGAGCGAGAGAGAGTTTATTGAATTCAACAACTGCTGTTGTGTAATTTCATAATTTCGTAAAAAAAGAGGATAATATTTTAACCATAGATCCCAAAATAGATATAAGTCATATTGAGGCCATAGTACCTAATCAAAATAAAAAAAACATTAAATTATAATTAAATTATAATTTGTAACTTCATAAGAATCCGACAAATTATTTCAATACGTAATTTATGTTAATACTAGCTGAGCCCGCGACTTCGTCCACGTGGAATTTAGGAACTCTAATTACCTGAAACAAATTGGTCAACTTTTTTTCCCGCGGGAGCAAAATTATTTTTCTAGAAACAAGCCTAAGTTACTCCTTTTAACATCAGCTATTTGCCAGTGAAATCCCAGTCAAAATTGGTCCAGTTGTTTGAGAGATTACCTAAAAAAAAAGACATTTAAAAATATGATAATTGAATTTCGATATAGGTAGATATATATATAATTTCATTGGACAAAACCGGCCAAGTGCGAGTCGGACTCGCACACAAAGGGTTCCGTACCATTATCTATAAAAATAGCAAAAAAACCACGTTTGTTGTATGGGGGCTCCTCTTAAATATTTATAATAATCTGTTTTTTAGTATTTGTTGTTATGGCGGTAACGGACGGACGGACATTCTTAGTATTGGGGTTCCCATTTTACACTTTGGGTAATGAAACCTAAAAAGCTGTTATTATGATATTACAAACAGACACTCCAATTTTATTTATAAGTGTAAATGAACATACATCATACAGTGATAATTACTATCCTAATTAGTTATTTGCGAAGAGCTGGTCCCGTAGCGCTGACAAAACTCTACATACGCGTATATTTTGTAAATCCACCGGTCCATGGCGAGTTATATTATATTACATTATTCAAAATTAAGTAATTAATCTTAAGAAAAGTCACAGAGTGTAACCAAGTATACGAGTATCAATGTACGATTATGTAAATTAGATTATATGTACCTACATCATAATTAAACGAGTGAGGTACTTGGCTACTGATTTTTTTTATATTATTTTTGTTATTTGTTTATGCCTCAAAAGAACAAAGCCTTTGGTTATGGTGATCACATAGAGTAATTATTTTTTATCTTACTTCTCCATTAATGTTATATTAAGAAGGTGCTTATACCAGGCTATGTTTTAGTTTCACTGAATCTATACTCTATCTATACTTCTATACTATAATACTATATATATAATAATATATAATATATATAATATTAATATTATAAAGCTGAAGAGTTTGTTTGTTTGTTTGTTTGGTTGAACGCGCTAATCTCAGGAACTACTGGTCCGAATTGAATAATTATTTTTGTGTTAAATAGTTCATTTATCGAGGAAGGTTATAAGCTATATATCATCACGCTACGACCAATAGGAGCGGAGCAGCAACGAATAATGTGGCAAAATCGGGAAAAAAATATTCCTTCTGAGAGCTTCCGTTGCGTACGCTGCCTAAACAGTTAAAGTTACGCAAAAAATATGTATAACGGAATTTTTCCCCTTTAAAAGTTCTAAAAAAAAGTCCGCGACAGCATATATCTATCTCTTAAGGTTAACTCACTATAATCTGTTTTATGGTAATCAAATTTGTTCTAAAATAATGCATTATTTGTGAAGGTGTTTTTATAAACATGACATAAATCCTTATCCAAATAAATTTATGATAAGTATTTAATTTTGAACAAAATTGCCCTTGGAATCATATCATTTCAACGAATATCTTAAGAGATATCATCGTTTTAATAAACTACCACGAGCAAATTCATTATGTCCAAGGCCTTAATTTTTAGGCGCCACACACTCATCTATTTGAAGTCGGTGCCAGCTAAGTTTTTGTTTTGCTTTGTTACTTTCTACATAACATACATCATCACGCCTGTATTTCCTGAAGGGGTAGGCAGAGGTGCATTGTAGTGCACCCACACTTCGCCGATATATTTTGGTCCCAATGTAATAGGGGGCGAGCCTATTGCCTTTTTTTTTTTTTTTTTTGAATGGACTACGCTGTTGGCCTTGAGTTGGCCTTTACAGCTTCACCGGAGGAGTGGCGAGTGCAGAGTGCGACTCCAGCCATAGCCTTAAGGGCGGAAGAGGAGGGCAACTAGCTCAAGGGCGCCACATGGGGCACGACCTCGGCTTGGGCAGTTGCCGTGAGAGGAGAGGTAATGACTACGCTCCTAGGTGCAAAGATGCACCTACGAGCAGAAGAGGGGGTTCCTCGACCTCGCCGGCGAGGTCGGTGTCTGTTTGAGGCTGGTGTAGGTGTGTTGGGGGCCCTCTCGACGCCCGGGTCGAGGAGGGCGGTGATCGTGTCAGGAGGATCTATCAACACATGCCGCGGACGGCGGCGTTGTGCTGTTGTGTGCGCGGGATTTGGCTCATAATTGCCGGCGGCGACAATTAGAGAGTTTGAGTGCGACGCGGCTTTTTTAAAATAGCGTTCGGACGCTATTTTGAAATGTTTTCGAACGGAGACGAGGCCAAGATCGGAATGTAAGTCTACGTTACGAATGAACCACGGGGCTCCTACGGCTCTACGGAGAAACCGGGACTGCAATACTTGCAGGCGGTTGATGTGGGTCTTCGCCGCGTGAGCGAAAACCACACTGGCATAGGACATGATGGGAAGGATGCAAGTTTTATAAAGTGTCACCTTATTTCTAAGGGACATTTTACTCCGCTTGCAGATCAAATAGTGGAGGCGGCCGAGCACAAAAGCGGCTCGGCTGCTCACCCTTTTAATGTGGGGACCGAAAGTAAGGGATCTGTCAAGAGTGACACCTAGATATTTGACTTGGTTTGCCCAGGGGATGCTTTGGTCGAACAGGGAGATGTTACCCAACCTGCGGCCTCAGTACGCCTGCCAAGATGTTTTCTCACAAGTCCCTAAAACATCTTGTCAACTTGCGTTCCCATATCTTATTTGCTAACATGGCTTCCAAGATGTTTAAAATTAGACAGCCTGCTAAAATTTTCTCACAGTTTACGATCTTTCGTTCATTCGTTCATTGAAATGACAAATAGAGCGAGACGGAGCTTTACAAAGAAAAAAGATGCTGCATACACATCATAGAATATATTAGATTATTTATGCACAGATTAAAAATATCTTTGGGCATAGCTTCTTTTTTATTATGCCGGAAGCTTTACGTATTATCATTTGGTCGGTGGTATTATGCTTAAAATTTATTTCTTGGGCACTATACTATTTTTATTTGCCAATTTAAATAACTTTACATTGTAAAACGGCAAAAAGCACGCAAAGTATGATGCCAAACAAAATCTAACCTCAAACCTACAGATTTTTTGTAAAATATGGATTTTAAATCACGTGGAATAGGATTATGTGGATTTTCGGAAGAAAATAAAACAGATAGAAATGTCTCTACACTTTTTTGTTGTTGTTTGTCGAACACGAAAATAAATTTACGTGTTCGATTTCGGAAGAATTTTGCATGTAGTCCGCTTGATATTGGCGAAGGATGGAGTAAAATAAGTATTATTTGTTATAATAGTGTATAAAATGCTATATTTATGTACTTCTTACAGCCTAATTATTTTCTCATCACCGGCCTTTGACCGTGAGAAATTTCTTTACGTTGATCTGTCAAATTCGTGTCTCTATGGTACATTTTGGTAACCCATGCTAGCACTTAAGATATAACATCTTATCCATACGTCAAACACGTTGTATTTAACTGTCAAACCCATTTTATATTTACGCCATGCTAGCAAATAAGACGTAACGATTTTGCCACAAAAATGACGTCACGATGCGTGAGAAAATGTCTTATCTTGGCAGGCGTACTGAGGCCGCTGGAGTGGGGAGCTCGGGGGCGACGATATGAGGTGCCCCTGGTAAAGAGCACAGCGGCGCTCTTTTCCGGGTTCACCTCAATGCGCCACCTCCGGAACCATTCGCCCAAAGAATTCACTGCGCGTTGGAGAGTGCGGGTGATAATACCTAAATTTCTATGCGAATAATAGAGAGCGGTATCATCCGCATAGAGGGCTAACTGAACTCTGTTCGAACGAGGGATGTCGTTCGTAAACAGACTATAGAGAAGGGGGGAGAGGACAGAACCCTGAGGGACTCCAGCCCGGATAGGGTGAGGGGCCGAGAGCGTCCCTTCAACGCGATAGCGAAAGGTGCGATTCGACAGGAAGTCTCGCAGGATGAGCACGAGACTGTCCGGCACGCCCAAGAGGTACAGCTTGTAAATCAAGCCGTTGTGCCAGACCCTGTCGAACGCTTTCGCGACGTCGAAAAAGAGAGCTCCCGTATGGAGGCAACGATGTGGTCTACCACTAAAACCGTTAAGAATATGCTCCGTGATGCGGTGCACTTGATGGACGCAAGAGTGTTGGGCTCGAAAGCCAAACTGCTCATCGATAAGAATACCCTTGGAAGTGACAAACTCTCTGAGTCTTGCATAGAGCAAGCGCTCGTAGAGCTTGGCGATGGCTTTGAGGAGACTGATGGGGCGGTAACTGGATGGGGCAGTGGCGGGCTTGCCTGGCTTGTGAATGCCAATGACAATTGCATCTTTCCACTCGTCGGGGAAGATGCAATTGGCAAAGGCGGCGTTGAAGACTGTCACAAGAAAGCATATGAGATGGGCGGGTAAGAGTTTAAGGACTCGATTGGTAATGCCGTCGGAGCCTGGGGCCTTTTTGGGGTTAAGCCCCTTAATAAGATCTTTGACCTCTGTCTCGGTGGTTGAGCGGAGGGGTTCGGAGGGAGGCTGGGAGGACCTGCGCTCTACTTCCCTATCAACTAACTCTACGTGAGAGGGGTCGACGGGTTGGGAGCTGGGTGAGCATTGCTCTTTAAGAGCAGAGGCGAGAAGCTCGGCCTTCTCGTCATCATCGAACGCGGGGGGGGAGCCTGAGGGGCGCGTCAGGGGGGGCATGGGGACTACGGTGTCTGACTTGAGAGCTCTCGCCAACTGCCAGTATGCCTGGTGTGTTGGCGCGATCCCTCCTAGAAAAGTATCCCACCTAGCGTTCCGGAGTTCCGCAATGCGGCGCTTTACGTCCCTCTGTAAGGCGCGCATGCGGACCCGGTTCTCTACGGTGGGATAAGAGTCGTACGCTCTGATGGAGGCGTTCTTGACTCTGACTAGGTCTTTGATGTCATCCGGCAGGAGGAAGCGGTGATGATCACTCACTACGACCTGCTTGGAAGACTGGCTGATGGCCGAACTGATATGTTCTGAGAAGGCACCTATGGCCTGAGACGTGTCCTGAGGGGACGAGATGGAGGGAGGGACGTTTGCGATAGGTGGCCTATTGCCATTATACCGGGCACATTCCCCCTCAATACGAGGGAGATTTGGGCCATAGTCCACCACGCTGGCCCAGTGCGGGTTGGTGAACTTCACACGCCTTTCTATATACGTGCAGGTTTCCTCACGATGTTTTTCTTCACCGTTCAGCAAGTGGTAATCATCATTGTTGAAAATGACATTCGCACGTAAAAACTATCTCAGAGGTGCGGGCCTGGGATTTGAACTTGCAACCCTTACGTTCAAGGCGGGCGTTCTTGCCCGCGAGGCTACCACTGCTTTACTGCTTTATTACTTTCTATAGTTTATCAATTATGTCTGTTCGCATAATAATACTTTTGTACAATCTCGGTTATATCGATGGTTATTTAATTGATGTTTTTATTAACTTCAAAAGAATACAATTCCCCGTGAAAGTATAGTTTGCCGTAACAATCAATAAATCACAGGGGCAAACATTTAAGCACGTAGGAATCGATTTACGCCATGACTGTTTTTCACACGGACAGCTCTATGTTGCGTTATCAAGATCAGGTTGCGGAGAAAACCAGTATGTTCTTCTACCGCAAGAAAATAAAACTAAAAATATAGTATACCCAGAAGTACTTTAAATACCTACAACAAAATTACCACTGATTAAATAAGTGCCCCTACAAAATATTATTATTACATATCAACATTTTATAAGACCCCATTTTTTCACACAGTTTTCCTATAATATTCATGTTCCCGTGTCATTCTTAACTATAGTTCCAATTTTACTGTTCATAGCGTGATGTACCTAAAATACCTTCTTATAGTAATGTCGGGAAAATCAATAGTAAATAAACGCGATAGAATCCGTAAAATAGTTTTATTTCAATGTATAGTAATATTATAAAGTTTAAGAGTTTGTTCGTTTGGTTGAACACATTATGCTCTGAAACTATCAATCCGATTTCAAAAAATATTTTTGAACTGTATATACCCCATTTGTTAAAGAAGGTCATAGACTTTATAACATCACTCTACGCCAAAGTAACTATAAGCGCGGGTGAAACCGCGGGCACAGCTAGTATAATATTATAAAGCTAAAGAGTTTGTTTGTTTGTTTGGTTGAACGCGCTAATCTCAGGAACTACTGGTCCGAATTGAATAATTATTTTTGTGTTAAATAGTTCATTTATCGAGGAAGGTTATAAGCTATATATCATCACGCTACAACCAATAGTAGGGTATTATAGGGTATTATAGACTTTATATTATAACATCACTCTACGCCAAAGTAACTATTAGCGCGGGTGAAACCGCGGGCACAGCTAGTATTATATATTACTTGAGTCATGTCTGTTTTCTTACTTAATTAAATACCTTCTTCTATGTGAATGTCGAATTAATGGTTTTTTTTAGTTAAATGTAACAAAGTTTTACGGATATTAATTTTTTTTATTAGCTATGAAAATCACCTTATTAATATAAACAATCTTATTTAATATAATATTTATTACTTGTGAGATACATTGTGTTTTCATGCGATGGCAAAGTCGATCTATTTTATTTAAAACATAATAATAATAATACATCATCACGCCTGTATTCCCCGAAGGGGTAGGCAGAGGTGCACTGCAGTGCGCCCACACTTCGCCGATGTATTTTGGTCCCAATGTAATAGGGGGCGAGCCTATTGCCATTATACCGGGCACACAGGTTTCCTCACGATGTTTTCCGTCACCGTTTCTTAGCAAGTGATAATCTCAGATGAAAATGAGATTCGCATATGGAACCCAGAGGTGCGAGCCGGGCGGGGATAGAACCTGCGCACTTTGATTGCAAAGCCTGCGTTCGACCACTCGGCTACCACTGCTTTTCAACATCAAAGATGTTTAATATTTATATGGTCACTATAAGATGTTGTTAGGTTAGCTAATTACGTAATAACATAAGATAAGACAGGAGGTCCCTTAAGTAGGGACTTAATAAAGTAACCGACTTGGTATTACATGGATCTTACAACTTTTTACGATAGAAGAACTGAGTTGCGAGCCTCGGTTTTTTTACAAGTTTTGTTTTTGATGTTGTATTATCCGTTTATATCTGCAAGAATTGCTAAGAAACAGTGAAGGAAAACATCGTGAGGAAACCTGCACGTCTTTAGAAAGGCGTGTGAAGTTTACCAACCCGCACTAGGCCAGCGTGGTGGACTATGGCCCAAGACGTATTGAGTGAGAATGTGCTCAGTATAATGGCAATAGGCTCGCCCCCTATTACATTAGGGCCACAATACATCGGCGAAGTGTGGGCGCACTGCAGTGCACTTCTGCCTACCCCTTGGGGGAATACAGGCGTGATGAGGTAAACGCCTTATCACGACCAGGATATTTTTTTCAATTTCTAACAAAAATAACTGTTATACAAAAAGTCACTTGCAACAAGTGTCCATTAAAAAAAAATAACATGGAAAATACGAGTTCGAGTATAAACACGCTTTCCTTCTTCGCTTTTGCTATGAGTCTGCACTCTTACCACCACCCCTTTAGCAGTATCGTGTTAATATTACTTAGATTTTTTACTTCAGGTGCCCGATTTTTTCGTAAACAAACGACAAAAATACAAGAAAAAATACGATCAATTTGACGTTACGATTCGAGATATCTCTAACAAAGATGGATATTAAAGAGTATATGTAAATATTGTTGTTATAGAGATGGATGTCGATTTGACGAAAATCGCCCCGAGGCGAGGATACGTTAAATGTGAATGCCTGATAGGTATAATTGCAAATTTATCAGCCCTAAGTAACGAAGAAACCACAGGATTTAGTCAACTTCCTTTGAAATAAATAGTTTGATTAGAACGCTAATTCAAGGATTCCAAATAATACAATCTTATAATGCTATTGATTATATTGTTTCTTCCGTAAACAAGTACTCTACATAAAATAAAATCGGATTAATTTGCTCATTAGGAAAGGATCATAGGTTTTTTTTTGTAGCTTTCAACAAGAACGAATCCCGACCAAGGAGTTTAGAAAAAGGCCACCCAATGCGTATTTTCATAATAAAACTTTTTTTAATACTTTATTTTTATAAATAGCTACCGTTACGTCGTGAAGGCTACACGTGCTGTCCCTGCGTCCGTAGTTCGCTCTACCTCCCTGTGTTTACTGTCCATCATCACGCGCGCTTTGCGTAACACAACAAAGGTTACAGAAAATAGGAGGCAAAATGGCACAAATGCCTTATTTATTTTTATGACTCTTTTTGGTTTGAACACATTGACTATTTAAAACGGACTTGCTATTTATAGACAGTGTGCAGTATTTGACTTCGTATACCAAGTTTGATGCGATGTTTATCATATCAATAAGATTAGTTTGATTTTAGTTGCGTTAGTGTGCTATGCGTGTGTAGTTCCATACCTCATTTCATTCATATGGTGAAAAAAGAAGAAGTGTAACTATATCGGTCTAGTTTGGTTTGGTTTTGAAGACCGGATGATAGGTATTTGAGATGATACCGAATGAGTGATAAATACTTACCTACTCAAGATTTGTACGTTATGTTCTTGTTTAATGTCAAAAGAAACACAACAGGAAACTATTTATCATAATACAAAAAAGAAAAATCTACTAACTTTTCAATAGCGATAATCTTGTAAGCCGCAAACAAAACATGAAACGTTTGTCTACGGCTCACAAATCTGCTTAGAGGAAACACAATGGGAATAAAGATATAGAATATGAACGTGTTACTCGTGTATAACTCACCGGAAAACGTATTTAGCTAATACATAATATGCCTGTTATATGGTAGTTTCACAAAACGATATCTGGTTGTACCATCGCGCAGGTGAAAGCATTTATACGACGCGTGTCGGGAGCAGCATGACATTTTTCATTTCCATGCCACCGCGTCGAGCTAAAATTATTATTCCCGGGTCGCTTCCCTCCCTCCCGCTGGGCCGGCTCCCCTGAATGGTGGGATGGGGGAACAGGATACGTACGAGTGACGAGCGGCTGGAGTGGACACCCTTTTTTCATTGAAATTTATATCGATAGATATAGCAAAAGGGTATTAGAATCTTTTCCATTTATTTGCAGCTACATAAAGTCTTCGCTAGATGAAAGGGTTGCAGCACCCTTAGCATGGCCGTGAAGACATGAGTTTTATCTCTTGCAACGGTCAGATTTGTCGAGAAAATGACGTCATTTCGAAATTTTTGTACAGGGGCCCGATTTTCATATGTTACAGATAAATCTCGATTCGAGATTATCTCTATTTTTAAATTTCTATTAAAAATGTCACCAAAATGTCGATTTTTATCAAAAAAGCTATTTTCGATCACAATAGATATTTTATCTTCGACTTTTTTGTAGACATGTAAATGACGTTCCGTTTTTTAGGGTTCCGTACCTAAAAGGTAAAACGGAAACCCTATTCCTGAGACTTCGCTGTCCGTCCGTCCGCCGGTTATTTCTTGATTAGACTTGAAAAGTATCGACTGGGCGTTAAGAATGTTTTAAAATATTGTTAAGGTGTATAAATAAGAATAGAGCCGTATAAGTAATAAATCCAATATAAACCATTCCATTTTATTACCTCGATATAATAAAGTTGATGGAATAAATTCAATTACATTCTATGTTACTTTGTTCTCTTCATGGTATGCTGCATTCATATTTCTGTTTTTCTATGCTGAGTTAAGTGCCAGTATTAAGCCCTGCGCACATCAGAGCGCAAATTCTCCCCAATAATACTATAACGTAGATAACTCGAATAAAAATCATGAACGAAATGAATTAAACGCGTGGTCGCGTGGTGTTTACCGAAAAATTCTTTAAGTATATTGACACAGAGTAAGTTTTCGTATTCGCATGACTTTTGACGCGTGTTTTCACGCTTCAGTGTGCCTTGAACGTCAAGATTACAAATAATAAAAACGACGAAGCGAGCAGAAAAATGGCGTCCCACACAAAAACAGCAGACTGCTATCTGAGACGTTGCTGACGAGAAAGGGACAAGAGAATTCACTATAGTTCCCACAACTGATCAACTAATTAATTAATTACTACGACGGACGCGTATAATATAATGATTAAATTTCATTTAAAACGCTGTTCGAGATTTATTTACACGTTTTGATTCTGACATTTCTGCAGAGATTGTTGCATAAGTATTGTTGTCGTTGTTAAACCTTGACTTTATGTAATTAAACGAAGTAACATCTAGTTTTGAGCGGTTACTAGCGGAATTTCTAAAGCCTGAGTGGTCTAGAGCGTCAGGCGTTTCAAATATTGCCAATATTAAAACGTACTGTAGGGACTCAAAGTAAAGTTCATTTTTCTACGAAATTTTGGACGCTACTCCGCGTGGCTTTTACCACAGAACATCAATCTTTGTGCATATTGATACAGAGTTCGTTTTGGTATTGGCAAACATATTGACGTACGAGCCCCATGATGGGTTGTAATGCTTTGAACTTGCAGCATCTCTTTTCGCTTGCAGCATCGAGATAATGACTCTCGCGTCTCAGCCCACGAGATGAAACTCTCTATTTAGGTCAACTAGACTAGGGCACATTTGTTTTTTTCACATGTTCCGTACACTCCGCCGTTGACGAGGTTCTGTTAACAGCCGTGAAAAAAAAACTTGCTAATTATGGTTGTTTCTCAAATAAACCACGAGCCCGTTAGGCGAGCAGTTACTGGAACGTAACCATCTACAAATATGAACAGCGAGTGTACATTCGTTAATTTATAATATCATGTAGACATTATAATACAACTAGGTTTGAAGGAAAACAGTCTTCACATAAAACATCAAACATACCTACTGATTGTCTTTAAATACTTGACAGTGAACGTTCACCAGATAACCACGTGTTAATCCCACATCTGAGGAACTCCCATTAATATCTTCGGGGAACATGCATAAAACGTGTTTACAATATAAGAACAAAGCACTCTGAGAACTGGTGTTAAGTTGGACATTAGTAATTGAGTTGGGAAAATGAATACGGATAATCTACGACGCACCTCCAAGAACTATTTGAGTACCTTACAATTTTACTGGTCATGAAACAGCGCATAAGTTATAATCTATTTGACATATGATTGTGTTGTTAGGAAATAAATTTATCTAGTTCGTGTGCGAACTGAGACCTGCCTGCCTAGAAGGTTACCTGCATTATAGGTTACCTGCACATTCCGATCTTGGCCTCGTCTCCATTCGAAAACATTTCAAAATAGCGTCCGAACGCTATTTTAAAAAAGCCGCGTCGCACTCAAACTCTCTAATAGTCGCCGCCGGCAATTATGAGCCAAACCCCGCGCACACAACAGCACAACGCCACCGTCCGCGGCATGTGTTGATAGATCCTCCTGACACGATCACCGCCCTCCTCGACCCGGGCGTCGAGAGGGCCCCCAACACACCTACACCAGCCTCAAACAGACACCGACCTCGCCGGCGAGGTCGAGGAACCTCCTCTTCTGCTCGTAGGTGCATCTTTGCACCTAGGAGCGTAGTCATTACCTCTCCCCTCACGGCAACTGCCCAAGCCGAGGTCGTGCCCCATGTGGCGCCCTTGAGCTAGTTGCCCTCCTCTTCCGCCCTTAAGGCTTTGGCTGGAGTCGCACTCTGCACTCGCCACTCCTCCGGTGAAGCTGTAAAGGCCAACTCACGGCCAACAGCGTAGTCCATTCAAAAAAAAAAAAAAAAAAGGTTACCTGCATTGCAAAGGTCATACTTTTCAAAAGTCTTTGACTTGCATATAAAACCATTAGTCTAATTTCACACAACTTAGTTTGATGAAACTCAATGGAATAAGATGAGAAAAGGCGCCGGCGATAAGTGAGAACTTCGTGGTAATGATGGATCATGAATAAGCCTTTTATTAATATTAACTGTAAATTTTAGACGGATTTTATGCTGAGTTGACTGTCAAACTGAAATTATTAGATGCAAGAGAGATTTTTCTTTTGTTTGATGTTGGTGTGAGCAAGTAATCACTGAGTGTTGACAGCGCCGTTACGCAATATAGACGCGCTGAGGGCAATTGGAGTTTGACAACTGTCTAATTTTAAAAATTGGCGACGCGACAAACTGCTCCCCACTCGGATACGTAAATAAACGAACAGAAACCAAGTGGGCAGTGTTAAACGATCAATATCGAGCTTGCCGTGTTCGGCGGGCCACGGACAAGAATCTATCCTGTTGACATGGCAATTTGATCAGACGTAATCTTTCGATTTTGTATCACATATACAGGCTGATAAAGTTGCTAATCAAGGCCTCTACCAAGATCTTTATTATGATTTCATTGTCACAGGACTCAAGAAATTCAGGGATACCTTTTGCAAATGTGAATATCTAACCAGATATTCACATCATCAAAGAACCCTCAGAGCTTCCACACATTGTCACGTATCGTATTTATTATTTTTATGTAGATACCTATTAGCTTGGAAAAAAGTTAAAAGTAAAGTTCATCATTAAAAACTATAATTAATCATAGCATAGCTTATCTCTGTCATGATGGGAGCATCATAAAAAAGATAACTACTTATTTTAAAAAATACACCGCTTTTTTCGTTACTTCCTAATTTTATTGTAATTAGAGATAAACTAACAAATTGCAATTGTTCTGATGATCTATTTATGTATGTAGGAACACAATTTTTTTTATACATGTCATACTTTTTGTAATGTTCTTTAATATGTCCATTATGTATGTAAAACGAAGCATACATAATTGAGGCCCAGCAACAGTAGTATTCTCCCAAGCCAACGAATCCCCGGCCATTATCGTGTTAGGTAATTTAATCCGGATTTTAACCAAGCAATGCCGCGACGGATCAAACTAAAAAAACGTCATAATGAGAATCGTCACGTATTCGTTGGCAGCTCCAAACCGCCGAGGTGTGACATTGATCATCCAGCGGGCGTCTCGCGGAAGACGTCTACGCTACATAACTACTTATTTCTTATATGTTGTGAATGCATCCAGTTTTCCTACGCATGAGGGGTTCCGTGCAAGTTTGTTCGTGACCTGCTAGGAGTGACGTCACGCGGCCGCCGCCACCGCCATGTCGTTGCGCCGTCTGCGCCCGCGCACGCCCCCCTCCCGCGCGCCCCGCTGTCTGACGGAGAACGGCTGACCAGTGACCTTGTCGCTCCGTCCCGCTCGCTCAAATTACTCATCGGAAGTGCGAGCGGGACGCGAACACGAGAACCGGTATTCGAACAAGTTGTTTGTGCAAGATAGGTTTCTTCTCTTATTTATTTGAATGTTTTCAAATTCGCTTTGTAATGTAATAATGTGGTTGAGACGTTTAATGTTATGGCAGGGGTAATGACCTTGAATTGTAGTTCGTTTAGCAATATAAATGTAGGTCGTTAATACTCACATACTTACGCGTCACAGTCCCACCAAACACAGCTCTCATCTGCATACTTAATAAGCAAACGTCTAACGTAAATGGTCATATTTTCTTCCAAATTTTTGGAATGGTTATAGTATATTGAGTACGAATAACGTTATCGCGAGTTGTTTACGTCGAGAGTAACCGTCTATTGTCATCTGAGGAGAGAAACGGGCGAGAACTCGACACGCCCACGCAGTATAGGTATTGAATAAAACATACACCCGAACTCTGGCTAGGTAGGTATTGGATGACACTGTTTTACAATTTAACGGTTACGCTACAACGCTCCTCTGCATGACTAACTGCCATTCATCAATCATTTATCTGCTTCCTGTCAATAGCCATGATTTGTGGGTTTATGCAATACAACGTTAGTTTGAGCTTTGTTCTAGTTGCTAACGAACTTTGAAATAGACTTTTAAATTGTAGAACTACCTACTTTCTTTTCCTTGGTCTAACCTGTAACGGCTTACCATCGTCTCTTATGAGTATTGTTGTAAGTAACATTATTTTTTTTACAGTTTTTTAAAATAAAAAATCAAAATAAAAATGTTAAAACATTGATTTACAGTAAAGGTTTTTGTCTGAAATGCAAGAACAATTTCCTTTTCTCCCTTTTAATACTTGCCTCTGAATTATTTCGTATAAATATTTCAACCAAGACGATATTTTTCCTGTAAGACACTCAAAATAATACGTAATATATACTCGTATAACGCCATTATAATAATAATTTCCAAGAAGCTACAATTCACTTCATGTCCTATATCTTGCGTTAATAATATCAATTTTCTTATCTTAACATTGTTACTTTGCTGAGAGGCTTTGTGTGTTTCGGAGAAAATTCATGTAGCTATGTTATATAAATTGTAGATAACATGAGAGTGTAGGTTAGGTTCATCGGCCGAGGGGCGTACCTCTTCCCCGTCAGCTGTTAGCAGGACGACGACCTCAGGGAGGGAGCTCCGTGAAACCTTTTACACACCCACCTATTAAACTTTTACGCAAAATGTAATGGACCTTGTGGAGATAAAGGTTTGCTCACAAACACTTTGTTCATTTATTTATCAGTTTTGATTTTCTGAACGACAGGCAGAACTACTAGACGAATGTAATAGTCATCTCACAGGTTCTTATTCTTTCTACATCTTATCGTTACGTCCGGACATCAAAAAATCAAAATCAATTATTTTTTTATTCTTGTAGGCTAAAAAGCACTTACAATTAGTCAGATTCTACCACCGGTTCGGAATGCTGCTTCCACTGAGAAGAGCCGTTAAGAAACTCAATGGTTACTCATTTCAAAATGATAAATAGTAAGGATTGCGAGTATTACATTCTCAGGAGCAGCAACTCATGAGAGCAGACAGCGGCTTTGCCTCAATACTAGAGAATAATTATACTTACGGCAGTCTAATATTCAATACAAATATTGTAATTACGCTTAGGAAGCTTGTACAGTAAGACGCGTCTACTCCCATTTACAATGTAGGGATTATTCTAAACCACAGATGTCTATAGAAATAATTGCTTTGGTATCATAACTTCAGTATATAAGTGAGGAACTTACGGCTGCTGCTAAAAGTACAGTACTTATTTAACTTTTTCGACTGACAAGATTGAAGAATAAGTCTTCCTCCTACACACAAACAGACCTCCAAGTGCCTCTAAAATTGGCGTGGATCTGCCTCCTTACACCGCCTCCTTTTCCTTTGAAGTATTGTTTTAATACTACTGTGATCTTATGACAGTGTATAATACAAATAATTATGTGGTGGAACACGGTCCATGAGTAAATCCTTGAGCACAACTAAAAGAGGAATACCCGTTTTAATTATTTATACTGCCTTCTGCAACTGGAAACTGTATCATATTTAGGCATCTCGTTAAGGAGTCTTCTAGTATTACTGAAAACGGGCATGATGGATATAATATAGGGGAGCTATAGGCAGGTCAGATAATACAGAACTAGCACCCTATTCAAGGCCGTAATTGGACTAGTAATAACAGAGTAACATTGCCCCATGCCATCATGGGAAGGGCCAGGTGAATAATAATAAACATTATTAATACGCAATTGAATGAGCAACAATTGAATTTGAATGCAATACTGAGTGAATAATTCAATGCCGGGATATAAAAAGGCAATCAAGAATCAATTAAAAAGCCTTCAACCGTAGCAATGATTCAGGCTGAAAACATGCCGCACTCTAATATATAGCTGTAGGTAACCATCGACAAATACCTATTTATTGGTTAATTTTGAGAGTATTTTTCGCACTGACCAATCGAGGTTAGGTTAGGTTAGGTTATTGCGCGAACGAAATAAAATATTATTCCAACAGTCTGGTGAAATAATCAGATTGTTGCAGTAATACTTAATAATTCTGGAGGTATTATTCACAAAGAACCTATATAGTCCAAACAAGAAGAATGAAGATACATTACAAAAAGCTTATTTAAAACTAAACCATTGTCGCTTAAAAGGTCGTCAACATAGCGAGGGTCTGTAAAATTAATTCGAACATAAAAAATTAATTCGCTTCGTTAATTAGTCTTGAAATAAACATGAAGCGACATTGACAAAGTTCAACGCACCCTGCAACTGCATCCGTGGAGCGCTTAAACAATTAATTCAAACTCCGTATGGTTCTGACCTTGCATCTTCAATATAATCCCCAATGGACATCAGTATCAATGACCTACGACAATACCTATTTAAGCTTCACCCATTTTGCTTTATACAAACTATCTGTGCGACTACAGCAGTCCTCCGACTTACAATATCGCATTTAGTCAATAATTAATTTGTATTTAAACAGTTTTGGTATGGAGTCATACGTCAAAAAATGTAAGTAGGTATCCTAAAAACACTGCATTAAAGGAATGGGAAGGGGAATGTTCCTACTTAACTAGATAATATTTTTTTACCTAAACCTACCGCTGGATAAAACGGAACTACCACTATACTATAAATTTGTTTTTGTCCATATTACTTAACAAATACACGAATTTAAATAGTCATCCAAGTTGCTAAAATTTCCTCCTACTAATATTATGAATGTGAAAGTTTGCGAGGATGGGTGGATGGATGTTTGTTACTCTTTCACGCAAGAAGTACTCAATGTATTTTGATGAAACTTAACAGTATTATTGTTTATACATCAGAGTAACCTAAAGGTTAACATTTATAGCGATATTGAATCATAAAAGTCTGCGCGGACAAAGTCGTGGGTAGAAGCTAGTACTTCATATTTCAGTAATTATATACAATAATAAAAAAAAACATTTTATTATTAAAATTATCAGGATTTAGCCATTGCTCTTTCACGTTATTTTCATAACTTCTTTATCTCACGAATAGAATAATAAAATAATGATGATTCTGAAACCGACGGTAAAATATTTCTTTAACCTCCCTTGACCCTTAGGTACCAATCTCTTCAACCATTTTACTCTCATAAAAATGAAGTGTTTAAAAAATCCTTAGTCTATGCTTGTTCTTATTTCATGACATCTACAAAATTTACTTAAAAAAACTGTCAATAAATTAATGTAATTTAATAAAACTGCTATGAGAGAGCCGAGTTCGACCAACTCGAATATCTGCATACACTGACCATAAATAATACTTATTACAAATTAAATCATTGGATTCCTACGTGAATTGAAACTGGTATCGTATGGCGTGTAAGGCTGTGACATTAGCATTTGTCACCTTACCATAGAGTAAACAGAGAAGCCATATCAACTCAGCCCTGCGGCAATTTTTTGACATTTATCTGACAAGCGCGACTATAGTTGACGGATCAAGGAAGTACCTAAGGTGTCAAACAATATAAACAAGCTGCGTATCTATTAAAGTACATACGTTTTATAGCGTTTTAATACCATTTTAATTTATAAAACTTTAATAAATACGCAGCTTGTTTATATTGTTTTTCTTACTTGATCCGGCAACTACAATGGCGGATGTCAGGTGAACGTCAAAATATTTACCGCAGGGCGTAGTCGGTATGGTTTCTCTGTTTACTCTATGTATAGCGTGTAAGGCTGTGACATTAGCATGTGTCACCTTACTGTACGTCTGCAGAATTCGCCGGCGATGGAGATGGCGGATGGGCAACGAACTTTGTATTGTTCGAGGTTATTTTTAACTCGCGTTGTGAACTGATCCGTCTCATGTACGATGACTTGTGCTGGTCATTTGTCGGCGAGATAAAGAATCGTTTGTAAAAAAAACTTTAAAAAATGTGTGGAAAGTGGTAGTGCCGCTGCCCGAGACAAAGGCCGTGGCTACAATTTGAAGTGTGACGTATATCGTTTTATATGTATATATGAATTCAATTGCATTGCATGTCATTCTTCTTTTTTACGAAATGAATCAAATGTCGAAATTTTAATGGACTAACATGAGGAATGGGATTCATCCGCCATCTTTATCACTGTCGTCATCCATTTTTATTTATGATGAGTATTTATTGAATTTGTCCTTGCTATAATTACTCGACATTGCCATAAATACCGCATATCGCAGGTGCAGGCATTCCTCATCTTATTCCATCAAAATATTATCATTTCACTCATTTGGTAAAAAAAGAAGAATAACATGAGGAATGGCTTCAACTGCGATAGGCATTTATTTCGCCAGTGTCAAGTAATTAATAAATTTATCAAATTTAATAAATAAATACACATTATCAATAAAATTGGTGATAGAGATGATAAAGTTTAATAATCTGCAATATTTGGTTCACTCATAATAGTTACATCCATCTGTCATGATACCGCGACCAATCACGAGTATTTTTAAAATTCTCAAGGTGTTTACTTCGTCTAGCGTAAGATAATAATCTGCCGTACGTACGTGTCCAATCGGTGGCCACATTTTAAAAATACTTTCTATACATCACTGGCAAAATAATGACATTTTTGATACATTGGCATGTTAAAGCAGCTATGTATTGTGTACAAGTAAAAATTGAAGGTAAATACTAACGGCGAGACCTCATGCTGTGAAACACCGTGGCTAAAGTTGTATCAAGTTGTACGAAGTGACTGTATGTTATTTACCTGTTATATTCCTTATATATGGATGAAAGTTGTTGCAGAATCAAAGAACGTACGAATTTTCTCTTGCTAAAAGTTATAATTTATAAATGTGGAATTAAAACAAGATTACAATGAATCATTTTGTAATAACTACTTTAAGTTGATTTAAAATTCGATTGTCTATACGTACTCGTTGGGTTCATTCGTAAACAATAATTAACTATTAGTATGTAGTAGATTTTTTATCGAAATACATAATACCTTTTCTACCTGCCCGCAGTTAATGTTGGTCTATAAAAAAACGAAACAGGCGGTTAATTTATGAGATTTTTGACTTCATGAATCAGATATGCGTGTTTCCATCGAGACACTAACGACCTTAAGACTACAAATAAATTATTTTGAATGTAAATGCAAACTTACTATTAGAATAACTATTTACAGTAACCAGGTATTCGAGTTTATTATTTAAATCTGTTCTACAATTTGAAATCGTATCGGATCTCTTAAGTGAAATAAAATTTGAATTTGGTAACATTTAGAAATCATAGTCTGGGTCATCGGTCATCACGCTGGGTGGTGGACTATGGCCTGAATCCCCCTCGCATTGAGGGGAGGCCCGTGCCCAGCAGTGGGACGTTAAAAGGCCCGTAGTTAGTTAGGTATAGGTAGGTAGTTGCGTACTCAAACATTTATTCAAGTTCTTATATTATTAGAATCAGAATGTCAACTTCTTAACTTTTATACCTATTCAGAACATAAAGAACATACCTATAATTAAGAAACGCCCCGTTTCGTTAACGGGTCGTATTTTTTACGATTTGTTAATCTAAAAACTGATCCTATAAAAAAAGTGGCGTAAATCACACTTCCAGTGTCTGTTAGTGAACGACATTCGTTCCTCATAACGATAACGATTCGTTTAAAAAACAATATGAATGTTCGATTGTCCGCAGCTTGCTTATCATCTTCTGTCTTTACCTTTGGTGACTCTTGCACGGCTAAAACGCGAACTAAAGACTGACAAGATAAGACATGACTTATGTCGCACTATGTCCCTTTCTCAGAGCAATTCATATGTGAGCAAGGAACAAAGTGACAAATCAGATTTTGCCCTGTTACCATTGACTGTGCTACCAATCTAGATGATGTCTGTGTCGGGGTAGTAATATGTGTATTACACCTCCCCATTCCCCTCCCCCTGCCCTTTCCCTTCCCCTCCTTCGTCGCTACTTCTATATTGCCGATGCTCATTATTTTGAAGTGCGCTTCCCGCTGGCTCTAAAGTTCCACCACTTTGAGTTGCGTTAATTGCTGCCGCCATTCTGAACGCACCCCATTTATGTGCTTAGGGAGAGTTCGCGATATGCAACATTTCTATGTACCGGTAGATCCGCACGTTGACCTAAAGCGTTCTCTACTATTACCGATCGTTTGAGATGTAGCTAAACAAACTTCGATCAACTTAGCAAAAATATCCGACCCTATATAATTGCATTTGTGATCAGAAGTAGGATTACCTTCTCTCGTAGGGGTAAAAACAAAATTAACTTGCAGTTGTAGCTTATCTACCTGCTCCCCTTGCCTAGAAGTCTGTCTACGAGCGTTCCCATTAATTTTTACGGCAAAACTTGTTTGGAAACGAGACATAAGCTATCCATAAGTATATCACGTGGATTTGTCAGCTGCCTATGTAATTTTAATACAATTTTAGCATGACGTATTGTAGAGATAGACTGCAAGATTTCAGAAGAGTTACAACAAACGAATGTTATTTGAAATCTCATCATATCAAGTACCTACACCTTTACCTAATACTTCCGAATCAAATTTTAATAGTTTATAATGATTATTTACAGATCTGTTGGTTGTGCCAGGGAAATAAAATGTTTTATTTTTCATTAATGGGGTAACCGCAGATATTTTATCTTCCTAATACTTCCTACTTCCTTTTTTGTAACGTAAAATACATTTATCACTACGTCACTGAACCTACATGGGTGAAGGGTTTGCACAGCTACATAACTCTGTGCATCAATAGTTCACCGTAACTCATCTTTGTTCATCCTCCCCTACCCACTTCACGGCATCTGGTGCCTTTCAAAGACTCAATCCTTGCACTAGTTTCACACTCAAACCGTATTCTCGTAACATTTAATATTTTTAAAGTCGTTAAAAAAATCAACTCTTTCATAACTAAATCGCTATAAATCAAATTGATCGTAATATTTTTAAAGAGTAGTCGCCAGGATTAACCCCAAGCAGTATTTCTTCATAACGGAGCCAATGATATTTGTGTGTTCCCGCCAAAAATAAGCGGCCATTACTTTAGAGACACGTTTGACAGAACTGGACCGAGCGAGCGAGTTTTGTTTTTGGCAACGGGACAACATGCCGAGAGCTTACGTACCAAATGTTTTTTTCTCTGATATTTAAATTCACCAACAAATTGAATACAAATATGAGATCCAGTGCAATAAATCGTTTTGTATGTTGTGCTAATGATTTCTTTTGTTCTCATTTCAACGGATATGATGCTTTCCACTAAATTAATGGTGCCATTGTTTCCTCTGCTCCTGAGTTTTAATAAACAAATGGGATTGTTTATTATAGTTTTAGATAAATGACATTAGATATACAAGGACGTGACAAAAAACTAAAAAACTTATGAAATTGTAACTAGAAATAACTTTAGAATCAGACTGGGTCTGGATTCACATAAATTATTTAATTCGATTGAAATCGAATTTTATCTTATCCCAACTAAGAAGAGAAAAACGTAAGACGAGGCGTTATGGTCACAGTGACTTTAGCCTGCTCACTGATGCGAGATAAAAAATAAAAAATAAATAAGTAACGGCAATAAATAAGTTTGTATACAATTTCAAATTATGTGAAAATACTTCTCGTCCAGAAGAGAATTACGCTAATAGTCTAATGGTCTAGCCTTGTACAAAATTGTTATATTTTGTATTAGTGATAAAATTTAAAATGGTTTTAAAACAATTTAAAAGAAGCAGTGGTAGCCTCGTGGGCAAGAACGCCCGCCTTGAACGTAAGGGGTGCAAGTTCAAATCCCGGGCCCGCACCTCTGAAATAATTTTCATGTGCGAATGTCATTTTCAACAATGATTACCACTTGCTGAACGGTGAAGGAAAACATCGTGAGGAAACCTGCACGTCTATAGAATGGCGTGTGAAGTTCACCAACCCGCACTGGGCCAGCGTGGTGGACTATGGCCCAAATCTCCCCTCGTATTGAGGGAGAATTTGCCCGGTATAATGGCAATAGGCTCGCCCCCTATGACATTGGGACCAAAATACATCGGCGAAGAGTGGGCGCACTACAGTGCACCTCTGCCTACCCCTTCGTGGAATACAGGCGTGATGATGTATTTATTTATATTGATACAATTATAAATTTCTCTTTTTTTCATTGCAGGTAATTTGACGATTCAGCTTACAATGAAAAGGTACGAAAATTGAATAGTATGTGGCACGCATCAGGACCCCGATTTTCGTGCGATTGAGATTCATCTCTATTCGAGATATCTCGAAACGAAACGTCAAATCGTATGTATTTTTTCATTTGTTTCGAGATATCTCGAAGAGAGTTGAATCTCGATCGCACGAAAATCGGGGCCTACGTCTCCAACTACTAGTATATATCATAATTTGATATTAGTTGAGACTGAAACGAATTTAATTATTTTATGGGCTACACAAAAAATCTATCACTATAAATAGGCTTTTCGACTCTGATGGATACTGCTGTGTAATTTGAGGTTAGTAATTTTTGAGTGGTTCGGCCGCATGTAATGATTATATAGATACAGAGGCTTCTAAATAAAGTATAACTGTAGATTTCAAAATCATTGTAACTCTATTCTAAGAGAATATCTCTGAGCAAGCTTAGAATGATCTTTTAGGATAACAGTAATTCCAGTGTTTGGTGTAGTTCTGAAAGATCGGATGGGACGTCAATAACACGTATCTGATAAATATTCACAATTACTGAATATGCCTACTCTCCAGGCACGCTGGCTAAATCGATTACAATCTTCAAATTTCCGTGTCGAATTTAATATTGAATTGCATGCCTACAATACAGTATCGATAAGTCCTATCGAATATTGTTCATGCACAACATTTTGTGTTTCTTATATTGTTTTTGATGGAACATATCATTACCCGACATCAAATCCCAGCTACATGGGTACGTAATACGTCTAATCTTTTCTAACCGACGCCTACACCGAGCATGGTGAAGCAAAAACATGTATAATGCATGTTCCGTGGCGGACGTGGAGCGCGGCGGCGGCGGCCCGTCGCCACTTGCGTCACCTAGTGAAACCAATGATGGCCGCAGACACAGTTGTAAAATTGACCTTGGTCCGTTCTCGGCGGCCGCTCAACGACAACTGGCTGACTCGCCACCACGAAGGTCTGCCACCGATTCCGTTCCATTTTTGAAAATGCTACGTGTCTTGTGTCAAGTTACGTCAGCGGGCGTCTGCCGTACAAAGCCTCTGTTGACATTGCCATTAAGAATCTTATTGACACCCACAGTGATGTAAATCGAGACGCTCGATTGAAAATAATCTCCAACCTCAGTCGTGAAGATTTTAATGGGAGGTGGGTGATAAAGGGGAGGCTAGATTGTGCGACATTACGAGGAGTACGATCGATAACGAATAACGTCCACAAAGCGCTATTTTGCGAAACGCGAAGTGAACATCAGGGGTATTAGTTTCGTGTTACCCGCGCGTATTTCACGTTATGGCTGTCATTATACGAATAGATGGCGATTTCTAGTCGCAGTCTCTAAAATTCTGGTTTCTGCCTATTTGCATATTGACTGCTTCAACACGGGCTACTTTCCTTGTTTCCTTTTTTATAAACAAGCCGACGAAGGCAATGAAACTTAGTTAACTACGTCTATTTGAAGGAACCCTTGGTTACCTTTATCTTATCTTAATCTGGTAATTTGTGTGCAAAACATGTTGGCACATGTTTTCGCAACATTATTTGGGTCACGACTACGGGCTTATTGATGGCCCCGACAGGTATTTACGTCGTCATTTACTATTCTAATGAGATAGAATCTGTGTTTATTCAAAAGAAGCAAAACGTGTTCGGCGAGCGTTCGCGTGTAACTAAGGGCATTAACATTTCAAAATAGCCATTAAAGCGAGCGGATACCTCGTTCGGTACACGCATGAAGTCATAAAAATAAATGAAATCCAAAACGGACGCGCGACGACCTCGCATCGACTCGTAAACACCAAAAATGTGTAAATCGAAAACAATAAAGGCGTCTGAGAGGCGGAGAGCGAGGCGAGGCGAGTCTGTGGCGACGTCGCGAGCTGCGAGTTGTCGCCAGGCGGGCAGGCCGGTCCAGCCGGTCGCCCGCCGAAGCCCGCGCCCGCCACTAAACAAACTCGGTGTGGTAATGCGTGACCGTGGGCGGTCAACGCATTAATATGTGCGCGCGGTCACGGGGTCGGCGCACCGGGTTTCAGAACGCACGCCGCGCCGTTGAGCGTTTCAATTTCAAAATGGCGACGCGCGATGGCGGCACGTCCCGCGGATTTTATGCGTCTACTATAATTTTGTGTAATTTATATTCGATACGCCCGCGGCAGCTAGATAGCGTTTCTATTGAAGTGTAGACGCGATCGCGCCGTGTCCGGGTGTACGGGGCGAATACTGATGTCCGATGCGAAGGCAGGATGCGTCGCACGCTGGCTACTGCATACATGCATCGCTCCACGACGCTGTTTACACTCAGACAATGCGCTTGCGTGTGAAGACACCGGTAGAAACAGCCGCCAGGGGTACCCACCTACTCTTGCATATCAATTGCATCTTCTATATGAATTATTTAATAGGTATTTTTGTTGATTCTTATAGGACTGTCTAAGTACCTACCTTGCCACGTATAGTGAATATTTTATCTAAATGCTCAAAATACCTGTTGTAATCTCATTTAAAGCCGCCAAGAACACGTCGACCTTCATTATCTGTTACCTTCATTATCTGTTACCAATTCAAATACCTAGTCTTAGTTCCACTTATCGACGTTACTTGAATATTATAGGATCAATAGCACGTGTACAACGTGTTTTGTAGGGAACCTCATATCGTGCTAAAACGTCCTATAAAACGGAGTCAGTCGTGAGGCAAGGAGCCCAAATTAGGTAATTTCGCCGGAGAGGAAAGGCCTCCAAGGTTTTTGTTTTGAATTTCTCCAGAGAGAGCCTTCAATCAGGCATCTGGGTTGTATTTATATTGGAACAGTAAACACAATATTATTTTTTTTTGAAGTGGAAGGTCGGTCGTGTGCCTTAGGTACCTTTGTGGTTTTATTTTGAAATAATTTCTTAGCTTGAAATTAAACTATTTTACGGATTTTATCGCGTTTATTTACTATTTTATTTTCCCGACGTTTCGGCTGCTTTACAGCTTTAAAATAGTAAATAAACGCGATAAAATCCGTAAAATAGTTTAATTTCAATGTATAGTATTCGCTTAATATAAGAAAGCTGTTTCTTAAATGATGATATTTTAAGTTTAACCTATAAATGTCCCTGTCTCACCCTGTCTCACCCTGTCTCAATTGCAATTTAGCGGCAGAATGCTCTTTTTAGAAACTGTAACACCCACCTAATCTTGGTAGCTAAGATGTGACTTCTAAGAGTTGATAGCAAAATTAATGAAATCTCCTCAAAAATATAAATACCTAAATAAAAAACATCACGTAATATCACCTCTGCCTACCCCTTCGGGGAATACAGGCGTGATGATGTTTTATTATATTAATAAGATTCCTTTATTTCTCATTTTTCTTATTTAGTACATTTTTAAATATAAATATAAAAAATACATTTAAAAATATAAAAAACAGTTCCCCACCGGCATCTGGAACAGGGTCCTAGTTACCAGTGGTTAGGGCTCCAGAGAGAGGAACTTCCTCACAATGCGCGCCGTCTCCAGAAGTACCGCCTTCTGAATCTGTCCCTTGATCCAGCTGCCTAACGCGAGCCTCTTTAGGTGTTTGTCGAGGCTCTTGGCTAATAAGCCATGGGCGGAAACGACTATCGGTACAATGATTGCCGCATCAATGTCCCACATGTCGACAACCTCATGAGCCAGATCAAGATACTTGCTTTCTTTATCTTTCTCTGCTTTCACGAGATTCTCGTCATGGGGGACAGTGATATCGATAATCATTGCACGGCGCTCTTGGCGATCTATCAGCACAATATCAGGCTTATTGGCTACAATAGTCCTGTCTGTGATGATAGACCGGTCCCAATACAATGTGATATGACCCTCTTCGAGAACTGGTTGTGGCTCATACCTGTAGTACGGTACCTCGGATGTCACAAGGTGATATTTAAGGGCAAGTTGCTGGTGGACAATCCTGGCTACTTGGTTGTGTCTGTGTAAATATTGACCATTTGCGAGACGCGAACAACCGGAGATGATATGCCTCAGGGATTCACCAGGGCGATGACATGCCCGACAAATGTCAATGGTGCCATCCCTAAGAATATATCTCCGGTAGTTGTTCGTCATCACAACTTCGTCCATAATTGCACAGACAAAACCTTCGGTTTCCCCAAAGAGGTCGCCGAATCGTAGCCAGGCCACGGAGGCCGCAAGATCTACATCGGGCCCATGAAGGGCCCGATAGTACCTTCCGTGTAGCTCCTTACCCTGCCATACCACCCTACGATCATCCGTTGTCAGTACCACAGGTTTGCGCCAGTTCTCTTTTGCCAACGATAGAGGGGTGAGTCCATTATCTACTGCCACTACATCCACATGCATTTCCCCATCGGCACGGAGAAAATATTCTCTGAGACTACATATCTCTCGGTTATGCAAAGTCTTGACGTTTAAAAAGCCACGACCTCCACATTTCCGAGGGATATATAGTCTCATTACCGATGAACGTGGGTGATGCATGCGGTATGCAGTGAGCGTAGTACGGACTGTTCTATCCATGGTATCCAATTCGGTCTGAGTCCACTTGAGTATGCCAAAGGAGTACATCAAGACTGGCATGACCCAGCCGTTGTAGGCTCGCACCTTGTTTCCGCCTGATAAAAGACTTTTCAGTACTTTTTTCAGGCGCCCCAAGAAGCGATCCCGCAACAGCTGTTTCATGTCAGTCTCACTAATGCCTGACCCCTGTGACATACCCAGGTATTTGTAGGTCTCGGTTGCGGCGAGTGATCTCAGTTGGATGGAATCTGAAAGTTGGATGCCTTCAGACTCCACCATCCTCCCCTGCTTTGCATGCATGACAAATTATATTATTATTATTATTACGTAATTTAGTATGATCACAAACTAAGCAAAGCTAACTTAACTATGGGTAGCCTACAATCGGCTGAGGGTGATCAAATTTACACACAGACCAGGGTAAATTCCGTACATGCCATTTCCGGCATTTTCCCCTGTCGAGAATCAAACCTGGACTCACTAGAGCGCCTCGTCAAGATATGATGATAAGAACTTCGAATTAAGATATTATACAATAGTTTATATCATTGGTCTCCTTATGTATCAGAAAACTTAAAGCAGAACGGGTATGATACGTAATAATATTTATTGAGTTTATATATCACAGTGGTAGCCGAGTGGTCGAACGCACGCTTTGCAATCAAAGTGCGCAGGTTCTATCCCCGGCTCGCACCTCTGGGGTCCATGTGCGAATCTCATTTTCATCTGAGATTATCACTTGCTAAGAAACGGTGACGGAAAACATCGTGAGGAAACCTGTGTGCCCGGTATAATGGCAATAGGCTCGCCCCCTATTACATTGGGACCAAAATACATCGGCGAAGTGTGGGCGCACTGCAGTGCACCTCTGCCTACCCCTTTGGGGAATACAGGCGTGATGATGTATTATTATTATTATATATCACAGTTTCGATAAAGTCGACCTAAATACAGTCATCCTTATCACTGTGTTTGTTATACAACATACTTGCATGTTTACATACCGAGTGTAATTAATTAAACTAATTAATTTGTACAGGATAATTGATAGAATTAATAATTAAATAACTGCTACTTCGAAACCACAACTTAAGTGATTAATGTAACTATTGTTCAAGTTATTTAAAAAACCGGCCAAGTGCGAGTCGCACTTGCACACGAAGGGTTCCGTACCATTCTCTATAAAAACGGCAAAAAAATCCCGTTTATTGTATGGCAGCCCCATTAAATATTTATTTTATTCTGTTTTTTAGAAGTAGAAATACATCATCTGTGAAAATTTCAAGTCTCTAGCGATTACGGTTCATGAGATACAGCCTGGTGACAGACGGACGGACGGACGAACGGACGGACGGACGGACGAACGGACGGATGGACGGACAGCGAAGTCTCAGTAATAGGGTTCCCGTTTTACCCTTTGGGTACGGAAACCTAAAAAGGATTTATTATTTGAAATGTTTTTCCTATATGATGAAAGATATAGACAGTTTTTATAGGTTCCGGGACCAAATGGAAAGAACAGTATATAGTCGTAAAGAGCTGATCTCTACACAATAAAATTCAATGAACATTTATACGTTCTGCAGGTGAGATGGCATATGTTTCACCGACTGCATGCGTAACTTTGTTTTTTACCTGACTGCAATACAAACTTACTTTTGCTGTTGATAACATTATTTTGGAGCGCGTATTGACGAGGACTTAGCTAGTTTGTGAAGTACAAAATCTGTCAAAAAATCTGATCATTATTATAAAAATACTGTTATAATTATAAGAGAGAGTGACAAGGCACTAGCACGGACTTAACAATTGACACAGTTACATATGTAATTAATAGAGATAGAGACAATATTGCATATGTAATTAATAGCAAATTGAATAATCTTACAACATTGGCGAGGGTCATTAGCCGCATGCGCGTGCGCCGACCTCCGACCCGCCGTATCGCGCCCCAATAACACCCTGATAACTCAAACAAAGAACCCTATCTGTCAAGGAAAATATTCACCACGACTGATAAAGCTTTTAGAAACTTCCACTAAGGAACTACCCAAATGGTAAAACTCTCGGCATGTCTTCGTCGCCAGCGTAACTTTTTAATTTAGTAGTACAGTGTTCTTAAGGTTCGAAGATAATTTTGACTCCTGTTTGTCACCAGGGGCCCCATTTTCGTATGATACACATCAATCTCTATTAGAGATATCTATGTCGAAACAAAAGAAAAAAATACGACTAATTTGACGTTTCGATTCGACATATCTCTAATAGAGATCGATGACGATCACACGAAAATCTGTGATTCTTTTTACACCGTCCACTGATAGTGCTAGATGGCCTAGATAACTCAAGAAAAAATCATTAACATCTTTATAGCTGGAATCCTATAAATTTATTAGATTTTTGGAGAACGAGGATTTCTTGCCCTAATAGGCTTTAGGAACGTTGCCCACGAAACTTTTCAATAGTAACTTTGACTGGCGTGTCCTTAAAAAAAATACAGTCAGTTAGCGTTTTAATACCGAACATCAGTATCTCATATGAGTGACTAAACGTTTTAAGTCCGTGCACTTACCTATCGAGATTCAAGATCGTTTCAGCTCACCTAAGTAAGAGCAACCACCGCCATTCTATGTCTAAATCTGTAGCGCACCACGCCATTTTGGTTTTATTGCGAACAACACCGGCCGCGGCCGCTTTTATTCCATTTGACATTTTCTCGGCGGTTACCGCCAAGCGTTACCGCCCGCGGTTATTTCTGACTTTTGCGCGTTCGTCTTTTGTTTATTGGTGTTTCCGAACGTTTACATGTCTCCGGAGTTATTGAGAAGTGTTAAGATGGAGATAATGAGATCTAATTGTGTTTTAAATTTGTTAATTTTAAAGCATTAAAATAATAGTTATCCAATGTAATAACGGGTTTTATATACCTAGAGGTCTTAAGCGACAAAGCGACTAAATTCTCTTCTAGACCGAAATTATTTTTGTAAGCAATAGTTAGCGAACCAGTAGTAGGTACTCGTATAAGTTAGAAGTATCTATGGATAACCAACATGTCATGTTGTCATCGATATAATATTGAGACGATTGCTCTGCGAACTGTCCTCGATAAAAGGTAAACTCACATGATTGTTTAGATGCAAAAATAGACATGGAAACTTCATTCTTAGAAAGCGAGACCCACAGATTATAAAGCTGTTAGAAGCACCAGAAAAAAAAACAAAAAAATGAAATGCAATGGAATAATAAGCATGCGTAGAATTGCAACATTAACAATATTGTCGAATCGAAACCAATTCGCAAAATATGAAGCAAACATTAAAAAAGGCGTCAAATTCAAAATTGAATCCAATATACCTACATCATAGAAGCGATACCAAAAATTTGCGATTACTTGTTACTTATTCAGAACACGACGCAGCCCTTTGCGTACCTCTTCCGGACAGACTATTAGTCTTGTAATCTTGGCCCACAATCTCGCAATTCAAGTAAATACGAGAGACGTAAACTAAAAATAACTGTCGTGCCTACATTTTTTTATAAACCGCAAATATATCCGCGGCGGGCTTTATTGTTGCATGAGTTTGTTCACTTGTCAGCTAACCACGTCGTATACTTTGATAAGTCATCCCTTCTTAACGTCACAATTTAGACCTAGTGGGTAAAATGAGTCCAATGATATTTGAAAGTAGCAGTGGTAGCCGACTGGTCGAAAGCACGCCTTGCAATCAGTGTACAGGATCAAATTCCGGCTCGCACCTCTGGGGTTCATGTGCGAATCTCATTTTCATTCGAGATTATCACTGGCTATGAAACGTTGAAGGAAAACATAGTGAAGAAACCTGCACGTCTGAGGGAACTTGAATAGGTCTCGATAGATATGTGAAGTCTGTCATCCCGCACCGGGCCAGCTTGGTGGACTAGGATCTGAATCCCCCTCGCATTCATCGGAGGCTAGTGCACAGCAGTGGGACGTATAAAAGGGCTATAGTAGTGGTTAACTCAATGTTTTTAAACGACGTACAAAACAGAATTATCCGGTCTATGCATAGTGTAATTACTGTAGTTCGTTGGCGGCTTTTTCGTTTTTTTTTTGTTTTAAAATAAGGCACGAGCCTTCGAGGTGAAAAGTCGATCTTTAAATATGAGTGTAAAAAAATAATTAATTTGTAGCCTTTGCACTCTGTGCCCGAGATCGCGAGTTCAAAAGTAACCGCATCAATCAGTGTCGAGCAATTACATAGTTATGATCCTTTTTATAATTACGAATGTTGATTCAACTTGTCTCAGGATCGGGTTTCGGTTCACACGTCTTCGTATAACTAAGCGTTTAAAAAATCGTTTCAGCTTTTGACACATGACGTGAAGTGTGAGGTTTTTTAATAAGTTAAGGCTAATAGCAGTGTTCTCTATTGGTATAACTGGCCAAATCACAGGATACTGGCAGCCAATACCAATCAAAATTCAATAACGCATATCAAACTAACAAAGAGTGAGCTTTTCTTAACATTTGACAGTTTCACACCTTCAATATTGTGTTTGACTTTGACGTCTAAGACCTACGTATACCTACGTCAGATTGTCTATGTGAGACTAATTTCGTTCCATATGTTTTAACTTTTTTAATTTTTAACGTCTTTTTGACGTTTTTAATATTACTTTCAGTTTTTGACAGTTAACTTACTTTGACAGTTAACGTACGAAATCTGTCAAAAAATGACAGTTACTATTGAAACAACAATACTTTAAGAGCTGGTGGTAAGGCCTGAACTTCGACAAAGAATTGCTAACTGCATTAGTGATGTGCACATGTATCTTTTACCAACCTAATGTCACCTGTCACCGTGACATAACTTGCAGTGGTGTGCCGTCCACGCGACTCGGGGTCGGTACCCGCCGCGCTGGCAGCGCTCCAGCTGCCTACCAACTATTATTACAAGTGCACAGCCACAAACATCATCTATGCATCTAACATAGCCCGTAACACAAAGCAACAGAGACATTTTTACCGCATCAAAGCCCCAGTTAGCGTTGCATCGCGAAAGGTAATGGATGAACGGCAGGTGATTTGAAATAAAACCATTTGTTATATTCGCGATGGTGATTATTTTGTTTCGTTTCGCAAGTTACTGTTTTAGATCAAAGCGTTGTGTGGCTAGTAGTATTGCGCCTCGGTAATTGTAAAATTTCAATATGTAACGTCAAAATGGAAAAAGAAACAATAAATTTAAATTAGACGAATAGTATTTTTTTTTTGTTGTGGAGTGCTAGGATAACAAAATAGGGATGGGAACTGTGTTGGTATCATCAGAAAACTGTTACGTATATGAAAAATACCAACGGATCACTTAAATTTTACGCAATATGGCGTGTTTGTTGTTTTTAAATGTTTGTCTTGGCGCACACGCACCGAGCCGGGCCGTGAGTCATTTAGCCACCTGAATTATCTTGAGTTTTAATGGGGAATGTTCCTATTTTACGATGTACACTGATGGTCCGTGACTAATTATTTAGTGATGAATGTTGCGACGGCGGCGGAGTTTTATAGTTGGGAGTCGATGAATGATGTTGTTCTACGGGTCGTTCTCGTAACGATAATGACTACGGCACGTAAAATGAAACAATACAGTTGCGAGCGGTTGAAGTTAAATGGGATTTAGATGGTCGGGAAATTATTTTTCAATAAAAAATTCGTACTCATCGTGTATAATCTTAATTTGAAGATTTTTGGTTAAATTTGGCTGCGATAGATGTCGCTAGCATAGTTTTAAAAATCGATAATTTTTGAATTACGGAAACGCGTCGGGCGGCAATTGTTTTTAGACTAATGTATGAACTTTACAATAAATCTCTACACAATAACTCTACATATAATAAATCTTTTGAATGTATTTTAAAATTTCGAATTGTAATGAAGGACCTCAGACAAGGTTCACATATATTTCGCGAAATTTTTAATTGATAGAGACATAGACTGGGAACTGTATGTTTCGAAAATATGTTTTCTTCCGATTCTATTAGTTCACCAAAACATTAGAGCTAGCAGGTGTCAGATAGGTAAACTAGTTCCGATAATTTTCGTATCAACAATCACAAGTTTATCAGAGATTAGATCATGATATGCATGCAAAGTAGCTAAGTTTTTTAACCTTTCGACTTTGAGCGGAGTTTGAAAAATGATATCAAATTCGATAAAACATGATACTTACATTAATACTAAGAAAGTTCATGTTCCATCGGGCGAAGATAACATTTTTCTTCACTTGTTTTTAGGGCTCCGTACCCAAAGGGTAAAACGGGAACCCTATTACTGAGACTTCGCTGTCCGTCCGTCCGTCCGTCCGTCTGTCACCAGGCTGTATCTCATGAACCGTGATAGTTAGAGAGTTGAAATTTTCCCAGATGATGTATTTCTGTTGCCGCTGTAACAACAAATACTAAAAAACAGAATAACATAAATATTTAAGGGGGCTTCCATGCAACAAACGTGAATTTTTTGGCGTTTTTATAGATAATGGTACGGAACCCTTCGTGCGCGAGTCCGACTCGTACTTGGCCGGTTTTGTTTTGTAATATGCCTACTTTGAATAAACTTTGCCAATGAAAATGTAATTTGCATATTTTTCAAACAATAATAATAATATGTCATCTATAAAGCCCACAGAGATGTCAAAATTCGCAAGCTGTAAAATGTTTGCCAATATCAAAACGAACTATATTGACTCAAAGATAAAACTCATTATTCAACGAAATGTCATTGACAGCGCGAGCGTGTTTTGACGCGTTATCGCGTGACTTTCACTACCGAAATTTAATCTTTATTTACATTGTCACAGAGTTTGATTTGGCATTAGCAAAATAATTGACGCGCTCGTCTTGAGGCCTTTGCAGGTTTTAAGCCTGGCTATACTGCGGCGTCTAAACTCGGTCGGCTAATTTGTCATCAATGAGTTACTCACTCTGACAGTGAAAAGACACGCGGTCATTTGGCGCGCGATAGAGTCGCCTGCGCCCGCGCCGCCACAGTACGACACGCGACTTGCACAGACTACATTACGGGCATTTGTAAACCAGAAGCTATTTAGGTACCTATATGAAATTTTGAAACTATTCCCTGAGTCACTCGTTGAAAACGTATAGAACGTTCCTTCAGATATCCATCATACGTTGTCTTTATCCTAATTTGGCTTAGCTAAAGTTATACGAAGACTGGCGTGCCCTATACGGCTCGAGTTGTGGAACTATTGCCTGATTTCTCTAACACATATAGTGTGTCTAACACACTTTAACGTAGTAATATTACTAAAGCAGTCAACTGACAAGAAAGGACATTTATTAAGACTAGCAACTACACAAACAATAGTCGAGGAAAAGCATTAAATCATAGGTACAGCAAGGAGTATAGAAAACAAATAGGTACGTAGCTGCATCCCCAACAGGGTGTTGAAGCGCCTCTTATTCAAAAAACCGGCCAAGTGCGAGTCGGACTCGCGCACGAAGGGTTCAGTACCATTACAAATCACGTTCGTCGTATGGGAGCCCCCTTAAATAATTATTTTATTCTGTTTTTTGTTATAGCGGCAACAGAAATACATCATTTGTGAAAATTTCAGCTCTCTAACTATCACGGTTCATGAGATAGAGCCTGGTGACAGACGGAAGGACGGACGGACAGCGAAGTCTCAGCAATAGGGTTCCCGTTTTACCCTTTGGGTACGGAACCCTAATAAAACTACAGATTCTATCAGAAATCTTAAAGTATCTTACCATCGAAGTATTACAATAACATAGCTATTCTCTTGCACTCTGTGTGAATTTACGAGGCTTATAGCTTACACAATGTTATGCAAAATATGTAAATTTATATTACCAACTACCTAGGTTAAAGTCGTAGCTATAATATTGTATTATTACCTATATAGGTAATGTTAAGTTTATTAAATAAAAAAATTCTAAAAGTGAGTCTAATTTGAGTTAGGAAAGAAGTTTAGCTTAGACGAGCTAACTGAATAACGTGCACCTGTGGTGTTAGCACGCATGCAAAGACATGACTTCTGTTACGGATTGGCCCGTCGCTCTCTGTCTTATTTCATACGACAGAAAGAGATATAATCCACATATTCTGTGACATTCTAGTCTTGGCGCTCATGCTACAACTACTGGTGAAACTAAGAGCGGTAAAGGACTACAACTATTTTATAGATAGACATCATAAATAGTACTTTAGTGAATACCTGGTTACTCATGTGGAATTCCTGTTGCCTAAAAGTAAAACGTAAAAAAATCGGACAGAAATATACCTTAGAGCCGTCATGAAAACGATGTGCGTCATTGAAAGATACCTATTGGATGTCCGACCCACGGGGCCCTGCGCAAGCGACATTATAATATTTCTACAACTGCGTAGCTACGTCAAGGCTGCCTGACATCTCTTCGTTCCATCGTAAATAACAATAAGTGGGTATAGAGACACTTAGAAGAAAACTGAATAGTGTAGTATATATAACTAGCTGACCGGGCGAACTTCGTACCGCCTTAGTCTGACATACGAAAGCAACGCCCACTACCGGGTCCAATTGTGAATCTAAGGGTGCCCAAATGCATAAAAAAAAAATCAAATCAGTCCAGCCGTTTAGGAAAATCAATGCCACTTTTCATTGTAAGCTAACTCCAGCTTACAATGAAAAGTGGCATTGATTTTGATATATAGATATATTTCAAAGAGAGCAGGTACTTAAGCCCCAAATTCGAACTCTGTGGGTGACTGGGTGTATACATAAAGATTAAATTTCTATGGTGGAAGCTATGTGATAACGCGTCAAAAATTCGCTAGCGTTCTTTTCGTAGTTGGTTAAAATAATTCCATACATTTGTGGAAGTTCTTTAAAAAGACTACGCGCTAAGTTATCGTTGATAAATAATACATTTGTTTTTAGTAGGTAGTTCATAGGTAGGTATATTTGTAAGATGTTTTAACAAGTATTCCGTTATATTTAAAAGTGTAACGAGGAGGAATGTATTCTAAAGTTTATTCCCACTACAAAATCTGCGATTCAAAATTCGATACCTACTCCATAATAGCTTTGGGACACGCTTAGGTAAATATCTTGTTCAAAACAAGAAGGGAAGATTTGGATCGTGGATCAACATAACATAAGTCATTCGATACATATCGTTAGAATAATTGTGCGTTAAACGCGCGCGCCCAATTTTTTTTGCCAAACCAAAACGAGCCGTATTAACTCGTAGAATAAGCACATTTTTTAACGAAACGATGACGCGCGAATTTTGACGCACCACGGTCGCGTGTCTTCTACCACGGAGATTCAATCTTTATGCTTATTAGTACAGGGTACATTTTCAATAAAATTATTCACCCCAGTAGGTGCAGTGGTTATTCTCAGTCGTTACGGAGAGACAGTCCAGTTGGACTCCAGCTCTTAAGTTATTTTGACTGTGCCTACACAGCAGTTCCATCCTGTAAATGTAAAACAATATAATCTGCTGAATCAACGTAAACTGAAATCCGACCATTTAAAATAGAAAGAAGTCTGGCTTCTTTGTATACATAGAACAATTATCCCCGTAAAGTATGCCATATTTACTCATTATCCATTTTTATTGTGTGTGTGTGTTTATTCAATTTTTCCTTACTTATTTTAATTTAATTATTAATTACTTGACATTGGCAAAATACCTGCGGCCATTTCTCATCTTATTCCATTTAATTTCATCATTTCGTAAAAGAAGGTTTGAGGTTATACCATAGATTAAGGTTGCGAGTGAATTTGAACTCTGTGGTCAATACGCACTGAATTGTACACATTTTTGTACTAAAAAGGAGGTTTTTATTGTCACTTTGGCACCGAGCGGTGGGTTCTCCGCGAGCCGCTCACGCGACACTCTGATTCATTAGCGAAATGAAAGTAGCCCGCTTGCCAAATATTTGTAGTAAACATACACTGATAGTTAACTTACAATTCAATTCTCATCGGAGCACATCGCTACAATGAGTAGATGTTAAGGAATCCTTGTAATGTGGAATGGGCGCCAATATGCCGCATGTCGAGCCAAATATATGTTTATAACGCGAATGCCTTTGTCATAAAATTAATAAGTTTGTGAGCAATGTAGAGGAAAAAAACCTTTAATCTTTCCTGTCAAGCTCCGCTTAATTGAAACCAATATGTTAAAAAAATACAGTAATATCAAAAGAATACTGCTTCAATAGGTTACAACTTTTGGAGATAAGCTTTATCACTGTCATCATCCATTTTTATTTATAATGTGTAGTCATTGAATTTGCCCTTGCTATTAATTACTTGACACTGGCTAATATGATACCCGCTAAATGCAGGTGGAGCCATTCCTCATCTTATTCCATTAAATATCATCATTTCACTCTTTTCGTAAAAAAAGAAGAAGATGGTTACAACTTACAATTTTAGATATAGTCTCATAATAATGAATTCGTTTGCAAATTCTTAGGCTAGAGTGATTCATATAATGTGGCATTAATAATCCGACTCTCCTAAATAGGTAATTTGCAATTCACACTAGTTGATTTTGCCAAAACACTACGAAACTTGAAATTGTGCAATTGGTAATGTGACATTTGAATTGCAATTTTTAATCACACATAACGAATTGTAGATAAGTATAATTTTGGTAGAATACGTATAACGGGAGTTATACGTATTCGTCCAAACGGCACATTAGGGAGTCGACGCTGGCGCACCGACTTTCTGGCATACAAAAATAAACTGTATTGGTTCATAGAAAAAGTTCATTCTTCAACTAAATGGCACTAAAAGCGCGAGCGAATTTTAACGTTAAAAACGTTAAAATTCGCTCGCACAGAAATTCAATCTTTATGCATATTAACATAAGAGTTCGTTTTTGTATTGACCAAAATTTTGCTCAGCAGTTACTCTTGTCGACTTGGCGTATTGTAAAATGACGTCACGGTTGTTTTTCTGCCATTATACATTACTATTGTTGAAAGATGTGAGTAGCAACAGACGGCGGGGACTGCGCAAGAGCACAGGGAAAGCGTGAGCGAGCGTCTATTAGCGTCGCGGTTTTTTGGCAATAATATAGAAAGTATCACGAGTGGTAATTAGCGCGTTCACCATCGCCACACCCGTCCTAGATGATCTCGATCCCACTTAACCATTAAAACCTCACCTCTTAACACATTAATACATTAAAGGGTTCGCTAATATAGGATAAACGGGTCCGAGATTTTCTGTTTATTTTAAAATTCGCAGGTGGCCATTGTTTTTGCGGAAAAGTTGGATGACTTATTGTGTTTAACCTGTCGTTTGCACTCGCGGAGTGATCTGGAAATTGGAATGAAAAAAAAAACATCATAGACAAAAACAAGAAGATAAATAGATATAGTCTTCTACATTGACAATAATCATGTGCCTTCTATTTAGATGCCTTTTATGAGTTCCTGAATAAGTCATCACCCAACCACCACCATAAAAATTAAATAATGTCCATGAATGTTATTATTAATTCGAAAAAATATGCAGTAATTATTGCTATTGTTTCGATAATGGCTATTGTTCTGTCTAGACTGCCTGTCCCCATGCTACGTACGTAATACTGAAACACGTGTCCCGGTGTTACGCAAGTTCGGTTTTATTATGAAATGCACAGTTATCACAACATTCCTCGTGCCGCCATCGTGAGTCATTCCAGATGGCGGGCTGTCACTTTGACAGATGTCAAACATCCAGAAATGCTTCTTCTTTTTTTCTTGATGGCAAATGGTGCCAAAATTTAGGTTGCGTTCAATTTTAAATCTACCTAATGTCTGATTCTTAAAATTGTTTACTAGTAGACACGACTCTGTTCCTATTGGAAATGTTTATATAAGTAACGCTCCCGATGCCTGTCACGGTTCGTCAGTGGTGCCTTTAAAAACAAATATTGCTGTTACCGATTAGTTTTTTATAGGCACCCATCAAAAGTCGGAGTTTTGTGATTTAAACCGAATGTGCTTTGCGTGACTGTAGGCATGTATATTAAATTATGTAGCATGGAAACTTCATGCGTAGTTCGCTTTATAGCTACCCCAATTAATGTAAAACAAATACCTATCTCAAATACCTGCCAGCTACAAAACATTATTTTCAACACCAGTAGAACCTTGTTCTAAGTAATCCACTTCGTTTCTAATTAACGAGTGTACGACCTTGTTTTAATTAATCACGTTGGGCACAATAAATCATCGGCTTGTTTGTCGATAGGCGTTATTTAAAGTAATTGATTTATTTTATCCATTTATACTTTAAGTAATATTTAGTTGTTTTCAGCGTTGTAATTCAAAATATAAATCGGCAAAAGCCATACCTCGTTATATGCCACTAAATTTCATTACGTAAATATGAAGATGTTTGCCATGGCCGACACCAATATTTTTTTGACATAATTAAACGATACTTATCGAACCTGTATACTATGTTAGAAGTTGTCTATGGATAACCAATATGTCAGTTGTTATCAAAATATTATTAGGAGGATTGCTGTGTCGATCCGCCATCTTTATCACTGTCATCATCCATTTTTAGGGTTCCGTACCCAAAGGGTAAAACGGGAACCCTATTACTAAGACTTCCCTGTCCGTCCGTCCGTCCGTCTGTCACCAGGCTGTATCTCATGAACCGAGATAGTTAGAGAGTTGAAATTTTCACAGTTCATGTATTTCTGTTGCCGCTATAACAAAAAATACTATAAAACAGAATAAAATAATTATTTAAGGGGGCTCCCATACAACTAACGTGATTTTTTTGCCGTTTTTATAGATAATGGTACGGAACCCTTCGTGTGCGAGTCCGACTCGCAATTTTTTACCTTTACTATTAATTACTCGACATTGCCATAAATAGCGCTAATCGTAGGTGCAGGCATTCCTCATCTTATTCCTTTAAAATATTATAATTTCACTCATTTCGTAAAAAAAGATTGTTCTGTCCGCCCTATCCTTGGTAAAAGGTAAACTCACATGAATGTTTAGACGCACAAATAGTGAAGACATGCAATTTTATCCTTAGTAAATGAAATCTATTGATTAAATAGAATCTAGGTTTTCGCTGTTATACTATACAAATATTTACGTCAAAAATAGGACTAGGTTTTAGATGCACGGAATTCGTAAGTGGTTATGGAGAAATTGGGTCCAGCATTGAGGGCCCGTCAGATTTGATACCGGACCAATGTTTCGACACATTTTGAAATATACAGCGCTGATTTATGTATTTGTATTTACTATACAAATCACAATCGACATTTCCCTATAGATACGGTCGCCGCATTTTCCTTGTCATTCAAACTGTGACGAATCGTCTCACAGGTAAACAATACAGTAGGTATCATAATAAAATAGTCAGTATTACAGTCTAGGCTTTAGGCTAGACTGACAAGGTTATAAGTCTTTGTTTAGCGATCTCCCGTCTTCATGCATAATGGATCAGTGAATAGTTAAAGATGGTGGGATGCGAACTAGTAGTATCCGCTTCGGAGGGACTTTAAATTCTGATCTATGTAGGTTTCCTTTAATATCCTATTAAATGTCCCACTGCTTGGGCAAAGGCCTCCCCCTCTCGCCTCCACACGCCCCTGGGCTTGTTGTGGTCATGTTTTACCCGCAAAAGTGGCCAAATCGTCGCACCATCTACGCCTTGGTATGCCACGTCTTCGGGCTTCCAGGTGTTAACTAGATTTGTCTACTTTTGCGGGTCCATTCGTGCTACGTGACCGGCCCAATCCCACTTCAGCTTTAATGGCGATTTATTTAGTATGGAAAAAATATTATAGAGACTGAGATTCTCCAGTACGGTCGATTAACTTACGGATGCCTAATGATTAAATCTCGAAAGTGGAATTCACTACGGTATAATCTGATTCATAATAGTGATGCCCGCAAAAAGTCTGCGATATTATAAAAACATAATTTCTTAATAAAAGAATCACATCACTAAAATGTTAATTTATTTCTGTGCTTTGACAAGTCTGGCTATGGCCCTTCTGTTGTCATTATCTTTTTTATATGAAAGATAATTAAAAAGTAACAACTGAGCGGTTTTGCACCAATAATAAAGAAAAATGTTATCAGGAAAAGTCAACACATCTGAAATCATGTTAAAACGATGAAAATAATGTAGCACGAAGGATTTTTTGATGGGGGAAAGCCGTTTTTCGTAAACACAGCTGAGTTGGCAATACCAACCACCACCTAATCAGTAATTTGTTGTCTTCCTCGTACATGCATCCCGTTCCTTCGAGGCGACGACGACATATAGGTGTCTACTACCAACTTTGGCTTCTGTCGATAACAAAGTCTTTGAGAGATAGTAGCGGTTTATTTTCCTGTTCATTGGCTTGCACATACCCAGTTTTCACGGACCCCCTAGTTTGATTTAAAATTTCGTGGCAGTAAGCACGAATCTCCCGTCAAATTCCTTCTCATAACGACTGCACGAACATACCTCGAATACTTTTAATTCATAACGCACTTTTTGGCACCCATATCATTGAAATAAATATTATCAACGCGCCAGTAAATTGTGGATATGTTGACATTCATATTTTTTCAGTTTCAATAAAAATTCTTTCGCCGCCAAATTATTCAACGGTTTTATGAAATATTTCAACGTAAATAATCAATAACTAGATTGCCACCAATTATATTTTTATAATAAGAAACAAGTCTTTTGACTTGTTACTGGGTATGGACTTTTGCCCATACCCAGTTACAAATTATTTTCTCTTTATTATATCTATTTGATTTTTTTTTTTTGTCTATGATAGTATTAATCCGAGGTTAAAAAGGCATATAGAAGTTTCTAACAATGATTCTAAATTCAAAACTCGGACAGCTTAATAATCATAATGAGTAGCGGGCACAAAAAAAGCAGCATCAAAGGAGAATTTTGAAATAATGACATGATATTAGAATCTTTACCGTTGACGCCGCGACGTTTCGTTTCGATTCATATGAGAAAAACATCCGGCGGGTAATATCGGCGCGGTCGCGTTTCTAGAGCTCTTTGTGACTGTCACATTTGATGTCCATTGGCTACTGACCAAGTGTTACTTTATGGACACCACAGCGGATGTTGGGAAATGAAATATTTTCTAATTGGTTACGCGAATTCTTCAGCTCGGACTCATGGTGTGTGATCTCATCGAAGGTTGCCCGAAAACGTGGCATGATGACTGTCATCAGTCAAATATGCCGAATATTTGATGTTTCATAAAAATATCTTACTAAAATTAAACCAATTCTGTTAAATCTTGGGATGATTAAAACTATATTTTTGTCTTGTCGTCTTCTGTTGCTTAGTTAGTGGAACGATCGCCTTGAGCGTAAGGGATGCACTGGGATTTTCAAATTCCATGTGCGATTGTCATTTTCAATAATGATTAATTACCACTTGCTGAACGGTGAAGCAAACATCGTAAGGAAACCAGCACGACTATAGAAACACGTGTAAAGTTCACCAATCCACAGTGGGCCAACGTGGCAAACTATGACCCAAATCTCCCTCGTATTGAAGGGAAAAGTTCCTGGTATAATGGCAATAGCCTCGCACCCTATTACATTAGGACCGATATACATTGGCGAAGTGTGGGTTCACCGCGTTGCCCCCTGCCTATCCCATCGGGAAACATACGCGTATATACAGGGTGTTTCAGAAGTCCGAAATAATACTTTGGGATTTGCATCAGTATCGGGTACACAACTGAATGGTATAAAAATTAGATTAAAATTCGAACATGTTTTTTCAACTTTTTCTCCGTCGCCGATTTCTGTAATTTGTAATGTCTCGAGTTCTGCGTTAAATTTTCATGTACTCTTTTGTGGATATTTGTAGCCGTCCCTCTTAAATGTAGTTTACATTTCTTAATAGGATCACGGATGTACCAAAAGGCCAGAACATGATACTCGTGACAAATTTTCAAAGGTCTACAACTCAGAAACCATGGTAGTTAGGTATAATCTATCTTCACTATGCGTCCACATATGACCTACCGTATATGTACCTAAAGTATTATTTCGTACTTCTGATACACCCTGTATATACAATATGGGCTAATTATGTTCCAGATGCCTCTACGTTGCCTTTAAATTATATATACCACGTTCCTGACATTTTGTAAACAGTAATTAAGTAAATGATATATGCTCACAGTTCCCACTCACACAATAGCTGTAGGTACCTACCATGTAATACGCGTATACCTATTTAGGTAGGAATTTCATTCTACAAACTTGTACTGGTGAATATGTAGAATGCTTTTAGAAATAGGCGAAATTCCAAATCGAAGTGTAATAACTCTTTTTTTTTAACGAAATGATAAAATTCAATGGAATAAGATGAGAGATGGCTGCATCTGCGGTTAGTGGGTATACTGTCAGTGTTAAATAATTAAGAGCAAGTACAAATTTAATAAACAGGCAGTGGGTTCAGAGCGTTCATGCTTTTAATAAATTTCAACTAATTATGAGGACACCTACTTAGGTAGTAGTGATGAGAACTATACAGGATGTAACAGAAATAATACTATGACGTTTGCATCAATATCAGGTATTTGTGAACGGTATTAAGTTATATCTAAGCAATTTCATGTTCCTCCGACCAAGAATGTTTTATTACCTTCTCTAAGGAAACCTGTAATTGGCTAATGTTGAGTTTAATTTCTCCCTTGTATCTTTGTAAGTGTAATTGCTGTTGGTTTTCTAATAAATGAATAAGTATAAAAAAAAATCTAAATTCGAACATGTTTTTTCAAAAAAATTTCCTCGTAAATTTCTATATCTCGAGTCCTGTGTAAAATTTGCATGTTATGATTTGTGAAAATTGGTAGTTGCCCCTCTTAAGTGCAGTTTAAACCGTTGAACAGGATTATGGATGTATCCAAAGGCCAGAACACGATACCTGTGACAAATATTCAAAGGTCTATAACTCAGAAACTATGATAGTTAGGTATAAACTGTCTTCACTAAGCATCCACATATGAGCTACCGTATATGTACCCAAAGTATTATTCCGGACTTCTGATACACCATGTAAAGAACAAATCGCTTCGTGGAGCTTCATTTACATACTGCACTCTTTATTGCATCCAACTCAAACTATCTACTCATATCTGACCAAGATAATCGCGATATCATATCTAATTAAATGTGGAATTCTTAGCAATAGAATGTTAAAAATACATTCTAGATAATTGTTCCGGTTACCCGCAGCCTCTCGGTGTAAACAAAACACTTAAATATTATGTTACTATTAATAAACAGACATCTATGAATGACACATTAGTTGTATACATCATTCATTGCGTTATATACTACGCGTAGTTTTGATCGTGTACTCGCAAAATACGCAATGAATTGTACAAAACATGTAAAAATCGGCATTGCTGGTTATAAACCTGATACTATGAGAAACTGTACAAATTTTAATTGTATGTATATTAATGATATGTTGTATATATGTAGATATAAGCTGTAAGCTATCCTAAAAAAATGGCTACAAATAAATATTACTACCTGCTTCAGGTTCAACTTTCTCCAAGCCAGAAAAAAAAGAAGTTAGGCGCTATATACGCACTTATTATCGATTCTTAAATCGCAACGGAATGGCGCTTTTTTAGGGTTCCGTACCCAAAGGGTAAAACGGGAATACAACGTGTTGCCGCTATAACAACAAATACTAAAAAACAGAATAACATGAATCAAAATCAAAGATTTTTTATTCGTGTAGGCCAAAAAGCACTTACAAATAGTCAGATTCTACCATAAATATTTAAGGGGGCTCCCAAACAACAAACGTGTTTTTTTGCCGTTTTTATAGATAATGGTACGGAACCCTTTGTGCGCGAGTCCAACTCGCACTTGGCCGGTTTTTTTTAACAATTGTATCTTAAATCTGGGTATCCGTTCAGGTTTATAAAATTAAGGATGCAATCACGGGCACACTGCTGCTTCATTTTTTTCAATATTAAAACGAACTGTATTCACTCATAGAAAAAGCTCATTCTTGACCGAAATGTCATTGAATCGCGGGCGAATTATGACGCGTGGTCCTTCTTTATGTATTTGACGCCGCAGTGTGCCCGGGGTTTTATAGTGAATCCCGTCACTACTATAAATTATAGCGTACCTAATAATATGTAGAAACACACAAGTGACAAGTCATCCCGATCTGAAAATCGATACCAATGACCTCATAAAAGGTAGTGGATCTAGTGACGTTACCTAAAGCAACGTAAATTGAAGCTCACGCCGACCAATGGGACTTTGCTTTAACTCGATCAAAACAAGACGATTAACATTCTATAGTGTCGTATATGCAAAATATGATACGAAATCACCAATAAAAGACGAACGCGAATGTCATAGTAACTTAAGACGTCACCAGCGGTAATCGCAGACACGTGGAGCCGGGTTCAACGGCCATGAGTGTTTTTGTTTTTACGACCAATCGCAGCGGCGAGAACAATATTATGCTAATTTCTGATTGGTTGAGTCATGTTGCTGTTGCGCGCGGAACGATTTTCTGTTTATTCGGTTGGTTGGTGTGACATTTCGTTCGAAATTCAAATGCAAGTGACATTCTTCTTCTTTTTTAAGAAACAACTGAAATAATAAAAACTCAGAATAAAATAAATATGTAAGGGGGCTCCCATACATGATTTTTTTGCTCGTTTTTTTTCGATATTGATAACGACAACAGGTAGACGCTTGTTATTTATTTAACAATCACACTAGTTACAAACTATTAATGCTCGCCCACCATACCTATAAAGTATGATGGAGAAAATACATAGAAAAACTACACTCTGCCTACCCCTTTGTGTGGGCAAGTATATATTTTTAATCCGTGGACGACTTTATACTAAATTATATTTGCTGTCCGTTGACTAATAGACCGTTAAGTGAGTAAGTAACCTCAATTTTGAGTTACAAGCAAAAATACGAAAATTGATCTCGCTAGAAATGATGCACGCACACAGATTTGTTTTCATATATCTCAATAACTATACACTTCAGAGTAATGAGACCAAGACTGCTTTATAGATAAACCGTTTCGTTTGCCGACCACTAAGAATCTATTTATGTGAGTATACCCAATTTTAAGATACAAGCAAATATGCAGAAAGTGATGTCATTAAAAATTGTGAACGCATAGAGATTGGTCTCGACTTATCTTGATAACTACAAATATTAGAAAACTAAAATCAAGACTGGTCTATAAAAAAATGTTTGGCTTGCATGTCATAACTCAAATTAGCCAAAATGTCACTATAAACTTGCTATAAAGGCCTTTTGTTTCATCCGCCAACTTTAGCACTGTCATCACCCATTTTTATCTATATTGTGTATTTATTGAATTTTCCCTTGCTATTTATTACTTGACACTGGCTAAAATACCCGCTAAACGCAGGTGGAGCCATTCCTCATCTCATTCCATTAAATATCATTATTTCATTCATTTCGTAAAAAAATAAAGGCCTTTTAGGAACCTGACGGCAGTAATGGACACCATTCAGTCATCAGAACAAATGAGCACGGGTTCTCACTTTTCGTAACTGACCCTAACAATGTTGTCCAATTATACTCGACTTCCATCGTAAGCGTCTTGGACATGCTACATGCTTCCAGGAACCGGCGTGATGCCTCCGGAGCCGTTGCCGACAATAACGAGTTGCTGGAAATTATCAATTCGACTCTCGAAGTGCCGACAGCAACCATTCTGTATCCCAGCCATTACAACCCCTTTTAAATAGGTTCTCTATGTTATTGTAAACGATTATGTAATTTTTTGTATGTTTTTACAATGTTACAGTGAGAATTAAATACTTATATAGGATTCTCCGGATAAGATTGGGTTAAGAATGTTGTCTATCCAATTTGTTAAAAAAATACTTCTAAATTATATTATTTGGATGCATACACCTCTGAGTGATTCATATCGAAATCATCAGAATTAGTTTTTATTTTAAATTCATTTAAACCAATACAGGCACTTATGAATCGTGAATTAGTTATAGTAACTCTACCACCCATGCGGAATGCACTTGCTGTGGAGAAGAATGGGCAAGAAACTCCATGGTTGCTTTTTTCCAATAACATCAAAACTACAAGACTTAGAATTGACCAGATCGGTTCATCATGATAATCATCATAAATTAAGTAATGGTTTTAAATCTGTCCATAAACAGTAACGAAAAATATTATTGAAAAAATTATAAATATGAACAAATAAAACGTATAACTTTAGATCAAGCCGTTGTCAAATCGAAAATAATATCCAAAAAGTGAAAAATATATGAATTAGTCCTAAAAAAATCCTTATTAAAACACCACCGAAATTAATGAATTCCAAGTTTTATTAATAACCAAACAAATCAAACCATAGAATTACAGTGACCATAAAGTACTAAAATCTACGTCATGCTTATAGCTTATATCTGTCAATACGTTTAGCTACTACACTTAATTATCTCGATAAGAACCACTTTCGACTTATCTCCCGATGGTCAATGCGGTGGCTATCATTTATAAGCACGATTATCCCCGTTAGATTGATTGATATCGGCATATACCGGTGGCATTTAAAAATTGTGCACTATGGTCTGTGAAAGTCGTGATATTTGGGATTGGGTATTAGCTATTAATATTGTCGGGTCGGCACCACTGGCACAACTGACTACTAATAAATTCAGGGGGTTACTACAAGTTTTGATGGAATCAAACATCGATCTATTGATTGAATCTTTCCATACATTGATAGCAGATGGGTTTAGTGGTTCGAGCGTAGGGCGCTAAGCTCATTTTATACCAGTTTAATTCCCGCCAGCGGAACTGCCTTTTCGGAATTTGCCGAGTAAGGTGACGCATGTCTATTGCAATCGAGTTTCGATCGCCTTCTGTAACGATAGCTGACTGTATTGAAAATTAGCGGATATTGTTTAGTTTCTAACGAAAATTGATAGCGATAAAAGTTACATATTCGTCTAGCAGCAGGCTTAGTATGAACGCGTAAACATAAATTGTATCTGTCTTGTTTTCTTATATTTTCGCGAATACTATACATTGAAATAAAACTATTTTGCGGATTCTATCACGTTTATTTACTATTTTAAATTTTTATTTTACGAAACGCCGGGAAAATAAAATAGTAAATAAACGCGATAGAATCCTTAAAATAGTTTTATTTCATTGTATCTGTCTTTCAACTGTCAGAGTTGTCGAAAAAACTTTAAGTTTAGTAGTCATGCGTAACCTGCTGTTTTGGGTGTGACTGTGATCGCCCTTAGTCCATTGTATACCTACAATACAAGCATTTTTTAGATACTAGGTATCGTGAGAGTATTGTCATGTTTTATTTTCGTGCCAACAAAATACTAGTCAAAGTCAAATCATTTATTCTGTATAGGCCTATGGGGACACTTACAGATTGTCAAGTTTTCATTGTTTTTTCTTATATACTACTACCGGATCAAAACGCGACCTAAACTGAGAAGATCCGGCAAGAAAGTCAGTGGGCTGATCATTTCAAATCGCCAAAACTTATTTTTAATACACAGGTACATATTATAGCAATACTGTGTTGCCTTTAGAGCTACTTCTAATAATAATGACAAGATAATAATACGTTAGTAAGGTTTAACTAAACGGAATATCATCAAAACCTAGCCACTGTGTGTAAGCAGTATTTCTGCATAACTACATGCAAAAATATATATTACGCAAGCAGTCGACGACGCAAAGCCCCCCTCCCTCGGGGTGGAGGCCAGACGCCAACTCGGAACACCCCTTAAACACCCAAGGTCAACCTATAGTCTACAATGAAACCGAAGAAAACAAAACCTTGCTCCACCACTCTAAGGTTCTATTTACATTGTTCGGCTGGCAATAATTAGTTTCAATGGAAACATAATCGTATTTCTTGTGTAGTAAGGTCGTGTTTCGTGCGTATAGTGTAGGGGTGTGATTATAGTGGATTTTGTATTATGTGGCGTAGTGCGCCGAGCAATCAATGAGTTTCAGCCTTGTATGAATTATGTATGGGTATAGTTACGTGACATTCGTGATGGAAACAAACTCGTCGTGTTGACGAAAAACGGGACTCAGTGTCCTTTGCCTCGGGACCTAGTTTAAATCACTGGGGCGTCGTCACCAAAACGAACTCTGTGTCAATAAGCATAAAGATTGAATTTCTGTAGTAGAAGCCACGCGAGGATACGCGTCAAGATTCACTCGCAGCTGTCAGTCTCATTTAGTTGAAGAATGAACTTTTTCTATGAGTCAATACAGTTTATATTGGTATGGCAAAACAATTCACGTGCGAGTGTCGACGCCCGGGAGACTTTACATGACTTCAAATGTCGAATTTGACATTTACATAGAGATGTCTCCCTAACTAATGCATGAGTGGACTTGTTTGACATACTCATAATAGCAAATTGAACGAGGTACTCCAATTTCAACATAATACTGCCTCACTCGGTCACATCCTCCCACACAGACGAGATACCTAGATAGGTATCTGGTCTGTGCTTCCTCACGTGTCATGTAAAAGTCGCTGGGAAATTTATTAATCGTGTCGCCAGTGAGGGAGTCTTTAGAGTGAGTAAGCTAAGACAGCGAACGAAGTGAATATGCCTCACCTCAAATGAGATGTACCTCGTGAGCACCTCGCAAGGTTAAATGAGGCACTACCTCGTCTTCAAATAAAATAGACGAATTCGTGTAAATGTCCTCTAGCACTCAGCCAACGTGGCAGAATGCCTAATGCCCAAATCCCTCCTACATTGAGGGTAGTGTGCCCGGTATTATAGAAATGGGCTCGACCCTTGTTAGTTTGGTACTAAAATACATCGGCGAAATGTTGCAACAGTGTATCTCCCTGCCTACCCCTTCGGGAAATACAAGCGTGTTGATAAAGATATCAGATACCTGTAGACGCAACGGTAGACTATTATAAATATAAGTACTTGAACAGACTAAGTTAGGTAATCGATTAGATTAATGTGATAAAGTAGTTACCTACGCAGCAATAGCATTTATTCAGTAAATACCTACCTTGGTGGTAGCTGATAATGAAAAGAGTTAGCTAGTTAGCAACAGCTCTTCATGCGATTTAATAGATATTAAAATGCTTGATTACCAAAATTATGATAAAATTGTCGCTCAAACAAGAGTTCGAAATAATTACCTATCACAATAAGATTACATAACTATAAGGAGGTAGGTTTATATGTTTACTTTAAAAGGAACCAAAAAAAAAAAAACAAGCAAAAAAAAGGAACCAAGTAAAATCAATAATAATTAGATTTTTTGTTCAATACAATGTGTAAGCAATATTTTACATATTATAAGTTTCTAAGAGGGGTACCTATAACAGGGAAATTAATAAAAATCTTATAAGTAAACGTCTGATTAATTAAACACTTTTGAAAATTCTTTTAACACTTCCGTATTACAATGGAGATGACTTCTACAGGGTGTATCAGAAGTCCGAAATAATAATTTAGGTACATATACGGTAGCTCACATGTGGATACTTAGTTGAGACTGTTTATACCTAACTATCACAGTTTCTGAGTTATAGACCTTTGAATATTTGTCACAGGTATCGTGTTCTGGCCTTTGGGTACATCCATAACCCTATTCAGCAGTGTAAACTACACTTATGAAGGGCGACTACCAATATTCACAAAACAGAATATGCAAATTTTACATGGGACTCGAGATATTACGAGTAATAGAAATTGACGACGAAAAGAAAGTTGGAAAAACATGGTCGAATTTCGATCAAATTTTTATCCCATTCAGTTGTATGCCTGATACTGATGCAAACGTCAAAGTATTATTTCGGACTTCTGAAACACTCTGTATACTGCTATCCTCATACATTACAGTTCCCAGAAGGACGGCAGTACCCTTATGATGGCCGAAACCAATATTTTTTTTGTCCAAGCGATAGTTATCAACCCCGTAGTACAAGAGTTTTTATGGATAACCAAAATGTCAGTTATCATCAACATAATATTGGGGCGGGATTTATTCTCCATCTTTATCACGTTCATCCCCCATTACTTACTTGACACTGGCAAAACACATGTGGAGCCATTCCTCATCTTATTCCACTAAATTACACCTTTTCATTCTACAACTACTACTCCAGCCCTTTTACGGCCCATTGCTGGGCACCGGCCTCCCCTCAATGCGAGGGGGATTCAGGCCATAGTCCACCACGCTGGCCCAGTGCGGGTTGGCAGACTTCACACGTCTATAGAAAACTAGACAAGTTCCCTCGGACGTGCAGGTTTCCTCACGATGTTTTCCTTCACCGTTTCATAGCAAGTGATAATCTCGAATTCATTTCGTAAAAAAATAAGATACTTTGGACGATTGCTCTGTCAGCCCTATCCTTGGTAAAAGTTAGACTTACATGAATGTTGGGGACGCAGAAATAGACAAGAGATATCCACAGATAATACAGAATATAGATTTCCGCTGTCAGTTATGTATAGACTAGTCTGGCGCCAACGAAATCATGATATCTGGTATCTAAAAACAAGTGCATTATAGTTCCACTGTCGCAAACCCTATCTGTTTGACGATAAGAATTCGCGAGGAAACAATGACAAACTAAGGTCGTTAGGTACTTGTCTACTGGATACCTATTTACCTACGTGAAGACAAAATCGGTGAGATAAGCACACGACATGGTAAATTATTTGGAATTAACATATAATTGAGCGAGCTGGGTAACCCAGCCGTAGAGTTCTTCTTTAACAAATATGAAGTTTAATGGAATAAGATATCTAGTCATCAATTATCAATGGAAGAACAGTGGGGTTAGCACACATGTCAAGACAAGACCTTTGTCACGGATTTGCTCGCTCGCTCTCTGTCTAATTTCATACGAGAGAAAGAGACAACATCAAGATATTTTGTGATATACGTCTAGTCTTGGCACACATGCTACAACTTATAGCAGTGGTAGCCGAGTGGTCGAACGCACGTCTTGCAAATCAAAGTGTGCAGGTTTAAACCCCGGCTCGCACCTCTGGGTTCCATGTGCGAATCTCATTTTCATCCGAGATTATCACTTGCTATGAAACGGTGAAGGATAACATCGTGAGGAAACCTGCACGTCTGAGGGAACTTGTCTAGTTCTCGATAGATGTGTGAAGTCTGCCAACCCGCACTGGGCCAGCGTGGTGGACTATGGCCTGAAATCCCCCTCGCATTGAGGGGAGGCCCGTGCCCAGCAGTGGGACGTTAAAAGGGCTGTAGTAGCTAGCTACGCCTACAGCAGTGGTAGCCTCGTCCGTAGAACGTCCGCCTTGAGCATAAGGGGTGCAAGTTTATATCTCGGGTCCGCACTCTTGAGACAATTTTCATGTGCGAATGTCATTTTCAATAATGATTACCACTTGCTGAACGGTGAAGAAAAACATAGTAAAGAAACCTGCACGTCTGTAGAAAGGCGTGCGAAGTACAAAATCTGTCAAAAATTTTTGAGTTGTTTGAAACAAACATTATTTATTTTATTATTTACTAGATGTGCCCGCGACTTCGCCCGCCCGTGGACTTTAGGGAGATTACCCGGAAATATGGGTATTATGTTTTTCCCGCGGAACCCTAATGCTTTTTCTAAAATTAAAGCAGCCTAAGTTACGCCTTGGAACGTCAGCTATCTGTCAGTGAAAGTCCCATTGAAATCGGTTCAGCCGTTTAGAAGTTTACCTCAAACAAACAGACAGACAGACAAAAATTTTTAAAATGGGCCAGCGTGGAGGACTATGGCCCGAATCCCCCTCGCATTGAGGGGAGGCCCGTGCCCAGTAGTGGGAGCGTTTTCGTTATAGGTATCGTATATACTTTCATACGCATTTGGTAAAAAAGTGTTATTTTGATATTACAAACAGACACTCCAATTTTATTTATTTGTATATGTATGTATGTATGTATGTATGTATAGAGACAACTATTTTTACAGGGTAAACCTAATTCAATCACAACAACAACATACATTAAGAGTCGGTACTCTGTTACTGGTAAGAAATAATTCTCATTCAAAGTCAAAGTCAAATCATTTATTCTGTATAGGCCTATGGGGGCACGGTCAAATTGTCAAGTTTACATTTTTTTTCTTATATTCTACTATACTACCACCGGATCGAAACGCGACCTCAACTGAGATGATCCGGCAAGAAACTCAGTGGGCTGATCATTATTTAAATCGCCGAAATTCACGAATGACGACGATGTAGGTATGCTGAAAGATAATTCGGGTTCGTCGTGTCAACAACGTCGCTTTTAATTACACTAAAGACTCTCGCGACACAGTTAGTTGACAACAGAAGGTTAAGTCTGCTTTGTACAGTGTAATAAACAAAATTCACAATCCAAAACTGATTTAACCTATACACACCGATGTTAAACCCCACGGACCCAATTATCGCGTGGTCGACATCATCTCTTATTCGAAATATGTCGAAACAAAACGTCAAATTGTTCGTATTTTTTCGTTTTGTTTACGTTACATTTATATGTCGAATTAGAGATGATGTCGATCTTGCGAGAATTGCCCCGCTGAATCTCAGTTATTTAATGTCAGTTGCCATAACTTGCCATGTTCTTGAAACGCTCCGTACCCCTAACAGACCTACAAACTTTAATGAGACATAATATGACTGTTTCTGTAAGAAAAGTTTCATAAATTACCCAAAGCCTGTTACTAACGGGATGCGAGAGATAGTAAGGTAAGAAACTAACGGTTTGTTAGTGTCGACTTGTCCTACTGCCTCCCCTGCTCTGTGACGCAGTCTGCGCGTATTACCGCGCACGTTGTCCAAACAATCAACCGTTCATTGACGGCGAAGCGTCTGCAGGGCTGTCGCGAGACGACGACACCCGCCGCTTCTAGTCAGTGTGACCACATTTAATAATTTCCTACTAATTTAGTAGTTCTAGAACTTTTTTCATTGCCGTCATTAACACGATAACTACTATAAAAACTTAATAATTCTTTAAATAAATCTAGTTTAGTAATTTTATGACACCGCCAAATCTCTACACTTTTGTCGAAGTTTATGTGCTCTCTTATATTTTATATACCTACAGCAAAATGAACTTTAGTGACAAAAAATAGGTATGATAACATTATTATACACACTTGAGAGAATGCTCTCTCCAATGTTTGCAGTTCTATAATCTTACCCAGATTGGATGAAACTAATTTAAAAACTATAAAGAAATTTGTTAAATTTTCAGTACTTACTGTCTGTTAATAATACTTGTAATGTGTAAAACCATCGCTGCGAGAATTTGGTAGTAACTAAAAAGTAATTAGTAGTTTACCGTGTCGGATTTAGTAGTTTTGCAAAATACATATGGTCACTCTGCTTCTAGTTCTCATAGCCAACACCCATTCTTAAAGTGCTACCTACCACTTGTTTCATATCACTGAGCACGTACGATACGATAGACGCAGTATTCAACTGACGTATCAAGCCCCAAGATAGTTTGTTTATTGTTTAACTATAGCTGCCATATTCCGTCGGCTATTCTATCTGTGACGTGTTTTATGTAATGTGTGCCCTGTCCTAATATAATTGGTCAGCAGTATGCATACATAGAGAAAAGCTTCCCAAAGTAAGAATTCTAATTTCAAGTTATCTACAAATAAAATAGGTAGATATGTATATTATGCCTAATTTAACTAATACTAGGAAACGCTTTAACTTTTTTTTTTAATGGACTACGCTGTTGGCCGTGAGGTGGCCTTTGAATCAGTATTCATAAAGATTGAATTTTTCGTAAAAACCACGCCCGGCCCCCACGCGTCATTTATTCCCTCGCGCTGTCAGTGTTATTTCTTTGTAGAATGAACTTTCTCTATGGGTCTATACAGTTCATTTTGGTATTGACAAACATTTAGAACGCGAGCTTCGATGCCCCAGTGTGGCTTTAACACGATGTCTACTTACTTTAATATTGATACTACTACAACTAGCAACTGCTTAGTATTTTAGGCGTCTTCTGGTTAGTGAAAACGAGCATTACCCACGGAACAAGAGTTGTCTTAACTTTGTTTTTAAAGTAGGTACTAATAAAGTGAGGTTTTAACATTAGTCTCAACCGCTAGAACTAAGCTATACGTTCGTGCTAGGAGTGTACTCGAGCCCGGTAGATATATCTTGGCTACGAGGTCAGTTACAGTTGACTTATAACTCCAAAAAACGGCAAAATGTAACATACAGAGTGTATTATAAATCATGTTCCTTCGACCGTGGGTTACATGTAGGCACGTGCCAGAAAAAAATAGTTGCTAAATTGCAAGTAGGTCGAAATATGTTAGTTGGACCGCACCCACGCGACCAATGCACCCTGAACTCTGGGAGCCCATTGACCCACCTACTCCGCGCCCTTTTCACTGGGCCACGCACAGGGGAAGGGGGTCGAGGAAGGTCGAGCTACACCGGTTGTCTTGCGACACGTTCCACAGATGAGTCTCGTCGGGAACCCCGCCGCTCTCTCATTACGTACATTGTTTTGGAGCCAATGTTTTGAACGCACCGAGACGCCATTACGACGCGACTATGCGTACGTAGTAATGTATTATTTATCTCAACGTGGCAAGGTCTAAAATTATTTGTATTAAGTGGTCATAATTGAAGATTAAATGTTGAGTGCGTAGATAACACGTCGGCGTGTTGCTTTTTTTTCCTTATTTTGATAACGGGTTATCATAGTGCGGTTATTTATAATCGCGGTATTCCAGACTGCAATGCAGCATTGTACCTATATGCATCAGATAAAAAATTATTAACTTTGTAGTCGTATAAATTGTATCTATACCTACTTTGTTACATGTAAAGCAGCTCTACCATATGTTTTAAACTCGCTGTAGATGTGGGGTTACCATTTGTCATACGAGTATTTTACTAGAGGTACAAGTGACAAACTAGTAGGTTAGGATGTCTTGGCTACACAGAATAACTTATTGTTGTAGTTAATGTTGCCACACAAAAAAAAAACTAACGTTTATGGCTGCCACGTGAAAAATAATATCGATCTCGTAAATCAGGAATTTTCGCACGGATATCGGGTCCGCTGATCAGTGCGTCAGGCCAGGGCGAGGCTGGCGTCTGGGGGTCCGTCTGCGGCCTGGCCGCGACCTACATCCGACCACCCTGCCTCCCCTCCTAACAGGGGTGGGTGGTGTTAGGGCGGCGATGACGCGCGACGTCTACCCCCTACTCCTCCGCCCCACTCCCCACGCTGGTACCTGCATTACGTAAAACGAATGTGTTTTGCTGATAGCGTTGTGGTTAGCCCTGCACTTGGCAAGTATAAATCCAGGATTGTTAACACAATATACACAATGACGTAGATATATAACCTACCTTCATTACCTATTACCTGTTACATCATTGAGAGTTCGTGTAATTGAATCAGTAATTGTTATTAGTCAGCATTAATATTGATTACAATCTAGTACTGAAAAGCCCTAAATCTATTAGCAAAATCGCTTTTGAAAGACAATGGTCATATGTTAAGGGCTTCAAGGTCCAAATTACCTCGCTATCTATCTATATATGTGCTATCAAACCTTATGAAGTAGTCACTACGCTTTAATTTGGTCTATAGATGTTGTCTCTAACCATTAGTGTTGTTCATTTATTACGAAATGATGAAATTTGTATAGAATGAAAATGAGGTATGGACTGCACTCGCGATTAGAATTACTACTACTACTACAGCCCTTTTAACGTCCCACTGCTGGGCACGGGCCTCCCCTCAATGTGAGGAGGATTTCAGGCCATAGTCCACAACGCTGGCCCAGTGCTGGTTGGCAGAATTCACACATCTATCGAGAACTAGACAAGTTCCCTCGGACGTGCAGGTTTCCTCACGATGTTTTCCTTCACCGTTTCATAGCAAGTGATAATCTCGGATGAAAATGAGATTCGCACATAAATCCCAGAGGTGCGAGCTGGGGTTTGAACCTGCGCACTTTGATTGCAAAGCGTGCGTTCGACCACTCGGCTACCACTGCTTGAAGTAGTACACTAAGCATTAAATTGGTCTATAGATGTTGTCTCTAACCATTAGTGTTGTTCATTTATTACGAAATAATGAAATTTTTATAGAATGAAAATGAGGTATGGACTGCACTCGCGATTAGGATTCGCAATTCAAAAGATACAGTGTACACGCAGAGTCGATAATAACCATTTGGACTGACCATTACTGTTAATATCTGTCGCCATTTTAAAGCGGTTGGAGTGGTCTATTCCAATCCAACATAGATAAAATATGGCACTTTCAAGATTTTTTTCAGTAGTACTTGGCGTATAGAATGAAAACTGAGAGATAAGGTTATAAATGAGTACTAAATGAGTCTATTAAATTACCATATTTCATTACTTGTGGTTTTTAATTGTATTTTTTGTGGACGATATTATTAAATAATAAATAAATACATTAAAGTACATAACCTAAATGTACTGAAGTATTTGTACATCCCAGAATGTATAAAAGCAACAAATATGTAGGCACTTAAGCACCCACAAGCCGTTTAGTAATATTGCTTCATCTTAACAAAGGAAAACCGAGCACAGCGAAGTTCCAAGGAGTAAGGGAGTATCTAATTTGTACAGAAACTATTCGGTGAAGTAATCCGCCCAACCACTCAATACTTTCTGAACTTAATACCCTGCGCACACAGGCACGTCAAAGAGCGCGCGACCATTTTTTAGGGTTCCGTGCCCAAAAGGTAAAACGGGAACCCTATTACTAAGACTTCGCTGTCCGTCCGTCCGTAGGCTGTATCGCATTAACCGTGATAGTTAGACAGTTGAAATTTTCACAAATTATGTATTTCTGTTACCGCTATAACAACACATACTAAAAAATAAATATTTAAGGAGGCTCCCATACAACAAACGTGATTTTTTTGCGCGTTTTTATGGATAATGGGCCGGAACCCTTCGTGCGCAAGTCCGACTCGCATTTGGCCAGTTTTTAAATATTAAATCGAACCAAAGAGGTCTGTTTCGGAAATTTCGGTCCAAAGCAAAGAGTAGTAGGTAATATATGGTCCAAATATTTTGGACGACTTCTTGACATATTTGGTATCTATACTCTTTAATATCATTTCAAACTGTATATTATCATACCTATATAAAAAGCGCATTGTTCAACGAAATGTCACCGATGACTTAAGAGAATTTCGACACTTGCTCGCGTGACCTTTACTACAGAATTTCAATCTTTATGTATATTGCTACAGAGTATATTTTACAAAAAATGTCAATTCCCGCCCCACAGGGTGTAAAGCCCCGACTGTGAGCCGTAAGTGGAAGTTATGATCTGTTCCCATTGTGTCCGACCTCCTTGTTCGATTGATTGTCGCGATTTCGTTAGTGGGGCGTCTCGACGCTGCGTTCTGTAGACCCTCGAGCTAGGAACTCCGATAAGCATTGACGTCAAACACAGGTCACCGGTTGACATTAAACTACGTTGTTGAGTTTTTGTGTCATAAGGTTGGTATCGTTAACCAAGATTATGTTAGCTAGAATGCATTAAACTAAAACGAATACGCCTTACGACCACCTCTCAAAGTATTGTTGTTTTAATATTAACTGTCGATTTGTGATGAGAGTTTCTACTGAGTTAACTGTCAGAAACTGAAAGTAATTTTAAAAGCATTGCTGCAAGACAGGGGGTGGTATGAGATATATAACCAGGTAACGCGATCCGATTGGCGAGGCGCAAATTAGTTCAGTCTCAACCTGATTTATTTCTGCGTAAATAATTTCCTACTTCCTTAGAAAACTTATTAGGTGCGTACCCTATCCCCGTCTACGCTATTGGGGTTCGCTGAAATGACAAAATCTGATTTATATCAGAAACCCAATGAGATAGGACTGTCTATAGTTATATTTGTTTCTAAATATGTTTCTTTTTCAATTCCAGATGGTGGAGACAGTCGTCTGCAAGCCAGAGCCGCCGGAATCCCCTCCAAAGAAGGCGCGAAGCGAGGACTACACCACCTACGCGTTGTTCCTAGACCCTTACGCGCTGCATTATCGAGCTCTCTCCGCGTTCCGTCCTTGGGACAAGCGGGAGCCGGTGCTGCAGCATCCAGAGAGGGTGGTCCGTGTCGCCGACTGTACCAGCTTCGAGAGGGACTATCAGCCGAACGTAGCCCTCAAACCGCTCACTCCCCCCGTCGATGACGTCACGTCGTCGACGTCCCCGCCGCCGCACGCCGACTCCGAGCTCGCGGCGCGGCTCGTCGAGGCTGAAGCGAGGCTAGCGGAGCGCGCGAGGCAGCTGGACGACCGCGAGGCGGAGCTCGACCGGCGCGAGGCGAGCCTCGAGCGGCGGGAAGCGGAGGTCGCCCGGCGGGAACGGGACGCGAAGGACGAGCGACCTCGGCCGCACCCTTCGCCGAAGCAGGAGGAGGCCGAGCCGCCGCCGTGTTGACCGACGCGCGTCATCACCAGGTTACGCTCTCAGTGAATTGCGATGAACACTCAGTGACATCGCGTCAAGACAGTACAAAACGATGAGGTGCTGAAACCATGATGATGGTTTATGTCCGTTTCCAAGCGCCCTGTAAATATAATGTTATTACTTTACTTGGATATTGAGTTGATCTTTGAAACCGAGTCTATTGAAAAATATTTCTATTTATCTACGGTTTGGATTTTTTTCACGAAGATCGGTGTAGGAGGATAAATATTGGCCGCAGATTAAAAATAGTTGTACATAATCATATCAAGTACAGTTTTATGAAATTAATTTTTGTACAATATACTTACCTACATACAGATTTTTCTTGTGGTCTCTTCGATGTGTGCCATTTGGAGGGTACGTCTGATACGTTTACATATGTCTCAACTCTGTGCTTTTCAATAGATACCTACCTTTAATTTAACAAAATACTCACATAAATATAGGTAAATAGTTATAAAATACAACCATAAGCATAATTTATACAGGGTTATTTTTAATATTATTGCATTATCTATTTGTGAACGTACACTAAGCAATAACGGTATATTAGTTTTCTTCTATTTAATATTATCTAAAAATAAACAACAGCCCCCTTACCACCCCCCTGTAGTGCAGCAATGTTTTTCTTCTTTTTTTACGAAATGAGTGAAATGATATTTTAATGGATAAGATGAGGATCCACCTGTGGTTAGCGAGTATTTCAGCCACTGTCAAGTAATTAATAGCAAGGGCAAATACAATATGTACACATTATAAATAAAAATGGATGATGACAATGATAAAGATGGCGGATGATCAACGACCAGCAGTGTTTTTTTAAAGTTACTTTCTGATTCTGTCAGTTAACTCAGTACTATGGAGTGTAGAAGTAAAGGAGAATCATCTCCTATTGGAAAACAAATGAAAAAGTGTCCAGCTGTATGCTATAAATAACAGTTCAAAAACCTTCCACAGTGGCGCTGGTGTCGACAAAGGGTATGGTATGAATATAGCAATTGTAGTTAAAGAGTATATTATCATTGTCAAAATAATACCACCTGATGCGAATGTGGCGCCACCCTTATTTAATGCATTTCGATGGACACTTTTTCAATACACAGATGACTCTCCTTTACTTCTACACTCCATACTCAGTAATTGACAGTTACTGTTGAAACCACAATAATTTAGGACGTGTTGGTAAGGCCCCAGATAATAATTAAAGCGGTCATCTTACCCCCACCACTTATCTGTTTTATTAGTATTAAGTACTTTAATTTTTGACTGTTTACTAGTGTCTGCAAAAACTTTCAAAATCTATAAAAATAATATTAAAACCGTCCACCAACCCCTATTGGACCAGCGGGGCGATTTTCGTGCGATCGACATCCATCTCTATTCCAGACATGTCGAAACGAAACGTCAGATTGGTCGTATATTTTTCTTTTCTTTCCACATATCTCTACTATTAGAGATATGTGGAAACAAAAGAAAAAATCAATCTCTATAGATTGATTGTCAATCAAACGAAAATCGGGCCCCTGCGTGGTGGACTATGGTCTGAAGTCAGAACCCATTCAAACATTAGAAAAGTCACCCAGGCTGTAGCCCAGAAGTGGGACACTAAAATAAATTGCTAAAAGGTGCGGTGGTAAGACTCCTGTAATTTTACCAAGAGTTTGTACGTTAGTTACAAGGTACATACAAGACATTATTTCTACGTGCCGGTGCGGTGATAAGAGTGGGGCACAATTTGCTATGACAATTCTTTTACGTAGACGTTAGCGATTAACTCATGGTAGACCTGGACCCTATTTCATGAATTATCAATTTAATTTGTTATTCATTCGATATGAATTACCATTCTACTCCTACCTAAGATATTATTGATTCGATATAGGTAGGGTATTGTATTTTGTGAAATAGGGTCCGTAACTTTACAGTTCTTTGATCAGGCACCCAATTCTCACAAGCTCGACTTTATCTCTAATTCGACATTATGTAGAAAAAATACGACCTATTTTGTTTCGACATATTATGTCAAATTAGAGGTAATGTATTTCATGCGAGAATAGCCCCGCAGGTTTTTGTGAACTATTTAGATTTTACATTACATAAAAACATGTAAATAAGTAAAAACTTTTGTATTTTAGATTCAATAGCATAACATCACCGTAGTTTAGTTTATTTAGTTGAATTTTAATTAAATAACTCTGTATAAAACCTCAGCCATACCAAATAGTTATAATATTTCAAGCGTACATCATACATCTCAGTGTGAATGTTGTATGGAAAACAATGTTTAAATTAAGTTAAATTCGTATACAGACGCGAGCTAACTCGTCGACAGAAATAGGCACATTCGTAATTATATTTATTCGTTTTTGTAACACCAACAAGTGAATTTTGTGTTCAGTAAGTAATTAAAAAAAAAAAACAATCTCACTGGGCGGCGAGAAAACCCATTAAAAATGTAAACTCTAAAGCCCCCTCGACACGCTCAAGAATTATTTGCGCATACTTTGCGCAGCTGCACGAGTGTGCAGTTTTTGCGCAATTCATTTCATCTGTGATAAACATCGATCAGAATTAAAATGATCCGAGCCCTTACCGTCTTTTTAACAGTATTACAGTAACATTTCTTTCATTTTGTGACAGATGTTGCAGTGTCAAAATGTTTACTTCTTATTAAAATACTGCTATAAGACGAAATATCAATGTTCTTATTACCATACTCTTACAGTAATGTTTTAACGTTACTTTCAGTTATTGACGGTCAATAAGTTGAGTATAACATCTGTCCAAATATGATATGGGGTGGAGGTAAGGTACGGAAGTCCTTCTACCTCCTTTCCAAAATTAAGTTCCAAGAACTTCGTAAGTAAATATTACTTGAAACGCCTAGTGAGAAAATTAACGTCATACTTCGATAAGCTATATTATATAGGAGATTCCAGGCCAATAAATTTATCTTTATAAGGGATGTATCCCACAGTCTACCTCATTGTATATATTAAAAAAATTGGGCTAAAATAAGGAAAATTATGTAAGATGCTAATTTCCCTTTACTTACCTACGTTGAGCAATAATTTTTATTAAATAAAAATTGTGAATTGATCACTGCCTAAATCTACCAATTATTACTTTTTGTAAGTAATTTATAAATTATTGAAACGTGATTATTTGGCGATATTAATTATATGAAATGTTTGGTATTTCCCTAATTTTGAATTGTAAAAAAACATCAAATAGGTGCTTGTAGTTTTATCTACTCGCACCAAAAAACAATTGAAATCGGAGCATAACTAAATATGAAATGTTAAAATCATAATTTTAATATTATAACCTGTCTCATCATCACAAACTTCAATATTTTAATTGACAGACGTTTACTTTTGTTGTCTAAACAAATTTAACGATACGTATTGTAAAACAAGCTCTACATAGCTACCCTTAGGTACTGGGCTAACAAAAGCCAGCAGTCACTGGATTAGATTAGCTTGTTTTGCTTTTTATCTGTAATGCACTGTGTTTAAAACCGGCTCAAGACTTCTAAGTTGTAATCTACCCGATTTTATAATGCTTTAGACCTCGAGCATACTGGGGCGTCAAGTCGCGTGCATCTAATTTATTTCTAATACCAAAACGAAGTCTGTGTTAATATTAATAAAGATATAATTTCTGTGGTAAAAGTGGCCTTGAAGGATCAGTTTTTCCTATGAGTTTTGGTATTGGCATACATTATGACGCGCGCGTCTTGGCGTCCCATTGTGCCCGGGTCTTTACACAAAGCCCCGCGATTAGCCATTGCCAGTAACAGTGCATTTTACTATAGTGCATATTGTTTTGTGACTGAGCAATTTTTTATTAATATTTTGTATGTGGGCACGATTTGTTGAAAAAATCTGTATAATTATCGTTCGGAGTTGTGATTTAGATGACGTTATAGACGCCTTGAGATATGTTTTATCTGGTAATAACATCAAATTGCTTGATAATTTTCATGTCAATTAATCATTTATTTATATGATGTATACTTGCTTTGCAATTCAATAGATAAAATATTTTTATTTTAAATAGGCAATTAATGTTCAGTGGGTTATAATAAGTATTTACCTACTTTTTAAAAGTATTTAAATCAGCATATGTTCAATTCTTATAGGACTATATTTAAAAGGCGTATGGCATTTAGTTATTTGACATTATTTTGAAGTATAAGAAGATACTCATGTATTGTTAGTTCTCATAAGAAAGCAAGAATGTTGATGTTGATACCAGGTATGAGCCAACTATTAATCCCTATTATTTTTTGGTCTCAGGCTCACTCGACCCTTAATACATCAAGGGGCAGGCGGGTCCGAACTATTGTTTGTGCCCAATGTTGAGCTAGCGTGGTTGATGAATTAATGTTACTCATACAAGTTACATTAAATTAATTAGTTCATAAGATGCCGTCTGGACTTAGACGTTGGTATTTCTTATACGATACCTGCCAGTACAGTGATCATGGTCAATGAAATGGCGTTATAGATATTTATTTTAATTAATATGTTCATTATCTTGCTTAGTAATCGATGCCTGCGCTAGGTAAACATTGGCTGGGACGATTGGAGTTAAAATTAGGTAATGTGAAATATAATTTCACATGAGTGACTTTGGCAAAGCTCAAATTGTAGAAAAAAAAGAAATGGAATGTAAACTATTTGTTCTTTTAATATTTTTCCTGCAGAGTGCTATGTAACGTAGTTAGTTTGTTATGCAATAAGATTTCAGTTTTAGCATAGGTCATATATCTCTAGTCAGAGACACTTGGATAAAAATAAATTACCATTTACTTATTAAATATAATATATATTATTCAGCATAGGTACCGTAAGCGAGTGTTATAAGAGTAACTTATTGTTTTAAACATATTATTCATATAGTGTACAATTAGAGACCGACTGCATGTCATAATTATTATTTTATTATAAGGTACCTAGTAATATATATCTTATTATATATATTGTGAAACTTTTCTGTCAGTACTGTTGTTGGATATTTTTGGTGCTACGATGTTTTGGCTTGGCTAACTTAGCGTTAATTGTATATTATTATACATATATATTTAATATTTATTGGCGAATACTTCGGTTCTACTAATATTATTCGATTTTATAATTACTTTTTGTTTTTTATTTTATTTTATAGTTGTGCAATTGATAATCTATTTCGGTTTTGCGATTAAAAAGTTGAATAAATATTATAATGGCTAAGCCATTTTAACCTAAAATAACGCTTTAAATTATTAGCGTAGGTAATATTCTATTGTATCGATGGAAAAGTTTCAAGTCGACCTCTCACTGTCTTGTTGCAAAATTAATGATACAATGCGGATGGTGCTAAAGTGCTAATCGTGGCTATACTTATATAAATAATTAAATATATATTATATTGTTCTAAAGACACACTCAGTAGGTTGTATATTCTTTTTCAAAGTTGAAAGAGAGTTGTTATTTTTTTAAGCATCCCTCATTAAAGGCAGTGGGAGTTAAGCGTGTAAATATTTGTTTTACTGTACGTTAGGGAGCTATGAATGGATGGCAGGCTGTTGTAAACTTTAAAATACTTGAATTAGACGCGATTGACTGTGACTATTGTCTGTTTGCCCGTCGTTGGTACGGGATATAGTCTGCCGCGTAATTGGTGATTTGCCAGGGTATTACCGTACCCTGTGATCTCATGTATTATATTATACACCAGTTTTTTAAATATGTTAATTGTGAGAGTCGCAAAAACCATATTTCAAATAAGGAAAAATAAACATGTATCTTCATACAATTTTTCCTTAGAAGGCGTTGTTTCATTTTTGATCGCCACTGTAGATACCATACTGAAACACATTAGAAATATTATTATTTCAATAAGGTCATGTGTAACACTTTATAATAAGATTATTGTCATTACTATTAGTAAAGATGTGTTTAGAACGTGAGTTTACATACTTACCAGACATGTATAGCGCAACGTGCAACCGTGCCTACCCCTTCCAGGAATACATGCGTGATACATGCGTGTATTGTTATTATTATAATAGCGCAGAGACAAAATAATGTTAATTAAAAGCTTTGTTAACTAAATATGTACCGATCTTGAATGATGTAATGTTTTGTGCCAATTAATTGTTGATGAAAGCACGATGGTATACAATAGTAATGGCAATAAGTTTTACTATCATAAATCTACAAAAAAGGCCAATTAAAACATTTGATTTTATTAAAATATCAACTTGTGTTTTTTTGATATTCCACTTTTTAATTTGATAATTGCAATAAATCATTAAAATTATACTTGTGATTATTTTTTATCACCTATCACTTAGTATAATTAGAAATTGTCCCTAAATTATACCTATAGTAGGTAGCTACGTGAACAAATATTAATACTTATCTATTTGGTCCCTTATCATGCCAATATGTATCGAACTAGAATGTGTAACAAATAAATTAGTACAATTTTATGAACATAAACCTTTCTACCTACATAAAACCTCGACTGGTTACGAGTTCAAGCATCGTTCAGCGCTTATTCAGGCGAACAAGTTTGAGCAGTTAAAAAAATAAAATAAAATTTTAGCACCCACACGCGCAAGCGGTTAACTGCGCAAACTGCATAGTTTGCCTCATGCTCATATTCAACTTGTTTGCGCAAGTAAGTGCGCAGTATCTCTAGCATGTGAAATTGGGGCTTTAAGAACCCGTGATATTTTAAAAGCGTAGTTGCGGTTCTACTAAAGTTGAACCTTTCTAGACATTTATTAGAAAATAATTGCCCCCTAGGGAAGGTTTCTTAACAAATACTTATTACTGTTAGTTACTTATTATACTATCTAATATCTATCTCTTCGTACAATAAAATATTATTATTATCTGGATGAGACTTGATTAAATAAGTTCTACAAGCAGAGCCATCTATTGTATTTGTATGATACTGTGTTCAAAACTCAGTCAGTATTTTACCGCCATCTTGTATTGCAATGACGCATTAATTTTTGTTCGTTTAAAAATAGATGTCACTAGTAGTGTGCTAGTTAACTTTCTGTTATCGTAGACTTTGCAGTTTGCACACACATATTAGATTTTATATTATTTATGCATGTAGTTATTAGCTTTTGTGATAATAACAAGCTAATTATGTTCCCTATGATGGGCTTTATCCTTCTGATAACTTAAGCGATAAAATTGTAAATCACACTACGATCACGAATAAAAATATGTTCGTCGTAGATTAGGAGGCATGTACTTCTGTGGTGTTAGCACGCATGTCAAGACAAGACCTCTGTCACGGATTGGCTCGGTCGCCATTTGTCATTGTCTTATTTCATACGAGAGAAAGATATATAATCAACATATTCTGTGACATAAGTCTAGTCTTGGCGCACATGCTATAACTACTGCAATGATATAAGATTTCAAATGTTTGTTATGTTTGTTTGTTTCTCAACTGTATCAAGAAAAAAAACTCGAAATAACAAGTTATCATAGTTCCTACATATTGAATTGCAGATTATTTGTACGGTCTAAGTGACCTTAAATGTATGACCATTGTGTAGTGAAATCTTGCAAGCAATTATAATTTATAAGTAGGTACCTTCTTCTACAACCTTGTAAAATTTAAATGACTGCGTATTATACGTACGAGTTGATTGACGCGAAATAAGGAACATCACATTATAAAAAAATCTGATTTATTAACAATAATAGTGCCATTTGTTCATATAAAATATCATTTGGAATGATTAAATCGTAAATACAATAAACAATATTCTCTTAGGTTGTACCTATATAAATCCTATATTCCATCCACCACTGTCCCACGAGAGCTTTGTGACGTTTAGTGATTTTTTTTAAGTATAAAATTGCCCCGTACCAAGTCCATAACCACATTAAAAAACCAGTTCGGAAAAAACTAGTTTAAAGTTTGGAGCGTATCGCGTCAATTCTGCCAGCGGCTTGCTTCTGTAGATCCGTCAGTTTCATCGCGAGTCCCATGTTGCCCTGAATCTTGATTTTCCCTTGGAAGAACGCCTTCTGAGGGTTGAGTTTCCCGGAAATTAGGTCAACGACGTCCTCGTCGCTGACTGAGAAGGTCACGTCGGGTTTCTCTGATCCGTTGTAAGTCACCTTGCCCTTGCCTTCTTTGGCGTTGACAACCCAGTACCCCTCTTGTCCGTTGGGTCCGTTTCGCACTTTGAAGCCGTATATCCCTCTGACTTTCTCGATGAGGTTGTCGCTGTCGTTCGCCATCGCCTCCTCGAGGATCTTCATGTATTTGAAGACTTTGAAGTCATCGGGGCTGCTGGCGATGGCCGCGACTGCGTTGGGAGAGACGCCGGAGAATCCTTTGCGATACATGGTGATGACTACTGCTCCACCGAGTCCCAAGTTGTGTTGCAATGCGATATTGGCGCGGGGGACCTGTGGGTAATAATAATGAGTTAATAAATCATACAGTCACTGAGGAGTGTAAGTTATGAGAGTAAATTCACAGTGGATGGGAAAATTTATGATTCGATTTCGTTTCGACAGATCACCAATAGCTCCTGTAGGCTTAGCATGACCGTGTAGACATAAGTTTTATCTCTTTTAACTGTCAGTTTTGTCGAGAAAATGACGTGACTAAGAGATTTTTGTACTGTAATGGTTCGGTTTGACGTCATTTTCTCGACGAATCTGACAGTTGAAAGAGATTAAACTTATGTCTACGCGGTCATGCTAAACCTACTGGAGAGTCAAGATTCGCGCGTCCAAAATATTTTCCAATACCAAAACGAAATTTGTGTCAATATACATAGAGTTTGAATTTTAATATTGCACAAAATTCGGTCGCACTGTTCGTGACATTTCGTTACAGAAATAGATTTTTACGAGTCAATACGGTTCGTTTGTAGTATTGACAAAAATATTCAAGCGCGCGTTTTGACGCCTCAGTCTGTGCAGAGCTTAACACGCTAGGGGTTTCGTAAGAACGAGACATGTATGTCTATATTAAAATACCCGACAACTCTTATGGGTAAGGTTAGACTTTAAGACCGTTGAACCTTATTCCGTTGCGTTTCTTTACGCGTTGCATGACAGTTAATACAGAATAAAAAATAATGTTAGTCGATACCTCGCTATAGTGTCGGACATGTAGATATATTCTAATTAATTATACATTAGGGAGGTACACGAAATATTTGCTTTGGCTACAAAATTTTGTATCGTCATTATTTTAACATATTTTGCATTGGGAAGACGCGCGTATAATTTTATTTAGCAATACCCAAACGAACTCTGTGCATATATATACATAAATAATGAATTGCGTTGGCAAAAGCCACGCGACCTCCCGTCATCATTCGGTCGCGTCTTTTATGACATTGTCTTAAAAACTGAGCTCTTTCTACGAGTTAATACAGTTCGTTTTGCTATTGGCAAAAAATTGGTCGTGATAATATTGACGCGCCTGTGGATCCAGAGCTTTGTTATTAGTCGCGTTTATTTGGACTGACTAAAAAGATAGCTTAATATTTGCTACCTGTAATCGGAATATCCCATGATAGCTCAAAGCATTTATATAATATTTCCTCAAAGATCACACCTCGAAATAATTATATTGTATATTATCTGTTAAAGGTTCTTAACAAAAAGTTGCTTGACCAATGAGTAGATAAGTTGTGCAATACGAGTTCCCATGCAAGCTCTGCTTGGAGGTCAGACTAATTACATAAGTGTAAGGTTATATAAATACAAAAGTCATTAATATAAATGACCCCTAATAACTTTTGTGCAAATGATGTGACGCTTCGTAAGCATAAATCGAAGGCTGATAAAAGACTTAGATGCATTAATATCTTCACGTCACACTGAGGTGTCCAAATTCACGTGTCAAAATATTTACCAATACCAACTCTATAGCAGTATACATAAAGTATAAATTTCTGTGGTTAACGACGCGCGCTGTTCGACACCCCAATGTGTGGACTTTATCGTACCATGCTATATGTGACCACAGCGACGATACACATGCTATCATAAGCCGTCTAGATAAGACTTAGAGGACTAGCACGACAAGACATACCAAGACTAATGTGACGCCAGGTCGCTCAATGTCTTATTAAATACAAGAGAGACAAAATCGGCATATTTATGTGTGCCATAAGTCTTGTTTTGGCGCACAGGCGAGCCGTGCTGAAGACCAAAGTAGGTAGGGCACTCACAGAACAGGATGACCAGTTTTTTTCTCATTAACACTCAAACAAATAAGTAGGTATATAGTAATATGAGGTGCTAATATAGTACTAAAACTTTATGGTTAATGGTTTATGGATAGGAACATTATTTACTTATGTAATACTTAAACTCTGTACCCAGAAGCTCTGCCCCTGTAGAGGCAATATAAATTGTTCGCCAATACCAAAAAGGACTGTATCAACTCATACAAAAAGCACTATTTCCAACGAAATGTCATCAATGACGCGGGCGCATTTTGACACGTGATTGCGTGACTTACACAGAGATTCAATATTTATGTATATTGACAAATAAAAATCGCCAGACAACACATACTCATCGTATGATCCCAAACTAGGCAAACCTTGTACACAATGGACTGGGAGCGATCCCAGTTACACACAAAGAATATATTTTCAACAAAAGTCTAGTTAATTCCCCAAGGCGGAACGAGTAATCCAATAATGGATGACATCCTGCACACTTTACAGTACAAATATTAAACCAAGAGAGACACTAACCAGTAGATATTTGAGAACGCCGACAAGTAACTCACTGAGATTTGATTTTTTAAAACACGCAAATCTAACGTTATATCTTTGGAATTAAAATGATAAACGTATGGCATATCGAAGGAGTATAATCATAATTAATTATTCGATAAACGAATATCGTAAATGATTATTGGTTATTTACTTATTACATTCCAATTTGTTTTCAGTGTTGGTTGGCTGATTAATCTGAAGAAGCAATATTCTTTTACATAAGTGCATATCGATTTATGTAGGTAATTAGAGATTACTAAGTACCTACCTGCTTATGATTTAAGTATCCGATAAAACTTTATTGGGACTTGGTACGGGGACATACAAAAATGCGTCTACATAAAACACAGTCATGATAATTTAAACATACAGTAAATAAATATCGCCAGACAACACATACTTATGCCAATCTAAGCAAAGCTTGTACTATATGTACCATATAATGGACTGGGGGCGCTCCTATTTACACCCAACCCAGGCCCTGTAGCATGACTGCGTATACATAAGTTTTATCTCTTTCAACTGTCAGATTTGTCTAGAAAATGACGTCACACCGAGCCACGTCCAGTACAAAAAGCTCGAAGTGACGTCATTTGCTCGACTAATTTGACAGTTGAAAGAGATAAAACTTATGTCTACACGGTCATGCTAAGGGTGCAGGGCAAATTCCGAAATCTATTAATAGTGTAACCCCACCCGGTACAGTGAGCCGTAAGAAATCAAAGTGATGTGTGTACCGAGATGAGAGCAATGAACGCATTGTAAACATGATAAACTTTAGTTGTCCATAGTGATCATAATTTATTATTGTTTATCAGAGCCATACATGGCCGCCCGGCCGGTCACTCAAGACTCAAGAGTAAGTATGTACTGTAATTGTAGCGCCAAGACTAGACGTATGTCACGGAATATCTTGATGTATTGATGTGAAGGCAAGTCCAATAGTTGATTTGTCTGAGGACATAACTAAAGGCAGAATTACAAGTTATGTAGTGTAAACTGTAAACCCGCCGTAACGCATATCTTTCGAATAGTGAAAGTAAATAACAGTTATTTATAGAAGTTTCTAACGCATGTCGCGTAATCAAGAAACCAGATTCGTGATGTTAATAAGAAAAATATGTACATATTATGATTTGTTTAAAATAGGATATTTATGTTTAAATCGAATGTCTAGGCATATAGTTGGACTTTGAAATATGTCATTAATTAAATTAATTTAAATCACCCTTGCTTGTATTGTCATACAATTAAAATTCCCAGAGCTAAATAATAAAATTATAACATTTTATAGGACAACACAATAGTAAATGGATACAACAGACATAAAATACAATCCACTTATACACAATTTGGAAAAACCATGACAAGGAGACACCTGTCTCCTCAGTTTTACCTGGTGTGCAACATATACCCCAAGCATTACAAAACCTATTTTAACCAACCTGTCTCTCACCGGCCTCCCCGCGGAGTTGCCAGACCAGCTCAGCGCACTGTGCCAGCCCTGTCGCGCCCAGAGGGTGGCCCTTCGCTATCAAACCCCCGCTCGGGTTAACAACTACCCTGCCGCCATAAGTATTGTCCCCGGCATCGATAAACTTCCCTGCTTCCCCTTCTCCGCACAACTGCAGACCTTCGTATGTGATCATCTCATTTGCAGCGAAGCAGTCGTGCAACTCTACAACGTCGACATGCTTCGGAGACACACCAGTCTTTTCGTATACTCTTTTAGCGGCTAATGCAGTCATATCGTAGCCAGCTACTTTCATTAAACTGTTTGAGGTGAAAACATCAGCTGTGTCCGTAGCCATCTCCATACCAATGATCTCAACAGCCTTGGACTGGAGCCCGTATCGGATAACAGCATCCTCAGACATGATGATGGCGGCACCGGCTCCATCGCTAGTGGGGCAGCACTCCAACTTTGTCAGCGGGCCATAGATCTTTCTAGATTTCAATACTTCCTCTACGGTATACTCCCTCTTGCCCTGCGCGCGCGGGTTCTTGACACCATGACGGTGATTTTTCGCTGCAATCTTAGCAAGATGGACTTCCGTAGTGCCATACTTCTTCATGTGCTCAATAGCAGCGTTACCAAAGTACTGTGCGGTCATCGGTGAAGCTGACAGCTCGGCCAGGTCAGCCATTTTGAGGGTGAGCTTATCCAGTGGGTTCGTTCTATCGGGGAAGTTGCTGCCACCGAGCGCGCCCGGTGACATTTTCTCGAATCCGACCGCTAATACAACATCAGATATGCCACCTTCTACGAGTTGTTTGGCGAGGAAGAGGGCATTGGATCCTGTTGAGCAATTGTTGTTCACGTTGTAGATGGGGATACCGGTCATGCCGACCTGATAGAGCACGCGCTGGCCGCAGGTGGAGTCTCCGAATACGTAGCCGCATACCGCTTGTTGTACATCGGAATATTGGATTCGGGCGTCCGCTAGCGCCGCCAGGACGGCCTCCTTCCCCAGGTCGGGGTAGTCCCCGCCCGTCGAAGGCTTGATGAAATTCGTCATCCCCACGCCCACAACGAATACTTTTTTACCCATTTTAGAAATGTAAATAATTACCTCTCGACAATGGCGACAGCTGACCCGCACTGCTTTGTTCGCTCGCTAGAGTGAACTGTGAACCGTGATACGCAATTCGTTGGTGGCTTGCTATCGCACTTAAGCCGCGGCAACAAAATGCTGATAATAATTTGTATCTTGTTGATAAAGACTAAGTACTGAATTATAGTATGGTGGGCCGCTGGCTGACAAAGTCCAACAACGTTGTTCAACGTTCGTTCGCTAATTATTAGGTACCTACTTTTCTTTGAGTTCGTCCAAGTCACTCCGAGTTCGTCGATTTCTTCACCTCCCTCCCTTGCCTGCCGGACAGATTAGAAACAGAAATTGCCAAGTGGTGACAGACGCTGGCTGACTGACAATCATTGGCATTTGACACCATAGCTTGACACTGAAAGATGATTTTTTTATGTTGACACATGGTTGACACCATATTTTGTGGACTTGCCAGTGACATTTAAGCACTGGATACCTAAAACGGGCAGGCGCGCAATATCAAGAGCTACAAAAGCTACACTTTTAATTAAAGGTCGTTTACTTTAAAACTCCATTAAAAGTTCTTCTTGTTTTTTACGAAATGAGTGAAATGATGATATTTTGATGGAATAAGATGAGGAATGCGATTAGCGGTATTTATGGCAATGTTGAACTGAAAGGCTTCGTTCCTTCATCTGCGAGAGACCCTGTGTAATCGTACGTATACTTCTTGATTGTTCGAGTTAACAGGGCTAGCAACATTGAATTCGAAAATTTATTTATTTAATTTTAGGGATGTACTGGGGTGTACCAACGAGTAAGGCGATTTTCGAGGAATCTCAAAATATCGTGTACATTTATTTTGTATTTGCTTTAATCACAAAATATGAAATAAAAGTAATTAATTCGTCTATATTTGAATGAAAATGATACAGTGTAAAGTAAACATCGGTAGGTAAAATGGTTGGCTATATAAATATTATTATTAAGTTTACAGTCAATTACACGTTTACAATGGCTTAGAATGTGTAGAATCAGTTAAATATAAAATAAAAGTATTATGTGATCGTCTATTGAATAATTAAAGTTAAACGTATGTTGAATCAATAAACGAAGATATTGAGTATCCTGATACTTATTATATTTACTACATTATAGGTCCTGAGAAAAATGAGCCGTCGTGGGACGCCTGGCAGATGTTAAACATATAACATAAAAGTCGTAGCAGCGAGTGAGCGGAGTCAGCCGGTGGGCGGCGTCTAAGCGGCGGACGATGCGTGGCCACATTTAAAACTATACTCTAAGCTTTAAGTAATAAGTTTGAATTTAGTTGTGGTGAACACCAAAAATCAGGTTTACCCCTCGCCTATAGATGTTTCACATAAAAAATCGACTAAAACTATAAATTCATAAATAATAATCGTTAAAGACATCATTATTTGATTTGATTGATTGATCGGACCACATATTCTGCTGAAGAAGTTCTGAGATTTTATTGTGTGGTGATAAATTGTAATTTTGGTTCCTAATTGTTACCCTAACGAAGTATCACGATTTGCGTTGGTGATTGAAAAGCATTTTTGCGCTGTTATTTTATCCATTTGATCGGATATCGTAGATATTGCGAGCAAACAATGTCCATGTTCGGAGCACTGATGGCCGACGTGGAGGATGATCCGTTCTTTGGGTGAGTTTTTCCAATGTTTCCATTTGCTTTTACTTCACAAAACGTAACTATACACATTCTTGGTACTTATTTGATTAATAATTAGAGTCATAACGTTCAATAAAACGTATGTTTGTGTAGAAAAATGCATGTGGAAAAATGACAATGCGCGCGTAGGGTAGGATTTTTCCGCGACTTTGTTGTCAGAAAAAACGTGTTTTCTCAGATCGCATATGAGGCACATGCGTCAGATGAACAACATGATGAACTCGATGTTCTCCGACCCGTTCGGCATGTTCGGCGGTGGAGTCCCGCTGTCCATAATGGCCCCGGGTCGCAGCAACGCAATGATGCCCTTCATGCCGCAGATGCCGTCTATGGACAGAATGTTCGCAGGTTCATGTAAGGATCTCTTCTAATTGTCTAATAAATTACCAACCACGAAGTATAGAACTGCTTTTGTTTACAATATCATATGATTGCTTGATAATTCAGTGCCTCAGAGAATTAAACAGTTTGGTGAACAACTGATGTCTTTGGATTATGTTGTGATATAGTTAGTCAACATAGGATACATACCTAGTTATGTTATAAAAAATGGTGTGACCATAATTTAAAGTAGACTAATTAATACCATTTAAGATTTGAGATGGTAATTTTATTTATATATTTCATGACACACCATGTAATTTGATTTGTTGGACTGTGCCGCAGAAACATAAGTATAATTTTTCACAGGACTTTTTGGAATATGCCCTGGTCTGGGTGGATCTGTGTTTGCCCGCAGTCCATTGTATGGTGCTATACCTTGTTTGGGATCATACAATGAGTATAATGTTGTCTATTGACATTTATTGGGAGTTATCAACAATCCAGTGAGGGTTAGCATGTATGTCAAGACTAGACTTCTTGCTTGCTTACTATTTGTCTTTGTACATACAAGAGTAAGAGATAGACATATGACATGACACAACAGTTGTGTAGTCTTGGCATGTATGCTACTATAAATACCATATTATATGACTATGTCTGTATGATTTATAGACATGGATGGTGGCAGCATGGGCGGCGGCATGGGTGGAGGCATGGGTGGCACTTCCTTCAGCAGCAGCACCGTTGTCATGTCTAGTGGACCCAACGGAAAGCCACAGGTTAACAATATTTAAAAAAAACTTCTTATCGCTCAAGTTCAGAATTATGTCTCCTTCACACTGTGGCTACGATGCGCGCAAGTAAAATTTTTGGCAATACCAAAACAAACTGTATTGACCCATGGAAAAAGTAGATTCAACACACCGGCAGCGCAAGCGAAATTTGATGGGTGGGGTTACGACCCTACTTTCAATACAGAAATTCTAGGTTTATGCATATTGTCACAGAGTTTGTTTTGCATTGGCAAAATTTTGGTTGCGTGTCTTTTGACACCCCAGTGTGTGGGAGGCTTAATTGAAACAACAGATTTTTCCACTGTTTATGTACCCCTATTGGATATGGGTGGTGCTTATGGTAGCTAGCAGATTGTAACACATTCACTTTTTCTTTTTAGGGTTCCATACCTAAAAAGGAAAAACGGAACTCTTACAGGATCACTTTGTTTTCCGTCAGTCTGTCTGTCAAGACCCTTTTTCTCAGAAACGCGTGAATGTATCAAGTTGAAAATTATAACAGAGACTTATGTCTGTGATCCCTTGGGGTAAAAAAATCAAACTTCTAGGTTAACGCAATCAAAAGATACGGCGGTTTATGGTGTATTTTCAGTACATTTGCACAGGAATCAAAAACCTACAGGGTACTTCCCGTTGACCTAGAATCATGAAATTTGGCAAGAAGCAGGGTCATATAGCACAAGTGAAGGAAAAAATCCGAAAACTGTAAATTTATTGTTAGAAAATGATTTTTTGGGATTACAATCTTATTTTGTAGTTACTTTGTATGGAGACCAGTATACCAACTACAAAGTTAAGTTTGTCTCTCTACCCAGTTTATCTTCTCGTGACAGTAGTGCTCTGTGCTTTCACAGTTTAGGTATGGAAGCATCTGTGCGCGTAATTTATTACTTACTTCCACTATTAGATATAACCTCTCAGTTTGCCATGTTATAATCGGCTGTGCTATGAATACAGGTGTACAGCTCATCAAGCAGCACCAAGATTGGCCCCAATGGCATCAAGGAGACCCGCAAGACGCTCCAAGACTCCCGTACTGGCACCAAGAAGATTGCTATAGGTAAGTTTCAACCATAGAGTTATTAGGAAAAGGTTGTAGAGTCCTCAGCCATGTTTAGTTATGGAAAACCGGTCTGTTTCTGAAGCAGTACCTCATTTTACCTTGTGTGGTGCATCTCATTTGAGGTGACGCATCAGTCGAGCGCATATTAACTTTGTTCGTTTATTTAGCTTACTCACTCACTTGCGATGAGATTAAAACTTCTCAGCAACTTTTCACATGAGACATGAGGAGCTTGTAAATGATTGAGGCAGTTCAATGTAGAAATTCGAGTTACTCATTCAATTTGTCAATGTGACGACCTTGAATGAGTTCACTCATGAGTGAGGCACACATCTCTAGACACAATTTCTAATGATTAAATAATTCTATAGACTAACTATCTAGAAAATCATGCAACCATACAGGTTAGGTATGCTTATGATCAATGACCATATCAAGGAGTGAAAGGCTATTTTTTTAACTTTACAGTCCAAAGACTAAAGAGGCGGCGTATCCTGGAACTGGATAACTGCATCTGATACCGTATAGAGATGTCCCATTGGGGATCATAGTCTGACCTTTATAACACCACACAACACATCTGCTCATAGTCTAGCTGACTGATCGCACGAAGGAGCACAAAAAAAAAAAAACTTTACAGTAGAGTATACTCATAGAGATTCCAAATATATATATGAGTCAATATCGCCCAAAAGTGTTGCAAATAGCCTTTCACCGAGGGGTGACTGTTATGGTGGTTTTCAGTTTGATTTTGTAATGGATTTTTAAATGTTACTACAAGTTATAAGCAGTGGTAGCCCACTGGTCGAACGCACGCCTTGCAACCAAAGTGTGCAGGAACAAACCCCGGCTCGCACCTCTGGGATTTATGTGCGAATCTCATTTCCATCTGGATTAACACTTGCCATGAAACAGTGAAGGAAAACAGCGCGGGTAAACCTGCACGTCTGAGGGAACTTAACTAGTTTTCGATAGATGTGTGAAGTCTGCCAACCCGGAATGGGCCACCGTGGTGGACTATGGCCCGAATCCCCCGCGCATTGAGGGGAGGCCCGTGCCCAGCAGTGGGACGTTAAAAGGGCTGTAGTAGACAAGTTATACGCCCATACTACAACGTAGAATCTGACTACCTATTTGTAAGTGCTTTTTGGCCTAGACGATTAAAAAAAATTGAATTAGATTTTTTGGTTTTTGTAGATTTCATTATTATATCCAATTTCTAAAACCCATAATATAATCACCATAGATCATTTTGAGGCATCCCAAAACAATGTTTTATCTATGAAGGCTGATCTAATTTGCTTCATTAGCACAATACACGAAACATGACGCATAAAGAGCTAATTGTCAGTTGACAAGGATTATGTCATACATATTTGTACAGTTTCTTTTTTTTTTTTTGCTCATATATGTGAGCAGGCTAAAGTCATTGAGACCATACCGCCTCGTCTTACGTTTTTCTTCTCTTAGTTGGGATAAAATAAAGTTCAATTTCATTCGTATTTGTACAGTTTCTTCTGAATTTCGCGTTGTACGTAATATTCATGGAGATATTATAACGGAGATGGCATTTCGAGCCCGCGCTGCCGTAATTTTTTCTGGTTTATCTGACTCCGCCATTGTTGTTTTTCCATAAAGTTGGAGTATAATAAAGGTACATGAGGTAACAATGGCGGAAAAATCGCCGCAGAGCTATACGAACAGTGGAGTCTTTATGGGTACTCTAGATACTCTATGGCAGTGTTTTTCAACCTGTGGGTCTCGACCGCTCGGGGGGTCGCGAAGCCTCTTTAGGGGGGTCGCGAAGCTTCTATATTTATTTATTTATTTATTATTAGCCTTTAGATTAGTCAGATGCTATATAATGTTAGTGGTAGATAAAAAACATCAGTAATTTTAAGTTTCTGCATCTGTGTGCCTTTTGGCAAAGGCCTCCCCGCAGTCTTCTCTATTCTCTCTCGCTTGCAGCCACCCTTGTCCAGGTTCTGCCAGCCATTCCCACAATTTCATCTTCCCAGCGTCGAAATTGTCTTCCTCTTTTTCTATTCCCATCTTTTGGGTACCATGTGGTGATAATTTTGCTCCATTTGTCTGGACCCCTTATGATTTGCCCGGCCCACTTCCATTTCAGATGTTTGATTTTGGAGGTAACATCGGTAACCCTTGTTTTGTTTCTCAAGTCTTCGTTTCTTATTTTGTCTATTCTCCTCTTCCCAATCATACTTCTTTCTATGGCCCTTTGGCAAATCTCGAGTTTCATTCTGTGTGTCTTTGTGAGTGCCCATGTTTGACAACCAAGCTTCTATAGGGGAATTGCAAAAGGTTGGGAAAGCTACTGCAGTAAAAAAAAAGTTTAAATTAATTATACATTTAGCTGAATCCTAACTATGCAAATGAGTAAATATGTTGGATTTAATATTTGTAACAAAATAAAATACATGAAAAAAAGCAACGAGTAGGGGGGTCGCGAAATATTTCTTCACACTAAAGGGGCAGAAAGAAATATACCAGGCAAACGTGAGTGGAAATCTCGGAAGAGGGCGCCCGAGGAGGACCTTTCACGACCAGATTAACGGTCTCTTCCAGAAAGGTCAAGTCCGTAGCACCCTTAACCGACGGAAGTGCATGAAAAGATGTATGACAGTGGATGAAGCGAAAGAGGTATGTCAGGATCGTAGCGTGTGGCAAACGGTAGTCTCTGCCTACCCCCATGGGATACAGGCGTGAGTATATGTATGTATGTATGTACTAAAGGGGCCGTGTCATGAAAATGGTTGAAAAACACTGCTCTATGGTAATATCTATTAGACTATGAAGCCCTGTGCCCACAGGCGCGTCAAACTCGCGCCGGCCATCTTTTGCTCATACCAAAACGAACTGTATCAACGAATCTAAAAAGCTTTGAAGAATATTCAACGAAATATAGTCGATGACTTGAGATCGCGCTGCTAAGCCTATTACAACAGAAATTAAGTCTTCTTGTATATTAAATTGACACAGAGTAAGTTTTTTTAATAATTTTTCGTCGACATTTTTAAACACTTGCAAGATCTCGATGCTAAAGGACTCTACCCACTTCAACGTATCATACCATGACCGTGCTATGAACGTATCAGACACGACAAGCAACACGATACGCTCTACTATGCCCACTAGAGCGTATCAATTACGTATCAAAGTCGTATGTATCGGCTTAAATGACCGGAGCGTCATGCACAGAGCGTATCGCCACCGGCTAAATATTCTCGCCGACAATACTTGCCGCTCCGTGCATGGCACGCTACGGTGCTGGTCGGTAACGGAACGGGCTAGTGGGCATGGTCTCATACTTTTAATACAGAGAATATTTTTATGCTTGACATGTTCATAGCACGGTCATAGTATGATACTGTGTAGTGGGCAGAGACCTTTATGCGAAATATACATTCACAGTTTTGTGAATATTAATATCCCTTCATAGATGCACCCACGGGTGTGTCCTTAGGCCACCACACAATACTTGTGACAACTATTAATAGGTCTGTAAAGCAGAATCTATGATAGATAAGTATAGTCTTTCAACACTAAACATACATACATAACATCTACATATTAGCTGCCGGATACAGGGTGTTTCAGAAGTCCGAAATAATACTTTGACGTTTGCATCAGTATCGGGTATACAACTGAATGGTATAAAATTTTGATCGAATTCGACCATGTTTTTCCAACTTTTTTTTCGTCCTCAATTTCTTTTGTAATATCTCGAGTTCTATGTAAAAATTGCAAGTTCTGTTTTGTGAATATTGGTAGCCGCCCCTCATAAGTGTTGTTTACACTGCTGAATAGGGTTATGGATGTACCCAAAGGTCAGAACACGATACCTGTGACAAATATTGAAAGGTTTATAACTCAGAAACTATGATAGGTATAAACTATCTTCACTAAGCATTCACATATGAGCTACAGTATATGTACCCAAAGTATTATAACGGACTTCTGATACACCCTGTATATACCTAAAGTATTATTTCGGGCTTCTGATCCACCCTGGTTATTGTAATAGTTTTTAGTGCAAAATACTGCATACTTTCCGCAAACTGTTTGAAAGCCAATAATGTGTAGGAACTTGCATTTCTACCACATAACTCACGCGTTCCAGGTGTTCGTAGGGCTGTGTGTTTCCAATAACTGATATTGCGTTTGTGGTCACGATACTATAATTTATTTATTTATTTAATAGGACATCCAAAAACTGTAGCATTAATAACATATTAATACAAATAAGGAAAAACTAAATGCACAGTTAACAAAGGTGCCGCAACATGCATAAGTAAGAGGAATAACATAAAAGGAACATTGGTTATAAATGAAAAATAAGAATGCGGTAATGAGTGACTAGAAGGCCAAATCCACTTCGTGTAGAATTGATCCTGAAGCGAAATGGACCCTTTGCCCTTCGTCATTAAGTCCAATGTGCGCATTAGTTATTCTAACAAAACTATTATTTTATTTATTCATGAATTTATTACCACGATAACGTAGTTTTTACAATACAATACAATACAATATTTTTATTTGCACAAAACACGGGTAGGTTCAAATATACAATAGCTTGCACATTGATGTTATTAAAATTAGTGTCAGATCCATCATGTTTTACCATATCATATGGTGTACAAAGATGTTCTAAGATAAATGTAGTAAAATTATTATAATTATTTTAGTTTAAATAATAATATTAACCTAGCTAGAGTTTATCTTGTAAGAAGTTATTGATACTGTAGTAACATTTTTGTATCAGTAACCTCCTAAACCGTAGTCTAAATACATTTATATTTAGGTCCCTATAACACTTCGGAATTTTATTAAAGATTTTAGGCGCCATACATACTACACTTTTATGGAGAAGTGCCGTCTTTGAGGGATGCAAACAGAGTCTATCATTGTCTCGTCGATTTCTTTTGAGAATATCAGACTCTTTTGGAAACTGTTCAGGATTAGTTTTGACGAATAAAGCAATTTCTAATATGTATAAGGACGGAAATGTCAAAATTCCATATCTAGTGAAGTATGATTTGCAACAGTCTGTCGTCTGTAGATTAAACATAGCCCTAATACAGCGTTTTTGCATTTTAAAAACAGATTCTTTTTCAGTCGAATTACCCCAGAAGATAATTCCATATCTGAGAGAGGACTCGATCAGCCCATAGTATGCCGAAATATACTGCATATATACATATTTATATATATATACATATTTATTTGAGATATACCAGAGACTGTACAGGATTTTTCAGAATTAGGAAATAATACTTTGACGTTTGCATCAGTATCAGACATACAACTGAATGGTATAAAAAGTTGATCGAAATTCGACCATGTTTTTTTTTTACAACTTTTTATAAACGAGCAGGTTTCCTCACGCTGTTGGCCTTCAATCATAACCATTTTAGAAAATATTAATAAATAGTTTTCGTTCTTTAACCGACTTTGAAAAGGAGGAGATTCTCAATTCGTTTTTATTAAATTTTTTTGTTTTTACGAAAACGCGATCATAATATTCGTAGTTTGGAAACTAACTTGTGAGCACCCTACAGGCGACCACGCACTCCACCTGTGCAGATCATCTTTACAATTCCAACGTTCAAGAGTCATTCGTCTCGGTATTATTAGACGTCAGTGACGCAACCGTTTAAACATATTTTTTTCTATACAGAATGTATCAGAAGTCTGAAATCATATTTCTACGCTTACACGAGTCTTAATCGACCTTTGATTTTTCACTAATTTTAAATACTATGTGTGAGTGTTGGTAGAAGTCGCCAGTCGAAGTTTACACTGTTAAATAGGGTTATAGGCCGGCCAGCCGGTCGAAGTTTACACTGTTTAATAGGGTTACAGGTGTGTCCTAAGACAACAACACGCAACTTGTCACAAATATTCAAAGGTCTGTAACCAAAAAAATCTGTAGTAGCAGTGGTAGCCGAGAGGTCGAACGCACGCTTTGCAATCTACAGGTTCCAACCCCGACTCGCACTTCTGGGATTTATGTGCGAATCTCATTTTCATACGATATTATCACTTGCTATGAAACAGTGAAGGAAAACATCGTGAGGAAATCTGCACGTCTGAGGGAACTTGACTAGTTTTCGATAGATGTGTGAAGTCTGCCAGCACGCACTGGGCCAGCGTGGTGGACTATGGCCCGAATCACCCTCCCATTGAGTGCCCAGCAGTGGGACGTTAAAAGGGCTGTAGTAGTAGTAGTAACACAAAAAACCGGCCAAGTGCGAGTCGGACTCGCGCATGAAGGGTTCCGTATCATTATCTATAAAAACGCCAAAAAAATCACGGTTGGTGTATGGGAGCCCCCTTAAATATTTATTTTATTCTATTTTTTAGTATTTGTTTTTATAGTGGCAACAGAAATACATAATGTGTGAAAATTTCAACTCTCTAACTATCACGGTTCATGAGATACATCCTGGTGACAGACGGACGGACGGACAGCGAAATCTCCGTAATAGGGTTCCCGATTTACCCTTTGGGTACGGAACCCTAAAAACTACGGGAGTTAAGTGTAGTCTATCTTCAATATGCATAGACACATCAGCTACTTATATACCTAATATACTATTTCGGACGTTAGATACACCCTAGTTACATCACTAGTGAAACAAACCGTGGGCGGGTAATTTACGCTTAACTAAATATGTCTGCGATCGGGCAGTGTAGACGAGTTTTTATGTATTTATTTAATTCTTAGAAATATAATTCCCTAGAGTTCATGGTCTTCTAGCATTCTTGGCTTGCTGTTGTTTTTTTTTAAACTTATATCCGCGTAGTCTAAAGTTTCCAAATTCAAATTAGAGCCAAAATTGTACCGTATTAAGCCTCCTGCACACTGGGACTTCGAAACTCGTGGCGTCTGAATGTTTACATCATCAGCCGGTGACAGTCCACTGCTGGACGTAGGCCTCTCCCAAGATGCGCCACTGAGCCCGATCTTCGGCTCTTCTTCTCCAACCACTGCCCACCGCTTTGCGTATGTCGTCGCTCCACTTGGTCACAGGACGTCCTACGCTACGTTTGCCGATTTGCGGTCTCCACTCTAGGACAATGTTTGCCCATAACTAAATGTTTCCCAATACCAAAACTAACTCTGTGTCAATATCTATAAAGATTGAATTTCTTCGGTACAAGCCACGCCCCCACGCGTCAAAATTCGTTCTCGCTGTCAGTGTCATTTAGTTGAAGAATGAACTTTTTCTATGAGTCAATACAGATTTTTTTGGTATGGCAAAAGTACTAACGCTTGACTTTTGAAAAAAGTATGTTTGAGTATGTTCGATTTGTGCATCTGATACCGTTCGCCCGTGTCTGTGGATCCAGCTGCTTTGCCGCTGGTTGTGGTGTAGGATAGGAAAATGACGTTCTTCCGCAATCTCGTGTATTTTAAAGTATTTATACAAAATAATGTGTTCAGTGCCGAGTCTTTAATGGCAAGCAAGCAATAATAATGTACAGTTGACACTGACAGATACCTAATTTAGTTACGATGCTAGCGTTCCTATTCACGTGAATAAGGGTTCCTGTTCACGTGAATAAGGATTGCTATTCCCAGACGGGCGATCATCGTTAACTTAGGTGGTCACTAGATGGGGCGCCTTTACAGATACTGATTGATTATTTTCAGTTGTGTATCTGATACTGATACAAACGTTAAAGTATTATTTAGTTCTTCTGATACAACTGTATAATTGTATCAACTTGTATAATTGTCTCCAGGTCACCATATTGGTGAGCGCGCGCACGTGGTGGCACGCGAGCAGAATTACTACACCGGCGACGCTGAAGAGCACCAGGAGTTCATCAACCTGGAGGAGGAGGAGGCCGACGACTTCAACAGGTGATTGTCAACCTTATCACCAACTAATTACTGTACAATTTCGTCTGGAGAATTTGAATGGAATCACCTGCAAATCAGAGTCCAAATGTTATTATTTACTGGCGAGTACCTGGCGTGTGCTACTTAGATAGACTTTTGATAGATATAATAGACTTTATGAATGGACGTGTGAAAAGTGTCGCTTAGGCAAATTGTCTTTCACCCCTCGATATCCTAACTTATTCAGTGCTTCGAGTTAAGTGATTGGTTTTGTTTGGTTGCAGGGAGTTCCAGATGAAGGCGGGTTCTGTTGGGGCGGGTCGCGCGCGCGCCGCCATTACGGCCGGTGCGCACGCGCCACACGCGCCGCACGTGCCGGCGGGCGGGCCGCACGGTGCGCGCGCGCCGCCCCGCGACCACTCGCGACTCGCGCTGCCCGCGCCGCCCTCCCCTGAATACGGCACGTAAGTTAACCGGTACAACTTTTTTCAATTAGCTAGTCTGATAATGGTCCATGAAAGAGCTCATGAAGGGAAGCCTCCCTCTCACATTGAAAAGAAAACTCATGGACATGTGCATTCAGTGACGTAGGTGCAAAACTTGCCAAGCTAAAATGGAACTGGGTTGGACACATCTGCCGCATGTCAGAACAATACTGGGCGAATATAACCATAGAGTGGATCCCCGGTAATGCAAGAAGACATTGCGGCAGGCCCAGAAGGAGATGGCGGGATGAACTGGACTCCCATCGAAAAGAGTGGCCCATCTTAGTTCAAAATAAAGAAGAATGGAGAAAGGGGAGGGAGGTCTTTGCCCAGCAGCGGGACGTTATAGACTAATAGTCTGATAATCGGATTGGAGCGAGTGGAAAAAAGATAGCGAAGGCTATCGCCTTTCAGTGAGACGACGGTCAAGGCTTGAAATAAAAATGGAATTCTGATAATATGATGAAAATCTTGGGACAATTTTTGTGCGTATTTTATTTTTCTTTTTTGTAAAAAATAAATTTATCAGGTGGCTATATGAAAGAGACTGTACGTGTCCCCAAAGGTAGAGTTATATGTATAATTAATGTTTCAATGTATGCATACGTTATACTATATGTGTACCAGCAGCACTGACGTCCGCGTCTATACATTGACTTCCTACGTAAATAAAAACAAAAGCATCCGAAACTATTTTTTTTTCGACCATCTCGTTGGTCGTAAATATTCGTGGTCGCAAAATTCGACCAAGTGGAGTGCGGTCGTCAATGTATGTTCATTGTATTGTCTTACAATTTTATCTTTGACGTTGTTGTATGATATTATTAGTGGTATCTCTCTCTATGTAGTGTCGGCAGCATGCCCTGTTCGCCTGTGCCCTTATCGCTGCGGTATAGATACGCTTTTCTTTATTTATTTTTTTATTATATATATTATTTGTTCTCTATTATTGTTATTTATTGCGGAGGTGGATAGATGGAGAGTATTAAATGACGCAATCAAAAAAAGAATTGATTGCTTATTTACAAGTATTTTAATAATTCATAAATATCCATTGTCAAGTATGGAGATCAAATAAAGACTATGTTCAAGTTGTCTCTGAATTATTCTAAAACTGTTTTCTTAATACTTCGAAATGTAATCGAATCTCAATAGGAGTAAAATAATTTGTTAAATCACAAGATTCCTTCAACTTGTTCTGACATGAGAAACTAAACTAAATAAAGTTGAGAATAATTTATTTGCCAAAATAATTACAAAACAAGTTCAGTCACTCTGGTACTCGCACATAGTTACTGTGGGTCCCGAACTGGGCCCGGCCTGTGATTTGGGTTCCGTTATAATTAAATTGTCAAAAGCAAGCAAAGAACAATATAAACGTCCATCCACCGTCGCGCGAAGTAGCGGTTAGCGAGCATGGTGTATGTTCCCGCAGCAGCGCGCAGCTGTCGGCGCAGCACCGCCGCCCGCCGGCCGCGCGCCGCCCGCTGCGGCCCGCCGCCGCCGTGCTCGCCACGCCCGCCAGGTAAACACCTGCCACCCACCGCTGGCACATTTTGGCACTTCCATTCATTAAAGCCTCCGCAAACTGGGGCGTCGAAAACGGCGCGGCAAACTTTATGCCAATACTAAAATCAACTGTATTGTGATTCATGCAATAAGTTCATTCCAGCGTGACAGAATTGTGACACGTGCAGGTGTGGCCACAGAAATTCAATCCTTATGTATAGTGACATAAAGTTGTTTTGATATTGCCTAAAGTTTGAACGTGCGGATTTTGACTTCCCAGTGAACGGGGGGCTTAAATTTTAAATCCAATTGGGCTGGTGTAATGTACTGATCGAATCTCGATTCTATTTTGGTCTTTAGTTTCACGACAATTTAACTGTAATCCAAACACATTTTATTATATGAAACTTAGTTGACGAAATGAGAGACTCGATGGGTATTAATTTACTTGGTGATCCGTTTTGATAATTATTAACTTCGGATTCATTAACTTGGCCAAAATTTCCAAAAACTTATTCCAAATTTTCTTTTTCCAATCAGTTCCAGATACTGGAGAAGGCGTTACTACCATTAGAACATACAGTAACCTGTAACACGTAGTATTTAATGTGGTTATGTTATTATTTATTAATGCTGTAAATATATTTTGCTCTCAAAATTATTCTTATACATTATATGGTACTTATGTTTTATGCATGTGACGCTTGAATCCCAAATTTATAAAATGTTCCATCTAGTGACATTGTATAGAACTTTTGAACTGAAAAACGTCACTTTAGATGGATTGATATATAAATTTGCGGGTAAATATTATTATATGTATTCATTGGCATGATACGCCTACTCTATGCGCACAACTTGTTAAGTATTTTGATATTTCATATAAAATTTTACATCAATCTTTGGTGAATCATGTATTTATAATGTATTTACCAAACCTTAATATATTATATCTAAGGTACTTATTTAATTTTGTAACCAAGCCATGACTGCTTTCCTACAGTTTTTGTCTTATAACCTTTGGTGTTGCTTACTTATTCCCATTAAAAATATAATTTATAGAGGACATCATAAAATATGATAATACATTCTTCACGATAATGAAAAAGAATACTCCATTATATTCTTCATGCTAATACATCATCATCACGCCTGTGTTTCCCGAAGGGGTAAGCAGAGGTGCACTGTAGTGCGCCCACACTTCGCCGATGTATTTTGGTCCCAATGTAATAGGGGGCGAGCCTATTGCCATTATACCGGGCACATACCCCCTCAATACGAGGATGATTTGGGACATAGTCCACCACGCTGGTCCAGTGCGGGTTGGTGAACTTCACACGCCTTTTTATAGACGTGCAGGTTTCCTCACGATGTTTTTCTTCACCGTTCAGCAAGTGGTAATCATTGTTGAAAAATGACATTCGCACATGAAAAATTTCTTAGAGGTGCGGGCCCGGGATTTAAACTTGCACCCCTTACGTTCAAGGCGGGCGTTCTTGCTCACGAGGCTACCACTGCAACTCTTTTCTCTGCTAACTCTTTTATATTCTTGCATCGCCAGTGTCCGCGACGTGTACGGCGGCTCGCACCCGCAGCGTCACCGACACAAGCACCACAAGACGCACCGACACTCGCCCGCCGACAACTGAGCTGACACGACCCACGCACGAGCGATAGCGACCACTGGCTGAACGGTATTCACATTCCTATGCATATATATATTAATATATTCTCCTGTCAGCTTACAATGTTTTCAATCTGGGACGATATACCTCACTATTTGTCTATCTATAATGTAATATTGTCTATTACTTTTACATAACGATAAATAGTATTTTGCGTTACTTAATTTAAGTTAATTTAGGAGTATGTCTATATAAGTTCATTGTGATATATCCTCATGTGTATTCTAAAATATCTCACAACTACTTATGTACCTATTTTTTTATTGTAATAATTTTCTTACATATTTATTGGATTACAATTTAATTTGCATCGGAGTGTGAACAACACGTATTATTAATTTATAAAGATCACTGAGTTACTATCTTAGTCTTATCTGGACGATTTATGACTCGTTTTGTGTGATTTTTCTTATTAATTTGTTTTTATCATCTCGAATTTGCATAATAAATCGGTACATTTATTATTTATAGCGACGAATTTACGATTGCAAGCTAATTATTTCCAAAAAAAAGTGTATGGTGACGTTTGTTTCAATAAATTACTTTATTGCTTTCATTTTATAGTACATTTTTAGTTAACTCGTCGCTATCGCTCAATATAGGATGCGTTTCGTGATCCTTGTATTATGAACATCTTAACTGTCACCGATTTTACAAATGATTTCGGACCTTGACACGATGTAATCAAAGTGTAGAATATAATGTATGTTGTCGATACCAGCGCCCCTCGTGTTAATTTATCATTTGATTTCGGCCGTAGCATACATCGGAGGCAGAAGAAAATGTTTGAGTAAAAATAAAAATAAAGGTGTAATTAATTTTATTTGTACTACAGTTATGCTGATTTGATATTGTAAGTTATTTGAAACGTCAAAAAATTCAGGTGAGGTTGAAATAAAGGTATTATTTTATTGTCACTGTGTGTGCTACGCCTGTCAGATTCCATAGCGTTTATACCCCCACCTCACAAGTATTGTACTCAAATACAATATAGTATTTTAAGCATCTCGTCGTATATAATAGCTCCCTATTGATCTGACAAGGACCTGAATATTAAGCAAGGAGATTATATCTACAGTCGTCGACACTTATGAGGTCCGTTTTGACATCTGTCAAGACTGAAAACACGAATAGGTACCTGAAATATATTCTGACATATTATTTAACGCACAAAATAAGAAGTGTTTTTTAACCTAAAAAAATAATAGTTTTTTTTTTCATGTTAAGTTACATACTATTATCATGACTACTTGTCAAAACGTACCTCTCAATGACTGAAGCTTAGACCTCGACGACTTGTCAATCTAAGATGGCCGCAGTCGGCAGGTAACGAACACGGCATTTTAGACTTTATCCACATTGCAATAGATTATTTATTTCACTGGAGCCGCGCTGCAACGGTCGTCGCGAGGGGTATAAAGGCATAATCGATTCTTATGTGACGTAGATAAGGTTTAAAATCACACGCATCTTGATTGACTACAAACTTAAACAGGACGGTCATATAATTTATATTATGTGTATTAAAATTGAATGTAATGATGCTGATTCTGTTGGCATCAAATCTACTAAACAGAAACTTCTGAAACACTGTATCAGGCTCATGATATTCGATATCTGAACATCTGCAGTTGTCCATTAAAACCATTAAAGAATGCCCCAAAAACTCGTTCATACAAACCCTAACCCCCAAATTTATTCGAAACTAGCTGAAACACCGCGTTTAGGAAATTAAAAAAAAAACTCAACTACTTAATAACATCAGCTGTCTGCCATTGAAAATCTCGTCATATTCGGTTCAGCTATTCCGGAGATTTGAATCCATTTATAAAACACCTACAATAGCATCTAATCTGCTCTACAATCAATCTGTAAAGAAACATTCTACGAAATTTGGGGGTAGAGTTATTAAATATAAAAGTAGCATGAAAACTCTTACATCTATAACGTAATAGTATAATTATTATTTGTACATTAGTTTATAAGCGTTTAAGGTTTATTTTACTACACAAATTTTGTTAATAATTGTATGCAATACGGATACAATTTATCAAAGTGTACCGACGTACCTATTGGGCACGTCAACTTGAGAGATGAAAATTCGGTCATGCCAAATTAGTTGTTTGTAATATTTCACAAAATTATCCCTGAATGCCAAATATTTATTACTTACCAGCTTTGAACATGAGACGACATAATTTGCCATGAAATGAAATTAACAGCGCAAGGGAAGTTTGACGTGTGGGGCCGTGACTATTACCACAGAAATGTAATCTTTATGTGAAGGGTACAGGAGCATAACAGGGAAAGTCACCATTTTTATTTAAATATAGAATCATATTTTGGGTATGGTATTTTGAATTTTATTCTAATCATTACATTTTTCTTAAAGTTAACAGATGGCGCCAAAAATGCAGTTTTGTTTATGGCCAAACTATAGAATAATTGAACTTTCAAATTGCCTTTTCTCAAAATTCATTAATTAGGACATTCCCTGTTATGCTCCTGTACCCTTCATGTATATTGACCTATAGTGCGTTTTGACGCACACCTGTTAACGCCCCAGTGTGCGAGAGGCTTTAAACAATCAGGCGCGTTCAGGTGCGCGCGAAAATTATTTTTGTCAATTACCAAAACCTACTGTATGCTCTTGTATTTTTTTTTCTCTTTATTTAATTTAGGGACTTTTGTAACAAACTACATATCAGTCCCATCGTACCTTATCATTAAAGTACACCTAATAACACAAACTTAAATACTAACTTTGCTCTCTGAGATTTTGGTAAAGAAAGAATGTGATGGAACATGCCCACATCACCCCTATTTAAGGATAACTCTCTAGCTAACTTTTCTCTTAAGTCCTCAATTGCATTCCACCAAGATGTAGTCATCTTCTACTATCCAACAAATCTCACAGTCTCTTGTAAATAAAGTACATTTCCCAACGAAATGTCAGAGATGACGCGCCCTTTACCACAGATAATCTACCATCTTTATGTATTTAAAAAAATAAGTCCAGTGAATTCCCTCGAGCCTGTTACTTAGAGGTTTCATATGATACAGCATGAATAACATTATAATACTCCGGTTCTGTTCGCACAGCTTTGATGAATTGGTAACCGTTTGATTAAAATCTCATTTAATATGTGTTTTTTTTAAAATAGATGTCTGGCTGTAGTTCACAAATTGTTATAAGGTAGTTTGTAAGTATCGTTGTGCACTGAAACTTTATTTGATTGAATACTTTCATGGAAAACTTGTTTATTTCATTTGAGGATGAGAGAGTTCCTCATTTAAACTCGCGTGTCACTCACAAGGTTCACCTCATTAGAGGTGAGGCTTCGCTCGATCAGTGTTACCAACTCCCAGAAATAATTATCCATAAAGCATAAGTTAAAAACCGCTAAATGTACGATTACATTAAAATCGGCCTAAAAAAATGAAAAAGATTACAATAGAAAATTTAAATTAAACAAATAAATAACAAATCATTCGCTCTGCATTCTTAGTATCGAGGAGCCGTACTAGATGTCGCTAATATTTTTATTTTCTTTATTCAGAAAATGCCTAAAGAATCCTATCCCACTTATTGACCCCCTAAATTTGGGGGTCACCAAACTTGCAAACTTGCCCCTAACTCCTCCTAAACGGCTGGACCGATTTGAATTATTATTTTTGTATGCGTTTGGGTGGCACCCTGGATGGTTTAGATTCACAATTGGACCCGGTAGATGGCGCTGCTTTCGTATGTTACTCATTCTAAGGCGGTACGAAGTTCGCCCGGTCAGCTAGTACTATAATATATTTGAGGTCCACCAACAAATTGAGTTATAAGCGCCAGCTGTCTATCTAGAGGTCAGCCAATTTGAAGCGTGAACTAGTTTCCTTTCCACAACTACCCCAATTTCATAGAAATTTAATTTTAGGTACAAATATGAAATCTTAAAAAAAATAAATTTTTCAGTACAGGTATTCTGTAGAAACCTCTTTACATTTATTTTAAATTTGGTTGTCAGTGGTTTTTTCTCAGTTTCAGTGCACAATGTACCCTAATTATAGTCTGCCATTCTCCCCTCCTCGTTCTTGTGTTAGGGGGTTCCGTAGCCAAATGGGAAACATCGGAACTCTTTAGGTGTGTTTTTTACTACTATAGTTTGTACATTGCTGCACATAATTGAGAAGGCATTTCTTCTAAGGCCTATTCCTTTCAATAAAAGTTATTTTTAGTTATCCCCGTTTTGTTTTATTTAGAAATTCCTTACTTGACCCGATTTTTATTTTTTTTCCATATGGCAGGTCTAAGTATAATAATAATAAATATATTTTTCTAGGCGTAATTATTGGTGTTAGAATTAAAATATCCAAGATAATTTGTGTTATTACTGGATAATAAAGGATAAACAATAGTTCAGCATTTTATTTCGTCATTCAGTGCTGAAGATTTTATCTCAGAAACTAGCTTCTAAAAGTGTAAAGTAAAGAAATTGTAGGAACATATCCTTCTGCTGTTCGACGCCCAAGGCTGGTTTTAGTCTTACGCCGACGGCACGCGCACCGTCGGCGCTGATGGGTCAATTTGTATGTAGTTACAGGTAGCGTTTTTGAGTCGCGCTGACCGCTCAGCGCTGACAAGCTACGCGCCGAACGTCAGCGTGAGACTAAAACCAGCCCAATACTCGGCGTGATCATTTCTAAGTCTATGTAAGTATACGTTATTTAAAATTGTAAACCTCTTTTAAAATTGGTCAGTACTTGTAAAGATTTTCAGTCAAACAACAACCTATTCCAAATCGCCTGTTTTAACTTCAGATATGTTCAAAATGTCTTTTGCACCCTTTATTTTGTACTTTTTCAGTGTCAAACACGGTTCTTGATAAATGGTAAGTTGGTATAGGTACATAAATAAAAGACAGCTTTGATCAAATTATGGTGTAATTGAAAACAACATGAAATTATTACATAAGCAGTAGTTATTCAGTAAAATTCAAGGATCACTAAAGTACAAATAATAAGATAATACTTATAGAAGTCTCTTACAACTACGAAACGTATTAAAATAAAATTAAGCATTGTACCTATATACCCAAAATCAAAATAGAATATTTAATGAAAATTACGCTAGGAATAAATTGGATGGATGTAAGTTACGGCGTGGCGCCCGCGGCCATTTTGTTAGTATCAGCCATTTTGTGGTCGTCGGCGTTTTTGTCAGTGCCGGCCATTTTGTCGTGAGCGCCATTCCGTGTCCACTGTCAGAGGCACAGGCGGCAGATGTCGTCGTTGATTTGTAGCATCTGCTCGACGAAAGGCTGGTTCGCCATCACTGTGGCCAGCTTGCATATGATGGTGAAGAGTTCCCCCTGCTTGTAGTTCATCTGGGAGTTGCATAGCTGGATCTCTTCGGACAGTGGTTCTGGGATCTGGAAATTGAAACGATAATGTTATCCAAACGTTTGAAGATTACCTATAGGTACAACTAGCGATGAGTATGTAATTCCTGGCGATACTGCGTGCATCGTGTACCAACCTATCATCTATTCCGAAGAGTTCGGAGACCCTAGCAGTAGCGTAGTATTTGGTAAAGACGTCATTAGTTGTAGCCATGAGCGCAAAGACAAAATTTATGTCACAGAATATGTAGATTATATCTCTTTCTCTCGTATGAAATAAGACAAAGAGCGAGCGAGCCAATCCGTGACAGAGTTCTCGTCTTGACATGTGTGCTAACACCTCAGTTAGTGACGTAGAATACGTAGATACACTTTTCAAGACGTCATTGTTGTCTGGAAAACGATAACCCCGGAGTATTAGATACGGCAATGTCATTTGGTAGATAGGTACCATCAAAATACTAATAAAGCTGCACATTGGCAGAATTCGGACACCATGCGTTCTACACGGTCATGCGCAGGGTACCTACCGATTATTCAATATTTTATGCTGCAAAACTATGTTTACCTACGTTCTAAATGTTAGTGAAACTCAGGTACTGATTTACTAATGGTTGCACGAAGCTATTAGGATATGATACTATGTTATTTTGTGAAGGCTAATGTCTGTCTGATTGCAGGGTTCGGCAGCCAATAATGTAATTTAAATCAACCGCATGTATCTGACATATAATTTGCATATTAAGTGGGCAAGTATTACCAGCCTATAATTCTAAATAATATACCTATAAGTAAGCAGGCACAATAATATTATAAAGAGGAAAGATTTGTATTTTTGTATGTAACGAATTAACTTAAAACTTACGGGACTGATTTCAAAAATTATTTTGCCGTTAGAAAGCTACATTATCACTGAGTAACATAGGCTATATTATAAACCCGTGCGAAGCCGGGACGGACCGGTAGTTTAACATAAATCAATACCCACCAACGACTCGTGTTTATAGTCAAGAAGATAACAATATTATACCTGCCTTGTTTAGTTACTTATTGGATATATATTTTCTATATATGTATTCATGGGGTAAAATGTAATTATCGCCTTTTAGCTACCAATGACGTCTTATAAGATTCATCCGATTTATCACTGTCATCACCCATTCTCATTTATAATATGTAAGTAGGAGTCATCCGCCATCTTTATCACTGTCATAATCCATTTTTATTTGTAATGTGTATTTATTGAATTTGTCCTTGCTATTAATTACTTGACATTGGCGAAATACTCGCGCTAGTCGCAGGTGATGCCATTCCTCATCTTATTCCATTAAATATCATCATTTCGCCCATTTCGTTAAAAAAAAATATGTAAGTATTCATTGAATTTCTCCTTTCTAAAACTATAAACTGTCTAAAATACCAGCTAATCGCAGTTGGAGCCATTGCTCAACTTAATCTAATTATTTCAGTAGATACTTACATTGTCAGGGTCCGCAAACAGGCTAAATTTGTACTTGGTTTTCCTCTTCTCAGCGCCGTTGTCGAAGAAAAGTGTGAACTGTGCATCCTTGCCTCTAGCCCCCACCGGGAAGTAGAGGCCGGCCATTAGATGGCCCTTCTGATCTCGAGAGAGAAGACTCCTGGAGAAAGAAAAAAGTCTTTAATATCTTAGATATAGTGGTTCCTGTGCTTCGCCGAAAAGCGGGGGAAATGACAGCTTCTGTCCTAGGCTGACCTAGACCTGAGTCTAGGTCTGTCCTGACAGCGTTTTGGTACCTACTGGCGCGAATGGAAGAGTAATAATAGTATCTTTACCACCCATTCGAAATGCATTTCCTATGAATGAATGGGCAAGAAAATCCATGCTGGCTCTTTTCTAATAAGGATTTATCTTAAGTATCAATGACCTTTTATAATGGTATGTAGGGACATACCTGAAGTTGTAGACGAGGTTTCTTCTCTCAGTGACGTTGACGCCGTCGAGGTACGGCCTGGCGGCGTACACCAGCGAGGTCTGGCATTTGAGCTCCTCGCCGCGCGTCTCCCGCTCGTGCCACTCCACGTACCCGCTGTTCTGCAGGTTATACGTGTAGCTGTACTCCTTGCGACAATGAGCCTCGTCGCATTGGGTGAACCAGCCTAGAGGAATGGAGAAATATAATTATAAAATGATACACGCATCCAATTAAATTGTCTTGTACAGGAAAACCGATATTGTGCGGTTCGCTTATGGTTCTACTTATTATTTCGCCTGTATTGAGGTTAAGCCTAGTGTGATATAACGGGGTCAATACAGGGCATCATATAATGCATGACATTATCTCAAACTTATCGTCGTAGAGTTGGCCTGTTCCTACTATATTTCTAAACATCGACTTATATCCGTGGTGATTTTATATAGGTAGACAGAGCCGTTTTACCCGGGGGTTCAAGGGGTGTAGTGCACCCGGGCGGAGAGTCCTAGGGGCGCAAGCCGGCCGCCATCAATTTCGATAGGTATATTCTAAACGGCCACAGCAAGTTCATTATACATCATAGGTATTGTTATTGTTTTTTTGACGTCATGAGCGGGGAGGGGGCAGGCTGACTTTCGCACCACGGGGCGCCGAATAATATGCTTAAGAGAGCCCTGGATATAGACAAACTAATATAGATTCAGACTCAACATTTTTCACAGATTTAACAGAAATATTGTCGAATGCACCATAGTTACAGGGAGAGACAGTAGCGATTAAGGATCAAATGCGAGTGGGTTCGGACTAGCGAGAAATACTCCCTCGCAACTTTAAATTTGTACCGTTTATATTATATATCTTATTTGTATTACTATGTGAGGTGGAACAATAAATAAATATTTACCTATCTATGCAAGTACCGTCATAGATTCAAGAGCTATACAAGTTGTTTTTAATGCTGTTGCATATTTTTAGCTTTTGGGATATTTGAAGTTAAACATACCAGTGTGTGGATAGGCCCTGTCAGCCATGACGGTGACGATCCTGGGCACGTGGTACCCTGGGTCCGCGAGCATCAGGCCGGGCCGGCCGTCCACGCGGATCTGGACCCCCACCATCACGTGCTCCTTCTCTGCCGTCACCACCGCCTCCGGCCCCTCCCCGCACGTCACGTACTCCTTGATATCGACCACAGCCTCCTCGCAGGAGAGCAAGGCGGTCGCGCCCATCAGCCCCGGGAACTCCTTCTCCAAACAACGCCATCTCTTCATCAGTTCTAAGCTTAAGCCGACGCAGGTGTGTTTCTTTGAGCGTATAGGCGGTGCGTATCGGTGGTAGAGCTGGTAGAGTCCCTCGTCGGTTTTCTCGAAGGCGTCGTGGAGCGATATGAAGTTGTTGACCGAGTCGTAGTTGTCGGTGACAAGCAGTCGCCGGAGAACGGCTTCCGCGCGCGTCGCGATCTCCTCGTGACGGCGCGGCGTCAGTTCCACAGGTCGTCTGCGAGGAGGATTTAATTTTAAAATGCCCGATGTGACAGACTATAGCGAATTTAGTCATCTAAGCTACTCTCTGTATGCAAGCATATGTAAAACGCACGATTCAGGATTCTTAGCGAAAAAGATTCGGAATTCAGTTGCATTTGGTTGGATTTCATCTGCTTAATAAAGAGGGACAAAATTTTAAGATACAACAAGAAGTCCATTAGCTGTTATCTGTCATATTAAATACGTCGCTTCTAACATAAGTCTTCAGTTAGAAGTTATCACGATATGATGGGTACTTATCGGTACCTAAAGGGTAGTAGAGTATCAGTGAAAGCATAGAGTATTATTTGTAAAGCTACTCGTGTGAATGTATACCTGGGCGGGCCCCACCGCGCAGGCGGCAGGGGCGGGCGGGTCACGTTGCGCAGGCCGGGCGGCGCGCGCGGCGCCGAAGCGAGTCAACTCGGCCACTCGGCGCCCCAGCGGCCCACGCCGGGGGCGGCCGGCTCGGCCTCAGCTCTCGCCGCGTCATCTCTCGCCTGCGCTTGCGCAGCTGCCTCGCAGGCAAATTCGACGCTCTTCACGAGCGCCTCACGCTGCTTCTCGCACAACAATGATGTTGGTTTTTCACGCTCTACGCAGAAGAAAGAGTGTGGTTAGCTTGTGACTGTGTGTGTAGCTTGTGAAAACTATTGTATTGGCTCTTAGCAAAAAGTTCATTCTTCAACTATTATAAATGACAAGAGACAAGACAAATGCAAGTTAAATAAAAGCTAGTAAAAATTGGGTGAAGTTACTTTGTAACTCCTGCCCACGCATAGTATTACGTCAAATTCGATATAACATCTTATTCCTAACAATGAGACTTCATTTTCGCTGGCTAAAAACTGCTGAAACTATTCCACATCAAGGTTCACCGTCAATAGCTCGGCTATTTCAGTCACGTTTGATTGCACTCAGACAGACAGTCGAAGGCTACCTACTTATTTAAGATAGCATCTAAATCACCTTGTCCCTAAGTATATAGCTAGAGATTAAATAAAACCAAATGTTATTTGTATTATAAGTACAAACCGCCTGCAATTGCATTTTTCAGATGGTATGGTAAAGATTTTTATTTAATTTTATTTATAAAGAAAATACAGGTCTTTTCTTCATTTAACTAAGTACTTTTGTTTTTTGGTAAACGCAGGTATATTTTGATGGATATTTTAGATAAGAAATCTGTGGTTTCCGAATGTTTTCATTGTCTTGTGTAAAAAAATACGTCACTAATATTTTTAGTACTCGCCATATCGTTATCTCGACATCACGGCCTTGTATTTTTACCTGTAAATAGGTAGGTGTACTCTAAAGCCGTAACACCAAACTTCCTTATCACACTAAAGGCATCTCGTTCGGCCTTATCTGTGACATGTAACGATCACACGATAATTGATAACAAATACCTAAGTATCTATCAAGTTGTTTATTGCGCATTTTCTTAGAAAAAAAACTACGCAATATTACAACGCATAACTATATTGAACAAGTAAGCAAGGAATTTCCCTTCAATGTTTTGTACATAACATATAAAAGACACAAAAAATAACAATAAAAGACTACAAAAATAATATTAATAGTTGTTCTTCTTGAACTGAATAGCAATCAAATGGTTCCTACAAAGATCTTAATTTCGTAAAAAAATATTGAGTGCTTTAAAATACTGTTACTACAAATATTTATAGGTCGAACATACAAAAAATATTTTGACGTCTTATTTTAATTAGATAATACCTAAAGTCCTGTATTTAAAACAATTAATTATCCATTGTTAAGGCTAAACAATTAATTATTGGCTACCTTTGGAGGAGGCCTTCACCTGTAAAAGGGGTTCCTGCCAATGAATTAATCAATATTTAATTAATCAATACTATAATTAATTTTTCAAACTGTGCTAAAGAATGTGTATTATTAATCTACCGTTATTTAATTAATCTAATTTATTACTATACTTTTTAATTTGAAATTTTATTAACTACCAATGGCATGAAATAAAGGGCTTTTTATTTATTTTAAGGAGCAATTATATCCTGTTCGGGGCTCAATCCGCAACCGATCTATAATCCTCTAATCTATATCCCTACCTACATAAAAGAGCTACGGGAGACTTTAATTCTGTCAATATATCTCGCCGTACAAATCCATTCGCGTTTAATTATCGACTCTACCAAGTTAAAATAGAAGTCAGTTTTTTTTGTATTCATTTAAACATTTACAAAGTATGGGTATATGCTTATAGGGTTCCCCACAGTTGAATGGCCCGGTTCTGCTAACAATACAAAGCCGCCTGCGTCGGTATAAACTCTCCAAAGCTGAAGCGAACCGGCGCGGCGCGAGCGGCGCGCGGCGTTCATCCATCGATTACTACGTCACTCGGAATACAAGAAAGACATTGTTATATGAGTCATTTGGCTGATTCACCGACTGAAATTCATTGTGGAAAAATGCTTTGTGTTTTCGTGTGTCAGTCAATAGTTGTACTACGGATATTCTTATGTGAAATACGATTCGTATTTTCATAGCTTAACTAGCTGTTCCCAGCAACTGCGTACGCGCAGAGGGATTTAGGCGGACGTGAGGTCGAAATCCGTCTGCTAAATTGCGAGTGTGTAAAGTCCACAGTTTCGGAGATTTCATGCATCTGGGTTTATCCTTATATACAAGCGATAATAGCGTTGTGGTTAGATGGGTCACCCTCGTAACCGTGGGGTTGTAGGTTCGATCACATTTAACTAAGGACATGGGCTCACTGTTATCACAAGCACTTTGCTTATTAGGAGAGGTTAAAGGGAATACTAGTAAGTTGATAATCCAACATTGCACACACGTATATAGTTTTTTAGTGGCACATACTAATAGGTCCAAGCTACTAACATCTCGTCTATGGAATATAAAACATATATAAATGCGCTCATATAGGGATGTCGGAAGTGAAAAAAGATTCGATATATCCATTTTTTTTAATGGCCTCTTTCCATTGAGAATATCCATGTTTATTAAAATATCAATATCAACGTCGATAAAAAATACCTTCATTTTATTGAGATTTTTGTACATTAAAATAATGAACATTTTGTATAAAAATTACTATTGGTAATATTGAGTTAAATACACTATTATATTAAAAACGCAAAATCTATTGAAATGTTGACCTATATATCTATACTTTTTCAACCAGCCTACGCTAAGAAGAGAATAAGTAGATGGGCCCAGTTTAATATCCTTAGCTGATGCAGACGTTATCATTTAATCTAGCAATTATAGAAACCTATATCTATGTATCAAATAGAGATAAGTAAAATTTGGATTTTCAATATGTGACCCTAATGTCCTTGATTTATTTAGCTCAATGCCTTAAACAGTCTAGAGGTATCACGTTGAAATTCGAACGGCCTACCCCTGGGAACCCAGACACACATAATTGCTATTCAAATTTGCGATGTATAAGTGTAAAAGGTCAAGAGAAGGTCCATTGATACGATTTCCATTAAATATTTATTTTGTGTTCATACAGTATCAATTCAAATGAATTGAATTCAAATGAATTCAAATGAATTGATACTGCGTTTGGTAAAACAACAGGTTTCAGTTATCAGTGGTAAGTAACAGTTACAATACTACCATACATATACTAGTTATAAATTATACCCTATATGTTATTCTGATGTATACACAACAATACTGTAAGTAGTTTCATCAAAATCCGTTCAGTATTTTTTGCATAAAAGAGTAACAAACATCCATCCATCCTCACAAACTTTCACATTTATAATATTAGTAGGAGAAAAGTTTACTGTATTCCCTAAAGGCCCTAGTTGATTTCCGCAACTGGAATCTTTATGAATGTAGTTATTTAGTCATCACCATTACACATTTCTTCAAATTCTTAAGCCCACGGGGTTTGCAACTACATTCTTTGCATCGAATATGGCTGTTACACCAACTAGACTCCCACAACTTCGTATCTAACTATGTTTAACTATACTTAAATAGTATTTAAGAGCACATGCGCTATTTCTGACTGAGTCTCTTCTTAAAGGTGGCGAACATGGTAGGTACCTAAGTGATTTGTAGATTGATTGATTTTTTTTTCAATTTAAATTTAAGAGAATATTTCAATTGCAAAATTTGAAAAACACAACAACAAAACAAGCTTAATGGTCTCAAAGTCTAAGTCAAAGTGCACTGACAAATTGTCAAGTTATTTTTTTTTTCTTATTATACTACTACCGGATCGAAACGCGATCTCAACTGAGAAGATCCGGCAAGAAACTCAGTGATCTGATAATCATTTTAAATCTCAAAATTTACTTCAAATACACATGTAGATATAGCTCTTGTGTGTTGCCTTTAGAGCTGCTTTTAATAATAATGGTAAAATAATAAATGAATGTTAAAAAAAATAATTTAAAAACAAACTTACTTAATTGCCCTTAGTTTTCGTGTTCTCCTCAGGAAGCCCTTTCATTTGATACCCATACTGTGGTAGTGCAGAAAAAATAACTATTCCGCCATCTTGGATGATCGGCCATATTGGAATTAGAATGAAGTCATATAGCTAAGCATGTATTGTCATCCATAATAAGGATGTATACCAAATTTCAGCTCAATCGGTTAAAGATAACTGATTTAAAATTCACTTGCAAGATTCCACCCCGACATACATACATTGCAATATAAAGCTTGTAATAATACCGCAAGTTAGGCAGCACACGCTACACTTTGACATGACAGACAATATTTTTATTATTGTCTAGATTTCCCTATGGTTATCCGCGCCCGCATAAACTGAATTAAGTCCTGATTCAATTTGGTTAATAACGTGTTCCATTATTGCCAGTATGCCGCCCCTATCGAGGGGTTCATAATTCAATGAGCGAACCCTATGCGTAATGGCTTATTGTTATTGGCCGGTGTCGAGTTGTGTCGCTATACACCACGGCGAAGTCATGAAACCGCTCCGTTTACTCTGGATAACTGGCTTTTGTGTCTGCCGTCTAAATACGAGTAGGTAAACATGAATGCGGTTTTCAGTTTTATTATCTACAAACTTAGCCCGCGACTTCGTAGAATTTAGGAACCCTAATTACCCGTTAAAATTAGTTTTTATCAACGCGGAACCGTAATTCTTTTTAACAAAATAAAAGTAGCCTACGTTACTCTTTGTGGCATCAGTGAAAGTTCAGTGAAAATCGGTCCAACTGTTTGGGAGTTTACCCTAAACAAACAGACATGTTTTAAAAAATTGTTTTTACGTTGTAGGTAGCGTATATACTTTCATATTCATTTAGTAAAAAGCTGCTTTCACATTACACATAAACAGGCATTTCAATTTTAATTATTTGTATAGACTAGCGTTTTATACGAGCGTATAAGTTTGATTTTCAATGTGCGTGTAGGCGCGTATAGGCGGGTTTAGCAGCGCGTGCAACTCGTACACGCGTTGACTCGCTTATAAGCCGGTATGAGCGCGAGCCGCGATGTTTTAATTGTTTCTTCGTCTGAATCCATACTGCTACTGACACTAGCCACCACCGGTTCGAGCGAACTCGCCAAAACGACCGTTTACGCGCAAAAAAGGACGCTAATCTGAAAGCGCTCTTAGAGTATTATGTTATTAGATTATGATGGCTTCGACGGTCGTCAGGACATGACTCGGTCAATGAATCTATACAAAGACTGGTGTTTATGAGTCACGGTGATGCTAAACTCATTTACTAAGGATATTCTCGTCAATCATACGAGTGCTACTAACCTATTTGCTGACGTCAATGTTTTGTCTATGCAGACTAAAACTTGTAATATTTTTTTGATTGAAAAAAAAATTCTACGTACTTACTAGGTCATGTATGTATATCTTTAGGTCTTTGACCGCTGATCCAGGTTCCTGTTCGCATAATTTAAATTTGGCAAAATGTAGAGTTTGTAAATACTCCTTCGTTAGCTCTACCATGAGTTAGTACTACTAAAAGTAGTAAGTAGATTTCTTCTATTGTAAAATATTTGTATGGCAATTCATAAGTTATCACGAGGTGATAGAGTCGCAGTTCAATTCGCCAATCGTATGTGTGTAGACTCTCCCAAAGTTATTTTCACTCACAATTAAATTGCAAAGCATCTAAAAAAGTGTAAAGCCACTGCAAATAGAGTTATAATACTCCATTTGCAATTGATTTGGGAGTAGATATAGCGACTATTCAGCAAGCACGTGTAGAGCTCATGCAGAGCTTACGAGCTACAGTTGGTATGCCGTTCCCGTATCTATTTTTACGTGTTACTATCGGTAGTAAGCCTCGGGTGGATGAGCAAAAAATTTTTTTTTATTTTTTTTTATTGGCCTCTTTCCATTGAGTCAGGCCCAATGTGAAATAAAATGTTAGGAGCGTTTATCTTACATCCGCCATTGTAGTTGCTGGATCAAGTAAGTACTCAAGGTGTCAAACAATATACTACAGATAACTACAATATCGGATGTCAGATAAACGTAAAAAAAAATCACGTTTGTTGTATGGGAGCCCCCTTAAATATTTATTTTATTCTGGTTTTTATTATTTGTTGTTATAGCGGCAACAGAAATACATCATCTCTGAAAATTTCAACTCTCTATCACGGTTCATCAGATACAGCCTGGAGACAGACGGACGGACGGACGGACAGCGAAGTCTTAGTAATAGGGTTCCCGTTTTACCCTTTGGGTACGGAACCCTAAAAACTACAATTCCACTATAAGTATTTAAGAGTTCGTTTTGGTATTCGTAAAAAAATTGACGCCCCAGTCTGCCAGTGGCTTAAAGGCTAGTCGAAAGCTAGCTATTCTATTCTGTGTCGCGTATACGAATGTCGGCGACCTTTCCCGGTATTCGCACGTGTACACTGCAATGCCTATCCGTCACACGTGTCTGCCAACAGGCGGTTTGATAACTTATATAACGACACAGTTCAATACGGAATGCCAAGAATGGATTTGAACCTATATTCAAACAATTTGTAGAAGGGGAACTAATGATTGAAACATCCATCATCCGCCATTTTTTTTTTTACTTCCATAACCAATTTCACTTATTTATTGAATCGGTTTGTAATTTTAATTACCAAGTGACTGAATACCGTCTAATTGAAGGTTTCCATTTTATAACATCACTAGCTGTGCCCGCGACTTCGCCCGCGTGGACTTTAGGGAGATTACCCGGAAATATGGGTATTATGTTTTTCCCGCGGAACCCTAATGCTTTTTTCTAAAATTAAAGTAGCCTAAGTTACGCCTTGGAACGTCAGCTATCTGTCAGTGAAAGTCCCATTGAAATCGCTTCAGCCGTTTAGAAGTTTACCTCAAACAAACAGACAGACAGACAGACAGACAGACAAAAAAAATTAAAATTGCGTTTTCGTTATAGGTATCGTATATACTTTCATACGCATTTGGTAAAAAAGTGTTATTTTGATATTACAAACAGACACTCCAATTTTATTTATTTGTATGTATGTATGTATGTATGTATGTATAGATGTATAGAAGATATAGATTTCATTGTCATAAAAGACGAAGTAAATGAACTCAGGACCTGGAATTCAATTGGCACGTAATTTTTTAAAAGTCAAATTCAATAGAGACATTACTAGTACAGTTAATTTGACTGTTTTCCCTCTAAGTCAAATTTTTTATCATCATCAGAGCAGGTAATGTAATGCCTCTGTCTTTCTCTCTCTAAGAAGTATCCGGTCTCGTTAATCACGTTATAATTTTTATAATAGTTTTTTAAATCACCTCTTTGGGTATGTGTTTTCCTCCTACCAGTTGCCTCATAAATTCACCAACCTACATCCAGAACAACACACGAATCAACATTGAAGGAGACAAAAATATTTGGGTTCTTAGAATTTTTATCGGTCAATGTCGGTCGAGTTTTCCTTGAATTCCAATAAATGTATTGCAATACGATTGAGTGGGCTGTCGGCGCGACCTTTGTATCGCGTGACGCCCACTCGTGGGCTTTAATACGTCACAAGCTGTGGGCGTCCATCGTATTTTCCATAAAACGTGGCGCGCTGATTATAAAAGTGTACAACTATAAAAAAATATTATTCCAATATACTACGACCTTTGATGCTTGCAGCTGATATTCTGAACTGTGTCTAAACCAAACATGTGATAGATTAGCAAAATGGTGCGTAATAATTTTTAATGAAATGTAATCAGACTGGTACGATATAAACTGGGTTAGTCTACATACAGTTATCTTCTAAGTATTTTGTTCTTATTATTTTGTATTTGACCCTATAATTAATTATTACTATGTAGATTTTATCGAAATTGTTTATATATCTGATTTTCTTTGAAGCAAGAATAGTTAAGTAAACTAAACGTAAGCACTTTTGTCTTTGTTCTTTTATTGTCTTTTGACACTCTTCCGTCTTTTGAATTTAGAATTTGTGGTTGACACAGTAACGCCACGGGCAAATTGCAAAAAAAAATTGCCAATAGCAAAGGAACCGTATTGACTCAAGGAAAGAGCTCATTCTTGAACAAAGTCATTGACGGTGCGTGCGAATTTTGCAATCTGGTTGCGTGGCTTTTAACACTGAAATGCCATCTTTATATGTATTGATATAGAGGTCGTTTTGCTATTGCCAAAAATATTACAGTGCTCAAGACTTGCATGTTTTTTTAAAGGTACCAGTCTGCTATATAATATTAACCACGTAGTTTGTTATTTTAGTACCTATATGCTGTCATTAGGTGCAGGATATGTATCATAATATTCCTAATGTTATTGCTGCGTGATGTCAGCGTTCTAATTACGTGTTACCAGTATGATACAATGGTTATTGTCTATTGGAACGCTAGCATATACCTGTATCAATGTTTTCTATAAGTTTATGGAAATCTAGATAAAATACTAATAAGCATTGTTCCAATGTAATTATGACGTATTATTAAAAAAAATAAACGCTTCTATTTTTTTTAGAACAAGGCCAATGCGCACGTACCTACCTATCTATTGTCTCGTTACCAAATGGTTGCATGACGGTATTTCAAAATAATACATAATCTTAAGTAGATTATAGTTTGTATTTCATTAAAAGTGGAACAATAAAGTGTTGTCTATCTATTATTATTTGTATTTAACAAAATAGTCTAATATTTTAATGAAACAAGTCTCCAAGTACCTAGCTACGTAGTCACACCTACATATTTTAATTTGTTTAATATCACATTGAGTACGTCATTAATTGAAGTGAAAGTAGATACCTATGACGTGTTAAAAGACAAACAATTAATTAATGGAGTCACGTCTAATAGCTTGAAGCTATAGCTTAAGTGAAAGCAAACATAGTGTGCTACTTTTGCAAATGAAACAGATGTTAGTTTGTCAGTTGATAGGTAAATTCAAATGAAATTTAAACAAAATCTTGACTATCGATCGTACGTGCGGATAGAAATGCCTCCTTGTCTGACACGTTGTCAATTCCTTCCAAAAATATAAAACAATGCGTTACCTCGTTGATATTAACCTTACGTTTTTTATATCCTTTATAGATTAACTGTACCTACATTAGAACGGTTGTAAGAAATATCGTCTTTGTTTACGTAAAGGAATGGTGCATAACAATTCGGTCGAAATACTTCACAATAAGCATCCTTTGTCGGGTAATACTCGCCGGATAACACGATTATTAACACGTGGTAATGTATATACGAATAAATGTGAATGATTGAAATAAAAACTTACCCATACAACGGCTAGAAGCCAAATAAAAAAATAAAAATAGTTCGCTGCCTTCGGGCGCGCTCTATCCGCACGTCAATCCCCCGCGACCGCAAGACACAAACTGATCGTTGCGTATAAGGCGCGCTCGTTATTATAATCGCGTTAGCAGCACTAGTGATGTCCAGTCCTAACGTAGTAACGCAGCTGACATTATATTCGGCTATGTATGCTATATATTATAAACGGTGAAGGAAAACATCGTGAGGAAACCTGCACGTCTAAGGGAACTTGATTAGTTCTGGATAGATGTGTGAAGTCTGCCAACCCGCACCGGGCCAGCGTGGTGGACTATGGCCTGAATCCCCCTCGCATTGAGGGGAGGCCCGTGCCCAGCAGTGGGACGTTAAAAGGGCTGTAGTAGTAGTATGTATAATTAAAAAATCGGCCAAGTGCGAGTCGGACTCGCGCACTAAGGGTTCCGTACCATTATCTATAAAAACGGCAAAAAAAAACACGTTTGTTGTATGGGAGCCCCCTTAAATATTTATTTTATTCTGTTTTTTAGTATTTGTTGTTATAGTGGCAACAGAAATACATAATATGTGAAAATTTCAACTCTCTAACTATCACGGTTCATGAGATACAGCCTGGTGACAGACGGACGGACGGACAGCGAAGTCTTAGTAATAGGGTTCCCGTTTTACCCTTTGGGTACGGAACCCTAAAAATATATCATTGTAGTAGCCACTTCTAGTTCCATTGAAAAAAAACATTATATTCTAGTGATTTAAAAAAAAAAGCGTTGGCTACGTGTAATAGTGTCAAGAAGGCTGGCTGCATTAATAATAAAATCTTCATTAATTGAATGTTTCATAAATTATTTTAATTAATTAACTACATACTTTCACAATTCCATAAGTTTATATGCTCCCTTTATTAGTTCAATGCAAAAAATAAGGGTTATAGAGAATAGTAATCAAGAGAGCTATGGGCATATTCTACCACATTATATTGTTTTCCAAAATCACAGAAAACAAAGGTAGTTATTAAGTTTGTGTTATTAGACAACTATAATGGTACTGTTATTTTTTTTTTATAAAAAAGTTCCCAGAAAAAAAAAGACAGATGAAAAACTGTTTTTTGAAGATTATATCTACGAAGTATCTATGAAGATAGGGAAAAACGTGAAAAACACTCCAAAAAATAATCATTTAATCATTTTCTTCAGCTTCTAAGATTAGTACCTATGAAGTTACGCAAAAAACATAAGAAAAACAAAAAACCGGCCATAGCGAGCTAGACTCGCGCACCGAGGCTCAGTACCTAAACTAAGAAAGCACCGAACATTGCTCTAACGAAAATATAAACTTGACAGATATACAAACATAACTTTGCCTTTAGTATACTGGTGTACTATACAAACTAATAACAAAATAAGTTTGTAATCGCAAAAAAACTATTTCTAACAATACATTTACAGTTTCCGGATTTTTTTTCTTTTACTTGAGCTATAAAACCTTGCTTCTTGCCAAATTTCATGATTCTAGGTCAACCCTATAGGTTGTTGATTCCCGTGAGAATGAACTGAAAATGCAACAAACCGACGTATGATTTTTTTAGAGCAAGGGACCGCAGACATAAATCTTTTTTATATTTTTTTTTAACTTGAAACCTTCACGCGTTTCTGAGAAAAAGTGTCTTGACAGACAGACAGACAACAAGGTGACCCTATAAGGGTTCTTGTTTCCCTCTTTAGGTACGGAACCCTTAAAAAATCATCATTTCATATTTTTTAACAGCTTCGAAGATTAGTATAATGGAGTAGGTATGCATGAAAAAACGCGAAAAACATTTAAAAAAACTCAGAATAATAAACATCACAAGTAGCAGTGGTAGCCGAGTGGTCGAACGCACGCCTTGCAAATCAAAGTGTGCAGGTTCAAACCCCGGCTCGCACCTCTGGGTTTCATGTGCGAATCTCATTTACATCCGAGATTACCACTTGCTATGAAACGGTGAAGGAAAACATCGTGAGGAAACCTGCACGTTTGAGGGAACTTGACTAGTTCTCGATGTGTGAAGTCTACCAACCCGCACTGGGCCAGCGTGGTGGACTATGGCCTGAATCCCCCTCGCATTGAGGGGAGGCCCGTGCCCAGCAGTGGGACGTTAAAAAGGCTGAAGTTAGTTTATCATCATGTCATCATTTTCTACAGCTCGTAAGATTAGTTCGGGAAAAGTATCTATGAAGATACGTGAACGAAAGTAACAGTAATAGGTATATATATATCGATATAACGTTCACCGTAACTGGAAATCGTTATCAAACAACAACACGCCTCGTGGCGTCATGGCAACTGCGCATGACAGGAGACTTCCTCCCTCTCCCCCCTCCTCCCCCATCCCCCATCATGACAGCATTGACTGTCAGACAGCTGAGCACGTGGATAGACTCCAGTCTGCGTAACTTACAACTACTCATTGCATATAATATGTATATATATATTTAAGAAGCAATGGTAACCGAGTGGTCGAACCTTGCAATCAAAGTGTGCAGGTTCAAACCCCGGCTCGCACCTCTGAGTTTATGTGCGAATCTCATTTTCATCCCAGATTACGACTTGCTCTGAAACTGAAGGAAACCAAAATGGGCCTCTTACATGTCGACGAGTGTAGGTATGTAGTATTTTTTTTGTAGGTAGGAATCAAAACCTGAATCAGTTTTTTTTATTCAAAAAATAGTATATTTACCAATACTTACTTCGTCACTGACGCAGACATTGTAATCACGTTCTCAAACAACGTGACGACTGTTTAGGCTGGGCACAGCTGTTATACGTAGTATAAGTATAATAAGTTGGATAATTTACTGATAATATAGCGTCGTAAAACAGAGATAAGAGTAGATCCATATTCGATTATGTATTTTATTACTTACTGGGTTATGACACGAGGCGTACGCTTGTTATGAAAATATTAAAATGTTAGTACCAGCTAAATGAGACCATAGCCAATAGACACTATAATTTAAATATTACAGTAGTTTAAGGAGAGACCAATGAACAAACGTTGCTATATAGATTTAAATTCGTGAGTATATTACTGACTTTAAAAGTAAAATTAATAAAAATAGAATTTTCGAACAAAATATTTTGAAATTAGAGTTGTGTTACTACGCTAGCCTCTAGAGGGGCACACTATTGCACTACACTACCTTATAAATACACTCACGAGGGCTTTGGGTATGCAAGTGTTTACATGACATGAATGAATGTCTGACTACGTATTTATTTGATACTAGATGAACCTGCGACTTCCTATGCGCGAAATTTAACACAAATTATTTTTCCAAAGTTAAAGTAGCCTAATTTACTCCTTGCTCTTCCAATGAAAGTCGCATTAAAATAGGTGCAGCCGTCTGGAAGTTTACTTCAAACAGATAGACAAAACATTTTTGAAATGCGTATTAGTTATAGGTAGCGTATATACCTATGCATTTAGTAAAAAAGATGTTATTTTGATATTACAAACAGTCACTTCTTATTTGTAGGTAATAAGAAAGAATTGTATCGGACGTAATACAGTGTACGTAGGGTATTATTTACTATTGGACCGGGAATGCCCAATTACAGGAATCAATCAGATTCTATTGACAATATCAGTTTTTCCAGGTAAATTCGCTTCAGCCTAATTCTACTTTCGTACTACTTTGTAATAATAAGGGTATTATCCTTATTATTATCAGACGAGGATAATTTCAGTCAAGGTCTGACCTGAGACAAATATAACAACGAGTTATTTATGAAAGAGGGAGCTTTTTCTAATATTCGACTCGTCCAATTTTGTGTGGGACTTTGACATCTACATACCTAGGTCACATAATTTATGTCAAGACTTAAAACCATAGATAGTAGTAGTAGTAATAAAACCATAGATAGCAGTGGGGTCATCCGCCATCTTTATCACTGTCATCACCCATTTTTATTTATAATGTGTATTTATTGAATTTGCTGTAGCAATTAATTACTTGATACTGACTGGAATACCCGCTACGGAAGGTGGACCCATTCCTCATCTTATTCGTCTCATCATTTGATTTTGCTTTTAATTTCGTAAAAAAAGAAGAGGGAGTTGGTCATGACATTGAGTTGCCCATTTCGGTCCAAAGTCTTTTTGACATATTTAGGTATCTGCAATTTTTAATATCTGTGTAGAAGCATGAATTTGTCATCCGCCATCTTTATCACTGTCATCATCCATTTTTATTTATAATGTGTATTTATTGAATTTGTCCTTGCTATAATTACTCGACATTGCCATAAATACCGCATATCGCAGGTGCAGGCATTCCTCATCTTATTCCATCAAAATATCATCATTTCACTCATTTCGTAAAAAAAGAAGAATATCTGTGTAATGTTTCTAAGATGGTATCTGGTTATTGTCAGCACGAACGTATACATAAGATCAGACATTGTTACTGTGCAGCACCTATAGTAAATCAATGGCCATCGTTACGGGGCACGCATTCGTTGCTTCACTTCACGATGTCAGCTGCTGTCTTATTTTTTTTACATCCATCTCTGATTGTAATTCTGACATCTATGAGATCGTTAATGCTCGTGGTTTTCAAAATTATTCCGGTATCTGAATGCTTGTTCATTAATAAATTATCCCTATTATCTATAGAGGCAACCCGGTAACCTCGTTAGATTGGGAGCAACGCACAGTCGAGAACTGGTCTGTATAGGCAAATATCGGTAATTAGCCCAATCAGGGTAGGAATATAAAAACATAAAATGATTTTAACGAAGAGCAAAAACCGACTTTAAAAACCTAGGTGCACTAAAAATTGTATTTTGGTGAAAAAATTGTATTTTTCGTTTTTTTTCACGAGTATTTCGAATAGAGATGATGTCGATCATGCGAGAATTAGGATCCTGCGCTCATACCACTTACCAAACAGTTATCCTTACCTAGTTTGATAAACTCGGTATTTCTAAAAGCCACATCTACACGTAACTTTTACAATATATGGTTTCAATCAAACTCAAGAACAATTGCTTTTGTATTACTAAACATACCAGCGTTGGCAGTACGGGTATTTTTGCCCAATTTCGGGTAATTTGGGCTTCAAACGGGTAATGATGACTACCGGGTAATTTTGGACAAGATCACGAGTAAGCAGAAAGTCACGGGATGATGATGTGTCGTGGCGGGTACATGCTGACTGATACTTAACATTTTATTTACTTCTAGTGTATTATTTAATGTATGTACCTACACTAAAATGTATAAAAAAGCTGTATGATATTCATGTTCTTATGACTCGTACCGTAGGCATGAGAAATAGTTAAAATTGGTCGCACGTTCCTTTTTTATAGGTTTCATGAATACATCATCATCATCATCACGCCTGTATTCCCCGAACGGGTAGTCCGAGGTGCACTGTAGTGCGCCCACAGTTCGCCGATGTATTTTGGTCCCAATGTAATAGGGGGCCTATTGCCATTATACCGGGCACATTCCCCCTCAGTACGAGGGAGATTTGGGCCATAGTCCACCACGTTGGCCTAGTTCAGGTTGGTGAACTTCACACGCCTTTCTATAGACGTGCAGGTTTCCTCACGATGTTTTCCTTCACCGTTCAGCAAGTGGTAATCATTGTTGAAAATGACATTCGCACATGAAAATTATCTCATAGGTGCGAGCCCGGGATTCGATCTTGCACCTCTTACGTTCAAGGCGGACGTTCTTGCCCACGAAGCTACCACTGTTTCATGAATGACTTTCCCAAAAAGGGAAATTTTTGACTCCTTCTCGGACTATTACTTGTTTGACTGCCGCAAACACTGAAACAACTGAAACATACGCTTGAGAAGAATTACGTAAGCGTGGCTTTATGACGCATGTACGGCACTCGACGCATGTACAACACGCCTTCTTGCCGCATGTTCGATACACGTGTCGGCGAGCGATTAGATAACGTTCACGTTTGCGTTGTGTAAACTTAGGTAGAGTAACCATAGAGTTTCGTACCCATTTTAACTCATAAGGGACTGCATTCAAAATGGGTGGTAGAGTTTTACAATTTATTAGTTATGTCTGTGATTTCGTTGCAATTTAGGAACCCTAATTATTTTACTAGAAGTAAAAGTAGCCTAAGTTTCTCCTTGTAATCCAAGAATGTATTCCTTGTATCTGCTAGGGAAAGACGAATCAGGTCTGTGGAAAAGTCTTGGTATCGCTAATCTCTACCGAATAACGTGTGAAGTTCACAAAACCTGTACTAGATCAGTGTGGTGGACTGTGGCTGAAATCACCGTCGTTATGGCAAAAGGCTCGCCCTCTATTAGGTACATTGGCACCAAAAAGTAGCCATCAGCGAGGTGTAGGTGCATTGCTGTGCACCTCTAGCTACCCTTTCGAGGAATACAAACGTGATGATGTATTATTTACGATTGTTGGTGACGTCATAGTTTTGTATTTCACAGAAAATAATAGGTACTAATTGTAGAGTTAGGTATTACTACAATTTCTTGTCGCATCAAGATTGGTAATAAAAATCTTTTTTTTTTGTATTTTTTTATTTCCCTGCTAAGCTGTATTCTCGTCATTAATGTCTCAGAGTAACAGCTAAGTACAATATAATCAAACATTCAATATCAAAATAGGAATTAAGGTATATAGAAACATGGAATATAAATAATCCCGAAACTACAGATATTAGAAATGAAGCAATGTCATCACTAATTGCATGATTTTCTAATGATGATGAGAAGCGTATAGAACCGATGCGATGCCTATAAAGAATAATGACCCTAGGTGGGAAGTTGACACTGAGGATGGCGATTCTCTCCGAAAATTATCGATTTGCTCTAAATCTGATGAAACGATTTACAAAAAAAATATTAAACAAATCGATTTTATAGGATAAAATATTGAATCATTGGATTGATTTAGCACTTAATATAGGTTATTTTTTATGTCTTGGTGATATTGATTTTGCGATTAATCAATCTCAGATTGCCATTCCCAGATGGCAGCACACGTCACAGGGTCACGACGAATGCGAGCGGAAGATGACTTCAGTAATGTAATTGTGGAATTAGAAGCCTATGTACAGCCAGAAGATTATGTAAACTGCAAACATTTTTCAACCACAAAACATAGCGTTTATCTGTATACATTTTGACAGCTGTTCTGACAGATAGTTATTGAAATATATCTGCAATAGAATTACATAATCGCCCTACTGATATCTTCCAGCTAAGTTATGTTTCTTTAATTCCCAGCAGATAATTTGACGATCTTGTCATTGACTTCAAGGAGTTCGGCGACGTATTCAGGGTCAGTCATGATGGTGGCCAGGCGGTTCAGGATGGAGAGCAGCTCTCCGTCACGGAGATAGAGCTGATCGTTACACTGCTCTACCTCGTCTACTACCTCGTCTGGTATCTGAAAACGGGAGAAAAGTGTTTGTTTAACGTAAGAAAGCAAGAAATTTAAACAGAATAGGCTTGGTGTAGTGGTCAGAGCGTAGGCCGCTTGGTTCACTGCACTGGCTAGTTCCGTGTTCGATACCCGTGAGAGGCATATTACAGATATGGCCTGAGTGGTAATTAGGACAATGTTTGCTTAGTTTGGGGTCATACTATGAGTGTGTATTGTCTTATTTATTACTTAACGGCGTCGCTACTCTACCGGGATTTAAAAGTGACACGACCCCTGTTATAGAGGCAACTCTATCAAGACTCTATTAAAATATATGAGATTGGTACGGAGGCGATTAAGAGCACTAACGACAAGCCGCGTGCTGAGCGTCGTGACGCCGATTATTAGAGCGTCATCGCGACAATTATTATACGGCGTCACCCCGCTGAAAAAATAACTTCGAGGGTCACGAGTCTTACTATGAAGACATACTTTCAGGGGATAATAGTACCACGTATCTGTTTTTAAGTTATATTTACCTTCTGCAACTCCAAGAAGGTTTCAAACTTGAGTTTCTTCCTCTGTTTGCCGTTGCTGCCATCGAAGAACATGGTGAACTCCTGGTCCTTGCGCTTTATCATGAAGTAGATGCCGGCGGTCAGACGCCCCTTTGGGTCCCTGGCGAGGAGACTCCTGGAAACACGAAAATGGTACATTAATCATTTTGTCTAAGATTTATAGGTTCGCATTCGATTTAAGACATGATAAAAGGAATATTTTTGAAAAGTATCTACAACGCTGGCTTCTTTTTTTCACGTAATTAGTATCGTTACTATTCAGTGGCCAGCCGGCTCGGAACTTATGCATGTAGAAGCATTTCTTTGTATATAATTTGTTTTTATTAATATTGTACACATAATAAACAGTCAAATTCTTCATCTAAGTACACGTATTTCCATCTAGACAAAATTTATTTGCGTGACGTCAAATATCCTTCTACGAATTCCTTATTAGAAAAAAGAACCGGCCAAGTGCGAAACGGACTCGCGCACGAAAGGTTCCGTACCATTATCTATAAGAACGTAAAAAAAACACGTTTGTTGTATAGGAGCCCCCTGAAATATTTAATTTATTCTATTTTTTAGTATTTGTTCTTTGTTTATTTGTTTATAGTGGCAACACAACATCATCTGTGAATATTCCAACTGTCTAACTATCACCGTTCATGAGATATAGCCTGGTGACAGACGGACGGACGGACAGCGAAGTCTTAGTAATAGGGTTCCCGTTTTACCCTTTGGATACGGAACCCTAAAAAACTCAAATGTGACTAAAACTATTTGTCGTATCTACTTCTGAATAAATTAACATTATATTTATCAGTTCGTTTCTAGTTATCACCGGTATAGTAATTGGTAAATCATGTTTATGATGTTAAATAGGCGGCTAGACATTAATTAATCGTGATAGTGACTGAAGCACGACTCCTATTTACATAACAACAACCTTCAACACATACAGCTCAATTTCACAGTACGCGGTTCTCACGTCTTTAACAGGGACGGCAGAAAAAAATGGACGCTTTCACATTTAATATAATAACTATAACTTCTTGACAGTTAACATCACAAAAACTGTGCACTGCCGTCATTTAAAGTCTAGATATAATATATTATAGCAATTACTAGCCCTGTGGCTAGTAATTGCTATAATATGGCGCAGGGCACAGAAGTTGACCTAATTTGCAAAAGATAGCACCCTTATCTTTATCATTACAAGGTGATTAACTGACTAGTTCTCTATCACAGAGTGACACAGATGTACTAACCTTAAGTCCCACACGAGGTTTCTCTTCTCCGTGACTTCCACAGCTGAGAGGTAAGCCCTGGCGACGTACACCAGAGAGAGGCGGTCCTTCACCTTGTCGCCCCTGGTCTCTCGCTCGTGCCACTCCACATAGTTGGTGTTTTGAAGATTGAACTGGTAGTTGTACTCCTTGCGACAATGGGGCTCGTCAGATTGGATGAACCAGCCTGCAAGGAAATGGTTAGAAGATGAGTTTGGAACGACACGAAAGATCACTCATGAGATGAACAAACCAAATTGAGACCCTGCAAATTGAGGCCTTGGAACCCTTATAAATAAGGAAGGTTTTCTTATTATAGGGCTTATAATTGAAGGTATACGTGCAGCGTAAGAACTCACCAGTATGTGGGTAGCATCTATCCGTCATGACGGTGACAACCCTGGAGATATGGTAGCCAAGATCCGACAGGAACACACCAGGTCTGCCGTCGATCTTCACGTGGATAGCCACCATGACGTGGTCCTTCTCGGTTTCAATCAAGAACCCTTGCGGGCCCGGGAACGAGGTAGTGTAGTCCACCAGATCTTGGATGTTCTCATCGCAGGAAACCAGCATCATAGACTTTGTGATACCGGGAAAGTCTTTCTCCAGGGTTTTCAAGCGCTTCATGACCTCCATACCCAAACCGACGCAAGTATGCTTATGGGAACGGATAGGTGGGTTGTACTTCGGGAAGTATTCTTCTAAGGTGGGGTCCGGTGATGCCATGTATGTATCATATAGAGTGATGAAGTTGTTGATTGAATCGTAGTTCTCTGAGACGACGAGGCGGCTCAGCAGGGATTCGGCCTTCGCGACTAGATCCTCGTAAGTACGGAGGGTGAGTCGCAAGGCGGGGCGCGGCGCCCCCCAGCGCGGCGGCGGCAGGGGGTGGTCGGCCGGCCAGGCGGCGTTGGCTGTGGGCCCGGAGCCGAGTCAGCTCAACCACTCGGCGCCCCAGCGGCCCACGATGCGGCGCAGGGCGCGCTCTTCGCTGGAGGTGGAGGCGAGCGCGCTGCCCGCCGCCGCCGCAGCCGCCGCCCCCGCCCCGGTGGCCTCCGCACCGCCCTCATGCGCTTCCGGAGACCACTCCAAATCCTGACTTAACGGTTTTATATTTAAAGTTTCTGGAAATGAGAAAGGGGATACGATAAGTAAGGAAATTTCGATAACTATTGTCAAAATTATTTTAGACCCTATTGGTCTAGTCCTTTCTAGTCTAGTCATATAGTAGATGTAACTAGAATTAACCATGCATTTAATTTAGACACCTTGTAAGTATAGGAAAGTAAAACTTAAAAAATTGCTAAAACCAAAACGTTGACCACTACCCTTTCATAAATTTAGAGTATTTTTCAGTAGTGTACAAGTCTTCTACAATAAATCATAACTATCTTTGGCGAGGGGCCATTTTACCTAACTAAGTGTTAACGGGTTGCTTAGTACGTTTAGTGTATTTACGCTGGTGGGTAAAATGCTATTGACGAAGTCATAAGAGGAAAAGATTACTTATCAACGCGCCATAGCAACTACTTTATCGTCATCAACCATACAGCAGTTTACAAAATAACTACAGCGATATTTACTATGAGTCACAGTACCCATTAGTGATGGGTTTACCGTTTATTTTAATTGAGGTGAGGCATATCTCGAGCGAACATTTACTTCGTTCTCTTACTCACTCCAAAGACTCACTCTCGACACAACTTTTAAGTAGGACGTGAGTTAGAAGTGAGCGAGTGAGGCGGTTCTATGTTGGAATTTGAGTAACTCATTCAGTTTGATAACACGAGGACTTTAAACGATTTGACTCTTGTATGAAGGACACATCTCTAGTAGCCATGTATATTGCCATATACATTGTATAGTAAGTATATAGCGTGGTATATAGGTACTTATATGATCTGGCAAGCTGCCAAACAATTTGGCAAAGTGCGCATAACGTCTGGAGTCTGGATATTATTTATGTGACGTCCGACTTTCCATATTTAATTCTGTAGCCAAGATGAAAGACGCGAAAAAAATCTACATAGGAACGTACGTACCAGAAGTTCAAATTGAAAATACATTGCTAAATATCAAGGTTTTTGGATATCATTTGTGTATAAATATAATTTCCCTTTTTTTTGTTTTTATAGGTATGTGCTTTATTTAAAACAATGAGAACAAAAAAATATAAAAATAAGCAGGCATGAGGCAATATAAATAGTTTTTTAAAATAGTTTTCTCTAAATATATATTTTTTTAACGGGATTCCTAAACTGTCTTGTTGGCAGGCAGGTAGGTTGACGTGACATTAGTAAATAAATACATTTTCTAAGCACTTATATGACCTATGTTAGATAGGTAGGGTCGTGTAGGTACTATCCAAGGTAATAGGATGTAGCAATCCAATTCTTGGGAATGGATGTCACGCGATGATCCTATTAGATAGTGGGACTATGTGACGCAAATAAGGTAATGACCTGATTATAACTATTTTCAAGATGTCAATACAGGATAAAACAAATAAAAGTAAGTATGTTAATTAACTTGCTTATAATTACTAAACAAGATAAGATGTGCAAATAAAATATACTTATTAAATGACGATGTTGATGAAGTAGTTAAGAAATAATAGGCACTTAATTATTCGAACAGAGATGAGTCAATACAATAAGGCGCGATCAATTTTCTAATAGGTGTTTAGTTAAAGTATTAGTTAATAGAGTGGATGAAAGGGTGTAAATTATAATTTAAAAATATAAAATGATAAATGTTAATGACCCTAGTTTAGTCTCAATGATTAGCATTTGGCGATGTTAGACTTAAATGGTAATGAACAAATTATTATATCGAGGGGTATATGACTAAATTACTTAAGCGACATTGCTTGAACTTTACAAGAGAGTATACTTACTCATTCGACGCAAAAAAAATCGCTGATTCCAAATTTGTATATAAGTCGCCCAAAAGTGTCGCTTAATCTTAATAGCCTTTTACTCTTCGATATATTGATGGGTTAATTGCTAAAAATATAAGGTGAACGTACCCATTGTTGGCTTTAAGCCGGGCGCAGAGGTCGAGAAGCCCTTAGGAGGTGTGCGTTTGTTTACTTCTTGAATAAAACTGGTTCGGTTTGTGTGCGCGCGTCCTATATAAACCATCCACTCCTCGTTTCCCCCTCCCCGCCGCCCCTTCCGAGAACCTCCCCCCTCACACGTGCGTCATCCGTGTATTTACATTGTATTTATTTGCAGGCTATGTCTGTGTGAGTGCCGTTTATCTGTGATGGTGACCGCGTCAAAACAAAACAGACATTATGCACGTGTTATCTGTAAATATAGGATTTGGATATCTGTTTTCGTATGATAACTGCACTTAAGTACGTATTATACTATCCAAGGTTCTTTTGACACGGTGAATAACATTTAGTTCATTCTTTTCTATAGGAATTGCGTTACAAACGAATCATAGAGTCCTATAATATTAAGCGTTTGCTCGATGATATGTTTGTACTGTATTCAGTTTCAATTTTGTCTCTTTTTCTCACACCAATGACATGAGAGACGACTAAGTGCGACAAAATGCGAGACGTAGATCTTAGTTCCCTATGTCATAATATCATGTCTCAATTCACCATTGCCAAAAAAGACGAGATTTTTTTTTTTTTTTTTTAGAAAACTTAAGCATGCCAAAATATAATCTCAACGAAAGAATTGTTTAATTTCCAACTTATTTTGCATTAGTTTCATTTCATTATGAAATACTTAAGACTTGGAGAGGAGGAGTTAGATACCATTTCAGGAGTAAATTGATCCTTTTGGTCACCAAAAAGGGTCCTATGTTGTAAGCATTATATAGGTACTAAGTTTATTATGATTCATCACGTTTTTATTTATCTTCGCAAAACGTGTTTCCGATATTATCAGCGTTCATCACGCCATACCCAAGTGGGGCGAGGGGCTTAATTTTTTTGAAAATGTACTCTGTTTGAATACTCATTAAGATTGAATTTGAGTGGCAAAGAGCACGCAACCACATGTTAGATCGATAACTTTTCATTGGAATGTGTACTTATTTTACGAGTTAATACAGTTCGTTTTGCCACGCCCGCGGGAGAACTAATGTCGACTAGTGTTAGCACGCATGTCAAGACAAGATCTTTGTCACAGATTTGTTCGTTCGCTCTCTGTCTGATTTCATACGAGAGAAAGAGACAACATCAAGATATACCGAGACATACGTCTAGTCTTGGCGCACATGCTACAACTACTGCCCCCTTATGGCCACCTGTCTTGCAGCAATGTTTTGATGTGAAACAGCTATTGGCGATGTTTTTAGGCGTAGCGAGATTTGCCGACGCTTCGCCACAACAAAATAAAATAAAATCAATCAATATTACTTAATTTATAAAGAATAGTTTTAAATGCGGCTACGCTTCGTACTCCTCGGCTCCTCGGTTCTTTCCGCCGCTTAGACTCCGCGCACCGGCTGACTCCGCGCACTCGCTCACTCGCCGCTACGACGTTTATGTTTTATGTTTCACATCTGCCAGGCGTCCCGCGACGGCTCAATTATTAATATTACTTTCATTTTTAACAGTTAACTCAGTACAAAAATTTACAACCAATATTGATACAAGAATACTTTAAGAGGTGGAAGGTAAGATCCCTGTTATCATAACCAACTACCAACATATTGGATGCTATGTTTCCCCAATCAAAATATAAATAGGTTACCTACCTTACCTACACATATACCTAAACATACATATATACCATCTTTAGGTCATATTTTCGGGGATAACTTACCCTCAGATTTTTCAACAAATATTTCCATTTACTATGGCTATACAAAGCATTTTTAGGGTACGAAAGTACCCAAAGGGTTAAACGGGAACCCTATTACTGAGACTTCACTGTCCGTCCGTCCGTCCGCCCGTCCGTCCGTCCGTCTGTCACCAGGCTGTATCTCATGAACCGTGATAGTTAGAGAGTTGAAATTTTCACAGATGATGTATTTCTGTTGCCGCTATAACAACAAATACTAAAAAACAGAATAAAATCAATATTTAAGGAGGCTCCCATACAACAAACGTGATTTTTTTGCCTTTTTTATAGATAATGGTACGGTACCCTTCGTGCGCGAGTCCGACTGGCACTTGGCCGGTTTTTAGGACTTACATGTATTGTAGAGCCGATAATAAAAGAAATAAAAATACAATTTGTAAGTGCCCCCGGATGCCTGAACAAAATGAATGATTTAACTTTGACATTTCAAATATCTTGTTAAATGTGTTTCCAGTATCTATTAGTACGACTCATTCGCAAATATCTGCTTTGGTTGGCAATTATTTAGAAACCTTAGGAACGTGAGGGCCTTGGATTTAAGGTTAGCTGTTTATGTATTTCAATACTAGCCATATAACGGTATACTGCGTCAACTGCAGCATTTCTAGTAGGTAGAGTATGACGTCCATCCGTTAGAGCGATTGAACTTGCCTATTTTTGAAAATGTACTCTATGTTAATTAATAGGTCTATGTACATAAAGATTGAATTTCTGTGGTAAAAATTCGGCGAAAATTCGCATTCGTCATTGATAATGATATTCTGATGAAAAAAGTGTTTCGCAATCACCTTCATAAACCATTTTTATATATGAAAATAAATAGAGACATATATTAATATATACAATTTAGGATCCTAACTAATTACCCAAAATTGCTAGGCTATGTAACTCTTTATAACAGCTATCTGCCAGTGAGAAACCCGAGTCAAAATTGCGTCAGCCGTTTGGGAGTTTACCCCAAACAGATAGGCAATTAACTACAGCCCTTTTAACGTCCCACTGCTGGGCACGGGCCTCCCCTCAATGCGAGGGGGATTCAGGTCATAGTCCACCACGCTGGCCCAGTGCGGGTTGGCAGACTTCACACATCTATCGAGAACTAGTCAAGTTCCCTCAGACGAGCAGGTTTCCTCACGATGTTGTCCTTCACCGTTTCATAGCAAGTGGTAATCTCAGATGAAAATGAGATTCGCACATGAAACCTTCTGGGTTTAGCTTTAGGTTTAGGTTTAGCTGGTGCGAGCCGGGGTTTGAACTTGCACACTTTGATTGCAAGGCGTGCGTTCGACCACTCGGCTACCACTGATTTGTAAATATTGCGTTATCATTATAGGTCTATACATTCATAATGCATTCAGTAAAAATGTATTATTTTGATATTACAAGCAGGCACTTTTTTTTTTTTTATTTGCATAGATGTATTAGTTAAGTATTTATTGGATTCGTCCTTGCTATTAATTACTTGACACTGACAGGATATCCGCTAATCGCAGTAGTTGGCATGTGCGCCAAGACTAGACTTATGTCACGGAATGTCTTGATGTTGTCTCTTTCTCACGTATGAAATTAGACAGAGAGCGAGCGAGCGAATGTGTGACAAAGGTCTTGGCTTGACATGAGTGCTAACACCACAGGTGCAGCCATTCCATTAAACTAACTTCGTTTCGTAAAAGGTGTTGATACATATTGTTTTCTTACATTTACGCGAATACTACACATTGAAATAAAACTATTTTACGAATTCTATCGCGTTTATTTACTTTTTAATGTTACCCAGTTATTAACTATGACATCAGGACGTCTAACACCTCAGTCCCCCCGTAACCACGACTGTGCTGTAAAGCAGCCGAAACGTCGGGAACAATAAAAAGTATATAAGCGCGATAGAATCCGTAAAATAGTTTTATTTCAAGGTGTAGATTCAGTTCGTTTTGGTATTTGCAAATAATTGGACCGCGTTGATGCGCATGAAGTCAGGGTTTTACGTATCACGTGAAATCACGTCTAAATATAGTTGGATCAATATTTTTCCTGTGAATGTGTGCGACATGCCGCTCTGCCGCCATAGCGTCTATGGCGCGCTATGGCGGCCTTCACACACCCATTATTATAACTTAGAACATTGTGGAATACGTAGGCATTTGCTTCCTTTATCTCGGTAATATTTAACAAGTTCACGGTTCACGGTATTTATAATTTAACAAGTTCACTTCTTTTTCCTTGTATGCTACTACCGGATCGAAGCGCGACCTCCCCGAGAAGATCCACCAAGAAACTCAGTTAGCATTTTTTTTAAATATATAGTGTCAAAATTGCCTTCTCAGAACTCGACGAATTTAATCGTAAGCAGTTTGTACAACAAAAATGGGGTCAATAGCGTCACTTAGTATTAGTATCTTACATAAACAGGTGATGTCGAGTTGTATTGTGTAAGAAATAGATAACTATTTTTCTACCTTCGACAAAACGTTGGCCATATCTTTCAAATAACTACCCACTTATCGGATGTCCGATAGCTTGATAACTATGGTGCTCATTCTGTTCTCAAACTAAACTAAACAAATATAAAATATACTCATCGTATGATCCCAAACTGAGGAGAGGTCACCTTTAGATAGATAAATCTTTATTGTTCCACCTCTTAAAGTAACACTATACGTATGCGATATAGATTGAAATTTTAAAGACTCTACCAGACAACCTTTGTATGGAGAGGAATTAAAGCATTTACTAGTAAGGAAGACGTACTAAACAAATAAGCCGTCTATTGATAAGACCCCTCATTGGTACACTTAGAATTAATATCAACAATAAAGAGTTATATATCTATGGATAGCATGCAATGAACTGGAGGTGATCCCAGTTAAAAACTTTGAGAACTAATTATATTATCATACTTCTCACATATCAAGCCCATCGAGTTTCTTGCCGGATCTTCTCAGTCGAGATCGCGCTCCGATCTGTAGGCTTAACATGACTGCGTAGATATAAGTTTTATCTCTTTCAACTGTCAGATTTGTCGGGAAAATGACGTCACACCGAGCGCGCGAGCCATATCCAGTTCAAAAAGCTGGATGTGGTGGTAGCAAATAACAATTGCCAGGATAATTTTTTCCATGATACTAGCATGGAAAAAACCGGCCAAGTGCTAGTCGGACTCGCGCACGAAGGGTTCCGTACCATTATCTATAAAAAACGGCAAAAAAATCACGTTTGTTGTATGGGAGCCCCCATAAATATTTATTTTATTCTGTTTTTTATTCTGTGAAAATTTCAACTCTCTAACTATCACGGTTCATGAGATACAGTCTGGTGACAGACGGACGGACGGACGGACGGACGGACGGACAGCGAAGTCTCAGTAATAGGGTTCCCATTTTACCCTTTGGGTAAGGAACCCTAAAAATTATCCTGGCAATTCTAAATATAGCACCCCTAGGGTAGGACTATACAAAATAAATTATTTGTCTTTGACGCACTGGCATAATGAATGAACGAGAGAGTAATATTTTTAGCGCTATCAAAATTAAGTTTAGTTCTTTCAGCACCAACAAAATGAGCAACAGAGTCACGAGTCCGTTCAGTGATATTCACGTGGGGTTTTTAAACATAGCAGCGTAACTAACTACGTCATAGCATGAGTCAAGTCTCTGTCTACCTATTAGGAAATTTGCATATTGTTCGAGTTGGTTGTTATAGTAGGTGGGTCATAACGTGACGCAAGCATAACGGCAGGTTTAAGCTGCGCTAAGAAACGGCGTAAAAACCAATGCCAATACGAAAACAAACTGTATTTACTGGTACATGAAGCACATTTTTCGATGATATGTCGACGATGACGCGTGTGCAATATGAAGCATGATTTTGCTACAGAAATTCAATCTTTATGGATATTGATACAGAGTACATTTTCAAATAAAGTCAAGGTTATTTGCTCAAAGTGTTCAGGGCGTTATAGGACTTTTAGGTTATTGGCCTTCTTCATTAATAGTAAGTAGTCTGAGTATGACATAATCGTCATAGGTACATAGTATTGAAGTTATATTTAATTAAATTACAAATACATCATCAAACCGGTATTCCCCGAAGGCTGAGGTGCACTACAGAACACCCACACTTCGTTGTTGATGATAACGGCGGGCCTATTGCTATGCTATACCGGGACGTTCCCTCTCAATAGGAGGGTGATTTGAGCCGTAGTCCACCAGCCTGGCCCATTGCGAATTGGTGAACTTCACACGCCTTTCTATAGAGGTGTGCAGATTTCCTCATTGGATAAGCAGAGTGAGCAGCTACTGTGGATACCTTTTGAGTTGAAGTTACCTATCTACCTTTGTGGCGTCTGAAAGAAGTACAAAAAAAACCATTTCACTGAACGAACTTCAATGAAACACGCACACATTTGAAACACAGAGTGTCAATGTGTGCGTAAACACTGAAACGTTATCAATGTGTGTGTTCAAAATAATCCCCTGTAACATTTGATTATCAACTTAAAGCAGGTTAGTTAGAGTTCATATTAAATTGGATGAATTGATAGATAGCGTTCCAGGGTATTCGAGTAATTTTCCAATGTTTGTTTACATAACGGCGTAAGTACGAACTGCGCAGTAACCTATTTCGTTTTAAACCTTATTCATTTCTGCTCGTGTGAGTATCACGGTCCATTCAAGATTTTAATTAGGTTATGGGTTTGATTCATTGTACTTTATTGACAGGGTCAAGGACATCATTCAGTTCCTTTTTCTCGGTAATATTAAATTCCTTTAATAGATTTAAGATTCCTTTATTTTTCATTCTCCTTGTAAATTTCATTTTGATAAATAAATAAATAGAATCAGAATCAGAATATTTTTTATTCATATAAACCAATACAGGCACTTATGAATCGTCAACAAATAGTAAAAATAGTAGCTCTACCACCCATTTCCTACGGAGAAGAATGGGCAAGAAACTCCATGGTTGCTTTTTTCAAATAAGGATTTACATTTTTGTGTTTTTCTTAATTAACAATTATACAATATAAAGTTAATGAGGCTATACATTCTCAAAACACAATTAAATCACTAAACAAACTACGTGTTGAACAAGATTTAAAGGTAGGAAGGAGGAGGAAAACGGGACAAATAGCTAAAATCCCTGAAATGAGTTCTTGTGGAGCCGGACCAGCGCCTGACCAAGCGTGTTTATCCTCTAAATAATCACCTTTGTGTAGTATGCGCGCCTGCATAGTGTATGTCTAATACAAGTTTTAAACTTAGTTTCATTTAGGTTAATGACGTAAGGGGGGAATTTTATTATAGATATATTTTATTATAGATATATATTTATTATATATATAATACATTTAGAAATATAAAAAAAAACAGTTCCCCATCGGCATCAGGGACAGGGTCCTAGTTTCCAGTGGTAAGCGTTCCAGAGAAGAACTTCCTCACAATGCGCGCCGTTTCCAGGAGTAGGTACTGCTTTCTGAATCTCTCCCTTAATCCAGCCGCCTAACGCGAGTCTCTCCAGATGTTCATCAAGGCTCTTGGCTAATAAGCCATAGGCGGAAACGACTCTCGGTACAATGATTGCCGCATTATTGTCCCACATGTCAACATATTCATGAGCCAGATCAAGATACTTGCTTTCTTCACACAAGATAATTATTACTGAAAGATAGTATTGGTAGTATTTTCGTATTATCGTAAAGATACATACACAGTTAGTAGGTTGATAAATACCTATAGCTATTTACTCAATCATAAAAATCAATTGCTGTTCGTTAATCACGCTAAAACTCAGAACCGGCCAAGTGCGAGTCGGACTCGCGGACGGAGGGTTCTGTACCATTATCTATAAAAACGGCAAAAAAATCTCGTCTGTTGTACGGGTATTTGTTGTTATAGCGGCAACAGAAATGCATAATCTATGAAATGTTCAACTGTCTAACTATCACGGTTCATAAGATACAGCCTGGTGACAGACGGACGGACGGACGGACGGACGGACGGACGGACAGCGAAGTCTTAGTAATAGGGTTCCCGTTTTACCCTTGGGGTACGGAACCCTAAAAACGACTTGACCGATTTGAATATTTTATTTTGACACTTTTAAAAACAAAGGGAAATGAAAAAATAATTGTAGGTGACACGAAATTCACCTTCGAATATTTCAGATTTTAAAAAGCTATTTAAAAAGCTGAAAAACTAGACTTAACTACCTTTGGTGCATAGCGGCCGTGGGTGGTGTAGGAAGGGCAGACTCGCCCTTTCGTACGCCCTTGAACCGCGCACGCAGGGCAAGGGTACTACTCCCAACAAAGGTCGCCAGCAAAATCAATAACTCGTTATAGGTAGGTTTATATTCTATCTACTTTCGTTCAATGAAATCTAGGGCTGTAGGTGAATACTCTAGGTCATACAAGGGCAACCTGACATTTTATTTGGTGTTAGCAGTTTGGTACTGAGGTAGGCAGCCCTATAATACATACATAGACAGTACTTAAATAGTGGTGTCTCACTCATATTATACGGCCGTGACAAGGACGGCATTAGGCTAGTGTTGGTTCTTATTGTCATCGCTTTTACGCCTAAGAAGTGTTTTCAGAGGTGTAAAACAATATAAATAAATTTTACTTATCTCCATATAAATAGTTTTAATAAATATTAGTATTTTTTTTAAAGATAAATTAGTCAATGAAAAAAAAAGCAAAAAGATAATACAGATTTGTCAGGTGTGGGGTTCGAACCCACGCTCCCTCTCGGGAACCAGAGCTTAAATCTGGCGCCTTAGACCACTCGGCCAACCTGACTTGACTTATGAGGCAAAATTACGGACTGCTTTCCGTAAAGTTTGGCAAACTGCCTGAATTTTAATGAATTATTGATTTGTTTACATTTTAACACAAAGAAAAAGTATTTTATGAAATTTTAATACCACATAAATCAGTTCTAACCCGATATTTATCTACATAGATAGATAAGTAATTACGTATAAAGAATCAGTCTGTAAATGTTTTGCTACATATAATATAAAACGTTAATCAATTTATTACGCCTTAAATAACCTACCCATATTCATCCTTGTTTTACAGGTAACTACGGATCAAATGAGAAGTTAACTTTATTTGCGACACGCGAGTAGTGATATCTATTAATAAGAAACAGAACCTTTTTTCACTTTACTATCTAAGTACTACGTTGACTGAATAGATGGCGCTCTTAACCAAAAATTGCTACCACAATATTATTTATAAATAGATACATATAGATACTATCTTACACCTTTAGTTGACATTGTTTCGTATTTGATACACGTTACAATTAAATACACATTTTATATAGAAGAATAAAAAACAGTCAAATACAAATTTTGTTTACTGCTCTGCAATATTATTACCCCTTTGTTGAGAGGACACCGTTGTCGCAAACTTGGTTCAATATTTACCTATCTGTCTGCCTACCTATTTGCTAAGGTAAAAGCGCGTGAAGGTAAAATGAAATAACATGTGGTTACATTTTTTATTTGCGATTAGAAAATATTATTTTGTGTCAGGTACACTAATAAAAATGTCTATGCTGTTATGCATTCCAAATTTAAATTATAGAATTTAACCCTGCTACGCTGAGCGCGGTCGCTAGGGCCAGACCGCTCCATGCGATAGTGGCGCCACCGTTGCATTTATCGGAGAAACACTGACAGACGGTCTCGAGGTGATCTTCGTTGTCTGCCCTATAGCAATCGCGGTCGCTTCGCACCCAGCCACAGCCTCGGGAGACTCGAACTTCTGGGTAATAGCCTTTCTGGATCACTGTATACAAGACAAATAGTAACATTAATTTAATTTAATTTTAGTTTTAATATACTTTTCATGACCTTGGCCATATGCTTACTTCTAACAACGACTTTCTCAAACCTATACACGTGGTACTTTTCAGGTCAATGTAGATAGCTATCCTTGTTCTGACCAAAGTTTTAGGATTTGAATGACAGAGTGGCCATGACAGACTGCCTCGGTGTCATTCAAAATTTTATATCTCATCCGAGTCAAACGCATACGTAATCTAGTTCGAGCAATGATATTAGTTTAGATGTCAAGTTAGCGTAAACATGAATACTTGGGTCCACAAAACTGAGACTGCATCAGTCGTGCTATTCTCGAGGCCGTGCAGTACACAGCTATCAATTAATTACCTATTTTGCCCTAGATAGGGCAAAGTCCGAAAAGATCATTTTCTGAATATGCTGGTGGCGGGAATCAAACCTGTTACCACCTAGTGTAGTGAGTCCTGGCGTACACTCAGACCAAGCCATCGTCACAAATAGGGTCATGGCTGTTAGTTACGGAAATGGGTAATTGATAGCTGTGTAGCTACTGCGGTCTAGAGAAGAGCACGACTGATGCAGTCTGAGTTTTGTGGACCCAAGTATTCAGTTTTACGCTAATTTGACAGCTAAACTAATATGATTTCTCGAAAGACCGGTCTTAGTGCAGACCATTGTATGGCACTTATAGTACAAGCTTTGATTCGTTTGGGGTTATACGATGAGTAGGTATACGTTTTCTGGCGATATTTACTTATATATGAAATAGGATTATTTTGTTTTGCTCCGCTACTAACCGGTCTGTACCATCTTCCTGCAGAAGAAGTTCTCCTTTTTAGCGTTGAACACGCCATTGCCGCACTCGACTACTTGCAGGAATTTCTGCAGCGTCTCTTCGTCATAGCTCTCCAGGTCCAGACACATGGAGTTGTTCCAGCTGCTGCATTCGTAGCAATTGATCGAGAGCCCTAAGTAGTGAAAAATTTGTCAAGTTCTTGAGGACGGGCCATGGCCTGTGATGGATATCTCCTAATGCTGACTGGTTATTGTCATATGTAGTCATAATCATGTACAATTGACGAGACAATTACTCATAAATTATTAGCAATTTAGTTTCTCAGCCTCATCCCACTGGTCACTCTTTCCAGTGTTATACTTATGGTAGGTATTTAACTACTATTAATATCACTAAATATTTATGTGCTGGCAATGACCTGTAGGTCAATCTACGTGCGACCTAAATTAACAGTAACAGTACAAAATATCTGCGAATATTGTTTTGCAAACCTCGTACCTACTTTACTTAAGCCCAATTACTTTAACTAGTAGCACCAGAAGTAATTGGGGAGTGCTCATGACCGTCCACCAACGGATGTAGAAATATCAAGAAATTGTAACCAAACCTAACGAGACTAAGTTAATACACTCACCGTATCTGAAACACAACGATAACACCACCAAAGTATATTTGAACATGATAAAAAGAATTTAACAAATGGAATCGGGTTAAAACAATTAGTTGAAATAAATTGTGTAATCGGAAACGAGTTAAATGTCCGGCATCCAAGACCGAACTGTTTACTATACAATAGCGTAAATACAGAGCCACTGATGTGAACAACGGACAAACAGACGGATTCTGGAATATCGAAAATATTTTTTTTTTATTGTAAACAGACATTTCTGGCATTTACTATATGTTTGTTATGCTCCCTTATTCACGAACAGTTAAGTAGTTCACGAAATAATTTAGTGTACCTAGGTTATAGCGTTAGAAATTAAAGGCAAGGAACACTTTAAATATTGTGTTTATTTGTCTTAATTTAGAGGTACATACTAATAATATAAACTTAATTATACCACTTATATAGTAAGTATCTGAGGTAAAACTTATAGACGCGATAACCTTTTGCTTTCTGTAAATAAATACGTATCAATTTAAATGACAAACCTAAAGATAAGTTAATAATCTTACAGAGGATGTAACCGTTTACGTCGTAGGAGGAATGTATGTACGTGTTACACATTATACCCTAACATAATATAATATGAGTTGGTATATACTGGAACCCTGCAAACGAATTCATGTAATATAAAGACATCGATTTTATGGATATGTAATACCAACAAATTAGTCAGACATTCTGTTATCTGATCATTCTTTGTTCACAAATAAAAATATAAATCAACTAGCTGTGCCCGCGACTTCGCCCGCGTGGACTTTAGGGAGATTACCCGGAAATATGGGTATTATGTTTTTCCCGCGGAACCCTAATGCTTTTTCTAAAATTAAAGTAGCCTAAGTTATGCCTTGGAACGTCAGCTATCTGTCAGTGAAAGTCCCATTGAAATCGGTTCAGCCGTTTAGAAGTTTACCTCAAACAAACAGACAGACAGACAGACAGACAGTCAGACAAAAAAAATTAAAATTGCGTTTTCGTTATAGGTATCGTATATACTTTCATACGCATTTGGTAAAAAAGTGTTATTTTGATATTACAAACAGACACTCCAATTTTATTTATTTTTATTGTATGTATTGTATGTATGTATATGTATGTATGTATGTATGTATAGATATAGATGTATAGAAGATTATAAACGCATATCTATAGGTTGATACATGAATTATTGGAACGTCTCGCTAAGTAACGACGTTGATCGCTTGAGGCACACGTCTTCGCTGTGATGATCTTGCCTCGCCCGAGCCTTGTCATTTCCTAACCGGCTGCTGTATGTCAATTTTGCGTGAATTCATGATCTTATCTTAGGTGGCAGCAGATGCCAAACAAGGCGTCTACCGGTCAGGGTTTTACACTCCCCCTCGCCACGATTTAAATGCAGAATACAGAGTGGCGATAACAGCCAGAGCTGTCACTTTGACGTGTCGAAGCGCGGCAGCCGCGTTGCACATGTCACCGAAGCATTGGCACACCGTCTCGAGGTGGTCCATGTTGTCCGCCTTGTAGCACTCGCGCTTGTGCTTCACCCACCCGCAGCCACGGGTTATCCGGACCTCGGGCGTTTGGTCCGTGTGTAAGACTAAAAAAAAAATAAAAAAGTTGTGAAGTAAGAAGCCTAATTTAAAAATAATTATAGTTAAAAATACTCTTGGATCATCTACAATCTTTATAAAATTCATCACCCATTTTTAGGGTTCCGTACCCAAAGGGTAAAACGGGAACCCTTTTACTGAGACTTCGCTGTCCGTCCGTCCGTCTGTCACCAGGCTGTATCTCACGAACCGTGATAGCTAGAGAGTCGAAATTTTCACAGATGATGTATTTCTGTTGCCGCTATAACAACAAATACTAAAATACAGAATAACATATATATTTAAGGGGGCTCCCATACAACAAACGTGATTTTTTTGCCGTTTTTATAGATGTACGGATGGTACGGAACCCTTTTGTGCGCGAGTCCGACTCGCACTTGGCCGGTTTTTAATTTATATGTGTGTATATAAATTTTCTGTTGCTATTAATTACTTGACATTGCCATAAATACCGCTAATCGCAGGTGCAGGCATTCCTCATCTTATTCTATTAACCCATTAAGTACCAACTGTTTTCTATATTGTTATATATATTTTTTACAGAAGAAACACATAAAAAATAATTTAGAAAAATATATAAGCGGCTTAAACTGCAAAAACGGGTCGTCCCAAATGGGAACATAAAACATTAAATTAAATTTCAATGTAAAATAACAAGATCATCTTATAGACGAACCAAGCAGATTCTTCAACGAATGGTCATATATGAGGCGAGCGAGTTTAGTCGCGTGCTCGCGTAGATTTTGCCATAATTAAATCTTCAAGTACATTACCAGAGGACATTTAAAAAATCAAGATAATTCGCTCGCCCCGTTGCGTAGATATTTTTGTTACAGAATAAGGCTGCCGATGCGCCCTGATAACCACGACACCATTATTAAAGCCTCACTATAGAATAGGTCCACTTATCGTCCTGCCATCGAATTACTATAACCTACCCGCTGAGAGCTAACGATTTAAATATCACCTTCATTTTTTAAAGGACAGTGTAATGTGGTTAACACTAGTTACGGAACTTTTTTTAACTTGTAAATAAAAAAACACAAAAATGGAAATCCTTATTGGAAATGAGCAGCCATGGAGTTTCTTGCCCATTCTTCTCCATAGGAAATGCATTGCGAATGGGTGGTAGAGATAAATAAATAAATAAAATAATACATCATCACGCCTGTATTCCCCGAAGGGGTAGGGCAGAGGTGCACTGTAGTGCGCCCACACTTCGCCGATGTATATTGGTCCCAATGTAATAGGGGGCGAGCCAATTGCCATTATACCGGGCACATTCTCCCTCAATACGAGGGATATAGATACTATTATTATTATTTATTGACGATTCACAGGTGCCTGTATTGGATTACAATAAATTGATAACATGAATTAAAAATAAGCATGCATTGTCATCCAAAACAAGCGTGTATACAAATTGCAGCTCAATCGGTTAAAGATAACTGATGTAAAATTCAGTTGCAAGATTCCACCCGGACATACATTGCAAGTTAATATAAAGCTTGTAAAAACGTTCAACTAATATTATGGTAAAGCACAAAAAGTCACGCATCGATTTTTTTGTCAATACGAAAACAAAATATTTTTGTAATAGTTTGAATGTAAATAAAGATTGAATTTCTGTGATAATAGCCGCGCCTCCACGTGTCAAAACTCGTTCGCGCTGTCAATGTCATTACGTTATTCTTCTTCTTTTTTTACGAAATGAATCATAGCAACATTATCAACTTCGAAGGGAATGTGCGTTTGCGCGTCAAACCTTTTGCCAGTACCAAAACGAACTCTGTGTCAATATGCATATAGATTGAATTTCTGTGTCATTGAGTTGAAGAATTAACTGTTTCTATGTGTCAATAGTTTAATACAGTTGGTTTTGGTAGGACAAAAAAGGGAGGCTATAACGGACTTGGGGTCGAAGTGAGTCTTACTCGTCTGTGTGATCTTCCTGCAGAAGAACTCCTTGCTGATGACGTTGGGAAGTGATTGTCCACATTCCACCACGGGCACTATTCTGTGCATATGCTGTAAATGCATGTCAAGACACGCCGAGTTGTTCGCCGAGTTGCAGTCAAAACACTTGATCGCTTCACCTTGTAAACAAAAGAAAACATTAATTAACATAAACGTAGGAAAAAGTAGGTAACTACCTACGTACGCACTAAGTCAAACCGAGGGATTGTGAGAAAAATAAATATCACCAGACAACACAGAAGTATGCTTAATGCTTGTACGATGAGTAATAAGTACTTTAGAATAGACTGGGGACGATCCTATTTACACCCAGTCCTGTAGCTAGAGTCCAATTTGAGGTAGGGCAGCATTGTTTAATGGTAGGGCGGAAGTAAAAACTACATTGTTTTAATCTCAAACTATGAACGAACAATTTAATTATCTTAGTTTTTGGTATTTTAAGGTGCCCTACAAGGGCATTGCCACCTCCCCCCCAGCTACGGCCCTGTTTACACCAAGACCAGGGCAAATTCCGAAAATGTCTTATTCTAAATTTGTCATTTAAAGTATAATCTTGATTCGAAATAATCAAGTTACTGCCTACCAGAGGTTGTTGACTCTATCAGTCACTTGAGTGTGGAACTGAAATGAAGAGTTGATGACAAAGGTAGTTAGGTGACTATGACTAAGTACCTAAAGGTATAGACGTCATCGTCATCACCCAATTATGCGTATGTATTGAAATTGATATTGCCATAAATTATTTGCCACTGACAGAATACATGTTAGTTGTAGATGCAGCCATTCATCTTATTCCATTATACGTCGTAAAAGATGAGGAAAAATATGTTAAATAATTACTCACATGATCTAGTAAAGAATACTGTAATTAAAACACCCAGGATGACGCTACTCATACACAGCGCCATTATTAAAATTAATGTACAAACGCCTGATAAAAAAGGACACGCAATCAAACAAAATTACTCAACAAAACTCGAGCGTAGCAATAGGCGTTTAAAATTAACGAATTGTTTCCATTACGAAAATAAAGATGTTTAATGTTTTTTTAATGTCAGTAAATAGTGTTATGACTGCACAAATTTGCGTTAACCGTATTGTGATCATTAATTTTGTTGAATTTTTTCACACCGTTCGCGTAATGTAACTTCAAATTCGTTCGCCTTCAACTAAGATCGCTTACATACTGTGTTGTTGACCGCTTAACTTGAGTTTATAAGTCGGTCAGTCATTGTGTTGTCGTTGGCACCGTACAAAGGCTGCAACTGGTTGTAGTCAGATCTAATCCTCGGGAAAGGTAGCCAGGGTTGAGAGGAAACATTAATAGCAAGATGTGGCGGGGTGTGGTGAATACTTGAATTAACTGACACACATAAAATTGCGGAGTTCAATGAGGAAAACGTTCTTTGTCTATCAGCTTCTCACCCCTAAATCTATACACATTCCAATGACTCTATAAACAGTTTATTAAGAATGGCCTTACTATACACTGTTTTTAATGTCGTTGAAAATATATAAGTTTTTAATTAAAGACGTTAGGTTTCACTGTACCATCCCCTATTTATCTATGTTGCAAAAGTCCGAAATAATACTTTGACGTTTGCATCAGTATCGGGTATACAATTGAATGGTATAAAAAAAACATCGAAATTCGAGCATGTTTTCCAACTTCGGCAATTTCTATATCTCGTAACATTTCGAGCCCTTTGTATAATTTGCGTGTTCTGTTTTGTGAATATTGGTAGTCACCCCACATAAGTGTAGCTTACACTTCTGAATAGGGTAATGCACGACCTATGTTATGGGGGGGGGGGCATTGTGGAGCAATGCCCTACCTCGAGATCACAATGCCCTACCTTAAAAATACCAAAACCTAAGAAAAATATTATAATTAAAATGTTTGTTCATAGTTTGGGATAAAAAAAAATTGCGATAGGTATCAAACTTTTCCGACCATACCTCAGTTTGTGACATTCATTTCATATTGTTCTGTGTATAGAAGGTATTTGAAGCGCCATCACATGAAGCGATGGGGCTATTTAATTATAATATCTGTGATGCAGAGGGGATTCCCCGTACAGGGGTCTAAACCGGTCAGTATTAGACTCGGAAACACAAATTTTTGTGTTAAATGTCTGCGACTTCAAAGAGTTACATACACACGCCTCTATTACTATAGATATTCTTTCTTCATGCCTGACAATAAGACTCAATACATACATAGCCGCTATGGGAGTGGCAGGCGTGCAAATATTCGTCAATTTTATGTATTCGAATATATATTTTTAACATTCCGTACCTCAAAAGGCAAATAGAAACCCTCACGTTGTCCGTCTATCAGTTTGCAAGCGACGCTTATTATAGGGCGTCGCGACGCTCACTATAAAGCATCGTAACACTCACTGTACGGGCAGCGTCGTGACGCTTTATAGTGAGCGTCGCGACGCGGTATAGTGAGCACCACGACGCCGTATAGTGAGCGTCGTGACACCGTATAGTGAGCGTCGCCATGCCTTTTAGCGAGGGTCGCGACGCCTTTTATTGAGCGTCGTGACGCCTTATTATGAGCATCGCGACGCCTTATAGTGAGCGTCGCGACCCTTTATGGTGAGAGTCACGATGCCTTATTATGAGCGTCGCGACGCCTTGTATTGAACGCCGCGACGTCTTATAATGAGCGTCATGACGCCTTATCGTGGGCGCCGCGATGCCGTGTAGCGATTGTCGCGACGCCGTATAGTAAGCGTCACGACGCCATATGGTGGGTTTTGCGACGTTTTATGGTGAGCACCGCGACGTCGTATAGTGAGCGACGCGACGCCTTGTATTGAGCGCCGCGACGCCTTATAGTGAGCGTCGGTACGCATTATTATGAGCGTCGCAACGCCTTATGGTGAGCCACGCGACACCTTATTATGAGCATTGCGACACCTTGTATTGAACGCCGCGACGCCTTATAATGAGCGTCACGACGCCTTATCGTGAGCGCTGCGAACCCGTTTAGCGATTGTCGCGACGCCGTCTGGTGAGCGTAACAACGCCGTGTAGCGATATAGGCATTATATACAGGAACGAATTAAATCGCCATTATAAAGGCAATTAGTTACGTGTCGCATGTACCCAGACTGTACTGTAATATTATCTGTACAGCGTAACTTGCTTAGAGGAAGTATACAATTTAAGATAAGCCGGTCGTATGATGGTCGCTGCAGGATGTTGTGGATTATACGCAATGGTCCAGCAGTGGTCACGATGACGGGTGTCATTGACCTTGAACTAAATATTGAAAGGAGAAAGGACCCATGTACCTTGATCCTAAATCAGGGATTGCCCAAGTGGTTGATATCGTTTTCCTAGTGGTCGATATGAACGAAAACTGATTTCGGGGGTCAACAAGATCTAAAAATCAACCCCTATTAATCAACACAAATTCTTATTTGAAACTATCAAGATTTTTTTTTTTTTTTATGAGATAGGGAGACAGACGAGCAGACGTTTCACCTGATGGTAAGTGATCAACGCCGCCCATGGACACCTGCAACACCAGGGGCATCGCAAGTGCTGAGAAATGTATTATTGCCATTAGATACTGTATGAGTTAGGATACGTGTACCAAATTGTTATAAGAATTACTAATATTTTAGTAGTAAGTATCAATGCTGTACTTTTAATATTTTTGTATTAAATTTACTTCTATTGTGATTAATTTTGATGAGAAAACTATGTTAAGTTTGAGTAAACTATTGTTAGTACTTAACGTACCGCGAAGTTGGTAATTATTTTGTATCAATTAGAAAGAAAAACTAGAGATAGAATTTTTAAAGCAATTTGGCTATGGGGTCTGAGGTATCAGTTTATTTTGAAAAAGGGGTCATTTGCCCAAAATAGTTTGGGAATCCCTGTTCTAAATCTGGGGTGAAATGAAATTAAGTGTAAATATACTAAATCGGACTGTGTTAACTCGTTGTTAAAGCATATTATCCAACGAAATTACATCGGATGCAAGTGAAAATTGTCGCGATGTCCTTTTAATTTTTTTTTTTATACTTATATTGACATTCATTTTCAGAATAGAGCTCTGGCACATTGGGGCGTTAGAACGCACGCGTATTGTTTTTTGCTTATACCAAACCAATACGAACTCTGTGGTAGTATACAGACAGTTTAAATTTCTGTGGTAAAACCCATGCAAAGTCGCCTCAAAGTTCACTCACGTTGTCAGTGACATTTCGTTGAAGAATGAGCCTTCTCTATAAGTCAATAAAATTCGTTATAGTATTAGCAAACATGAGTTTTGACGCCCTCCTGTAGGTAAAGATAAAACTCTTGGTAGAGACACAGTATAGTATGTCGGGAGTAATGAAATGAAACCTCTACAATGGCGTTCGATGTAATAGAGACGACGTCGCGCCCTGGATACAAGATAAATACATCATTATCACGCCTGTATTCCACCAAGGGATATGCAGAGGTGCATTGCAGTGCGGCCACACTTCGCGCATGTATTTTGGTCCCAATGTAATAGGGGGCGAGTTATTCCCATTCTCCTTCGATACGAAGAGGTTTTTGGGCTATAGTCCACCACGCTGATCCAGTGCGGGTTGGTGATTTTTACACGCCTTTCTACAGACGCGCAGGTTTCCTCACGATGTTTTCCGACACCGTATGGCTATTGGAATAATAAAATATTCCACTACCTAGGACCTAACTTATGTCTTACAAAAATAATCCATCTGTGTAAATGTAGGTAGGTCCAAATTACAGTAAACTGGTATCTAAAAACACACTGGGGAGTCAAAAGTGGCGCGTCAACATCTTTGCCAATACCAAAACAAACTCTGTGTCAATACACATAAAGATTGAATTTCTGTGGTAAATGCCACGACCCCACGCGACAAAATTCGCTCGCGCTGTCAATGCTATTTCGTTGAATAATGAACCTTTTTTATGAGACAATACAGTTCGTTTTGGTGTTGGGAAAAAATTGACGTGTGCGAAACGTCAGTAACACGAATGAATACCGATTAGAGGAACTTCGATAATGAATCTATACTAATATTATAAACAGGAAAGATTTGTATTTTTGTATGTAACGAATAAACTTAAAAACTATAGGAGCGAATTTCAAAAATTATTTTGCCGTTAGAAAGCTACATTATCACTGAGTAACATAGGCTATATTAGAAATCCGTGCGAAGCCGGGACGGGCCGCTATGTAAAATAAAATTGATTAAGTATTATATTTCTTTCGCTTCCGATTTTCAGGATCTATCAGCCAGAGACGTCCACTGCTGGACATAGACCTCCCCCATAGACCGCCACAAATTACGTTCTTTTGCTTCATGCGCCCATCGACTCCCGGCGACCCTGATGAGGTCGTCCGTCTACCTGGTCGGGGGTCGTCCCACATTCCGCTTCCCTGTTCGTGGCCGCCACTCTAGGACTTTGATGCCCCAACGGCCATCCGTTCTCCGGGCAATGTGTCCGGCCCATTGCCACTTCAAACGTGCAACCCTTCGAGCTATGTCTGTAACCTTGGTTCTTCTGCGGATGTCCTCATTTCTGATTCTATCGCGATTTTCAGGATATCAAAACAGGAAAAAAAACAACTCTGGATTATGTAGAGTCGGTTTTTTTTTGTATGCACATAGAATACGTATACGCAAACCAAATTATGGCCAATCTAAACAAATTGCGCGTGAACTCGTAAACTAGTGTGCAGTAAATCAAAAGCTCCTGAAATAACGTAGGCGAAGTCATGACGTGACGGCGTGTAAGCCATGATTCATGGCTTGAATTTCATGCGATCTTTGAACGCGGGATGTAGACTGTTTAACTGGATATTTGACCTCATTATTTTTTTCAGAAATGTAACCGTTTTATAAATTAAAAAACCTTCCAAAAGCGAGTCGGACTCGCGCACGAAGGGTTCCGTACCATTATCTATAAAAACGGCAAAAAAAGCACGTTTGTTGTATGGGAGCCCCCTTAAATATTTATTTTATTCTGTTTTTTAGTATTTGTTGTTATAGCCGCAACAGAAATACATCATCTGTGTAAATTTCAACTCTCTAACTATCACGGTCCATGAGATACATCCTGGTGGCAGACGGACGGACGGACGGCTGGACGGACAACGAAGTCGCAGTAATAGGGTTCCCGTTTTACCCTTTGAACCCTAAAAAATACATTTTAATGGGTGGTTTATTAGTTTGTCTGACTCCTCCTGACTCCTCGCTGCTGAGGTGTGTGTGGGCCGGGGGCGGATGCTGCGCTAGTGCGGCGGCAATTGCGACCGCCTGCAATCACCGTGAGGTATATTTGTCACACAACTGCGTACACGTGCTGTTTAAACAAGACTTCGTATCACTTAAATAGATAAATATTGCCAGACAACACATCGTATGATCCCAAACAAGGCAAAGCTGGTACTATGGGTACCGTACAATGAACTGGGCGCTATCCCAGTTTCAACCAGGCTGGCGCGAATTCCGAAAAAGCCATTTCCTGCAACTGATCCAGCTACTCCCTTCAATGCGAGGGGGATTCAGGCCATAGTCTACCACGCTGGCCCGTTGCGGATTGGCAGACGATATTATACACAACAAAAATGTTTTGCAACGCCTTTGTGAAGGCAAGTGCTATTTGCTATTAAGTCGACTAATTAAATAACTATAATTTACAAACACATTTGGCGGAAAAGGGAGGATCCTCCGACCAGACGGGTGTTGTGTCTGGTGGGCTACTGCCCGATGGTTGTTGTCAGGTTCTTGTATATATGTTCAGTCGCCCGGATCGCTTTAATATCGCGATGCAGGATTTAGTTCGTATGTGGCGAGATAGATGTCGCTACACACACATCTCTAACGTTATGTAGAAATATTGTTACCGACGTAAGCCAATTAATTAAATATCTTTTGTCTGCACCACTTTCATCAGCCCATCCCATGTAGTGACGACGTAAAATCCTGCACTCACTGGCACGTCAAACCGCGTGCGACTTATTTTTTTGCCAATCCCAAAATTAACTGTAAGACCTCAAAGACTACGCACATTTTTCAACGAAATGTTATCGACGTCGCTAGTGACGTTTGACGTGAGGTCGTGTAGTTTTTACCACAAACATTTCTTCATTTCTTTCAGATCTCTTTTAATATTGTCACAAAGTCCATTTTTAAATAATGGCAAGGTAATTCACTCACCCCTGTAGCAGCAGGGCGCAACACCCACGTACCTAGTTTTACTTCGGAGAATTGGTTTACGTAATACCGTAGTTTTAAATAAACCATGGCTCTACCACGTGCCTGTACTTGATCGATTACGTACAGTGTATGTACAGTTTTTCATATCAATATTTAACGTGGTGGTAAATATCACGAGGAAACATGCACAACCGAGGGAACCTAGCTAGTTTCTAAGAGATCTTTCAACCCGCCTGGTCTAGCGAAGTGGACCCTCGAATCCCTCTCTTAACGAAACGAAGCCTGTCCCAGTTGTAGGACGTCCAAATGGTTAGTTAGTTCACGTAGAGCAAGTAAGAGTGTGAACCGCTCATAAAACTCTTGGTAGAGCGGTGAAACTCTTGGTAATACCAAAGCGGTTCGACCGCTATCATTGCTTTTATTATGTGTGCAGTACCTGACTCTATCTATCTACTCTAGTAAAGCCAGCTGCCTAAAGACCCAGGCACACTTCGGCGTCAAGACACGCACAATGTTTGCCAATAATAAAACGAACTCTGTGATAAAAGGTATAAAAGCGAAACTTGTATGTTAAAGCTACGCGACGCGTTAAAATTCGCTCGTGCTGTTTATACAACTTCGTTGAATAATTAGTTTTTTTTAAATGAGATAGTGAGGCAAACGAGCAGACGTTTCACCTGATTGTAAGTGATCAACGCCGACCATGGACACCTGCAACACCAGGGGCATCGCAAGTGCGTTGCCGGCCTTTAAGGAATGAGTATGGTTTCACCATGCGAATAGGTCTTAAGGTGTAGCAGAAATATTTCAAGACTAACTTCTACCCGTGACTTCGTCCGCGCAGACTTCGATTATACAATTCCTAAAATTATAGCATATATTTTATTCTGATCTATAAACAATAATACTGTAAAGTTTCATCAAAATCAGTTCAGTAGATTTTGCGTTAAAGAGTATCCATCCTCACAAACTTTTACATTTATAATATTAGCTGGAATTAGTAAGATTATATAGGTAGTATAGGGAGTAAGTTTCACCTGTACGTGTGCCCAGGATACACGCAATGTATAATGGGCGGGCGGCTACACGCGTGGGCGGGCGCTGATAAACATCATGTCATTTTCATTTATCTCGAAATGTTTTAATATACTATTTGTACGAATAGGAAACAATAAAAGAAAGTGAAAGGTAACAATAGGTAGAATATCATTATTTTATAGGTTAATAACAAATGATTGTAGGGATAGCATTATATAAATGTTTAATTGACTTAAATTAATCAAAAGGGTTTTTTATATGATTATTTTTATAAATAAATATCACCACTCGTCGTATGATCCCAATCTACACAAAGTTTGTATAGTACAAACCACCCATACCAACAACCCATAGTGGGCACCATACAATTGACTCGGGGCGATCCCAGTTACACTCAGGCCAAAGAAAATACCCGAAAGGCCATTTCAAAAAAAATCCACAGACAGGAATCGAATCCGCAACCATTTGATGTAATGAGCCGACCTATGGTCAAGCCACTAGACTAAGTCATCATCATACATTTTACACTAGCGGCCCGTCCCGGCTTCGCACGGGTTTAAAATATAGCCTTTGTTACTCAGTGATAATGTAGCTTTCTAACGGCCTAAGAATTTTTGAAATCGGTCCAGTAGTTTTTAAGTTTATTCGTTACATACAAATCTTTCCTCTTTATAATATTATTATATATTATATAGTAAAGATACAGATTTCTGTAAATGTTATCTTTACAAACTATTGAGAATAGAAGATACTACTCAAAATTATACTAATCCCATAAATCTTAGGTAAGTATCCACGAGTCTGAAAACGAAAATCGGGCCTTTACTCAACACGAAGCTAGCAGAAAATCTCATTTCCTAAATCTAGGTACTTATTATTAGTCACTTCTAATTTTCAATAAAACCACAATGTAGTAGCATACACCTGAATGGTTTGATAACTTGTTGGTATACTTATCCTTATTTTCATGAAACATAATAGTTCTCAAACTGTCTAACGGTATGAAACATTTCAGCACATTTTCCATAGAAATGTTAGAATATAAGACCTTGTTAAAGAAGTCAATATCAACGCGACCAAACCAACCACAACTGGTCCAAACAAATGAATTCCTAGTCTCACAATCCGTAACACAGAATCACCTATACGGCCTATATATCCGTCAATTTATCAAGGTATTACATCAATTGAATAAGTGTGGGGAATACGATAGATCATGGTATACATAGGTCGGGCCGGCCGCGGTCGCCCAGTGACTCCGCGAACGAGCTCGGTACAAGCCGCCTAGATCCAGCGGTAACTCGTACGTGTAACATAATGGCTGTGGTTTTAATTTGCTTTTTGGCGGTAATATGCAGTTTGCTACAACAAGGTTTGTGGTTTAACATACACAATACTTCCGGTGCATGCGATTTTAACGGATGAGCGAACGCCGCGTCGATCGATATTCGAAACTATTTACTTGATCACAAAATCCGCATGTTTTTTTTCAAATATTTGTAAGGATAATTACCAAATTAACCGTTAACATTACAGAATTACAAATATACTAAACGTACTTTAATAATACAATCTTACTTAGTTCGTTTACCACCTGTAGAGTCAATCAGGGTTATAGACGTGCCATGTGCCTCTTCGGCAAACGACACAAACCCGTTATTATTATTTAACGAAGTAGATGAAGGGGTTCTAATATATAGAGTACATATCCATACGCAGCAAACAATATCAAAGATTTCTTATAATCATTATATTTGATACACCTCCTTCATAAATGAAATCTTCAGTTAAGCATCTGATATACAGAAATAAATAGTGAAGATAGTTTCCTGAAACATAATTTATGTCACACAACACAACCTATGTAACTTGTTATAAAAAGTTCGCTCGATACGAATGTAGGGCAAGTTGTATTAATTGAAACCACAGGTGGTTGATTGGACCATGTTTATGTTATGTTTGTAGATAGATAAAATCTTGGTACAGTCTAGAGTTGAAGATAATAATGATCTATGATAAGGTTTTCCAGATAAACATGCATTGTCGAGCGGTAATTAGTTCTTAGTTGTTGATTTTAACGTGTCTACTGTTTCTTGCCTCCACGTATGGACTGAAAAACATACTCAAAGCAATCTAGATATTCAGTATGGATATGTAGTTAGATAAGAAAGGGTTACTTTTTGTTATGTAATTGAAATAGTTGGAATAGAGTAATTAAGTAAATAGATTACTGCAGTTTAAATATTCAAATACAACGTGTAGGACATTTTAAAATACGTGAAGGATCCATAAGATTAGTACTTATCTAATAGTTAAACCCTGTGCCCTTCATTGTCAATATCAAAATGAACTTTTACTAACTAAATAAAGGACATTTTTCAACAAAATGTCAACGATTATGCAAAGAGATTCTGACGCGTGGTTTTCCACAGGAATTTAATCTTTATAACTAATAGTAAAGAGCGCATTTCTCAAAAAAATCAAGTTAAGTCACTTGCTCCAGTGGGTGCAGGCGTCAAGAGAGGCTTTTATAATAATTAGTAATTTCTCTGTTCACCCTCTGCGGGGTATTTAACTGATCTACAAATAATCTGAAGTATTTTAACAATAAATATATTGTCACCAGGTTTAGCAATAAGCTGTTATCAATGCAACAGTCATAATGACTCCCGGTGTCTGATGGACAAGCTGCCGGAGACCCTCCGCCAGCCGTGCGGGCCCCAGGACACGATGTGCAGGAAGATCTCGCAGGTGGTAGAGTTCGCGATGAACGGCATGCCGCCAGACAGCAGGGTCATAAGAGGATGCGGATGGGATGACAGCAATTATAAGGTGAGCTGAGCCCACAGAAACCTAATTAGGGCCAAATTGTAAAGTCGTGAATTGTGAAGAAGTTGTGTATAGCAGTGGTAGTCAAGTGGTCGAACGCACGCCTTGCAATCAAAGTGTGTAGGTTCAAACCCCGGCTCGCACCTCTGGGATTTATGTGCGAATCTCATTTTCATCCGAGATTATCACTTGCTATAAAACGGTGAAGGAAAACATCGTGAGGAAACCTGTACGTCTATAGAAAGGCGTGTGAATTTCACCAACCCGCACTGGGTCAGCATGGTGGACTAGGGCCGAATAATATTGAGGGAGAATGTGCCCGGTATAATGGCAATAGGCTCGCCCCCTATTACATTGGGACCAAAATACATCGGCGAAGTTTGGGCGCACTGCAGTGCACCTCTGCCTACCCCTTCGGGGAATACAGGCGTGATTATGTAGTTAACTGTCAATTTTGCCTTCAGGGTCGCTGTTACCAGCGCTCAGGCTTCGGCGGTAGACAAGAGGTATGCTCGTGTCTAGAAGACGGCTGCAACTCCAGCTCTATGCTCCTCTCCTTCGGAGCCACTGCACTGATAGTTGTCACCTTCGCAGTCTTAAGGTTCTAACATAAGCACCCATAAATTACCTAAGCTTTGATAGAACTGTTGTAGATCACTATAGGAAATATAGGAATAAGAAAGAAAGAGTAATCGACGGTTAAAAGGCGAATCGACTCAAGCGACATATTGGTAACTTTGTACGAAACCCAGCTCTAAATACGGAGAAAATTCGCTGATTCCAACGATATATATCAATATCGCCCAACATGGCACTTGAGTGGATTCGCCTTTTACTTGTCGATATGGTACTAATGATGAATGATGTACACCCATGGTTTTAATATCTGAGAGAGATAAATAGTTCGTATGGTAAGACTAGCTTACATTACGAATACATCTGACCAGTGGAAATCTGTTTTGATTCAGTAATAATATGAAACTGAAAAGAACTGCAACATGTTTCAGTAGATTCAACTAAATGTATGTAATACAAACTATTTCGGGAACCGTAAAAATACTGTTAGTACATTGAGATAGACGTAAAAATTGATGTAACAAGTACTATGGTGTAGTTGTTGATGAGATATATTGAGCTATAGATGAATATGTGTTCATACCGTGTTAATTAGTTTAACAAATCTGTGTAAATAGACGATAATAGTTGAGGTTAATATTCAGACTGTACCGTAAGAGATTTCAAACCGTATGTACAGCGAGATAAAGGATAATTTAGTATGTGCAATATAATTAGCATCGTTGCCAAAGCATTGTACATTTTGTTTAACGCTTCGTTGTTATGTTTGTATGCGAATGTATTTATTATAAAAGGTTTTTTCACGATCCCATCTTTTATTTGTACCTGTTCCATTTGCTGGTACATAATCTGTATCAAAGATCATTTTACGTTTATTGAGTTTGTAAGATGCACGAATAACCAAATAAAATCACCTAACTGACTCAATTATCGGCTTCCGTTCACGGATTGAATGGACTACATCCTGGCTTCAATAGGGACAGGTTACCACTGGATACAGCCTTGTACTGGCGCTGAATATTGCTGAAGTCAGATGTCGCGCATACTTGAACGGTAGCCGTGGTCCTCGGAGCCGGAGCCATGTCGTGGATCATCAGCTTTCTGGTTCTGTTTGGACTTGTACAATATGGTTAGTGATTTCAATGTAATTGCTTTCACGTAAGGTGGTAGTGGTAGCCGAGTGGTCGAACGCACGCTTTGCAATCAAAGTGCGCAGGTTCTATCCCCGGCTCGCACCTCTGGGTTCCATGTGCGAATCTCATTTTCATCTGAGATTATCACTTGCTAAGAAACGGTGACGGAAAACATCGTGAGGAAACCGGTGTGCCCGGTATAATGGCAATAGGCTCGCCCCCTATTACATTGGGACCAAAATACATCGGCGAAGTGTGGGCGCACTCCAGTGCACCTCTGCCTACCCCTTCGGGGAATACAGGCGTGATGATGTATTATTATTATTATTATAAGGTCCATCACTTTTATTATATTATACAAACCAGTGTAGACTGAACCGTGTGATTTATTTGAAATCTGATGAATTTAGGACTTCTGATTTCATTATAGACATGTCATTATAGTCATAGTATATTCAAAGGTGACAAAAAATGATTAGCAAGTTACTTGTGCACAAAATTTTAGAATAGGCACTACTTATAACTTATCACCGTGACCGCGTCAATAATAAACTTTCTCTGCTTTTATAAAATCATCATCTCAAAATTGTTTTTTATTAATTTTTTTTGGTACTTGAAATGCAAACGTCTACCGCAAATTGCTCCAGCGTCCATTACCTGTAATTGTAACAATTTGTTGCGAGTTGGGTCGCTCCCCAGTGAGTTATAGTTTATTTATAAATTGTCGGTGCGTATTGGCCAATCTTCCTGGAGCAAGTAGGGCGTCCCGTCAAGGATGTTGAAATGATTGCATCCTGTTTTTTGCCGATCTCAATCGTTTTGTTTAGTCTATAAATGTATTTGAATGAGGGAGGAACAGATCAGTCAAATAGCCCATACCTATTTGTTGATGTGGACAATATTACTGACTTACTGATTTCATTTCTATTAATTAGTATGTAAGGAGCTTAAGTTAATGTATGTTTTGTATCCATCTAAAATTAACACTCAAAAATATTCTATTTATTTATTATTAGATATTATTTAATTCTATTGTAGGTTACCTTTTTATGTGTCACACATTTTAATACATAAACCTAGGGATGCCATTAAACAAAAAAAACCGAGGGATATTCCACGTGCAATAGGTAGTCGTTTCAGGGTATTGGGATAGATCATGATGAGGTCACGGTGTCTTCTTGGTTACATTTCAATTTTTAGTTATGTAGTACATTACTACTCTCTTATGTATATCCATATAATTATCACGAAGGCTACTCGGTCTCTTATATACTATCTTATGTACTCGGTCTCTTATATACTAGTTATCTCCTTATAATTACTTAACTTGTTACATGTTAATATGTAATTTAAATATATATCACCGAATAACACATACTCATCGTATGATCCCAAAACTAAGCATAGCTTGTACTATGGGTACCACACAATGGAATGAGGGCAATTCCAGTTACATCCAGACCAGGGCAGATTCCAAAAAGGCCAGCCCTGAATTGAACCCGCAACCACCTAGTACAGTGAGCTGATTGGCGCTCAGGTCACTGGACCAAGCCTTCGTTTTTCAATCACTGCTTATTATTTACACAGGGTCCACGATTATGTGTTATGAGTGCAACAGTATAACTAATAGCCTGTGCCTGGACCCCATCCCGCCCGCAAGCCTCAAGAGGAACTGCTCCGAACACGACAAGGGGGTCACTCACACCCTGTGCCGGAAAATCATACAGCATGTCGACTTTGGGGTGAATGGGAAACTCCCCGAGAGCAGGGTAATCAGGAGCTGCGGGTGGGATGAGACCAAATTCAAGGTGAGACTGAAAAAATAAAATAATGTTTAGGTACTTATATAAATTTCTACACATTACAGTTTGCTGAGGACCCAAACTACGCGTGGGCCTGTTTTATGGGTTAGGGTAGCCCGCTTCACTACTTGTGTCGATTGCGGCTTCGATTTAAAGATAAAGATAAAGATACGTTTATTTGTAAAACATGTGTACATATAACAATACATGGTAAAAATAAAAGTTTGTCTCAACATGTTTGACCAAGTGGTGTACAAATATCAATATTATAATTAACTTATTAAATGTAATCAAATAATATTTTATGTCAAAGGTAAGCAATATATAAAACATTAAATCAAATTAATATAAATAAGGATACAACATTCATAATCAAAATAAAATAAGTACAATGTTACATGTTATAATTGGTAAAAAAAAATAATTAGTATCATGTTTAAAAATTAAATAAATGAAAAAAACAAAAAAATTCATATATATTTATCATTAAGAAATTCATCGACATTGTAATAGCATTTGTTAGTCAGCAGCTTTTTTAGTGATTTTTTAAATGACTCTAGATTCAACATTTTAATGTCCTTTGGTATCTTATTATATGTCAGTGGAGCTCTACACACAACACTTTTATGCAGCAATGCTGTTTTAGAGGGATGTACGCACAGTCTATCTTTGTCACGTCGATTTTTTCTACCATTGTCTGATAATCGGGGAAATAAGTGGAAGTTGTTTCTAACAAATAAGGCGATAATGACAGAATTTTATGCCGAATAAATAATGGCTTACAGCTTTCTGTACTTGGAATACCAAACATTGCACGCAAGCAACGCTTTTGCATTTTAAATATAATTTCTTTGTTAGTGGAGTTTGCCCAAAAAATTATGCCATATCTTAAAAGAGATTCTACAAGACCATAATAAGCCGATAGTAATGCATCAGTGTTTATAGTTGAAGCGAGTTTATATAATGCATATGATAGACTACTTACTCTTTTGCATAATGAGTCAATGTGTTGTTTCCAATTTAGTCTACTGTCTATAATTCCCGTCAAATTACTTTAAATATGTATTACACAAGTCATCGTAAGGTCTAACTAAGCAATGTTTTATGGGCATGACTAGGAGTGATCCCAGACCATAGTCAATTTGAAGCATCAGTAGTATAGTAGTATAAGAGGAGATTCTCGTAACTGAGAGGGTCCGGGATCAATCCCCAACCGAGCCATTAAACTTTTCATGTGAGCCCAGTCTTACGACATGAAATTACGTTAGCTAGAGAGCCCAACAAGACTTCCAATAAAGTGGTAATATTAACATTGCTATCATATTTTTGAAAAACCAAGAAAAATAAATTGTTATGCTAACATAATAACTTACCTATAAAGTTATGTTATATTTATATATGTAGCCTGAAACCAATTCAGAAAAAGATAAAAGAAAAGAGAGATTATTATACATATAAATAAATAAATATAATACATCATCACGCCTGTATTCCTCGAAGGGGTAGGCAGAGGTGCACTGTAGTGCACCCACTCTTCGCCGATGTATTTTGGTCCCAATGTAATAGGGGGCGAGCCTATTGTCATTATACCGGGCACATTCCCCCTGTATATGAGGGAGATTTGGGCCATAGTCCACCACGCTGGCCCAGTGCGGGTTGGTGAACTTCACACACCTTTCTACAGACGTGCAGGTTTCCTCACGATGTTTTCCTTCACCGTTCAGCAAGTGGTAATCATTGTTGAAAATGACATTCGCACATGAAAATTATCTCAGAGGTGCGGGCCTGGGATTTGAACTTGCACCCCTTACGTTCAAGGCGGGCGTTCTTGCCCGCGAGGCTACCACTGCTTTTTTATATTAAAAAAAAAAGAGAGATTATTATATTTAAAAAAAAGCAATACTTAGTGACCGTGTAACTTACCGCAATCCTAAAACCCTACTTTTCTTTTGATCTCATAAAATTCTTCGTCACCAGGGTATGTGCTACCACCGAGCTGGCTATGGGGGCAGGCAGGAGGTCTGCTCCTGCACGACTGACTACTGCAACTCGGCAGGCGGGCAGGCTGCAGCGATCTCCCTGATCACCACCGCCGCCATCTTGTTGACGGGAAAAATGGTTTAAGATTTATGCTACACAGAGATAAATAGTTAATGTTTTGTACAATTTGAAAGGCTTTGGTGATTATACGATTTACATTAAATTACGAGTTTTGTTTCAGTCATATACAATTTTCATGCATTGTAGCTATCAAGCTAGAATATATTTAAGATACTTTTACTGCATTTCAAGGCAAAAAATTAATTCAGCAGGGAAATATTCTGTTCTCACAAAAATTAAAAAAGCTATTATGGTTAGGAATAGCTACTATAAGATGGGGAGAAGAAAGTGTGATAATTTATGTGCACCCTCGTTTTATCTTATGAGATCCTTAAATTTATGTATCAGAAATTAATTAATCCTAACTTTGAATAATCGTATATCTTCTTATTCCTTTTTTACGAAAATAATGAAATTATAATGGAACCCAACCAACCGCCAACCTGCATTGGACCAACATGGTGGACAAATGGTCCAAACCCCTTTAACTTTAAAAGCCTTTACACATCGGGAAGGCTTTTGCCCAGGAGAGGGACATAGAAAGGCTATAAATAAAAGGAATAAGATGAGGAATGGCTGCACCTGTGACTATCGGGCATTCTGACAGTGTCAAGTAATTAATAGCAAAGGCATATCAATAATTATAGACATGTGTAATGAAGGTGATGAAAGATGGCGGATCTTATTAAATCCTTTTATATCTTAGTAATCACGTCTGATGTATTTATTGAATTTGGTGTTTCTATTCATTAATAGACACTGGCTGTAATACCCACTAATCGCAGGTGGAGCCATTCCTAATCTTATTCCATGAATTTCACCATATCATTAATTTCGTAAAAAATAAACACGTTTTTGCTTTTACAAAACCACAAATCTTAATAAAAATTCACGAAGGTTAGACGTTCCATAGGTTAGGCCATTTCCCGCCGCTGAAAAGCAAAAATGGAAAACGTCAAGAAACAAATGAACAAAATCATATGGTCGGTCTCATTACAATTTGGCAAGTCCCACGCCCGACGGTAGTGGATATATCATGATCAAAGACCCCACAAAAAGAAATTCAATTAGATTAAGCGACTGAAACACCTGGAATCATACAAATCGTGTTAAATCACATCGGTTGATACGTAAGAATAAAAAAAATTGTTTTATAACTAGACATTGACAATCTGGTTAGCTGCTACGATTTATTATGTATTGATAGATTACGACACCTTTCGGGCAAGGAAACTGTTGCTTTCTACTCGGTGAGTTGATGAAAAACATGACTTTTTATTTCTTTAATTTTTTCCGTATTAGACATGAATATCAAGTTATAAAAGTATTGTAGAATAGCTGAGTGTTCCTAACAAAGTAGTTTACAAGGCGACGTAGATTACGCGAAACGCTGAAAATACGAAAATTCTGAATTTCGCGATCTCAGCGGTAGACACCAACTAGATTTTGCCGAAAATAGTCCGCTACGTCACACGATTACGAATAACGTCCATCTCTGATTATTGATGTCTACGTTTATTTCTTTATTTCGGATTTCATAAGCGCTTTTTCTGAAAAGAAATCGTAAAGTAATGAATATTTTCAGATTGAATTGAATATGAAAAAAAATGGTTATTGTCTTTGATAGATATAGAGATGCCATCGAATATTGATTTTAGTTCGCCTATTTAATATTGAAAACATTTTTTTTTTTTCATATAAAAAGTAATTATAGAACAATACTTGTAGCCAATCCCAAGCCTGATGCAAGAGTATGGTGGGTCTGTGTCGAGTAAGACGGGTGAGTACAGAGACGGGGGCCCTGAGGGCCGCGAGCGTAGCCTGGCGCACCAGGGGGACTACCAGGCTCAGCACCAGTATACCATGATGCAGCAGAAGAACTATGGTACCTTGAATTTAAACTTTATCTTCATTCTTCTTTCTAACATTTTCCACAAGCTCTGGTCACCAATATTTCACGGAAACGACTTAGTTATTATCAAAATCAAATAAATTACTTATGAATAGTCAAAATCTAGGTACCAACAGATCAGTAAAACACCGTCAGCCACTCAGGACTTAATAGATTTTCATATTATGAAAATATAAAATCATACTTGCGTTTATTTTTGAAATAGCCATTGACATTTAGTTTGAAATGAATTTGATGACCTAGTCGCTTTTTTGTTCATTCAAGGATGCTCCAGCAAAGACTTGTCTGACCAAAACATGGCAACTTACTGTAGAGTCGCGACTGGTATCTACGAAGCCACCGCTTCCAGCCAGCAGTACCAAAACCCGAGGTAAACAAGTTCTGCTCTATAAAACCTTCGCTCGTTACTATATAATATACTATAAAAATACTATATAAAGGATAATCTGGAATATCATTTCCAGATACAACAATCCATCGGCGCCAACGTTTAGTTCTCCGCCAAACTCTCCTCTTGTCGGCTTGGTCTTCGATCCTTCTTCGTCCAGCTACAGTGGCTCTGGCATGATGGGAGACCGAACCGTCAACGCTGAGAGACGCTCCCAAACCTCCTGGTCTATATCCAATCAAGAACCGATCGGCACTGGAGCCAAAAAGAAAATTGTCAAAAGCCATGACAAACGAAACGCTTACAGTGCCGACCCCAGATATCACGAGAGATATAAGGAGAACGATACCGACCGCCAGAGGAAGGAGCGAAACTTGACCTCCGAGTCAACCTCTAGCTTAGATTTCTTCGTGGAGGGAGAAAGAATGGTGTCAGAACTTTGTAACATAACTGACTCGAGAGCGGAGTCCAACCAGAAACAAAATCAGAATCAGAAGTCAACCAATCAGGAGGACGAAAAAAATAAACCTCTGTCTGCGGAGGTGTTGCTCACGGCGTTGGACAAGATTGTCATCCACGATCAGATACCGAATCAAATCGTACAGCTGGCCGTGGAAGCGTGCACTGACGCTGAGAACATAGCGATCGCACACCACAATAGACCTTGTTTCAAAAATATACACTCGATTTGCGCAAAAACTAGATCCAACGTTCAAAAACCTGACAGCGCCGTGGCCAACTTGCACTCACAGGGCATACCGTGGGTTATCAAGAACTTCATATTTTCTTTTGTAAGGATTTTAGACGGATGGAAAGGCGTCAAAGAATTACTGAGCGAGAAACACGACACGTTTTCTAGAATTGAAAATAAGTATTACAGTCCTAACATCCGAGAATGTTTTGTACAATGGCAAGCTGTGACTAAAGAGATGCTGACTCATATTTACAAAACATTCAAATGCCTCGATCACGGCTTCACTATGGAGCAGAAGAGTTTTACACACAACTATTACGCCACCAACTCTGCGGCTCCGCGGAATCAGAATCCGAATAAATTCCAAGCTCCGAAATCTCATGCAAGCACTCCTAGGCCGGTTAACGCTTCTCCGCAGCCATTCAATGCTGTTCAGCCTCCATGGGTACAGAACCAGGCTCAAGCTAGTCAAAGCTACAACGAAGGTCCATGGCCTTCAAGATCAGGAGTCACATATAAGAAGTATCCAGTCGTACCACCACCGAACACACACAGCTTCTATCCATTGAGTGAACCAGCTGACATGGACAGTTATCAAAAATCGCAATACAAGTGTGACCCATGCAGTGCACGCGAAGTAAAGCCGCGCCAGTCATGGACTATTACGAACGTACCCGATTTCCGTGCTCTTGAAAGCATGTGCCACGCTGATCAAAGGGAATTATACAATCAGCTCAAACACAAAATGGACGCAGAGCTCGGCAAAGCACCCGGACAACCAATTGTAGGAAATATGCCATGCGATCTGTTGCAGCGCAGAGACATGGAATTGAAAGCTAAAATGATTCCTCTGAGTCATCTGGAGAAAACATTGATACCGAGCATGGCCGCGGCTCCCGAGATGCGTGCGTGCTACGTGCAGAAAAACAACAGCTGCGGCGACACTAAAGAAGAGGCCGATTTTTTTGCGGCGTGGGGTCAGATGGTCCAAAAAGAACCTAGCGATTTTATAACTCATCACAACATTCCAATCTCATCAAATGTTGTGACGATTTCTAGTAATATCTCTGGCCCCGTACAATTTATTGATCCCGAAAATGATGAGTTTCACGAGATGTCCAAGGTTTATATGAAACCTGGAAGTTATAAGGTGCCTATAAAGCCGGCAGATCCCATATCTCCGTTCGTGCAAGGCGGTTCGCAAGATGTGGTGTACGACAACTCCGTAGGAGATGATCTGGCACTTAAGATAAAGGTACCATTCCCACCTGTAACACTAGCACCACAGCCGAAGTACAACTTGGATGCTTGGCCTTGCTTAATGTCGAGACGCAATGATGATATCTTTGGTGAAGATAAAATGATATCTAGACACGGTATACCATGTTTAGACATCAGGGGAGCTGATCCTCTGGATCTTTTGAGCTCCATGACGTCGGACCGCGCGTGGGAAGCTGCCAAGCAATCCGCTCCTAAACTGATGGACTTCATCCACGAGGGCTCCAAGTCCGACACTGCTCGCTTATATGATGCACTGGGTCTGAGCGCTAGCGACGAGTTCTCTGAAGACTTGAAACAGGTTAAGCTTAGCATGGAACAAAACGATGCATGGTCAAATCATTACGGCTCTAAAGATTTAACAAGTGTGTGGAATCAACAAAACGTCAAAACTGATTATATAATGACCAAGAGTCAAGATCAAGCTATTTATGAAGATACCAATAAACTACTTGAGTCTGAAGGCAAGTCGTTTGAGCCTGACGAGCCTTTTGAAATCCTTGAAGTCAAACACGAGAACGATAAGAAAGAAAGCAACCGCTGTCCCAATTTTGACCAATCTGGTAATTACGTGCGAGACGACACACAAAAGAAAACTAGTGGGAAACCGAAAGTGGCAGTTTCTGGAATGTGGTACCATCCTAAGAAGAAGAAACCTTTGCCGACTGGCACAGTTAAAAAGTTTGAGATAATTCTAAGTAATCTTTCTCAAGTCAACGAAGCTGCGTTCATTCAACACGATATGGATATAAAAATGGTAGGTTTTAAACAACTAGTTTTTGAAAAAAATTGATTTTAGAGCAGAGACTAAACGCTTTAACTTTGCAGGCTCCCAGATTTTATGAAGTAGTTAAATATCCAATGTGTCTGCATGATATAGATACTAAACTGAAGAATTCCTCCTACACTGAATACGAGCAAGTTGTACAGGATTTCAGACGTATTTTTAACAACGTGCGACTCTATCTAAAGGTAAATAAATTTAATGATTTATAGTACTAATTTATTACCGCACCTGCAATCCGCGAAGAGGTAGGCAGAGGTACCCTACCCCACACTGTATTGGGTCAACGTTTGGCACATGTTTTTGGTCTGAATTTAATAGGGAACTATTGTTGTTATACTGGGCACATTCCTCGCAATGCTTGAAGGATTTGGGCCCTAGTCCACTACTTTGGCGGACTTTACACACGTTCCGAAAAACTGGTTAGAGGAAAATGAAAAAAAAAGAAAATTTCCGAGGTGCGAATCGAGGTTTGAAACTGCACAACTCGATCAGCAAGCGTGCGTTTAGCTACTGTGCTATGAGATCATTAACTTTCATATCACCATAGCAATAACTTTTAATTAATAAAGCTATGTTTAAATTTTCCAGAGCTATCCAGATTCCAACATGAAAAAGAACGTGAACAAAATCGCCAACGAATTTGAGAAGATTCTTAGCGATGAATTCCAAAATAAATGGGAGTCTAAAACGAAATCTCAAGATGCTGTTGACCCCCAGGATAACACCAGTAAGAAAGACGATAAGGAAGGCGCACTGAAGAACAACGAAGCCAAGACTGACGATACCGTCAAGAAGAATGACTCCAAGACAGTTGGAGATGAAAAGAAATGAAATGGCATGGTAAACTTTATCTTTTGGTAATGCTCCAATATCATTATTTAATTTGGAACCATATCGCCATTGAAATTTTTCGAGTATTGTATTTTTGTTTAAACATTTTATTTATTTATATGTTTATTTGTTCCAACGACGGCGCAGTCGAGGTGATCGCTCGCGCCAAATCTGCGATCATCTATTTATTGCTAATCTCGGACCTCGTGGGTTCTAATAATAGGTTTATAATAAGCAACCTCTAGTCAAATAGAAAATTATTTTTTTTAACAAATGTCAGTGACGTTATCGGAACTTATAATAAATAAGATTATCAACTTAATATGTAAGCGCTTGCCAGTTTTTTCGAATGGACTTTATTAGCTTCCGAACGACGCGACGCGGCGACGGGGCCGATGTTTATTGCTTTCCAATTATTTCTCTCGTCTTGTTTCTTTCGCGATTAGTCTGTATTTTCATTTTGTATATTTTGCTTTTGTTAATGTTTCTTGCAATGATTCGTTATATTATAGTAATCCGCATTGATTTTATGTGCAGAAAAACAAATTTATGTTTTGACGCGACGTCACATGTGTAATTTGGTTTTGTTTGTCCGACAAGACGCCAGCCGGCGCTGTTGCAACTAACACGTGGAATAGATATTAGCACTTTTGTATATCTCTATCTGTGATGTATGTTTAGGTAAAAGTTGATGATATATGAATCGTTTTTCACGCTTAATAACTAGTTGTACGATTCTCTTGAAACATGTAAATAGGAGGGAGGTAGATGTATAAAAAATTGAACTTAAAAGTTTAAGTTGTCTCGAAAACTCTTCGTCATGTCCTAATTAGTAAATGTACATTAATTTTTACAAGAAAAATACAGTAAAAAATTAAAAAAATGTTCGTTTCGCAGCGTGAGAAGGCTGGAGGGGCGACAAACTCAAGGGCGATACAGGCCAGTGCCGTCAGTCTTCTCACTTTGCGAATGCGCGATTGAAAACATGAATAGGTACATGAAATACCAATTATATCTTTATATATAAAATATGTATGTGCACAAGAATATTATTTTGTATCTAATATGTTCGTTTGGTGTTCCACATTGGTATTTGAATGTTTTTTTAAATAATTTTTGAGTCCATTTTACCTGCCATAGAGATAAGTGAATTGCTTACGACGTCACTATAATTTGTTTCTGGTATTGTTCAGCTGGCCGGTCACTTGCGATGGTAAAATTCAACATTTCAAATTTGACGACGTTCGAGTTAATTTTAAGTATTCGTTAAGTTGTGATTTTATTATTTAACTTATTTACCTAAAATTATGGCAAGGAACTCCTCTGAGAATAAAAGAGTTATTTTGTATGAAGTGGTTTGAAATTTATATCTCGTTCGCCGTAACCCCAAGACATCTTCTACCACTTCTCTCTTACGATTATTATATACTTTATTAGAAGTAGGAACACTATTGGAGTTCTTTGAGTATAACTTCTTATATCAATCAAATTTTATAACTTTATAAATACTGAAACTATTACCTTATTTTCTTTTAACCGGCTTGAATTAAAAATAAAGGATTCGGGATTCGGCCCTTATGTTCTCCTGTTTATTATCTAAACGATAAAATAAATGAAATTAAATGTGTCACCGCAATTATTACCTATGCATTTCGCGAGTGTCAAATAGAAAAAAAAAACATTAGGTATGTAAACATAATAATACAATAGTGGTTAATAAAGGTGTAAAAGATGGCGACGACGGCTTCCGCCCGAGAGAGTATTTCTCAGGGTAATTGTACTTTCGCTAAAGGCTTGCAAATTCTATTACACGCCATTAAACAGAGATTCACGCTCTCCTTAACCCTAAAGGTACCCTCACGCGTCAAAAATTTGCCAATACCAAAACGAACTCTAACGACTCATAGAAACAGTTCATTATTCAACTAGATGGCAGGAGTCATCCGCCATCTTTATCACTGTCATCATCCATTTTTATTTATAATGTGTATATATTGAATTTGCCCTTGCTATTAATTACTTGACACTGGCTGAAATATCCGCTAAACGTAGGTGGAGCCATTCCTCATCTTATTCCATTAAAATATATTCATTTCACTCATTTCGTAAAAAAAAAATGGTAAAAAAAACTTTTTAAAAACAAACTTTTATTTAATTGCCCTTAGTTTGCGTGTTCTCCTCAGTAAGCCCTTTCATTAGATACCAATACTGTTCTGTGGTAGTGCAGAAAAAATAACTATTCCGCCATCTTGGATGATCCGCATTATTGGAATTAGAATGACGTCACAGCTAAGCATGCATTGTCATCCAAAATAAGCGTGTATACCAAATTTCAGCTCAATCGGTTAAAGATAACTGATTTAAAATTCAGTTGCAAGATTCCACCCGGACATACATTGCAAGTTAATATAAAGCTTGTATAAAAAGAAGAAGAACTAGATGACACTGACAACGCGACAACACTTATAGGACTATACCATCCATCCGGAATGCATATACTATGGAGAAGAATGGGTAAGAAACTCCGTGGTTACTCTTTTCCAAAAGGATTATTGTAATTTTACAATGTTGTAAAAGTTACTTACAGATACAATTAATAAACAATATAAAGACAAACGCAATATGTTCTTATGAAGTATAATATGATTTATGTACCTATTCTACAATGAAGACATTTTACATAAGAAGTGTGCCTACCTTTCCTAATGCTATAACCCTACACTCGTCCCAAAAAAGTATCTTGACTATACTTTGAATAAAGAAAAAAATACCTACTCAAAGTATTTTAACTAGTGATTCAAGAGACGTAAAGCCCTGGGCAGGTTGGGGCGTCAAGAAGTGCGCGTCAAAACTATTCGCAATCTAAAGCGAACCGCATCGTCTCATAGAATTAGCAGCGCAAGCGAATTTTGGGGCGCGGTCGTGTGGATTTTACCACAAAAATTCTTCTTCCTCGTTTTTTACGAAATTAGTGAAATGATGAAAATTGGGAATAGGATGAGGAATGGCAGGTGTAATTAGCGGGTATTTGTACCAATATCGAGTAATTAATAGCAAGGACAAATTGAATAAAATACACATTATAAATTAAAATGAGTGAAGAATGTGATAAAGATGGCGGATAAACAGACACATTTTTTGTATTGACAAAAATTAAGACGCACTCGTCCTAACGCCTCAGTCTGCCCAGGGCTTAGTAGGTATTCAAATGACAACTGTTTTCCCTAGATAAGTTCATAGCGGAATAATAAGCAGATCATTAGAATTGCGATGTGTGCGCCTCTTGCGACCACTAGGCAAGTGAATATAAGCGCTAGGTGTACGTGATGGGTGAACCAAGGTCTTGAGTTTTGGCCTTGGTCTTCCATAAAGCCTTGGGAATACTGGGGCGTCAAGACGCGCGCTACCAAAATTATACAGAATGTTTCAGAAGGCCGAAATAATACTTTGACGTTTGCATCACTATCGCGAGGGGTGGAAGGCTGACTAAAGCGACACAGGAGTGCAAACTCATTCGACGCAGAAAAAATCGCTGTTTCCAAATATGTATATAGGTCAATATCGCCCAAAAGTGTCGCTGAGGTCAAGAAGCATTTCAGCCCTCGATAAAAATTGAATCGAAATTCGACCATGTTTTTCCGACATTTTTTTTCGTCGTCAAGTTCTATAACTCGCAATATCTCGAGTCCTATGTAAAATTTGCATGTTCAGTTTTGTGAATACTGGTAGCCGCCTCTCATAAGTGTTGTTTACATTGCTGAATACGGTTATGGATGTACCCAAAGGCCAAAACACGACACCTGTGACAAATATTCAAAGGTCTATAACTCAGAAACTATGACTTCACTAAGCTACCGTATATGTACCCAAAGTATTATCTCGGAATTTTGATACATCCTGCATTAAAAAAAAAAAACTATACATAAAAATTTAATCTTTGCAGTAAAAGCCGAGACAACACTAAAAAAAATTGTCGCATTGTCAATGACATTTCGTTGAAGAATGAGCTTTATATACGAGTCAATACATTTTGTTTTGGTATTGGCAAAAAAAAAAATCAGCGCGCATCTTAACGCCCCAGTGTGCTCGAGGCTTCACTTCAAGATGTGGCCAGTCACTACCTCTCCCCTCACCCCTCTTCCGCTCGTAGGTGCATCTTTGCCTGCAAGTAGTGCAGTCCCGGTTTATCCGTAGGGCCGTAGGTGCCCCGTGGTACATACGGAACGTAGATCTTCATTCCGACCTTGGCCTCTTCGCAATTCGAAAACACTTAAAAATAGCGTCCGAACGCTATTTTTAAAAAGCCGCGTCGCATTTAAATCCTCTAATTGTCGCCGCCGGCAATTACGAGCCAGACCGCGCGCACACATCATCAACTCGTCGCCGCCGTCCGCGGCACGTGTTGATTGATCCTCCCGACACGATCACCGCCCTCCTCGACCCGGGCGTTGAGAGGGCCACCAACACACCTACACCAGCCTCAAACAGACACCGATCTCGCCGGCGAGGTCGAGGAACCCCCTCTTCCGCTCGTAGGTGCATCTTTGCACCTACGAGCGCAGTCACTACCTCTCCCCTCACGGTAACTGCTCAAGCCGAGATCGTGCCCTCTGTGGCGCCCTTGAGCAAGTTGCCACCCCTTTCCGCCCTTAAGTGCACTCTGCACTCGCCACTCCTCCGGTAAAGCTGTAAAAGCCACCTCACGGCCAACAGAGTAAGTCCTTAATAAAAAAAATCAAGATGTGGAGGTACGGCCCCTGATAACTTAAAGAGGATGTAACCGCCATCTATAACATATTCATTACCTATTTGTAGGGTTCCGTACCCAAAGGGTAAAACGGATACCCTATTACTAAGACTTCGCTATCCGTCCGTCCCTCCGTCCATCCGTCCGTCTGTCACCAGGCTGTATCTCATGAACCGTGATAGTTACAGGGTTCAAATTTTCACAGATGATGTATTTCTGTTGCCGCTATAACAACAAATACTAAAAAACAGAATAAAATAAATATTTAAGGGGGCTCCCATACAACAAACGTGTTTTTTTGCCGTTTTTATAGATAATGGTACGGAACCCTTCGTGCACGTTTATTTACTGAATTTGTTTTTGCTATGAATGAATTAAAATTTAATTATTTCATTGATTTCGTAAAAAAAAGATAATGAACTAAGATAGACAACATAAAGATGACGATACATTGATCGTGTCACACTTTCACTGAACTTTCGTCACTGGTCATTGAACCTAAAATGTTCGAACTAGTCTCAAAAACGTACGCATGCATCATTTCCATTTTTTATGAATGATATAGGTACCAAGTTAACTGTAAAAAAATAAGTACATAAAACTGCTAAATCGTCGGTGGTTCATCCATCCGCCATCTTTAATACTGTCAACACCCATTTTACAAGCTTTATATTGCTTGCAACGTATGTATGTCCGGGTGGAATCTTGCAACTGAATTTTAAATCAGTTATCTTTAACCAATTGAGCTGAAATTTGGTATACACGCTTATTTTAGATGACAATGCATGCTTAGCTATGTGACGTCATTCTAATTCCAATATGGCGGATCATCCAAGATGGCGGAATAGTCATTTTTCCTGCACTACCACAGTATAGGTATCAAATGAAAGGTCTTGCTGAGAAGAACACGAAAATTAAGGGCAATTAAATAAAAGCTTGTTTTTAAAAAGATTTTTTTTACCATTAATTTATTTATAATTTATTGAATTGGCCTTGGCTATTGATTACTTGACACTGGCAAAATACCCACTAAACGTAGCCCCATAAATCATCTTGTTCCATTAAATTTCATAATTTCTTTCATTTCGTAAAAAAGAAGAATTATTGATGATGATTGACCATCAATAATTATTTCCATGGCATGGCAGGATCATTTATCGTGAAAAGGTACCTGCCGCCTTTCCACCACCTTGCAGGCTGCAGCAATGTACCTACTTAATATTACTTTCAGGTTTTGTTAAATAATTCAGTACAAAATCTGTCAAAAATTTACCGTTACTATTGAAACAGCAATAAGCTTTAAGGGGTAAGGTCTCTAGGGGGCAATTCTTTGATTCGACATATGTCGAATTAGAGATAATGTCAATCATGCAAGAACTGCCCCCTGTACCTCCATCGGTCAGGAGAACGATTCACTTCACTCTATCGAATCTTTTTATGTAGGTTATTTAGTAAAAAATACGTATTGCCAATTACTTCGATGATAGACGTGCATTTATGTAGATAATAGGCCCCAGATTAATGAAATCGCTTCTTCGAATTCTTTGTGATAGGCTTACAGAGAAAGTATTAACTGTTTTGTGGGTTTTGCAGTCTCAGCATGACTGCGTAGCCGTGTAGGCATACATTTTTCTCTCCCAACTGTCAGACTTATCGAGAACATTACTTGTCTTTTTAACCGACTTTCAAAAGGAGGAGGTTTCTCAATTTGACCTATATTTTCAAGTATATTTATTTCAAGTGTATATTTCCAAGTCAAATAGATAGTAGATAGATACTACCTCCAAGTATCTACACACTTATTACATACATAGTACCTATTTATCTATTACCAATTAGATTTGGTTGGCACCGACTTCAAATAGATGAGTGGGTAGCGCTTATAATAATTATATTAATTTATTTTTCGCTTTTGAGTGCCTATTGTTGTTTTGAAGTCGGTTTTTTTAGGGTTCCTTACTCAAAGGGTAAAACGGGAACCCTATTACTGAGACTCCGCTGTCCGTCCGTCCGTCCGTCCGTCCGTCCGTCCGTCCGTCTGTCACCAGGCTGTATCTCATGAACCGTGATAGCTAGAGAGTTGAAATTTTCACAGATGATGTATTTCTGTTGCCGCTATAACAACAAATACTAAAAAACGGAATACAATGAATATTTAAGGGGGCTCCCATACAAAAGACGTGATTTTTTTGCCGTTTTTATAGATAATGGTACGGAACCCTCAGTGCGCGAGTCCGACTCGCACTTGGCCGGTTTTTTTGTTATTCTAATAGACATAGCTCAATGAGATGTCTTCGTATTTTCTAACGAAATAGAATAAGTTGAGGAACGGATGCCTAGCGGTATTTATTTATGCCAATGTCGAGTTAATAGCGAGGAAAAATTTAATAAATACATAAATAATACCTATAAATAAAAGTAAGTGTAAAAGATGGCGGCTGAATCGCAAAGTGATGTCATTTGGTCGACAAATCTGACAGTTGGGAAGGATAAAATTTAAGACTACGCGGTCATGCTAAACCTGCTGGTAATATGTACTTATCTACTTATTATTCCGTTAAATAAAACAACACAATACAATTACTCACTACATTAGTCACTAACAAAGACTTTCAATTGGCTCCAGTAGTCACTCTAATGTACTAATGTCCTGGTTTGCATTTTAAATTAATCATCCTTTATATATAGGTAGGTTATATTGTATATAGACCTTTTATTGTATAGGTCTGCGCAAACAGGAGCGTTGAGATACTCCCGACCAAATATTTAACTTAACACATAAAAGGAGCAGATTTTTCAACGAAATTTCATCGTAAACACTGGGCGTCAAAATCGCGTATCAAAAGTTTTGCCAATACCATAACGTACTCTGTGTTAATATACATAAAGATTGATTTTCGGTGGCAATACCCACGCGACCACGCGTATAAATTCATTCGCGCTATCAGCATTTTTATTACAAGCTTTATAATTATTTTATTTTTATTATAAGTGAAGGAAAACATCGTGAGGAAACCTGCACGTCTGTAGAAAGGCGTGTGAAGTTCACCAACCCGCACTGGGCCAGCTTGGTGGACTATGGCCCTAATCTCCCTCGTATTGAGGGGGAATGTGCCCGGTATAATGGCAATAGGCTCGCCCCCTATTACATTGGGACCAAAATACATCGGCGAAGTGTGGGTGCACTAAAGTGCACCTCTGCCTACCCCTTCGGGGAATTTAGGCGTGATGATGATGATGATGTATTTTTATTATAAAAAAAATACATCATCACGCCTGTATTCCCCGAAGGGGTAGGCAGAGGTGCACTGTAGTGCATCCACACTTTACTTATATTACAAGCTTTATATTAACTTGCAATGTATGTCCGGGTGGAATCTTGCAACTGAATTTTAAATCAGTTATCTTTAACCGATTGAGCCGAAATTTGGTACACACGCTTACTTTGGATGACAATACATGCTTAGCTATGTGACGTCATTCTAATTCCAATATGGCGGATCATCCAAGATGGTGGAATAGATATTTTTTCTGCACTACCACAGTATGGGTATCAAATGAAAGGGCTTGCTGAGGAGAACACGAAAACTAAGGGCAATTAAATAAAAGCGTATTTTTTAACATTAATTTATGTGGCAATACAGTTCATTTTAGTATTGGCGAAATTTTTGACGCGCGTCACGACGACGCCCCAGTTCGCGATGGCTTTAAGATCTGTGACACATTAAATGAACTTTTAAATTTCGCAAAACATATAACCGCATGTTAGCCTAAATAAGTGACTATTATTCACACATCTATTTATTGAGACAGTTTATACTTGACTTACAGTTGGTCGCGGACGGCTGTGGATTTATTTAAGAGAAAGTAAAAGCAACACGGCGGTATTAGATACGGAAGAGCGTTGAAAATTATTAGATTTTTTCTTGCAGTGTGATGCGGGGCGCGTATCGAGAGGTTATTAGTAAAAAAAAAAACTATTTAAATTTTTTTTTTTAGAACGACGTTTTAGTGAATTAAAAAAATACGTTATGTTATACATATGAAGAGAGAAACTTATTGTCTAGAGAAATTGTAACCGTACTAAGTTCACCATAATTTCGCGAATTTTGTTATAAAATCAAGTGAAATGTTTTTGTGATTTTTTAATGTGCTTGTAGGAAATGTGAGTGTGGAGACATATGATGGTGTTGCCAGCTTTTGAATAACGGTAAGTAATTAACCAAACACTTGAATAACTTGAAAAGTCGACTATAGCTGCCGACCTTACCTTTTCAATCACCCTAATCTATACAAATAAATAAAATCTAAGTGTCTGTTCGGAATATCAAAATACCATAGTTTTACTAAATGCATGTGAAATAATATAACTATTCAAATATTCGATTAAACATAAAAATAGAATAATAATGTAACGTCTGAAATTTAAATTTTAAATTAAATGAGAAATGGGTTGTAAATGAGAATGTTAACGATTTCTACATATATCTGTACAACCGCAACCCAACAAGCATTGTTGATTTTACCCTCTAATACTTAAATTACCCCTCTATAACAATAAAATTTAACAATGAATATTATCGGTAACGCAATCGATTGAAACTAGTATCGATAAGATAACGATCAAATGAATCGGATGCGAATTCATTGCCAAGTACTTACGTGTTTCGTGACGAAGAGTTAGAAATCTTTATAGCCTCGATTGGAGGAATTTTCCTTGTTCTAATATCTTTAAATTTCTTTACCTTTTTTGGGGCTACCTTAGGGTCAATTCATACTTTCGTCGCGGTGCATGCTAGTGCGATCCCGCGGCGCCTCGATACAAACGGAGGATGGAACACCGTCGGTTTATAGTGGGTATACGGCCTTCTGCCGGGACTCCCACATAACCCTGTTACTTCCCCCGAAGTGGCAGGGTATCAATAAAGGATTTTTAAACATTAAAAAAGGGGTAAAAATCGGCTGCTCGATAGTTACAGTTCAACGGCAACAGATATGCTGTGGCGGTACAATTTAGAGAAAGCGTTTATGCGACAATTTACTCAAAACAATTTTTTAGATGATGCTAATAATTACTAAACAAACGTATCACATACCTTCACGCACACACCCTCACTTTCACACACTTCATTACACACACAATACATACCCACGCTCTTTCAATTCATATTCAACGTCTTAAATTTATTGATTAACTTACCTAATTAGTTTACTTACTTACTTTTCACAATTTAATAATACCTTAGGGAACCCCAAAGCTAGGACTATTTTGGGTTTCAAAGTAAATATAATTTGATTTTTAATTATTTTATTTTTTGTATACATCGCCAGACAACACATACTCATCGTATAACCCCAAACTAAACAGATCTTGCACTGTGGGTACCAAAAAAAGGACTAGAGGCGATCCACTTTACACCCAGGCCAGGTCAATTTTCGAAAAGGCCATTTCCAAAATTGCGGCACAAGCGGCAATCGAACCCACAACCCCCCGGTGCAGTGAGCCAAGCGGCCTACGCTCAAACCACTAGACCAAGCCGTCATAGACAAAAAGAACGGTATATGCCAAATCGCCACAGAAATAAATGCTCTACGGATGCTCTATCACCTGCGGGGCTATTTTCGTAAGATCGACATCACCTCCAAAGGATGTGATCCATTTGCGAGTAAAACTAATCCGCCAATGGAGCACTTACAAGTCTGCGGACTTAAAAACCGGCGGACTTGCTCGCTGGCTCTTTGTGCATGCTTGAAATTCTAAGTCCGCGGTGCAAAAAACGCCATGACTTCGCCAATGATGAGAGATGACCGTTTGGTACGCTAATGGATCACCAACGTGAGTCGACGAGCCAATGATTAAGACCGTTAGCTCGCCGGGTCGCAAATGGACGAAAAAATGCGACCAATTTGACATTTTGTTTCGATGTATTTCGAATTAGAGATGATGTCGATTACCACTTGTCTAGCAGCAATGTTTTTAACATTATTACTATCAGTTTTCAACAGTTAACTCTGTACAAAATCTGTCAGAAATTTACAGTTATTATAGAACAATACTTTAAGAGGTGGTGTGGATTCATCCGCCATCTTTATCACTGTCATCACCCATTTTTATTTATAACTAGCTGTGCCCGCGACTTCGCCCGCGTGTACTTTAGGGAGATTACCCGGAAATATGGGTATTATGTTTTTCCCGCGGAACCCTAATGCTTTTTCTAAAATTAAAGTAGCCTAAGTTACGCCTTGGAACGTCAGCTATCTGTCAGTGAAAGTCCCATTGAAATCGGTTCAGCCGTTTAGAAGTTTACCTCAAACAAACAGACAGACAGACAAAAAAAATTAAAATTGCGTTTTCGATATAGGTATCGTATATACTTTCATACGCATTTGGTAAAAAAGTGTTATTTTGATATTACAAACAGACACTCCAATTTTATTGATTTGTATATTGTATATGTATATAGATGTGTATTTATTGAATTTGCCCTTGCTATTAATTACTAGACACTGGCTGAAATACCCGCTTAACGCAGGTGGAGCCATTCCTCATCTTATTCCATTAAATATCATCATTTTATACATTTCGTAAAAAGAGGAAGGAAGATGAGGTAAGACAAGGCCCCCAATTGTTACAGCTTAACATAATATCTGCGTCGTAATTATAGATTTCGCGGAAACGGATTATACGTAGGTATAAACAGATAAATATTAACAGCGTTATAAAAATGTTATTAGTGTTAGGTACCTACGTATGTAACGATCGGCGAATGCATAAAGCCTTGCTCAAATAGGCACAACAAAACGCGCCCGACTAATTCTTTGTCAATACCAAAACTAACTGTATTAACTCGTATATAAAACACATTTTTAAACGCAATAACATCGCTGTCGACAGGGTATAAGTCGCGTGGCTGTTACCGCAGAAATTTATTCTTTATGCACATTGTTACAAAGTACATTTTCGAACAAAGTCAAGTGAACTCATTCGCCCCAGTAGGTTTACAGCGTAGAACAATAGCAATTGAGCTCTACCTAACCTACCACTAAATCAATGATTATGATAAAAGTTTATATTTCTATAAATTGCTTTGAACTAGGGACTATTTTTAAATTAGGGCCAATATGGATTGGTGGTCCGACTCTACTTTCATAGCAATGATTATGTAGAGTCTCAGAGAGTTATCCCTAACCATAGTCATCATCATCACGCCTGTATTCCCCGAAGGGGTAGGCAGAGGTGCACTGCAGTGCGCCCACACTTCGCCGATGTATTTTGGTCCCAATGTAATAGGGGGCGAGCCTATTGCCATTATACCGGGCACACAGGTTTCCTCACGATGTTTTCCGTCACCGTTTCTTAGCAAGTGATAATCTCAGATGAAAATGAGATTCGCACATGGAACCCAGAGGTGCGAGCCGGGGATAGAACCTGCGCACTTTGATTGCAAAGCGTGCGTTCGACTACTCGGCTACCCTAACCATAGTATGCACTATATTATACATACATTTTGCACTTCGTGTCAATTACATCTTGTTATGTCTGTGACTATGGAGGTTGTAGTCTGTAACTCCATCATGACTTTGACAGGTGTCTTTTGTTCTAAGAACGATGGTAGGCCAGTTAGTAGAACGCACGCCTTTAAAATAAGGGGTGCAGGTTCTACCTGTATGATTTTCGGATTTTTAGTGAGAGTGTAACTTTCAATAATGATACATCACCTGCTTAGTGGTGAAGAGAAACTATATGAGGAAACCTGCACGTCTATCAAAAGATGTGAGAAGTTCGCCAACATGTACCGGGTCAGTGTGGAGATCTATGAGCCAAATCCCCCTAGCAATAGAGGGAATGTGCCCGGTATACCTAATGGCAATAGGCTCGCCAACTCGCCACCAAAAAATACACAAAAATCAACCGTGCTTCTTTCGTACCATGATCTTATTATACTACGTCTATGGTTCTTACCTACTATCGCGTCTTGTATCGTCTTGTAAGCCCTGTGCACACAGGCGCGACAAAAGGCTCACGATTTTTTTGACAATAACAAAATGTGTTAACTCAAAAAAGAAGTAACTTTTATAACGAAATGCTGTATGCTAACGAATTATATCGCATAGTCGCTTTTACCGCAGGAATACAATCTTTATGTATATTAAAACAGAGTACATTTTCCAAAACGAGTCTAGTTAATACGCTCGCAGCAGTGAGTGCAAGGTGTAAATATCCTTGTCATAGTTTTTCTGATTTTGACCTAAATATAATGTTTACATGAAACATACGCTCCTTTATTATCTAGGTGACTTCTATTTACTCACAGAGGATACAAGAGTTTATTAATAAAATTGTTTTATTTCAAGCCATTGACTTGATATTTTTACAACTACGTATAGTAATAAAATACAAAAATTATCGAAGCATAAAGTTTTATAATTCATTTGACGTGTTTAATGACGGCTTTTGTGGGTGGGGTAAGGAGAGTGTCAAACATTTTCCTTATAGACTTTTCTTTATAGATTTTCCTTATAGACTTTCTTATAGGTTTTCCCATATAGTTGCTGTAGTTATACTACAGGTACGTGAGATAACAAAAATGGCGGAAAAATCGCCGCAGAGCTATACGAAGAGTGGAGTCGTTATGGGTGCTCTAGATAGGTACTAAATGGGTCTTACCGTTGTTTAAAGTTTTAATCTACTAATCGTTTTAGTCAGACTAGGCAAATACTCACATTAATTGGTACGGACTCCAAATGTAATGAATTATAAGCTTATTTGTAGCTTTTTAATGCACCTAGGTTTTTGAAGACGAAAAAATGTTTTCACGTCATCATTGAAAATATGCAAGTACTAGCACCTCATAACAGCCCTAAAAAAGGAAAGATTTACTGTAAAATAATCACGCATTTACAGACAAATAATAGTGTTGTCAAGTCCCTATCATTTAACAATACCTGAGGATTACTTAATCAAAACCCTGTTTGTTTACTTATTTTATAAATACTCCGATAAATGGTATTTAAAGCTAAAATTTGATTTAAGCCGGGATTGAGATAAATTCTGATAAGATCTACAATTAATACTTAGATTTACAAAGTAAATCTAGCGTTACATTTGCGTCGTGCAACGTAAACTAATCTTTATATGAAGAGTAATAGAAATTAGAATAATTTAGTTTCTTGAATAGTAGGTGCATTTGGATTTTTTAAGCTACTCATAACTGTACCGATGGTTTCCTACTTAATTTATTTTTCTTGACTTTATAGCAAATTTATTTGTCATTAATCTAAGACTTAATTAGAATCCAGTGGTGTTAGCACGCATGCCAAGACAAGACCTCTCTCACGGATTGGTTCGGTCATACATACATACATACTACAGCCCTATTATCGTCCCACTGCTGGGCACGGGCCTCCACTCAATGCGAGGGGGATTTAGGCCATAGTCCACCACGCTGGCCCAGTGCGGGTTGGCAGACTTCACACATCTATCGAGAACTATTCAAGTTCCCTCAGTCGTGCAGGTTTCCTCACGAATTTTTCCTTCACCGTTTCATAGCAAGTGATAATCTCGTATGAAAATGAGATTCGCACATAAACCCCCCTGGGAGCCGGGGTTTGAACATGCACACTTTGATTGCAAGGCGTGCGTTCGACCACTCGGCTACCACTGCTATTACTCTAGGTCACTCTCTGCCTTATTTCATACGAGAGAAAGAGATCAACATATTCTAAGTGTGCATGGGTACTATCCGTATCTTTACCCTACGAAGTTTCTATTGGGTTGTCTTGGATACAGCTCCCTCGAATGCAGAAGAGCTTTTGATAAAATAGTCACGGGTTGCAAAATTATCAGTGGGAAAATTAATGCGCCAGATCTGCTCAGTATTTTCTGTCGCCTGAACACCCCAATTACTCTCGCGGCAGAAAACACTTTTTATGCTCTGTCCCCGCTTGCCGTACAGTTGCGGGAGCTATGTCGCCGGTGCCGCGCACCCTCACCGCGCTCAACGCCCCCCTGGATTCTCACCCTGGGTTGGATTTGTTTGCAGATGAGTGGGTGAAGATTTTGTCAGTATGTATGAGATTCTGCGAGGAAGACGCATGAATGGTTCATAGAAATTATATACTTAACTAGTGTAATTGTAATTGTATCGTCCTAGTTAAATAAATAAATAAAATAAAATGACAGAAGTCTAGTCTTGGCGGTCATGCTACAACTACAGATGAGGACCCAACGAGATCAACTTGAATACCTCGTTCTAATTGTAATGACCGTGCCCCTCGAACAGTATCGTACAGTTATTAACATTGAACTTAAACTCCAATATTTCACAATCAAAAAAATTGTACAGGATTCGTCACTATCTTTATGACTTAGATCAAAGAAACCGTTGTTTTATTGTCTTTTCTGATATTCCAATCGGCTGCACTCGACACATATCTGATAAGCATTTGATGGTGAGTCGTTCTTGGCTATATATTGTGGATGCCCAGAGTTGGAGGCAGTTTGTGCTTGACTATTGAATCTGCTTTGCTTTTGTAGGATATTGAAGACTCTTTAAGGTAAACCTTATACATTTTTCATAACTATAATTGACGAATGCTGGGTGGTTTGAGTGAAGGCCGCTTGGCTCACTGACACAGGTGGCAACCACCTCAATACCCGCCGGCGGCTAATTATGTAGGTACCTCAGGTTTGGGTGTAACTGGGATCGCCCCCAGCCCATTGTAGCTTTGCTAAATTTGGGATCATGCAATGAGTGTGTACCTATGTGTTATCTGACTGACGATATGTAGGTATTTATTGAATTTTGAAAATATAATTTCATATTAAATTTTTGTCGCGCGTCAAAGTATTTTCCATTGGCAAAACGAACCCTATGTCAATATGGATAAAGTTTGAATTTGTGTGGGAGAAGCCACGCCCCCACGCGTTAAAATTCCCTCGCGCTGTCAAAGGTATTTAGGTGAAGAATTAACTTTTTTTATGAGACAGTACAGTTTATTTCGCTATGGCAAAAAATTTAACGCCCGATCGTTGACGCCCCGGGAGGCCTTAGGCGTGTCTTGAAACGGCTGAACTAATTTCTAATGATCATAAATGTAAGGGCTTTTGTCACTCGCATTGCGTCAGAAGGTTGATTAGGGTCGATGGTATATTTAGGGCTTCAAGAAGCCTGAAAATGACGAGAATGGGACTTCAGATATCATTTGTTAATAAAGGGTTAATGCAGTTAGTAGCAGGATTTGTTTATTTTTGTTTAAGATTTAAAGCTGTTGGATTAATTTGCTGTAGCTTATCTCTATGGTTTATTTTACAAAGTGAGTAGAAACATGTTTGAACACGAAAAATTACAAAGCAGTGGTAGCCTCGTGGGCAAGAACGCCCGCCTTGAACGTAAGGGGTGCAAGTTCAAATCCCAGGCCCGCACCTCTGAGATAATTTTCATGTGCGAATGTCATTTTCAACAATGATTACCACTTGCTGAACGGTGAAGGTAAACATCGTGAGGAAACCTGCACGTCTATAGCTTTCTATAGCGTGTGAAGTTCACCAACCCGCACTGAGCCAGCGTGGTGGACTATGGCCCAAATCTCCCTCGTATTGAGGGGGAATGTGCCCGGTATAATGGCAATAGGCTCGCCCCCTATTACATTGGGACCAAAATACATCGGCGAAGTGTGGGCGCACTACAGTGCACCTCTGCCTACCCCTTCGGGGAATACAGGCGTGATGATGTATAAATTACAAAGACGCGGTTTTACATAAGGCTCGAATTTATCTACCTAACTATATTTATTTATTTATTTTTCATGTCATGAAACAGTAGGCATATTTTACGCTCTACGCTAGTCGTTAGCGTCACCGTAAAATACGATTTGAGAACTGATATTAGGTAACAATATTAGGTATTCAAACAATAAACCTACCTATACCTAAACTCGTTGTAGAGTCAACGTTCGCCCATGAAAAAATTTCATGGAATCGTATCATGATTCCGAAATATACTGTCCACTACAATGCGTTTACACATTGGTTAACAAACATTTATTGTGGAGTGTTTACAGTCATCAAGGCACTTCCGATATGTTTCATCAGTTGTTTACTGATAAAATCTTGTGCACCGTCTATAAATAAAGAAAGAACTACGTATCCACTGTTCAGTGTAAGATATCCCTTTCCATTGCATAGGTGTGGTTCATACATAGGTACAATGTAAATATAATAATTATAAATATAAATAATAACGCCAGATAACACGTACTCATCGCATGATCCCAAACTAAGCAAAGCTTGTACTATGGGTACCACACAATTGACTGGGGGCGATCCCAGTTACACCGAGACTGGATCAAATTTCGAAAAAAACGTTTCCGTAATTTGCCGCTGGCGGAAATCAAACCCGGAACCACCTGGTATAGTGAATCAAGCGGCCCACTCTCGAACGACTAAACCAAGCCGTCGTCTAAATTAACTATTTATCTTCAATAACTATAAAAACTTTGAACTCTCCACGCCCCAGTTCCAGTTTCAATAAACTCACTTTCCATTGCAGAATTTGCTCACTGAAATACCTATCCTTATTTAAGTACTCACCCTAGACAAGCCTCTTTATGATAATATTCGATTAGCAGAAGTGAATCAATAAGGCTCACATTTTAAATCGTTCGTTTAAAATGTCACCTGAGTTAACAGATTTTTGGGACTAGAGTTTGAACCTTATCTCCACAGATGTTGTGCATACTCCTAACTTTGGCGTGTGCGATGGCGCTGGTCTCTGGCCACGGGCGTGTGGATGACCCTCCGAATAGAGCATCTATCTGGCGCGTGGGTTACAGCGCGCCTGCTAACTACGATGACGATGGCTTGAACTGCGGCGGATTCTATCATCAATGGGGGGTTAACGGTGGCAAGTAAGTGGATATAACTGCTTTATGCAAGTCCTTTTACCGTCTTCTTATTCCACAATGTAATAGCGGAATCAAAGAGTCACTTGCACTTTCTGCGCCATAGGAAATACATTCCGAACACGATTCATTTATGCAAACTCTAAAACTCTGATTCTGAAGAGACTTGAAAATTTACTAATAAGTTTATATGTATTATCTCTTATCTCACCTGAAACAAGATAAGTCTGGTTCTTGTTCTACTTGATGTTGGTCCTGACTTTTTACTATCAAGACTGGACCCTGACAAGACCTTCGTATTGAGGTAAACTATTAAGAGCAGTAGGTTCGCCTATAAAGGGGTCAAAATAAAAAACTTCGAACGCACGAAGCTTCGGTTAATTTAAATAAATATGAAGCAAATCCTCTTCTTTCTAGATGCGGTATCTGTGGCGATGCGTTTGACCTCCCAACTCCTCGCGCCCACGAGTACGGCGGCACATACGGACAGGGCACCATCGTGGCTAACTATCAAGTCGGCGAAATCGTGCCGTTTAACATCTACCTGAGCGCCTCCCACCTCGGCTACTGGGAGTTCAGGATCTGCACCGACCCCACCAGCAACGACCACGAATGCTTCGATCAATTAGTCGAACTCGAAGACGGAGGCACTAAATACTATCCTTTAGACGGCAGTATAACTTACATAATCAACTATAGAATTCCCGATGTATCCTGCGAACATTGTGTCCTCCAGTGGAAGTACACTGCCGGGAACAACTGGGGTGTCTGCGGAGATGGTTCCGGTGCTTTAGGATGCGGCAACCAGGAGACTTTCTACTCCTGCTCGGATATATCTATTACAGGATCACTTAACTCCGCGGACTCGTCTACGTTTGTTCCGGTTGTGAATGCTGGTTCGAACGTCGTTGCAAACGAGGGTATCCCGTCCCCGCTTCTCAACTACCTGGCAGACGGACACGTGGACACTAAAGGTGAGGAGACTGCATGAGGTTATCGTCTAAAGGTTACATTTCAAATGTAAATACTGCTTTATGCGGGTTTGGCATGTATACCATGGATAAATTGTAGATTTATAATGACGTGGAAAACCCAATGATGAAAGTAGCATTTAAATTTGAAAATATATTGGCTGTGAAAAGAAAAAGGACTTTGTAGTCATAGTGAACTGCTTTGTAAGATATTGCACGCATTTTGAGCACGCACTTTAACACTGTTATATAACTGTTAAAATTGTAAATTTAATATGGGTAGGTTAGGTATATATCTATTAATTGGCTTGGATTTTATCGTATATATTTACAGTATTACTGTCAAATTTATAGAAAGTTATGATGCATTTAAAATGGTGTCGTAATAAGGATAAAGGAATGCTACTGTAAGATATTTGTAGGTGTATTGTAATTTCTATAAATTTAGTGGTTAATATAAATACTAAAAAGAAAAAAACTTTTCAAAAATGAGAAACAATTATTTTTGTACATTTTTTAATAAAATATCTGATACAATTCTGTTGACGCGAAAACTAAACTTAGCATTATATTGCTGCTACGTAAGTATATACGTAGATAAATAGTTTAGTTATTGTGGTAACAGAATTGACGTCAAAACTAAAGCATGTTGACTTTTATTTCATTTAGTCCTAACTACGCACCACCTTTTCATACTAACATGATAATAACTGCTTGCCTACATTATGTACCTATCTTCCGACCCACTGCACACTAACAGCATGTTAAACACCTTTGGAAAGTAATTTTACGGATGCCTACGATGCGAATGAACTTGCACGATGCAACGAATGCATCTGCTGCAGTACAGTCGTCGAGATCTAAAACGCTCGTTTTTACATCTACTTCTAACAATAGAATATAAAACTACTTAAAACTACTACAGCCCTTTTAACGTCCCACTGCTGGGCAAGGGCCTCCCCTCAATGCGAGGGGGATTCGGGCCATAGTCCACCACGCTGGCCCGGTGCGGGTTGGCAGACTTCACACATCTATCTAAAACTAGTCAAGTTGCCTCAGACGTGCAGGTTTCCTCACGATCTTTTCCTTCACCGTTTTATAGCAAGTGATAATCTCGGATGATAATGTGAATCGCACATAAATCCCAGAGGTGCGAGCCGGGGTTTGAACCTGCACACTTTGATTGCAAGGCGTGCGTTCGACCACTCAGCTACCACTGCAGAATATTAAAATATTATTTGCAGAATATGAAAATCTGAAAAAATAAAAACAGTTCATAAAAAAAGTTAACTAGGTGGGTTCATAAATCACATGTTTTTCGTGCATCAATTAATATCATGTGAGAACATACAGGAAGTACTTGTTCACAAAATAATCCAGAGTTCAATAGATGGGCAAATTAATGAAATTATATAAAAAGATGAAGAATGGACTGCCCCACGATTACCGGGTATTCTGACCATGTCAAGTAATTAGTAGCAAGGACACATTAAATAAATAGGTACCTACGCATCATAAATTAAGTTGGGTTATCATCATTTTTAGTTTAGTTTCAACTTTATTTGTTTCATTTTTAAATGTTTAAGTCTCACGTCGGTGAAAGTTGTACACGCCTGTCTTTGGTGTACCTATCAGACCAGATTTTATTTACCCAATTGTTAATAGGTATACTGTTGGTGTGTCGTTCTTAAATAAATAATCAAAAGTTAAATTTAATTTTGTATTAATAATGACAAATGTAAAAACGCGCCTCTGAGATCCCGAAGACGACTTGTATATACTTGTATCAAGGTTATAATGGCTGCCAATCTTTTACGTAAAGCAACTCCTAGTGAACGTAAAAACTCATGACAGATACAAAAATCGGTTGTAGCAGTGTAAAAACATGTTTTAGGTCTTCTACACTTATTGCTAAATGACGAGCGGATCAGAATCGACCACCGGACTAAACAGCACCCGACCAAGTACAGTAATAAACATAAAAGGAGACGAAGGATCAACGACAAGAAACCTAAACGAAAAAAGGTAATAATTATTCTAAATTCAGACCGATTTTATCGATACCCGTAGCATGAGATGACTAATGTGCTCATGCTTAGACCGATAGATAAAGTTCGATGTCATTTTCTCGATAAATCTGACATTTGGAAGGGATAAATCTTTTGTCTGGGGCCACAATTGAGCCATGTCCAGTAGGCTTAGCATGACCGCGTAGACAAAGGTTTTATCTCGTTCAGCTGCCAGCTATGTTCAGTACAAAAAGCTCGAAGTGACGTAATTTTCTCGACAAATCTGACAGTTGAAAGAGATGAACCTTATGTCTACACGGTCATGCTAAGCCCGCTGGTTTGCATGAAAAATCGTAATGACCTTGCATAATAACTATTTTAATTTATGACGTTTCCAGAAGAAAGGTAAAATTTACAAACGGACCTACCGTTGAATATGTAGTTAAGACGATTGATAACTTTTCTATCGCGATTCAGGATAGCATATGAAATCATAGTTTAGTATGCAATGTATTTTTGAGGCGCCATCTATTGGCGTATTCCAAAAGTTTTGTCTGTCTGTTCTGCCAGATATAGGGGTCGCCACAAGTTCTCATGGAACTCGAGAGATGACATCCTGTAGGGAACTAATCTTAATTTATTTCTCTGGCATTTCGTAAAGGTATTAATAATTTTTTAAATCATTTTTTCAGTTTAACCATGACAAGGATTATATGAAATTATACTATTAGCTGATGAAGGCTAGTATGGGAGAGGTTCCTACTTGAAGTCCTTATATTGAAGTGTAACCAAACAAGTACCTATAAGTCATACTCCATTGTAAGTACCGGGAAGTGGTGAATTTGGTCTCGGACCCGCTCGCCTCTTCCTAACTCCACATATAGAGGACACGAATTTATAGATTTAGTATAAGTTATTTTTATTTGTCGTAATTTGTAAATTGAAGACAATATTGAAGTATCTTCTTTCATTTTGAGATAGGATCATTTTTAAATTTAATTAAGGTGTCGATTCTGTTGTACAATCTCAGACTAAAGTAAATTTGACAGTACTAACAATATGAATGTCATGATTACATTACAAATATGTAAAGAACGGCAATACAGTTACCTTTAGTTTGACGCCAACAGATTCAGCACCATTTAGTCCCAGGGTCACTGGGGCGTCAAGACGCGCGCTGCAAACTTTTTGCCAACACCAAAACGAACTCTGTGTCAATACACATAAAGATAGAATTTATATGGCAAACGACACGCGAGCACAGGTCAAAATTTGCTTGCGCTGTTATTCATTGAAAAATTAATGTTAAAAAACTTAAAAAAAAACAAGCTTTTATTTAATTCCCCTTAGTTTTTGTGTTCTCCTCAGCAAGCCCTTTCATTTGATACCCATACTGTGGTAGCGCAGAAAAAATAACTATTCCGCCATCTTGGATGATCCGCCATATTGGAATGAGAATGACGTCACATAGCTATTCATGCATTGTCATCCAAAGTAAGCGTGTATACCAAATTTCAGCTCAATCGGTTAAAGATGATATAAAATTCAGTTGCAAGATTCCACCCGGGCATACATACGTTGCAAGCTAATATAAAGCTTGTAAAATGAGATTCTTCTATTAGTCAATACAATACGGTCGTTTAAAGAGTTAGCAAAATTTATTTCGAGTGTGTCCGGGACCTTATAATATTGTAAGCCAAAGGACAAAGCATTTTGTAAGTTAAATAAATAATACAACTGATTATAATTTACTGTTGTTTTATTTACACAATAAATAAATATATTCGTCGGGTAACTAAATTCTTCTGCCAACGAATAATAACGAATCTGTTCATCGCTAAAAACATAATATCAAAAACACATTAACCACCTTTATAAGGCGTGTACTATGCGATTCAAATGAGAATAGGATCGACTTTGCGCCATATTGTGACGAACGAAAACGAATTATGACTTTAAATAATTAAATATTATATTAAGACAGTTACCTACTAATTTAACCTTTTTATTTAAATGTGATGTAAGACTATTATTACTACAGCCCTTTTAACGTACCACTGCTGGGCACGGGCCTCCCCTCAATGCGAGGGGGATTCGGGCCACAGTCCACCACGCTGGCCCAGTGCGGGCTGGCAGACTTCACACATCTATCGAGAACTAGTCAAGTTCCCTAAGACGTGCCGGTTTCCTCACGATGTTTTCCTTCACCGTTTCATAGCAAGTGATAATCTCGGATGTAAATGAGATTCGCACATAAATCCCAGAGGTGCGAGCCGGGGTTTGAACCTGCACACTTTGATTGCAAGGCGTGCGTTCGACCACTCGGCTACCACTGCTATTATTATTATTGATATGCAAGTAAGTTTTTTGCAAACCATACTTTTCAAGTGACATTTGACAGATAGAGGTTATTGACATTCCTATTCTTATTTGGATCGCATTGTACAAATACATACCTAATACGGTACTTATTTCACAGCATGTTATGGTCGAAATGGGTCGTTTCTAAGTAAATACCGCCAGACAACACAATATACTCATCGTATGATTCCAAACTAAGCAAAGCTTGTATTGGGAGTAGGTACCATACAATGGACCGGGGGGCGATCCCAGTAACACCCAGACAAGTCCAAATTCAGAAAGAGCAGTTTCTGAAATTTTTACACGAACGTAACAAGTATTTTTAAAACAATATTTTGTGCAAACTATAAAATTATGACATAATAAAAACGTTTTTTTTTTTCAACAAACTCTATAAGTATTTAACACTGAGAATCAATAAATCGACACAATAATATCGTGCATTTGTCGCGTCGAATCATAATGTTATCGTGGGGAACAATTCTCGCTCGATCGACTTCATATCTAATTCGACATATGTCGAAACAAAACAACACTGTAGGACCAATTTTGTCGTTTTGTTTCGACATTAAGATTGTTTCAATTTAACGCGAAAGGAAAATAAATCAATTGGCTGATTATATCGCAGTCGACAAGATATATTATAGTTGTGGTGACAACATTACATCGTCTCAACCAAACTACAAACAAGAAATATATATAACCTGTGGTGTTAGCACGCATGTCAAGACAAGACCTCTGTCACGGATTGACTCAGTCACTCTCCGTCTTATTTCATACGAGAGAAACAGATATAATCAACATATTCTGTGACATATAGTCTAGTCTTGACGTTCATGCTACAACTACTGAATGTGTCAAATAATCCGAAAATATATAAAACAAAATTGGCGTCATTGAAGCCACGGCCATTTTATACGTCTTGACTATGGAGATAGCATTTCGAGCCCGCGCTGCGGTAAGTTTTTCTGGTTTATTTGACTCCGACATCTTTGTTTTCCATATAGTTGCCGTATACTACATGAAATAACAAAAATGGCGGAAAAATCGCCGCAGAGCTATACGGAGAGTGGACTCGCTATGAGTACTCTAGATACTCTATGGTCTTGACATACACAATCTGACGTATGTAAACGTCAAAGTGACAAACAAAATTGGACGTGTGAAGCTGTCAAATGTTAGGAAAAGCTCCCTCTATGATATAACAAACATATACATAATAGACAAAAAGTTCTAATTTACATAAAATCCAACAATACAGGGACACAGCCAGACCTACACCAAATATAACAACGCAATACAAAAACATTAACCGCCCCACGTTTATAGAAAGTTACAATCTATTTACAACGGCTGTGTATACGGTTTGAAGATGGATTGAAGTTTCTATAAATTTGAGGAAACTATAAGAAAAAGCCAAATGAAATGCACTCGATTCACGCATTGCACCGGTTTATTTATCGATACAATTAAAATCACTGCGCACTTTATATCGATGTCCACGGATTACGTAACTAATCGAAACTTTTTAATTCGTTTCCAATTTTAAACGAAACTTTTTACACAGTAACATTTTGTTTGTATTCTAAATTTAAGCAGTATGGATGACATATGTGCCAACTGGATTCCAGACGACGGACACCGCCGCCGCCGCCGTGTTCGACCCAGTAGGCTGAACATGACCGTGTAGACATAAGTTTTATCTCTTTCAACTGTCAGATTTGTCGAAAAAATAACGTCACTTCGAGCTTTTTGTACTGGACATGGGTCGACGCGACGTCATTTTCTCGACAAATCTGACAGTCGAAACGGATAAAACTTATGTCTTCGCGGTCATGCAAAAAATTTACGAGCCAGTTTTGAACAAATCGACACCAATGTATGTAGATGTGATTAGATTTATTTTTATCAGTGAACATCGATAATAATAAAGCAAGCATCACTACTCACTACATATTTCAACGATCAATAAAATTTTATAAGACAGCTTAAAATAGACACCACAATTAGATTTTTATTTTTATTTTGTATAACACATCTCGCCCCCTATTACATTGGGACCAAAATACATCGGCGCAGTGTGGGCGCACTGCAGTGCACCCCTGCCTACCCCATCGGGGAATATACATCACCCAACTTCACATACTCTGCCAGCAGATAAAATATCAGGGTTCCATAATTCAATGTAAATCAACCAGGCAATGGCTCCCCAACCACGGGAAACGGCAACGCGGCTGGCCCAAAAAGAGATGGCAGGATGAGCTAAACTCTCACTTACCGGAGTGGTCCCGGTTGGCTATGGACCGCAATAAGGGAGGGGAGGCCTTTGCCCTGCACTGGGTCAGTCAAGGCTTGATATGATATGATGATAATTCAATGACACAAACTTGACAACAGTTTAAACTCCCAAATCGCAATACAATCACGGGTCGATCACACAATAAAATAAGGAATTCAGATTTGTTACACTAATACCCAGTTTCACTGACACTAGGATGCGCCTAAACTTGATGCCTAAATATTAAGCAGTTGCTTGCAGTCATCGGAAACTCGTCTATTTTATATAGACGGTTAAAGGCGGATTGACTCAACCGCCATTTCGGTAACTTTGCACGAATCCCAGCTCAAAACACAAAAAAAAACTTGAGAGGTGTCAAGGGACACCCGGATGGAACGAAGTTTGTTTTGAAATAAAACAATCGAAATCACACACATTTACAAAAGTGTCATTACAACTTTTACTCTCACACACACATTTACAAAAGTGTCATTACAACTTTTACTCTCACACACACATTTACAAAAGTGTCGGCCGACACTTTTAGTCTTAATCTTTTCCGTCTAAGGGGGCTACCCTTTCGCAACGCGCCATAAGGAACTACGTTCCAAAAATCGCTGATTCCAACGATATATATACAGAGAGGTGAAAAGCTATTTGCATTAAGCGACACTTTGGTGATATTGACTTATATACATATTTGGAAACAACGAGTTTTTCTGCGTCGAATGAGTATGCTATCGAGTAACGTTAATATCAGTCGCTTAAGTCAAATAGCCTTGACATGGCGCTTGAGTCACTTCGCCTTTTACAAGTCGATATAGTTTAGGCATCTCCTAGCGTTTGTTAAAACTCATAACTATACTACATTGACATAAATTTTCTAGGAATCCTAATAATATGGTTATTATTCCAAATGTCTGTCATCATAGATTAAAATAACAGTATGTTTATAGTCAAAAACCAACGCAATTCACCTGTGAACAGGGTTGATTGTCGACTGTGCACAAAACGGAGGTACAATTATATACAATAAAAAAAGTAATTTACAATATCTTGGGTAACGGAAACATACAAAATAACGCACAGTGCGATGCAGTGGAGTGAGCGGGGGTGCCAAACTCACCCTAGACTCTTCGCTTGCCCAGAACTCAACTAACTTGCCCAGACCTCTGAGAACTTGCCCAGAATTGTACTTACTTGCCCAGAACTCTGCTCACTTGCCCAGAAATCGAATGACTTGCCAAGGACTCAATGAAGTTGCCCAGATATCTTCTAACTCATATAATTCTGATCTTACTCGACCAGAATCAACCTAATGCCAATTATCACAGAAGACACCCAAGTTTAAGGTGAGCCCATATAATAATTTAAGTAAACGATAGTTGTCAATTCCTCTTTTACCAACGTAAATGGGCTACTTATGCCATTAAAGCCCTCAATTTGGTCCAGAATACAGTTATATTGCCCAGAATAACTTTTGGGCGAGTAAAATCCACTCACTCCCCTCCATTGTGCATTTCGCTTCGATAAGACTAGAATCAACCTAGGCACAGACATAGACCTAGGTCGCTCTCATATAAATTAATAATTAGCACTTTGTTTACATGTCTTGAGGTTAATAGAGATACAGTGATTGCACTAAAGGTCAATTTCGTAAACATTATTTTCGGACCTCTTGTGTAATTTTTAATTATTATTTTTAATACATAATCAGTGGTTTATGAATATTTAAATTGAAGTAATGTACTGTTATCGAGTTTCCTATCATACATATATGTGGGAATAGCTACCTTTATTGTGCCTGAGTGGGCGCCCTATGTCTTTATGATTGTATAAAACTCTATGGTAACACTGATTTTGTCAATGGTAGAAAAAAGATGGTGAAAACTTTGTAAAAGAAAAGAGAAATAAAAAATCAAAGAACTTTGCAGAGTTTCTATTCAGAATCCCACATATACTTGACAAAATAACTTTCTCAAGTTTTAACGTCTTAAATAATCTAACAAGAAACACAGAAAGCAAAGGTAGTATTTAAGTTTGTAAGTTCGTGTTAATAAGTGTAGTTATTTATTTTATAAAAGTCCCAAATAAATAAAATTTAAGTGTCTCTTTGTCTGTTTTTTTTTTTACTAAATGCATAATATGAAAGTATATACGCAACCTATAACGAAATCACAATCTTAAAAAAATATTATCTGTATGTATGTTTGTTAGAGGTAAACTCCCAAACGGTTGCATCAGTTTTGTCGAGACTTTATCAGATAGCCGATGTTACAAGTAGTATAAATGTGGATTACGCGAAAGAGGTATGTCTGGATCGTAGCAAGCGGCAAGCGATAGTCTCTGCCTACCCCCATGGGATACAGGCGTAAGTATATGTATGTATGTATGTATGTACAAGGAGTAACTTGGGCTACTTTTTAACCGACTTCCAAAAGGAGGTTTCTCAATTCGACCGTATATCATTTTGTTCCTAAATTCCACGCGGGCCAAGTCGTGAGCACGGATAATTATATCCATATATCTCTACTAACCTCAAGAACTGTTGGACAGTGAGTGTGTTTAGTCAAGTTCTATCCGCATGGGCGGCGCGAGCGAGCCGCACTGTATCTTGGACTCCTTGAGCTTGGCGAGAGACAGCTTCATGTCGTCCATGGTGATCGGCCGCACGGCGTCCACGAACAACTCCTCGTCGGAGTCAGAGTTCACGGATTTCTGGCTGGATTTTGTCTGAAAAAGCATTGATATGATAGATACGTGATATCGCCAAACAAAACACCAATCATCGTATAGTGCTGGTCAAGTTAAATTGTTTATTTCGTATAGGCCTACGAGGGCACTTACAAATTCTCAGACTACATTATTTTAATTATATGCTACTACTGGATCGGAGGGATCTAAGAAGACACGCCAAACAACTCAGTGGGCTTTTTTTTAATTTTAAAGCATTCTTCATATACCTCCAGTAAATTATAAAAAAACCGGCGAGTCGGACTCGCGCACGAAGGGTTCCGTACCATTATCTTTAAAAACGGCAAAAAAAACACGTTTATTGTATGGGGGAGCCCCCTTAAATATTTATTTTATTCTGTTTTTTAGTATTTGTTGATATAGCGGCAACAGAAATACATAATCTGTGAAAGTCTCTAGCTATCACGGTTCATGAGATACAGCCTGGTGACAGACGGACGGACGGACGGACGGACAGCGAAGTCTCAGTAATAGGGTTCCCGTTTTACTCATTGGGTACGGAACCCTAAAAAATGATATTATTAAGGCATCAGTATGTCTGTATATAGTACATACAGACTACATACAGACATACGACTTTGACATAGGACCTACTACATAAGATGTGAATGACTGTGACAAAAGTCACGCGACTACGCGACTGAATTCACTCGCGTCATCCAAAACATTCACCTGAAAGATGACCTTCTTGTATAAGTTAATACGGTTCGTTTTAGTATTGGCAAAAAGTATTGTATTGATGGTACCTCGTTCAGTTCCCGTGCGATTTCATCTCTTGCAAGATCTCGCACGCGGTACACTGCCGCCTGCCGACACAGCTCGTGCAGGTCCGACCCCGAGAAACCCTCGGTGGACACCGCCAGACGACGATAATCAATCTATAACCAGACCATATTATTGAACTGTTATTCTCAATGCACAACCAGAATTAAACACAGTCGACAGCTCAAATGGCAAAACAAATGCTTGCCATTTCCCTGACCTCTTTACATAATAATCTGGACTAACAATTATTTAAAAAAAATAGCTTTTTTCTTATTTAAAACTATACAGGGTGTATCAGAAGTCCGAAATAATACTTTGGCTACATATACGGTAGCTCATATGTGAATGCTTAATGAAGACAGTTATTACCTAACTAACATAGTTTCTGAGTTATAGACCTTTGAATATTTGCCACAGGTATCGTGTTCTCGCCTTTGGGTACATCCATAACCCTATTCAGCTGTGTAAACTACACTTATGAGGGGCGACTACCAACATTCACAAAACAGAACATGCAAATTTTGCATAGAGTTATAGTAATTGACGACGAAAAAAAAGTTGGAAAAAGATGGTCCAATTTCAATTAAATTTTAATACCATTCGGTTGTACATCCGATACTGATGCAAACGTTTAAGTATTATTTCGGACTTCTTAAACATCCTGTATAATGGAAATAACATAATATAAAACTATCTTCAAGAATAAAATTTATTAATGTGAGATTATACCGAGCCGAATGTGAGATGACCCTGGCCCTGACTCGCTGGAAAGCTGAAACTAATCCATTGTACGTACGGTACCCATAGTACATGCGTTGCTCAGTTTGGCTTTGTATGGTGCGCGATATTGTTGTGCTATAATTATAGCGTAGTCTGAAACCTGATAGCAGTGGTAGCCGAGTGGTCGAACGCACGCCTTGCAAATCAAAGTGTGCAGGTTCAAACCCCGGCTCGCACCTCTGGGATTTATGTGCGAATCTCATTTTCATCCGAGATTATCACTTGCTATGAAACGGTGAAGGAAAACATCGTGAGGAAACCTGCACGTCTGAGGGAACTTGTCTAGTTCTCTATAGATGTGTGCAGTCTGCCAACCCGCAGCAACCCGCCAGCGTGGTGGACTATGGCCTGAAATCCTCCTCAGATTGAGGGGAGGCCCGTGCCCAGCAGTGGCACGTTAAACGGGCTGTAGTAGTAGTAGTCTGAAACCCGCTCAATATGGGTGGGTAGGTACTGACGTCTGTGGCGACGGGTTCCGAGCGCAGTATGAGCTGCAGGATGCGCTCGCGCTGCGCGTCGCTGGGCATGGGCACGTGGAAGGTGGCCGGCATGCGCCGCTGGATGGCCTTGTCCAGGTCCTGCGGGCGGTTCGTCGCGCCTGCACACACGCAATATACACCTTATTACTTACCACACAGCGCACATTATTAACTGCAGCTTACGCTCGAGTTAAGACACCCGGCGATACGACTCATAATTATAGTAGGGACGTGACTTGGAGGGGAAAGAATCGATTATTAAATAATCGTTTTTTCTCTCTTTAAAATAATATTTTGAGTATCGATTATTAAAAATCGAAATAAGAAAAAAAATCGATTATTATAATAAAAGAAATGGACTTATAAGCTTATTTTGGTGTCTGTCATTTTTAATATCATTGTTATTCGGATGGACTATTTTGTTTTCGTAAATGTTGCACAAACCTGGTCACTAACTGAGCTACAGAAATCTAAACTCAAGGTTTGCCAACGTGCAATGGAGCGTAGCATATTAGGTGTTAAACGGACGGACCGCGTCAGAAACACCACCCTACGCTCCATTACTCGTATTACTGACGTGGATGGGAAGACGGCAAGGCTGAAGTGGGAGTGGGCCGGTCACGTAGCACGAATGGACCCGCAGAGGTGGACAAATCGTGTCAACACCTGGATGCCCGAAGGCGGATGCCGGCATCGTGGCAGACCAAGGAGAAGATGGTGCGACGATTTGGTCACTTTTGCGGGAGAAACGTGGCCACAACAAGCCCAGGATAGGGACATGTGGAGACGAGAGGGGGAGGCCTTTGCCCAGCAGTGGGACATACAATAGGCTATAAAAAAAAAAAAAAAATAATAGTTTAATCATTTACATGAGTGTCGGGTGCCTAACTGTATATTATTTTTAAAAACAATAGAAATTAAAATATGTTTTTTTTTTCATAGACAAATTTCTAAAGGAGACTCAATAAATTTAGCCAAATTTATTAAATGAGACGCATTTGAATCACATTTGTAATAAACAACAATATTTATCACTAAAGCAAAACATGTTGTTTGGCATACTGTCAACTTTTAGTTTATTATTAAACTTACATGTGCAATGATTTTCCATTTTCTTTATGTGCTTACCTAATATAATAAATACATCATCACGCCTGTATTCCCCGAAGGGGTAGGCAGAGGCGCACTGTAGTGCGCCCACACTTCGCCGATGTATTTTTGGTCCCAATGTAATAGGGGGCGAGCCTATTGCCATTATACCGGGCACATTCTCCCTCAATACGAGGGAGATTTTTGGGCTATAGTTCACCACGCTGGCCCAGTGCGGGTTGGTGAACTTCACGCGCCTTTCTATAGACGTGCAGGTTTCCTCACGATGTTTTCCTTCACCGTTTCATAGCTAGTGGTAATCTCGGATGAAAATGGGATTAGCACATAAACCCAGACGTGCGAGCCGGGGTTTGAACCTGCACACTTTGATTTGCAAGGCGTGCGTTCGACCACTCGGCTACCACTACCACTGTAATATATTCAAGAGCGAATTATCTTGAAATTGTTTCAAAATGTATTCTATTCCAATATACATAAAGAATAGATTCAACGACGGCTTTGGTCTATATGAAGGGTACAGGCAAATAACAGGGAATGTCCTAAGTAAGGAATTTTGAGAAAAAACAATTTGAAAGTTCTACAATTCTAACAATTCTATAGTTTGGCCATAAACAAAACTGAATTTTTGGCCCCACCTGTTAACTTTTTTTAAATTCTAATGATTAGGATTCAAAATACCTTACACATAATATGATTCTATAAAAAAAAAAGTGACATTCCCTGTTATTTGCCTGTACCCTTCATATGATTTGGCCGTAAGCTGCTTGGCTCACTGAACCGATTAATTGCGGGTTCGATTCCCATCAGTGGCTAATTACGGAATTTGTAACTGGGATCACCCCCAGCCCATTGTATAGTACCCATAGCTAAACTCAGTTTGGGTTCGTATGATGTGTATGTTATTTATTTATCAAACACAAACAAAAATGTAAATTCTTATTGAAAAAAAGCAACCATGGAGTTTCTTGCCCATTCTTCTCCATAGGAAATGCATTCCGAATGGGTGGTAGAGATACTTTTTTTTTTTTTTACTGACTATTCATATGTGCCAGTATTGGTTTACACGAATAAAAAAAAACTGATTTTATTTTGGTGGCAAAAGGACCGTGCAACTAAATACGCTCGCATCAGATAAGATATTTCATTACAAAATGTGCTTTTTCCATGAGTTGATAGAGTTCATTTTGGTATTGTTAACATAGTGGTGAATGTGTGTATACCCATGATGATGACGGTGCAGCCGGGGTCGGTGATGAGGCCGTCCCACAGCGACATGAACTGCGTCTTCATCATTGCGGTCGCCTCGTGGTCGTGCTGCGTGCGCGTGCGCAAGAACGACTCGATCTCATCTGTCAAACACAACCATTAACGAATAAAGAAATTAATTTGCTAATCTAAGCCCAGCGCGTACTATGCGATTCAAATAAGAATAGGAATGTCAATAACCTCTATCTGTCAAATGTCACTTGAAAAGTATGGTTTGCAAAAACCTTATTGGCATATCAATAGTAATAGTATCACATCAAATTTAAATAAAAAGGTTAAATTATTAGTAAATTGTCTTAATATAATATTTAATAATTTAAAGTCATAATTCGTTTTTTTAAAACCATACCATAACCTTTTTTATTTTTAACCGACTTCAAAAAGGAGGAGGTTCTCAATTCGACCCGTATGTTTTTTTTTTTTTTTTTTTTTTTATGTATGTTACCGCATATCTCCGGCGTCTGTTGACCGATTTTGAAATTTTTTTTTAGGTTTGCTAGGGAATTCTTCAAGGTTGGTCCCATTTCCAAAATATTATCAGAAATCTAACCCCTTGGGGGTGAAATGGGGGGTTGAAGGTCACATAATTTCAAAAATATTTTTTGAACGACTTGAAACTTTGTATATATATTTAACATACAAAATAAAAAAACACGTCTTTCAGGAATTTTGAAAGAAAAAATATGTAGGGGATGAAATGGGGGTCCAATCCGGAATACAGCATATCTCCGGCGTTAGTGAACCGATTTCGAAAAATCTTTTTTTGTTTAATACGGATTGTTAACAAAGATCGAAACTCACCCCCAAAGGGGTGGAAAGGGGGGGTGAGGGGGGGTGATTTTTTTTTTTGCTGTAAATTTTTACTTTTTTAAGGCTGTTATAAGGTGATAATATTTGCAAATTTTCAACGATTATTGACACTAAAAATTGTGAAAAAAATTATTTTTAACAAAAAACAAAAACCGACTTCAAAAACCTAGGTGCACTAAAAAGCTATAAATAACCTTACAATTCATTACATTTGGAGTCGGTGCCAATTCATGTGTGTATTTGCCTTGTCCGACGTTGATTGGCACCTACTCCAAATGTAATGAATTGTAAGGTTATTTATAGCTTTTTAGTGCACCTAGGTTTTTGAAGTCGGTTTTTGTTTTTTGTTAAAAATAATCATTTATATTGTTATTTATTTATTTGTGGCGCGCGCAAAGGCCCAGAAGTCATGCCAAAATTATTAAAGAAAAGAAAATAAGGATGCCAGTCGCTATTTTGTCGTTGTTAGTGTGCTTCATTGTGCGACTGAGTGCATTTTCACTCAACCTTTGCAAATAAATTTTATTTTAAAAATATCTTGTTTTGCTGACCCTACCTAACTGGTTAGAATTGACATGGCTATGACGTCACAATATGGCGCAAAGTCGATTCTATTCTCATTTGAACCGCATAGTAAGTAGTACTACTCTGTAATGTTCTGTAGCACGCAATATTCATAAAGATGAAATTTCTGTGGTATAATCCACGTGTCACGCTTCAAATTCGCTCACGCTCTCAATGACATTGAATTGACGTTGAATAACGAGTTATTTCTTTGAGTCAACAAAGTTCGTTTTAGTTGAATGAATTCCCTTCTCATTGAGAGGAGACCCATACCGTGTAGCGGAGTTGATTGGGTTATAATAATATTAGTAAATAGAGCGTCATCAATGACAATTCGTTTGAAAATGGGCCTTTTTTATGTATTGCTAAAATGTTTGTCTTTGAAGGTGTAGCATGTGCGCCAAGGCTAGACTTATGTCACGGTATGTGTTGATTTTATCTCTTTCTCTCGTGTGAAATAAGATAAAGTGCGAGCTGTCAGAAAGTAAACCGAACTACTTGTGTATATTTTTATTATTTTTTACTGACGATTCATAAGTGCCTGTATTGGTTTACATGAATAAAAAAATTCTGATTCTGATTCTGATTCTATACTGCCACTCCTCCGGTGAAGCTGTAAAGGCCACCTCACGGCCAACAGGGTAGTCCATTAAAAAAAAAAAACAATAAACTAGTGTATACTGTAGATAGGTACTGGCTGTAAATATTATTATGAGAAAGTCTAGGATGACGCTATACCCTTCTGTTCTGATCATTCTACTCTCGACTAGTTTGCTTGTACATCCTTTAAATACATAAAGTGATTTCCCTTTTTCATTAATAATCCAACAGGTTATGGGCCCAGCACGATTCCACTACGAATCGGTGACAGAGGCTCGTCTTGCGTGTTAACCCCAGTACCTACTCACATTTTGCAAAGTAGAATTGGAATATACCTATGAAGACGATGCAGGGCTGCAGCTTGACAGCGAGGCTGAAGACGGCGGCGGCCAGCTTCTGCGTCTCGCCGTACCACTTGTCCGTGAGCAGCGACACGTCCAGGTTGATGAAGCTCATGTTCGCCTCCTTGGCGGTCGCCTTCGCTATCAGCGTCTTACCGCAACCTACCAATAAAATACACAGTGTCCGACCGGAGTTTCGGCTTCGGCCAAAATAGGCCGAAAATTTGGACGAAGGTTTGTAAATAGTTCCGAATTTGAACGAACTGTTAGGAATGCGCGGACACGCAATGGATGGCGTCGCACAGGCGGCTCATTGAATAGCGTCGTGACGCTAGCTATGAGGTGTTAGGACGCTTATTGATGGTAGCCTTTCGGTTGATTTTGGCGCCCCCTAGGACGACACGCGGTTCGGTCGCACCGCTTGCACCGTCCTAGGGCCACCACTGACTGTATTCCCTGCTAAACTTTTCTGGGCATAGAGGGTGTTGCAAAGACACATATTCCGATTCCCGAGAAATGTTTTCATCTACCTGGTGGTCCATGAAGAAGCACACCCTTGGGTGGCTGCGTGAGCCTGCTGTCGGCGAACAGCTCCCGTTTCTGTATCGGCAGGATGACCGTCTCACGCAACTCCTGGATCAGATGGTCCAATCCAGCGATATCTTTCCAGTTCACCTGTATGGAAATTGAATTTGAAAAGAAAAAAAAACAAAAAATAAATAGATCGAATTAAGAACCTCCTCCTTTTTGAAGTCAGTTAAAAAAGGGTTTCTATTATACATTTAGAGAATTTCTAATACCTCTTTAAACCCTCAACAATGGCATTTTTACGTCATTTGATGATGGCTTGGTCTAGGGGTGAGCCTAGGCCACTCGGTTCACAGCACCGGGTAGTTGCGGGTTTGATTCCCACTATATTTGAATTTGTTACCAGCACATAAAATTTAATAGATACTTACACTGATCTCGTCGGGCACCACCAGCTGGGAAGCGATGATCATCTCATGGTCAGTCAGCTTGTCCAGGACCAGTGAGTGTTTGCTGCCCAACCCCGCTCTGGAAGACATCCTTAACACATGCATGCTGCGTACAGTGGCTGGTTTTTTTTTATCTTCATAAGTCAGTAATACTCATGCAGTAACCTAGAGCTCAACTGCAGATAGGTATTAAATAAATACACTTCACTTTTTAAAAAGAAATGGCCTTCATTGTATTTATGCGATGATCTTGCCAACAACAGAGTATGTATAAACACTTGGTTGGTGGTTCATAAATACATATAGAGGGGTAAAAGTCTATTCAACTTAAGCAAAATTGTTTTACCTTTACAGAAGAGCATACTTATATACACAGAATAAAGTGTCACCACCACAAAGTGTCACCACCACCACAGAATAAAGTGTCCACCCAGGATATTAGACCGGATATTCACCTTCCTACCTTAAATCTTGTTCAACACGTAGTTTGTGTAGTGATTTAATTGTGTTTTGAGAATGTATAGCCTCATTAACTTTATATATTGTATAATTGTTAATTAAGAAAAACACAAAAATGTAAATCCTTATTTGAAAAAAGCAACCATGGAGTTTCTTGCCCATTCTTCTCCATAGGAAATGCATTCCGAATGGGTGGTAGAGATACTATTTTTACTATTTATTGACGATTCATAAGTGCCTGTATTGGTTTATATGAATAAAAAATATTAAAAAAAAAAAAAAAAAACCATTACCTGTATACCTCACAGTAGGAAGGTGTGGTGAGGTGGGGGGAAAGGAATGAGACTGACAGAGTGGAATAAGGAATTCGTTTTTGGTTTTACGTTTATGCGGATAGCAATATTACTTTTTCTGTCAGATTTATGTATGTCGTGAATTATAAGTTTGAGATATCTGCAGTTAAACTGTAGGTAAATAGGTATTAGTAGAAAAAAAACCAGCCACAAATTAGAAACATGTAATACCACACACCAGTGTAATAAAATGAAATTGTATAGACATTTTTCCCACAAACAATGAGCAAATAGAATAAAAAATATAGCTCATTGTTTTATTCCGACACAAGTTATTTAAGGAACATAATAATATTGTAATTTTAAAACTTTTAATTATTAAAAAATATATATATATAACTGTGAAGAAAAACATCGTGAGGAAACCTGCATGTCTGTAGAAAGGTGTGTGAAGTTCACCAACCCGCACTGGGCCAGCGTGGTGGACTATGGCCCAAATCTCCTTCGTATTGAGGGGGAATGTGCCTGGTATAATGGCAATAGGCTCGCCCCCTATTACATTGGAACCAAAATACATCAGCGAAGTGTGGGTGCACTACAGTGCACCTCTGCCTACCCCTTCGGGGATGATGGGATACAGGCGTGATGATGTATTTTTTCTTTTAATTATTAAAATGGAATAATCATCAACTAAATCATGATAAAGCCTGGGGCACATGAGGACATCAATACATCGTTGCCAATACCAAAATGAACTCTGAGTACAATATACATAAAGATTTAATTTCTATTGTAAAACCCATGCGACCACCTTTGATTGAAGAATGAGCTTTTATTATGAGATAATACAGTTTGTTTTGGTAAAAAATTTGCACACAACTTGACGCACCTATTCAACCAGGGCTAAGAGAGTCTACAAAAGTTATTGACACTATTCTTATAAGAATTTGGTTATAACCATGAATTTAATTTAGATAACCAAACACTGGACAATGCAAGTTCCTACACAAGTAATTTTTTGTCAGTATTTCAAAGACAAGAGCCTATGCCTAAGCCATAAGATTTTACTACAAAAATATCAGTTATAGAATTGAAAAATTATTCAAATATCCAATTACAGTGGAGGTATCAGGAACTGCATAGTTGACGTTCATTAGTCGATCGATACTTACTTGCGTAACTGTTCGCGCGCTCGTTCCTCAGCCTTCTTCCGACTCTTGGAAGTCGGGTCTATCTGGTTCACGAGCCATTTAATCGAGAAATAAGTGACTGCAGACACAAAAGCAACACGAATTGCCATTTGGAACACATCGCTCCTCGTAAACGCTGACCCTTCCACCATCATGCCGTATGAGAATTGAGAAATAGATCACAAATAAAATAAGAAGCGATTATAAGAGATACTGTGCTCTTTGATTTATAGCTAATTTGGGTATTATTTCTTCACAGAGTTCAAATTGCCGTCATGCTTTTGTGAATTTTGAACCAGAGACAATTTTTTATAGAACGTTGATTGATATTTCGAAACCAACCTCACTTGATTGGGAATAATATTTTATTTAGGCAATTTTTTAATTTTATTTTATTCAGTTTGAAAAACTCGTAGGTACATAAAATAATTCAAAATATATACAAAAGTTTTGTAATGCAGAATATGTGTCGTAAAAAACAAGCATTAAATCCCACACACAATACAAATAATAATGATTGACTATCTATGGTTTCAATATTTAAAATACACGTATAATGGAACGTTCTTCCTAAATACGTTTAGGAAGGATTCAGTCTTTATTTCAAGAATTCTCTATTTGACTATCCCCATCTGAGCTCAATAATTATTATTAAAAACTATTCTTTAAAATATTTGCAGTTCAATACTTTTTATAATTATTACGTGTAAAATGAAACCACTTTCTATAATAATTAAACAAAGTGATTGTATTGAACTATTTTAGGACGAAGATTAATGTGTCAAATTACCATTGTCGAAGTAAATGTTGTGGCCAGTTATAACCACTAAAAATATGATAGAATAACCGATTGTACTAGATATTCACATTACTTTCGTATATAAAATGAAAAAGCCTAGAGCGCAATCTCGACCAAAAGTCGATAATTCAAGGAAAGCACAACGAAAACAAAAAAGACAACAAAAGAAGATCCATCGTAAAGAACACTATTTGAAGAAAAATATTGTCCCGAAAGAACCCGAATATGCGCCGGGTAGGTTTGTTAAACGCCCGGCAAGTGCTACAGGATATAAAGAAGAAGTAGAGGTAATTAAAATCTTACATTTGGGCTACTGTTGCTTATTTTATAGCATATTATTATATTTTATAGCATATTTTTGCACCATAATAGACCAACTAATTGTGTCTTATAAATTCGAATAAAACCTTTTATGTTGCTGGTTCACATATGTAAAACATATTACAGAATTTCTATGAAATACTAAATGATTGTACTACACATTAAACAGATTAATTTATTTTAGAAGAAAAAACCTAAACTAGAAACACCCTTCGACATACTAAACAAAGAGAGACAAAAAGAGAAAAATGTGGCTAAGAAGCTTAAATCTCAAATGGTGAAGCAGCGAAAAGAAATGCTGGTGAAGGCTAATGAGGATGAGGATAAAATCATCAAGAAACTGGAGAAACAACTTGGATTAAATAAATCCAAAAACAAGAATAATTATTTCGCTGACGATGGGTTGGATTGTATCCTTTATTATAATTGTAAATATACTTTGTTTAAAATCGATTAAGCAACCTTCTTAAGAAGCAATAGATGACTACAAAGTTAAATTTAGGTATACTTATTTTATGCCTATCTCATGGACGTTTGGTGGCAAAGGAACAATCTTCTGACTGGCAGGGTCCACTACGCCCCACTGTTGTTGTTGGGGAATTTGTATATATAGTTCAGATCGTAGAGAACTCTTCTTGCGCGAGCCAGGATTCTCATAGTACATTGTATGGCAGTTCGATTTCTTGTACGTATAGAATTGTGATGTGGCGGTAGCTGCGCCATCTAGTGGCGATTGGCGGAAGTTCTGCTTTGTGGCAAGGTATAGGGTTCACCACAGACTCAAAAAATGTATCAAAAATTTTATTCATAGTCTTATTTTTATACGTAGCTTAAGACTTTTAGTACAAATTGTATTATGTCCCAATTTAGGATGAAATCATTGAAATTGTTAACTTAACTAACAAACTCAGATCTCTTGGAAATTTGTGACAAATCAACAACAGAACAAATAGTGGCAGCCGAGAAGCACTTGGCAGAGGTGGATGCGGAATCCGACTTTGATGAAGACCTGGCCGTAGTAACCGGCAAAGATATTAAAGATAAAAACAAGAAAAATGACACAAAAAAAGATGTAAGTGATGATGAAAACGCATCTGATGAAGAATTTAACGAGGATGAAATGGATGATGATGAGGAAACTGGTGATGAAGAAGAATTGAGTGAAGATGATGATTATGCAGAAGATGGTGTTGAATCAGATGAAGGACCAGAAGGTAATGTATTCAATAGTTTGGAAATTGTTAATCTTGCTAAACATATTATATCAACTTAACGTTTACCTTACAGAAAAACCAATCAAACGTCAAAAAACCAACAACAAGCAAACTATACAGGAAACACAGACGGCAAAGACCGCAGACAAAACTTCTACAAATTCAAAGAAAGAGAAGATAGTATCTGAAGAGGACTTGGGTAACCTGTTCAGTGATGATGAAGTGTCCCATCTGTCCGGTGATGATGATGATGTAGACGGCTTCTCAGGTGATGAATTAGGTGAAGACATTGATGATAAAAAGATTGAGGAAAAACCCGATGTCTGGGAAGATATTTATGGAAGAAAGAGGGACAAAGTAGGAAATGTCATAAAGGTATGTTGTGTTTTATTCAAAATTGAACTCTATATTATTCCATTAGAGATAATCTTAGATTGTATTAATTATTTAAGTTATATTTATACTAATTTGAATCATATGTGTTAAAAACAGAGATCACTTTTCATTTTACAGGAAGAAAAAGGAGTGTATGTACCCCCACATTTAAGAAACAAAGACTCAACTTCAGATAAAGATCTGATACAATTGAAACGACAAATTAAAAGTGAGTTTCTAATCAATTTCTAATCAAGATATTATATTAGTGGCCTGCACCCTCAGCATGTCCGTGTAGACATAAGTTTTACCTCTTTCAACTGTCAGATTTGTCGAGAAAATGACGTCTCTACGAGATTTTTGACCTGGACAGTGTGACGTCATTTTCTCGACAAATCTGACAGTTGAAAGAGGTAAAATGCTACAGGGCCTGAATTATTTTAACTAAGTACTTCATTATTATAAGAAGATGAAATTGATAATGGGCATAAAGAACTGATAGATGGTACTATTAATATTATTTATACTGACGATTCATAAGTGCCTGTATTGGTTTACATGAATAAAAAAAAACTGATTCTGATTCTTTCTGATAATAAAATTTAGACAGATTTTTTTGGTGGCATTCAGTTACACACCTATAATTTGATATGTCAAGCCCTGGGACCACTGAGGCGTTAAGAAGCGCGCGTAAAATTTTGCTAGTTTTTAACCGACTTCAAAAAGGAGGAAGTGCTCAATTCGACCCCTATGATTTTTAGGGTTCCGTACCCAAAGGGTAAAACGGGAACCCTATTACTGAGACTTCGCTGTCCGTCCGTCCGTCCGTCTGTCACCAGGCTGTATCTCATGAACCGTGATAGCTAGAGAGTTGAAATTTTCACAGATGATGTATTTCTGTTGCCGCTATAACAACAAATACTAAAAAACAAAATACAATTAATATTTAAGGGGGCTCCCATACAACAGACGTTATTTCTTTGCCGTTTTTATAGATAATGGTACGGAACCCTCCATGCGCGAGTCCGACTCGCACTTGGCCGGTTTTTTTTTAAATTTATGTTGCCGTATGATTTTTTTTTGCCGTAAATTTTTACTTTTGGGCTGTTATGAGGTGATAATATTTGTATATTTTCAACGATTATTGTCATTAAAAATGGTGAATTTTTTTTTTTTTTTTCACAAATAACAAAAACCGACTTCAAAAACCTAGGTGCACTAAAAAGCTACAAATAACCTTACAATACCAATTCTTGTTTGTATTTGCCTTGTCTGACGTAGATTGGCACCGACTCCAAATGTAATGAATTGTAAGGTTATTTGTAGCTTTTTAGTGCACCTAGGTTTTTGAAGTCGGTTTTTGTTTATTGTTAAAAATAATTGTCGTATAAACTTAATAATATACCCTAGCTGCAGAGATGATATAATCGCATTGATTTCCTAGGCATCTTAAACAAGTTGGCTGGCACGAATCTCCACTGGGCGTGCACATCCGTGGAGAGCCTGTATTCCAACAACAGCCGCAACTCTGTGAATAGTGCGCTGACGCAGCTCTGGCTGGACGCGACCGCGGGCCGGGCGGCCGTCCCCGACCGGCTGGCGGCCGAACACACCGCGCTGGTGGCCGTGCTACACGCCAATGTCGGATCTGAGATTGGTATCGTGTTCTTTTTAATGTCGAATTTCTATCTATACAGGGTGTTTCAGAAGTCCGAAATAATGCTTTGACGTTTGCGTCAGTATCGGGTACACAAATGAATGGTATAAAAAATTGTATTAATACTAATTTCTGGCAATGTATTATGGGATGTGATTGCAGGAGCCCATTTCCTCCAGGAACTAACGGAGAGGTTTGATGTGTTGATGCAGTCTCCGCAGCCAGTCGAAGACAAAACACTTGACAATCTGGTCTCATGTCTGGCATACATGTACAGTTTTAAGGTATTTTATATAGTTCCTACAGAGTTACCATTTTCCTCTTAATGACTTACTATCTTCTCTCCCATACTGCGTTGAAGGCATCATACCAAAGCAATTATTTCTATAACCATCTGTGGTTTAGAATAATCCCTTCATTGTAAATGGGAGTAGACGCACCTTACTGTGCTAGCTTCCTAAGCGTGAAGACTATATTTGTATTTAATATTAGACAGCCGTGAGTATAATTCTTCTCTAGTATTGTGGCAAAGGTGCTGTCTGCTCTCAAGGCATTGCTGCTCCTGAGAATGTATTACTCGCAATGATCATTTTGAAAAGAGTAACCATTGAGTTTCTTACCGGCTCTTCTCAGTGGAAGCAGCATTCCGAACCGGTGGTAGAATCTGACTATTTGTAAGTGCTTTTTGGCCTACACGAATAAAAAAAATTTTGATTTTGATTTTGTTATCGTTAAGTGACCGTTTTAATTATATATGATTAAATAAATAAATAAAAAAATTAAGTTCCCAGTTGACTAATGACATTTTTTTTGCCAATACCAAAATAAACTGTATTATCTCATGCAAAAGGCACACTTTTCAACGAAATGTCATTGATGGCAAGAGCGATGTGACGTGGTCTCATAGATTTTACAACAGAAATTCAACCTTTATATACATTGATACAGAATGGCATGCAGGTTTCGTCATGATTGGACTCCCAACAAGGCTACCACGGCTCTAAGTAATTAATATTTTAATATCTTCAGATATATCGTGGCAGTGGTAGCCGAGTGGTGGAATGCACGCTTTGCAATCAAAGTGTGCAGGTTCAAACCCCGGCTCGCACCTCTGGGTTTCATGTGCGAATCTAATTTTCATCCTAGATTATCACTTGCTACGAAACATCGTGAGGTACGAAACCTGCGCGTCTATAGAAAGGCGTGTGAAGTTCACCAACCCGCACTGGGCCAGCGTGGTGGACTATGGCCCAAAAATCTCACTGGTATTGAGGGAGAATGTGCCCGATATAATGGCAATAGGCTCGCCCCCTATTACATTGGGACCAAAATACATCGCAAAATACATAGCACTGCAGTGCACCTCTGCATACCCCTTCGGGGAATACAGGCGTGATGATGTATTTGATTTATAGATATATCATGCTACCCTACTCTACGATCTACTAAGCCGGCTATTGGAGAAGTTATCGGAGAAGAATATTGATTGTGTGCTGGTTGCGTTGAGAAGTGTCGGTGGGGTTCTCCGCAAGGAGGAGCCGGCCGCGCTGAAGAACTTTATCCACGACACGCAGAGCAGAGTTGCCAAGATGAACGAAGCTGCCTCTAGCGGGTAAGTTCAGATTACCACATACTCGCATGAAAACCATGGAACGTAAAAAAGTCGGATGGAACCTCGCTTGATAATAAGTGAATGATGTTGCTTCACTTTCGACGTGAGAAGCGCGAAGTTTGACTCAATAAAGTTGATACACATACAAGCACAAACCATAACACAGGATATACAATTGAAAAAAATAAACATATTTTAAGTAAACTAATCAGTGGTAGCCGAGTGGTCGAACGCACGCCTTGCAATCAAAGTGTGCAGGTTCGAACTCCGGCTCGCACTTCTGGGTTTCATGTGCGAATCTCATTTTCATCCGACATTATCACTTGCTATGAAACGGCGAAGGAAAACACCTGCACGTCTGAGGGAACTTGACTAGTTCTCGATAGATGTGTGAAGTCTGCCAACCCGCACTGGGCCAGCGTGGTGGACTATGGCCTGAATCCCCCTCGCATTGAGGGGAGGCCCGTGCCCAGCATTGGGACGTTAAAAAGGGCTGTAACAGTAAAAGTAACTAAACTAAAATAAATATTTCGCCATCCTACTCGTGGTCGTAACCTATGAGCAAGACATCAATATTTTGTAACAAATTAAGTACGTTATGTTCAAAGGTCCCGTATAAAGTTCCTTCTGGAGGTGCTCATGGCGGTGAAGAACAACAATCTAACGAAGATACCCAACTACGACCCGTCCTACTGCGAGCATCTCAAGAAGATGACGCGAGGCATCATCAGGAAAGGAAACTATATAACGCCGCTTAATATAAGGCTCGAAGATCTTCTCAAAGGTATGAAGAATAAAGCGCCGGGCACACTGGGGCGTCCAAACGTTGACATTTGACAATTTCATATATATATTTTTTTTTTATTATATATAAGCAGTGGTAGCCTCATGGGCAAGAACGCCCGCCTTGAACGTAAGGGGTGCAAGTTCAAACCCCAGGCCCGCACCTCTGAGATAATTCTCATGTGCGAATGTCATTTTCAACAATGATTACCACTTGCTGAACGGTGAAGGAAAACATCGTGAGGAAACCTGCACGTCTATAGAAAGGCATGTGAAGTTCACCAACCCGCACTGGGCCAGCGTGGTGGACTATGGCCCAAATCTCCCTCGTATAATGGCAATAGGTTTGCCCCCTATTACATTGGGACCAAAATACATCGGCGAAGTGTGGGCGCACTACAGTGCACCTCTGCCTACCCCTTCGGGGAATACAGGCGTGATGATGTATAAATTTTTAATTTTTACAAATGTTCAAGTTTACATATTTTTTCCTTATTTGCTACTAACGGATCGTAACGCTACCTCAACCGAGAAGATCTAAAGATGGTGATCACAGTTCTGTGTTTGTAGCCAGCGAACGCGGCAAGTGGTGGGTGGTGGGCTCGGCCTGGGAGGGCGAAGCCCCGCGCCCCCAGCCCACGCCCGCCGCTAGCCAGCCGCCCAGCGCTGACCAGAGGCTGCTGGCTCTAGCCAGGAAGCAGAGGATGAACACCGACGTTAGGAGGAGCATATTCTGCGTCATCATGGCCGCTGAAGTAAGATCATCACCAAACTACCTACTTACCACCACCTGTCTTGCATGGCGACTTTTCTATTTCTATCTCATTTAAACAGAAGGCGACTGTAATAGGTTATCAATACAATTACGTAAATCCTATGTAAAATTTTAACTTAGGGGCCGCCGCCCGTTAATCACGTGAGGCTCGAAAGGGGGGAAGGGGGGGGGGGTGGGGGTTGTCAAGAATCACGAAATATCACAGGGGGGTGTAGTAAGATATTACGTCTATTTATTAATTTCAGAATAAAGTTTGATTATACTTTTTACCTGAATTTCAAAGATAATATTCTAAAACTTTTAACTCTTTTAAGATTTTTTGTAAATACACGTGCTTTTGGGTCTTAGTCTTAAACCTCACCACGTATCACCAAGGGGGAGAGGTATTTTTTTATGTGGGACTAAGCCCGCCACACATTCCCACCACTGTAACTCCTGTAAGCCAGGATCGACAGCGGCGTCCATTGAAGACAGTCCGACGAGGCGGCCACTGCCAAACGAGATTTTTATTCTAACTTTTTGTTATTGCAAACATTTTTCCATGTTGTAGGACTACATGGATGCCTTTGAGAAGCTCCAGCACCTGGGTCTGCGCGGACAGCAGGAGAGGGAGATAGTCCACGTGCTGCTAGCGTGCTGCTTACAGGAGAAGACGTACAACCCATACTACGGTGTGCTAGGACAGAAACTGTGCGATTCTGACAGGAAATACCAGGTATGATCAATCTCGATATATATATATATATTATATGCCTGAAATAAATAAATAAATAAAATATAAAACACAAAACAAAACTCCGTTATAGACTTTGTAACGATCAAACCGATGTGACCAAAGACGATAATGCGAGGATGGTTTTAGACCACTAAAATAAAATAAAATACATCATCATCATCACGCCTGTATTCCCGAAGGGGTAGGCAGAGGTGCACTGCGATGCTCACACACTTCGCCGACGTGTTTGGTTCCCAATTTTGGAGCCTATTGCCATTATACCGGGCACTTCCCCCCTCTTTACGAAAAAGACTTGGGCCATAGTCCACCAAACTGACTCAGTGTGGTTTGGTGAAATCCACGACTTTCTATACAAATTCTTAGTTGTTTTCTTATATTTACGCGAATACTATACATTGAAATTAAACTTTTTTACGGATTTTATCTCGTTTATTTACTATTTTATTTTCCCGACGTTTCGGCTGCTTTACAGCAACCATGGTCACGGGGGGACTGAGGGGTTAGACGTCCTGATGTCATAGTTAATAACTGGGTACCCTCATATTTAGTTGTTGTTTGCGGTCCGATCCACGCAGAATGACCATGGTTGCTGTAAAGCAGCCGAAACGTCGGGAAAATAAAATAGTAAATAAACGCGATAAAATCCGTAAAATAGTTTAATTTCAAAATTCTTAGTTGTTTAAAATTGTGTCGTCAATTTTTTATTTTATTTATACTGTATTAATCTTTTCCTGAAACCGACTAGAGTAACATAAAGTGTTTTTTAAGCCTCCGTACATTTTTTTTCTAAAATTTGCAAATTTAATTTGATTTATTTACATTGGCAGCTCTCAATACAATACTCCGTGTGGGATAAAATCAAGGAGCTCGACACGCTGCCGAAGCACGCCACCACCAATCTGGCGCAGTTCCTCACGCATCTCATCATGGAGAAGGGATTACCACTCTCTGTACTAAAGGTCAGTACATTTGCTAATTTGTGCATCTACGTTCGGTTTATTATTTTTTATTCCGTCGAGTTGTCGCGTTGAAACACAGCAACGTCTTCTTCCTTAGTCCATTTTGGTACAATTCTTTAGTATCTACAAAATATCGGCAAAGCAGGTCGTTACCTATACGAATATATTTAATAGCGACACCTATCGACGCAGCTGGGTACCGTATGGACACCGCCGCGTCGATGAGCGTTGCCATTATGACCTATAGATGGCGCTGTGATAGACTCTCTTTTAAGGACTATATCTCACTAGAAACAAAATTTATATAGCTGTATGGAGGGTACCTGTACCGGTACCTATGTCAAGGAATATGTTGATATTGTCTCTTTCTCTCGTATGAATTAAGACAGAGAGCGAGTGAGCGAATCTGTGACAGAGGTCTTGTCTTAACATGCGTGGTATGCTAACCCTATACTGTGGCGGCAAACGAATCCCTCGCCGGTGGTGCAACCACTAATTTGTGTAGAAGAAAGAGATAGACATATGCCATCGCGGACTTTTCTGTAGACCTATATAAGATACACAATACCACCATACATCATTTTGTTATATCTCAAAGGGTTTAGGCAGCGTTATCGTTGAAAGCTCCCAGACGGCTTATTTTTTTCCGACGCCTCCAACAAATATCATTCTATTTTAGCCAATGTAGCAGTGGTAGCCGAGTGGTCGAACGCACGCTTTGCAAATCAAAGTGTGCAGGTTCAAACCCCGGATCGCACCCCTGGGATTTATGTGCGAATCTCATTTTCATTTGCTATGAAATGGTGAAGGAAAACATCGTGAGGAAACCTGCACGTCTGAGGGAACTTGTCTAGTTCTCGATAAGATGTGTGCAGTCAGCCAACCTGCACTACGCCAGCGTGGTGGACTATGGCCTGAAATCCTCCTCTCATTGAGGGGAGGCCCGTGCCCAGCAGTGGGACGTTAAAAGGGCTGTAGTAGAAGTAGTAGTATACAAAAACTTGACAAATTTTATACTAATACCTTCCTATTGAATCCGTCGCGTAGTTTTAAAGATACATAGGGACAGACAGGCAGCGGGAAGCGACTTTGTTTTATACTGTGTAGTGATTTGGCGTCTCACTCACTCACACCTGGCCGAGTTTGTGAATGGTAGACTTGTTGGCAGAACGCCCGCCCTAAACGCAAGGACTGTAGGTTCAAACCCAGTGCCCCCTGATGGGACTTTCTAATTTCATTTGCGACTATCATTTTCAATCATGATTACCACTTGTTGAACGGTGAAGACAAACATCGTGAGGAAACTTGCACATCTATAACGGCGTGTGTTGTTCACCAACCGGCACTGGGCCAGTGTGGTTAACTATGTCCCAAATCTCCCTCGTATTGAGGGGGATAGTGCCCAGTATTTATTCATTTAACTAGAACCTTATATTTATAACAATTATGCTAGTATAATGGCACTATGAAACTATTATATTTGAACTAAAGTACATCCGCGAAGTATCTGCCTACCCATTCGAGGGATACAGGCGTGATGTTGATGTATTTTTGACTCCCCAGGTGATCCAGTTCTCCGAGCTGAACAAGCACGCGGTGCGTTTCATGCGTCAGATACTGCTAGCCATCATCATGAACGCAGACCTTCAAGTCTCCCTGGACGTATTCCACAGGATATCAAAGCCACCCAAACTCCACATGTTCAGGGAAAGTCTCCGTCTCTTCATCCAACACTTTTTGATGAAAAACGCTGGCAACAAAAGCAGTGTACTCAGCGATGAGGATATGGCAACCCTGAAACAGAGGGCGGTGGAGGTCGATAAAATATTGACTTTGTGTGAATCTAAGTTACAGTTCTAGAATATATATTTTGTATTTATAATGTTTGGATTTTATTTTTATTGGTATATACTATAACTAGCTTGTACCCGTGACTTTGTCCGCGCAGACATCGATGATTCAAAATCGTTAAATATTATAGCCTTTATGTTATTCTGATGTTAAAACAATATTTCTGTAGTTTCATCAAACTCCGTCCGTAGTTTTTGGGTGAAAGAGTGACAAACTACCATCCATCCATCCTCTCAAACTTTCACATTTATATTATTAAATGCAGTGGTAGCCTCGTGGGCAAGAACGCCCGCCTTGAACGTAAGGGGTACAAGTTCAAATCCCGGGCCCGCACCTCTGAGATAATTTTCATGTGCGAATGTCTTTTCAACAATGATTACCACTTGCTGAACGGTGAAGGAAAACATCGTGAGGAAACCTGAACGTCTATATAAAGGCGTGTGAAGTTCACCAATCTGCAATGGGCCAGCGTGGTGGACTAGTGCCCAAATCTCCCTCGTATTGAGAGGGAATGTGCCCGATATAATGGCAATAGGGTCGCCCCCTATTACATTGGGACCAAAATACATCGGCGAAGTGTGGGCGCACTACAGTGCACCTCTGCCTAACCCTTCGGGGAATACAGGCGTGATGATGTATTGTATTTAATATTAGTAGGATGATTATCACTTGATGAATGGTAGAATCAAGCCCCGGGCAAACTACGGCGTCAAGACGAGCGCGTCAAAATTGTTTTCCAATACCAAAAGTAACTCTGTGTCAATATAATATAAAGATTGAAATTCTATGGTAAAAGCTACGCGACCACGAGTTAAAATTTCTCGCGCTGAGAATGGTATTTCGTTGCAAAATTAGCTTTTTAGTCGTGTCAATACAGTTCATTTTAGTATTGGCAAAATAATTGACGCTCGCTGCCCAGTACGCCAGAGGCTTAATACACCAAATACAAACATATACTTACGCCTGTATCCCATGGAGGTAGGCAGAGACTACCGTTTACCACATGCTACGATCCTGACATACATCTTTTGCTTCATCCACAGTCATACATAATTTCATACACTTCGGTTGAGGGTGCTAGAGACTTGACCTTTCTGGAAGAGACCGTTAATCTGGTCGTGAAAGGTCCTCCACGGGCGTCCTCTTCCTCCATTACCACTCACGTTCGCCTGCTATATTTCTTTCCTCAGTCTACTTTCACTTATCCTCTTTACATGGCCTAATCACCCACACAAAATGTAGAATGCAAAAATTGAAATTGTATAACATGATAATAATCGTGAATCGTAAACCATAAATATTAAACTAATAATTTGGAATTTAAATATTGTAACAAATAAAGTATCTTCTATTAGTTTTGTATCCAGATATTCCATTAAATTTATAGAAATTCAAATTCACAAAATCTTTACAACGGTTTTTTTCTGTACAAAAGTGTTCTACAAAGCCACGTGAAATGGATTATCTTATAACTATATAAAAATCAATTTCTGTTCGGTAGCAGTGGTAGCCGAGTGGTCGAACGCACGCCTTGCAATCGAAGTGTGCAGGTTCAAACCCCGGCTCGCATTTCCGGGATTTATGTGCGAAACTCATTTTCATCCAAGATTATCACTTGCTATGAAACGGTGAAGGAAAACATCACACACTTCACACATCTATCGAAAACTAGTCAAGTTCCCTCAGACTGAGGGAACTTGACTAGTTTTCGATAGATGTGTGAAGTCTGCCAACCCGCACTGGGCCAGCGTGGTGGACTATAGCCCGAATCCCCCTAGCATTGAGGGGAGGCCCGTGCCCAGCAGTGGGACGTTAAAAGGGCTGTAGTAGTCTCGCTAAAACTCAAAAACGGCTGGACCGATTTGAATATTTCGTTTTGTTCGTTCTACATAAACGGCTTAAATACCAAAAAAAAGCGATATGAAGTTCGCCAACTTATCTAGTAACTTAATATTTTGTAGTATTACTTATACTTTTCGCAGAAAATGCGCTTGAGACATATGTATGAATGCATTCTCTGTCAGTTATGTACATAAACACACCTACAGACATTCCTAATTGTTATGAGACGTATGACCGATTCCTTAAAAGCCGCTAAGTGACAAAACCTAATTTTAAATTACAAGCAAATATGCGAAAATTAATCTCGCTAAAAATGATGAAGACACAGATTTGTTTGTTTATCTCAATAACTATACATGTTAGAACGACGAGACTAAGACTGACTGATAGATAAACGTTTCGTTTGCCGACTACTAAGAAGCTATCTAAGTGAGTATACCCAATTTTGAGATACAAGCAAATATGCAGAAAGAGATGTCTTTAGAAATTGTGAACACAGATATTTGTCTCCAGTTATCTTGATAACAATATAATATGCTAGAAAAATAAAACCGAGACTGATCGATGGAGAAAATGTTTGGCTTTCATGTGATAGACATAACTCAAATTAGCCAAAATGTCACTTAACAGCCTTTGAGAAATCAGACGGCAGTATGTGTGTACCTACATGCACCCGGCCACGTGCGCACGCGACTGCTAACTACTGCGCCTTACACGTGCTATGTAGTATACATACCTATATATTTCTTATATAATTTTACACGTGTAATACTGCGTATAACGTCTGACTAACAATGATCGTTATGTAGGTAGATGAGAATACAGCTAATATGTACATTCAATAAGTAGATACTTAATATAATATATTCTACATTAAGCGTACATTACATCTAAAATTACTTTGGTGAACATTACATATATCATCCCGAAATTTGTAAATGTTTTTGATCCATTTAATTAGTTCGTAATTACGTAACAAAACAATATACAGTAAGTACATAGGTACCTACAGTGCTGGGTGCATGTGGTATGGTCAAAGAACCACCTCCTATTTGAAGTCGGCTGTCGGATAAAAACAATATATTATTAACATAGTTGTTAGTTAGCAAACCGGCAGTTTATGTTAGAAGTTTCTATGGATAACCAAAATGTCAGTTGTTTTACAACAAACAAATTAATATCAGCACTATTGCTCTGCCAGCCGTATCCTTGGTAAAATGTATCTAAGTTTATTTAAATATTGAGACGCAAAAATAGAAACCACAGATAATTTTATCCTTAATGAGGCAAATCGACAGATTACGCAGAATGTAAGGTTCTGCTCTAAGGTTATTGGTTCATTTAAGGCTCATTTATCGCGCGCTGGGACCTCTTACAATACCAATACGAACTCTGTCAATATGGTTTTTTTTTTTAACGAAATGAGCGAAATGATGATATTTAATGGAATACGATGAGGAATGGCATCACCTGCGACTAGCGCGAGTATTTCGCCAATGTCAAGTAATTAATAGCAAGGAAAAATTCAATAAATACACATTATAAATAAAAATGGATTATGACAGTGATAAAGATGGCGGATGAACCGTCAATATAGATTGACAGAGTAGAGTTTTCCCCCGCACACAGGGGCGTCAAAAAGCGCGCTACAATCCTTCTGCCATAGAGTAACTAGAGCACCTACCCATTACGACTAGTCTTTCTATGGCTCTGTAGTAATTCTTCCGCCATTGTTGTTATCACCTGTAGTATACGGCAAATATATGTGAAAACAACGATGGCGGTGTCAGATATCCCAGAAAAACCGGCCAAGTGCGAGTCGGACTCGCACACGAAGGGTTCCGTACCATTATCTTTATAAACGGCAAAAAAAACACGTTTGTTGTAGGGGAGCACCCTTAAATTTATAATTACCCTATCACCCTAAAATTATTTTATTCTGTTTTTTAGTATTTGTTGTTATAGCGGCAATATAAATACATCATCTGTGAAAATTTCAACTCTCTAACTATCACAGTTCATGAGATACAGCCTGGTGACAGACGGACGGACGGACGGATGGACAGCGAAGTGTCAGCAATAGGGTTCCGTACCCAAAGGGTAACCTTTGGGTACGGAACCCTTAAAATTTACCGCAGCGCGGGCTCGATATGCCATCTCCGTTATAATATTTCCATGCCTTCTGCCAATATTAAAACGAATTCTGTGTCAATATAGAATTTTGATGGTAAAAGCCACGCGACCTAGCGACAAAACTCGCTCGCGCTGTCAATGTCCTTTCGTTGAAGAATTAACTTTATCTATGAGTCAATACAGTCCGTTTTGGTAGCGGCAAAGATTTTTTTTTTCTCTTTATTTAATTTAGAAACTTTTATAACGGTACATGCCAGTCCCATTGTACCTTATCATTAAACTACTACACCTAATAACACAAACTTGAATACTAACTTTGCTCTCTGAGATTTTTGGAAAGAAAGAATGTGATGGAACATGCCCACATCACCCCTATTTAAGGATAACTATCTAGCTAACTTATCTAAGCTAAGTCCTTAATTTTTAGGGTTCCGTACCCAAAGGGTAAAACGGGAACCCTATTACTGAGACTTCGCTGTCCGTCCGTCCGTCCGCCCGTCTGTCACCAGGCTGTATCTCATGAACCGTGATAGCTAGAGAGTTGAAATTTTCACAGATGTTGTATTTCTATTGCCGCTATAACAACAAATACTAAAATACAGAATAAAATAAATATTTAAGGGGGCTCCCATACAACAAACGTGATTTTTTGCCGTTTTTATAGATCATGGTACGGAACTCTTCGTTCGCGAGTCCGACTCGCACTTGGCCGGTTTTTTTGCATTCCACCAAAGCGTGTACTACATCTTCAACTATCCCACAAATCTCACAGTTTGGGGTGGTATTGATCTTCATTAAGAACTTAAATTTATTGGATGGAAAGTGTCCAGATCTCAGTCTGTGCGATCACAATAAGTTTTCTATTAAGATCAACGTTACTCTACGCGCGCGATTTAAAGCCACAGCGTGTGGGGGGCTTTAGGGTTTAAATTAATCTTTATCAATAAATTTTAAACCATTAACGAAGGTTGGGTATAAATAAAAATTGGTAATGCAATTGATAAAGATGGCTGATGACCTGCAAATCTCTTACTAAGTACTCCTTTTCGGTCTTAACTGTACAAACATAAAAGACGACAGCCAGTCTACCGCCGAATAGGTATCTACATGTTTCTAAGTCATAGCAGTAGGTAAATATCCTGCGATGCATCGCGACAGTGGGGGACTATCTTATCTCGCGATCCGTCTGCCCGAGGACTGCCGCTTATCGCCTGATAACGCCTGCAAGGTACCTACTTACCCACACGCCGTTAATTACCATCAGTTACCTACCGGTTTCACGAATGTCATACCCAACTTTGCATGTGTTAATTAGACATAGTTAAACAAAAAGGATCCAATGCAAATCATGGCAGCTTGAAGTTTTATATTGTATTAGCTTGTAGGTACCCGCGACTTCGTCCGCGCAGACTTCAATGATTCAATATCGCTATAAAGTATAGCCTATACGTTATTCTAATGTACAAACAACAAAGTTTTACATTTATAGTTTAGGATAGTAGGATTTTATGTGGGATGGTAACCTAGGTGGTAGCACGTTAGTTTTAAAAAATGGTACAACATCATCACGCCTGTATTCCACGAAGCGGTAGGTAGAGATGCACTGCAGTGCGCCAACGCTTGGCCGATGTATTTTGGACCCAATGTAATTTGGGGCGAGCTTATTGCCAATATAGCGGCCAGGTTCCCACTCAATACGAGGAAGATTTGGGCCATAGTCCACCACGCTGGCCCAGTGCGGGTTGGTGAACTTCACTCGCCTTTGTATAGACATGCAGGTTTCCCCACGATTTTATCCTTCACTGTTCAGCAAGTGGTGATAATCATTATTAAAAATTATATTCGTACATGATAATCTCAGAGGCACGGGTTTTGAACCTGCACCCTTACGTTCAAGGCGGGCGTTCTACCTACGAGGCTACAACTGTTAGGATCACAGCACACATATTAACTCGAAAAGGGATTGTCACCGTATCGCCTCTAGCCGTTCAGTATTATTTGTATGAAACTCCATACTGCAACGCACACTAATCGGAATCCTAACGTAATCGCCTCGCCTCTGAACAGGCTCCGAACCGCGATGCGGTGCGTGGGCAATTTGCAGTTCCCGCGCTTACGGCTCGTCGTCTCCGCGCTTACGTCTCTTCGTACCCGAGCTCACGTCTCTTCGTCCACCCTTGCCCCTGTCCCCTCCCGCGAGCCACCGCGCCAGCGGTCGGCGAGCCGTAAGCGCGGTGTCGCCTAGCCGTAGCCGAGTTGACGTACAGGAGCTGCTGATACGCTTTGGTTACGTGCATACGTTAGGTTGACTCCTGGTTGACGGCGAGGCGAAAGGCGGTACGGTGACGATCCCTTTCCGAGTTGATAAGTGTGCTGTGACCTTTATTCTCATAAAGGTACCTTCACTGTTGAGAAACAGTGAAGGTACTTTACACCTACATTGCCCTAAGTAGTTAGGTAGGTATTGTAGGTACTTGATAAGTGACGAAAGCACACCTGTCACGATATTCAGACATGGGATTATGTGGTTGTTAACACCTTAAGAAAGTCGATGAAAGTACCTAATCTGTCGATAAGATGCTATACCTTTTGATAGCACTATCAGCTAGGTACCTACTTACGAGATAAAGTTTTAGCGAAAGTACCTACGTAGGTAGCTGTCGGGCTCTATGGTGAAGACATCGAATGTTCATTTGTGTGATATAAATATCGAGTGGAGAAAGCTATTTGACCTAAGCGAAATTATTATATCTTTGCAGTAGGCTTAGCATGGCCGCGTTGACTTTTTTTTTAACGTCGGAAAATCCTTAATGGATACCCTGCTACCTCGGGGGAAGTAACAGGGTTATGTGGGAGTCCCGGCAGAAGGCCGTATACTTACTAAAAACCGACGGTGTACCATCTTCCGCATATATCGGGGCGGCACAGGATCGCTTTCGCATGCACCGCGACGAACATAAGGCCGCGTAGACTTAAGTTACCTATCTATTTTAACTGTCAGATTTATCGAGAAAATCACGTCACTTCGAACTTTTGTACTGGACATGGCTTGGTGTGACGTCATTTCCAAATATGACAATTTAATGAGATGAAACTTATGTCTACACGGTCATTCTAAGCCTACAGGAGAGCATACCCATTCGACGCAGAAAAAATCGCTGATTCCAAATAGGTATAATTCAATATCGCCCAAAAGTGTCGTTTAAGTCAAATAGCATTTCACCCTTCGATATGAACAACGACGATATTATGACGACCACTTGGTGTAGTAGTTTGAGCGTAAACCGCTCGGCTACAAATCCAGGTGGGGTTCGATTCCCGAATTTCAGAAATAGCCTTTTCGGAAAATGGTCTGGGTTTAACTAGGATCGCAACCAGTCTACATTGTATGGTACCCATAGTATTTGCTTAGTTTGGGTTCATACGATGAGTATTTGTTGTCTGGCGATATACTCGTATATATTTTTTCCCATTTCCGAAAAGATAACTATAATTATTAAAAAAGTATGTAGTGTAGGTAAGTAATGTAAAGTAAAATGCTTTAAAAGTACTGTCTACCATGTAGGTATATTTGCTAGGAGATACTATTAGTTCCTCGGATGATCGATAGAGGCTCTGTACACTTTGCTATCGATTGGAAATCGTAAAGCTCACAGTAGGTAGGTACTTACTAGGTATCCAGAAGGAGACCGCGGAGTGGGCCAGGGAGGTGGATCCCTTATTGGCTGACCCGCTTCGGCGCAGACGAATGGGAAGAAGAAGAGGACGCTACGCGCGTAATCTTCCCCCATAGTTGAAGCCAGGATGATGGGTCGGGGGGCTCATCATCCATTGCAGGGCTTCATCGGTCTGGGAGACGGTCGGGGTTGTACCAGGCCGTCTCTTCTCAGCGCCGGAGACCCAGCCATTGCTGGGTTATCCGCTGGTGCGTCGCGATGCATGCGAAAGCGATCCCATGGCGCCCCGATATAAGCGGAAGATGGTACACCGTCGGTTTTTAGTGGGTATACGGCCTTCTGCCGGGACTCCCACATAACCCTGTTTCTTCCCCCGAGGTGGCAGGGTATCCTTAAAGGATTTTCCGACGTTTAAAAAAAAAGGTACTTAGGTACTAGGTAGGTACTTACTGTGGTGAAGGAAATAAAACTCGAGGTAATTTCCAAGTGATCATAACTATCACGCCACTTATGTCTGAAACCAGAAATAAGCTGTATTTAGCGAACCGGTAATAAATATACCTAAGTTAGAAATTTCTATGGATAACCACAATGATAGTTGTCATCAGAATAATATTGCGTAGTTTGCTCTTTGAGCCATAGCGCTGACCAAACCACCCAACATCCATGTTAAGTTTACCTTTTACCACAGACCATATCCTGTGCCTTTTACAAAGCCTTGGTAAAAGGTAAACTCCTTAAAATGGGACGAATAAAAAGGAGAAGTTGACAACTTTATTCCATGGCACATCGACAGATTATACAGAATAAAGGTTTCCGCTGTTAGTCCATTTACCTACTTACAAACAAAAGTAAATAAGTGTTTACAAAAGGTACGATGTGTTGTGTACTCGGGGACACGAGTTTTACATTATGTTGCAACATTGTTACATCCTTATAACAACAAGTAAATGTATCTACCTATATCTTTGTAAAATACTAATTGCCTCACGTTAGTGGAGTACCTACTTTGTCAATTAACAAGCGTAAAACACGTGTAAATTTCATGTCAGAGCCAACTGCCGCTTACTACCCCCTCATTAGTATTATCGTTTTTACATATTGACAGTTTTCGGTGAACAAAAGCTGTCAAGAAATCAATGTAGGTAACATTAAAATAAAGTGCACCTAGGATTTCTTGTTTTTATAATTTTATTTAACGATTTATAGTGTAGTAATTTTATTGAAATAGTTGAGAGTTTGCAAACATTAAATACTTACGTCATTTCACCCCCCCCCCCCCCCCCCCCCCTAAAAAGTAATACAGAAAAAAAATGAGTGTAAAAAATGTTTTTCGTATTTTTTTATGTAGAGTCCAAAAAAATACATACTAATTTTCAAATTAATCAACAAAAAATTATTAATTTTACGACTTGGCCGCTAATCTCACACCATAGAGGGTTGGTAACTAGTGTAATTTTTTTAACGTTCTATTTATAATCGAGCAGTCTAGAGCAGGGGTTCCGAAACTATTTTGTGACCTCACTTTCAAAATGGACACACCTCAGGCCCCTATAGGCAAATTATATTAAAAATCCTATCTCTAGTTATAAACTTAATAAACAGGCGTGAATACTCCCCGAAGGGGTAAGCAGAGGTGCACTCCAGTGCGCCAACACTTCGCCGATGTATTTTGGTCCAATGTAATAGAGGGCGAGCCTATTGCCGTTATACCGGGCACATACAAGGGAGATTTGGGTCAAAGTCCATGGAGTATCTTGCCAATTATTCTCCTTATGAAATGCATTCCGAATGGGAGGTAGAATGCTATTTTTTTTTTATTTTTTTTTTTAGTTTATTGACGATTGTATTGTATTGTATTGACGATATTGGGCTTGTCACGTCTCGCGCATGGACCCGCAGAGGTGGGCTTATATCACCACCAGCTGGATTCCCAGTACTGGCCGCCGCCGCCGGGGTCGACCGAGAAGACGGTGGCGAGACGACCTTGACACCTTTGTGGGAAAAACGTGGCCGGAGGTTGCCAAGGACAGAGAAGTGTGGAAGAGGAAAGGGGAGGCCTTTGCCCAGGAGTGGGACACTTTATAGGCCAGTTAAAAAAAAATTACAAATTAAATTGATTGAACTATGTAGGTAACTTGAGTCACTTCTTCTTTTATTCGTCGACATACAGAGTGTTTCAGCGGCTTCAGTACGCCTGCCAAGATAAGACATTTTCTCACGCATCGTGACGTCATTTTTGTGGCAAAATCGTTACGTCTTATTTGCTAGCATGGCGTAAATATAAAATGGGTTTGACAGTTAAATAAAACGTGTTTGACGTATGGATAAGATGTTATATCTTAAGTGCTAGCATGGGTTACCAAAATGTACCATAGAGACACGAATTTGACAGGTCAACGTAAAGAAATTTCTCACGGTCAAAGGCCGGTGATGAGAAAATAATTAGGCTGTAAGAAGTACATAAATATAGCATTTTATACACTATTATAACAAATAATACTTATTTTACTCTATCCTTCGCCAATATCAAGCGGACTACATGCAAAATTCTTCCGAAAACGAACACGTAAATTTATTTTCGTGTTCGACAAACAACAACAAAAAAGTGTAGAGACATTTCTATCTGTTTTATTTTCTTCCGAAAATCCACATAATCCTATTCCACGTGATTTAAAATCCATATTTTACAAAAAATCTGTAGGTTTGAGGTTAGATTTTGTTTGGCATCATACTTTGCGTGCTTTTTGCCGTTTTACAATGTAAAGTTATTTAAATTGGCAAATAAAAATAGTATAGTGCCCAAGAAATAAATTATAAGCATAATACCACCGACCAAATGATAATACGTAAAGCTTCCGGCATAATAAAAAAGAATCTATGCCCAAAGATATTTTTAATCTGTGCATAAATAATCTAATATATTCTATGATGTGTATGCAGCATCTTTTTTCTTTGTCAAGCTCCGTCTCGCTCTATTTGTCATTTCAATGAACGAATGAACGAAAGATCGTAAACTGTGAGAAAATTTTAGCAGGCTGTCTAATTTTAAACATCTTGGAAGCCATGTTAGCAAATAAGATACGGGAACGCAAGTTGACAAGATGTTTTTGGGACTTGTGAGAAAACATCTTGGCAGGCGTACTGAGGCCGCAGAAGTCTTAAATAATACTTTGACGTTCATCAGTATCGGGCATACAACTGCGGCCTCAGTACGCCTGCCAAGATGTTTTCTCACAAGTCCCAAAAACATCTTGTCAACTTGCGTTCCCGTATCTTATTTGCTAACATGGCTTCCAAGATGTTTAAAATTAGACAGCCTGCTAAAATTTTCTCACAGTTTACGATCTTTCGTTCATTCGTTCATTGAAATGACAAATAGAGCGAGACGGAGCTTTACAAAGAAAAAAGATGCTGCATACACATCATAGAATATATTAGATTATTTATGCACAGATTAAAAATATCTTTGGGCATAGATTCTTTTTTATTATGCCGGAAGCTTTACGTATTATCATTTGGTCGGTGGTATTATGCTTATAATTTATTTCTTGGGCACTATACTATTTTTATTTGCCAATTTAAATAACTTTACATTGTAAAACGGCAAAAAGCACGCAAAGTATGATGCCAAACAAAATCTAACCTCAAACCTACAGATTTTTTGTAAAATATGGATTTTAAATCACGTGGAATAGGATTATGTGGATTTTCGGAAGAAAATAAAACAGATAGAAATGTCTCTACACTTTTTTGTTGTTGTTTGTCGAACACGAAAATAAATTTACGTGTTCGTTTTCGGAAGAATTTTGCATGTAGTCCGCTTGATATTGGCGAAGGATAGAGTAAAATAAGTATTATTTGTTATAATAGTGTATAAAATGCTATATTTATGTACTTCTTACAGCCTAATTATTTTCTCATCACCGGCCTTTGACCGTGAGAAATTTCTTTACGTTGACCTGTCAAATTCGTGTCTCTATGGTACATTTTGGTAACCCATGCTAGCACTTAAGATATAACATCTTATCCATACGTCAAACACGTTTTATTTAACTGTCAAACCCATTTTATATTTACGCCATGCTAGCAAATAAGACGTAACGATTTTGCCACAAAAATGACGTCACGATGCGTGAGAAAATGTCTTATCTTGGCAGGCGTACTGAAGCCGCTGATGGTAGAAAAATTTGATCGAAATTCGACCATGTTTTTCCAACTTTTTTATCGTCGTCAATTTCTATGTTATGTCTAAATTAGCATGTTTTGTTTTGAGAATATTGGCGGTCGAGTCGCCCCTCATAAGTGTAGTTTACACTGCTGAATAGGGTTATGGATGTACCCAACCAAAGGCCTGAACACGATACCTGTGACAAATATTCAAAGGTCTATCACTGAGAAACTATGATAGTTAAATAAATAAACTGTCTTTACTAGGCATCCCCATATGAGCTACCGTATATGTACCTAAAGTATTATTATGGACTTCTGATACATCATGTATAGATTTGTTGGGCAGCACTAACAGCCCTATTCAAATCGTCAAACATCGTGAGCTGCGTGCGCGCCGGTCGGATGGCAACAGGCAGTCTACTCGCCACCAATTATCCATCACACTCTAATAAATACGGCAAAGTAATACAGATACAAAATAGCTACTTATATATTATGTGGGTGTAAGCAATACAAAAATAAATATTGAAAATTAGGTGATGCGTCAATGCTCTCTAAGTTTTGGTGCAAATAACTATAATTTATACATATTTTTAAAAAAATACATTGTGTATTATACGTCCAAAATACTACTTTGGGTACATATACGGTAGCTCATATATGAATGCTTAGAGAAGACAGTTTATACCTAACTATCATAGTTTCTGAGTTTTAGACCTTTGAATATTTGTCATAGGTGTCGTGTTCTGGTCTTTGGGTAAATCCATAACCCTATTCAGCAGTGTAAACTACACTTATGAGGGGCTAATACCAATATTCACAAAACAGATCATGCAAATTTTACAAAGGTCTCGAGATATTACGAGTTACAGAAATTTACCACTTAAAAAAAGTTGAAAGAACATGGATTTTTTTTATACCATTCAGTTGTATACCCGATACTGGCGCAAACGTCAGAGTATTAATTCGGACTTCTGAAACACCTGTACCTATATTATGTACAAATATATTAGGCTATCGCACCTTCGGTGCTTTTAAATTTGCTATTAATGACTTTGTTGCACCGAAGGTGCGCTATATATATATTTTATTACCTGTAAGAGCCTATTATTTGGAACCTGGGGAGAACGCAACTTTTAACTCTTTTTCAACTTTTAACCCCTGGGTCGACCACTGGTATTTCATGTGCACATATCATTTTCAAAATTAGGTTATATACCTAATGAGCAACGACTTATACACAGAAGCAGCTTTTCCTAATAGCTGCCAGTTGCACTCAAAATATATAATTATTCATATTCTTTGTATTTACTCAACTCTAATTTTGTGTGAGATTTTGACGTCCATGTTCGTCTGATTGCGATTGTCTATGTCAAAACGTATAAGACTACACGGCATCAATGAAATCAGTTTTTGTCCATTTTATTTGTACGTCTATTCGCCACATTTTCGTATCTATACCCTATATTATCATTGATCTTAAGGTATTAGCGTCTCGTGTAACTTCAAAAAAATAGCCCTGAACTAACAAAGGTTGATTGTGTATGAGTTAGTTTGTGTATATGAATAGGTATTAAGTACCTACCAACCAGGTCGCTGCATTAGCGATGTATTTTATATTTGCATAGCTGCTTAATGCATACTTTAATACCTAGAGAATAGGTAGATATGAAAAGAAGTCACAACAAACAATTATCGTCTTACTTAAAAATAACATGTCGATCACGTGTTTTATGAAGGTATAAATAAATGTGTAGGTACCTAAGTATGTATTTTTTAATTTAAAACTTGAAAGCAAAAGACAGAAAAGTCTTATTAGGCAATAACAATAAGTAATAGACCTTAACATAAAATATTGGTACAATACTCAGGTATATTTATTTATGTTAAGCTACTCTTCTTCTTTTACGCAATTATATAATATGGTATAAAAAAGAAAAGCTATGGAGCCTATAATTTTTTTATCAGTTTGTAGGATAATTTATATAATAACATTTCTTTGTCATAAGTAAAACTTTTTAAAGTTGGCGCGCTGTATAGAAGACATGAGTGGCGATTCAAGTTTAATCAGAAAACTCTAAAGTGTCTATGAATTTTCTCTATGGGAACGGTTATACTGCCATCTACAGTAAATCTTGTAAAGCTTCGACCACTTTAAAAAATACAACTAAATTAAGTCAAATCTTGGGAATTTTCAAATTAAAAATTACATATATTAATTGTGAATACATAAATAAAAAAAGCTAGTAGCATTATTATATTTTTAGCGTAAATATTCGCATGTTATAATGTGATAAGGCAATAATTTGAAATCTGGCGCTAATTCCGGCGTCGATGCCAACGCCACCTGCTTTAGATACGAAAAGCGCGATGAACAAAGAGAGTGAGCTAGTAGCCACCACTAGAAAATAAGGTTGTGTTTTATCTTTGTTTAGTGAACGCAAACGCCTCCAGTGTGAGCGGGACGCAATGAACACTACATTTCAGCCATCATAAACCATCTTTCTTTCTTGTGCAACTGTTTCTCTTCGGCCGTGTACTAGTGCGAACGCAGGATGGACGCCATTCGCGCGATATAAATTTTTCGCTGCTCGTGAAGCGAGGATACGAGTTCGGTGCCGGGCGTGGAGCTATGCTATAGTGTATCTTGTGTGCGGTGCTTTAGTTCTGGCGGTGCGGGGTGGAAGTGCTCGGTGGTCGCGGCTCGGCCTCGGCCGGAGGCAAGGCGCGTGCAGCGCGAGGCATGGCGGGCGCGAGCTGAGCGCACGTCGTGGCCTCCGGTCTCAGGCCGCTCGCGCTCCGCCGCCGGCCCGATGAGCGGGGCACGTCCTGTGCGGCGGAGGTTATTTTATGGGTATTTGCGTGAGTTGCCGGCGCCGCGAGCGGAAGGCACCAGAGAAGCGGTCGGTGCCTGGAGCGGGCGGGCCCGCTAAGGGCACGGCGGCGGCGGAGCTGCTGCCGCGTCGCGTCGGCCAGCTGACAGCTATGGCCAACTCCATGGCAAACATAAAGATGACAAACCCCATCAAGGGCTTCGTCAGCAGGCGCCGGAAGCGCTACATCAAGGACGGATTCAACCTGGACTTAGCCTGTATCCTTTTGTGTTGTAGTGATGTACCCAAGCCGTTCGGGAGCCCTCGCGTAGGATCGATGTTGTGTTTCGGTGAGTCCCTTGTGTGATGAGATGAGTCCCGGTGCCAACCTAGACGCATAATTGCCCCGATGTGCCCGCTACGATATCGTTTAGTCTCGTATAATTATCACCTTGGAGTTAGCGTGATAACCTGACTTGACCATCCTTTTCGTTTTGTCAAGGGCACTCGATTTATAACCTATAAACTGTGTTCATAAAACGGAGCTGATGAAACGCCAGTTCCTTCGTGTTATAATTCTATCCGTGCCGAGAATCGTCACTTTAGGGTCGTAAATGTGTAAAAAAGTCATCTCGCCGATCTTAGTAAGGTTACAAGGTCTCGTACGTACAAGTACGGAACATAAAACCGCTCGTTTTACCTGAATTAAGTAATAAATGTGTACAATTATTGCATGAATATGTTAAAAACGCGATAATAGTTGCCCCACGAATTGATTTTCGTGAGCAACGCCGTTATTTATCTTGGTGGAGAGCAATGAAACTTGGCATGGCAACAACATATAACCTATAACATTGTATATACAGGCTTATAGTACATGCCTACTATGGCTGTGTACATAAAGACTAACTGATAATCATTATGGAGTGTTGTTGAGAGCTACGAATTGCTACAACTATGGATTTTAAACCATTTCATAAATTGGTATAAGGTGGACAGGTATCTTTAAATCAACTTGTTTTGTTGGCGGGAGATTTGAATTAGCATCTGCATTAACTTGCTCACTGAATTCATTTTCAACGGTTTGCATCTATTGATAGGAATAATTACGTACCTACTAATCAAATATAAATTTAGTTTGGTACCGAATAGTACTGATCGAACAGTGACCTATCTTGAGTCTGAATTTGAAAATGGAATGTACTCTATGGATGGATGTTATGAGTTCCTTTGTAATATAATTTCATTGTTTTACGTACCTATCTGTATAAGTTATTAAAAAAGTATAATACTCTGTCTCATAGTAGATAGATAAGTACCTAGATGAGTAAGGGAGAAGATAATTTCATGTTAACATACATTATTTTTTAAACACTATTAACTTTTATAAGTAGGATTGTCTGTCAGGCTGCTCCATTTTGTAGGTGTTTACCTCAAATGAATAATATTTGAGAGCTGACTCCATTTATGAAAAGTTAACTGAAGTCATACTAGTTAATCATCTATTGTTTGGAAACTGTATCCTTATGACATGAGTGAATAAGGTGCATATCTATATCAATTATCATGATTTTCATATAAAAATAGGTGTGCGCTTGCTTGTTCTTCTTGGTGAATGCATGTTCCGAACCAAACTTATCCAAAATGTATACAATAGGCACACAAGACTAACATTTGTTAAACTAAATGTTATATGTTAAATAATTAATGTTGATTGCTCTATACCATAAACATAAATACTAAATTGTATATTCCCAAACTAAGCAATGCTTGTGCTATGTGCACCGTGCATATTCTGATCGACTATAGTATATAGACCGATGTGATGTGATCCGAGTAACACTACAAGTTTTCTATGCATCATCACGGCCTATATTCCTTAAAAGGGTAACCAAATAAATAATAAAAGGGCTGTAACTGATATAAGTAGTTTGGTTGTCTTAGTATAGTGCAAGCAACAGAATTAACACCGAATTTAAAAATAAAGAGCAATTTTAAATGTCTGCCTAAATTTGACTCCTTATAATTTTTATATTGTGGTTTTCGTTCCATTTAATTAAACAAAAATTTAAATATTTTTAGTACCATCGATTTTTTTGTAAAAAAAATGCTATATAATAGCCAAGGAACATAACTCACATCTAATGTTGACTTGGTCACTTTTCATATACACTTTTGATGTAATGCATGTGAATGTAATGCAATGAATCAAAGGAGGTAGGGGGGACCTTTGCCCAGTAGTGGGTCACTAATGAGTTTCTAACCGTTTAGAAAAAAAAATGGTTTGCTATTGAGTGACATATTGCTGTGAAGCTATTTAACTACCTCTACATACCTACCTACCAATCTGTTAGTATTCCCTCCTAAAAAAATAGTTGTTGCTTTGCTTGTTTAATCATACACAAGAAATTTTAATGATTTAACAAAACGGTAACCAGATTCCATCATATCAGTCAGTTTCATCATATGCCTACTATAGGTATTTTTAATAAATAATTAGGCAAGGACTAATTAGAAGGAAGGTAGGGTAACTTGCTAAATGCATAATGATCATGAATTGCCATCAGTAATACCTATTCAATTATTTAAAACAAGTGCGAGTCAGACACGCGCACGAAGAGTTTCGTACCATTATCTATACAAACGGCAAAAAAAACACGTTTGTTGTATGGGAGCCCCCTTAAATATTAATTTTATTCTGTTTTTAGTATTCTGTGAGTATTTGTTGTTATAGCGGCGACAGAAATACATCATCTGTGAAAATTTCAACTCTTAACTATCCAGTTCATGAGATACAGCCTGGTGACAGACAGACGGACGGACAGAGAAGTCTTAGTAATAGGGTTCCCGTTTTAACCCTTTGGGTACGGAACCCAAAAAATGATTATCACAGGGCCACGCGGAAAATATGCCGAAAAAAACGACAAAGTAAGGCCAATTTTGTCGTTTTGTTTCGACATATATCGAATTAGAGATAATGTGGATTATGCAAGAATTGCCCCCTCGCACGCGTGCCAAGACGTGATATACATATGTCACGGAATAAGTCGCGTCGAGTCGCTTGCCCACTTTCTTAATTTATTTGAGAGTAAGAGACAGCATTGACGCATTTCATGAAATAAGTCTTGTCTTGTGCGTGCTTGCCTCACAAGTTGAAATGAGCTTTGTGTATGAGGCAATACAGTTCGTTTTGGTATTGGTAAACAATGCAGCACACGTATTGTGTCCAGGGCTTGATGGAACGATCCACTTTTATCTAAACTTAAAATCAAAATCAATTTTGATTTAGCCGTACCTATAGACCACAGACCACACTATATACTGCTATAGATCAAAAACAACTTACAAATAGTCAGATCGTACCACCGCGGCACCACTGCTTCCACTGAGAAGAGCCGGTAAGTTTCAATGGTTACTCTACTTTATGTTCAAGCCAGCACTTGTAGCATGAGCGCCAAGTTTAGACGTATGTAACGAAATATCATGATGTTGTCTCTTTCACTCGTATGAAATAAGACAGAGCGGCCGAGCCAATCCGTGACAGAGGTCTTGTCTTGACATGCGTGCTGACACCACATGATATTCGTTTCTTCTCGGTAGGTACCTACTGGTTTCAATATTTTCGCAACCTAGGTCGCGGTCGCATTTTCTACCTAAGCAGATACCTACTTAAAATTACGGCTCGACGTTAACTGCTTACATAATATTGAGTAATTAATTTTCATTTTACGTAATGCATTAGCATTGATATAATGGTCAGTGAGGTCGTTCACCCACTTACATAGTTGAAATATGTTTTATAATCAGTGGTAGGCCAAAGTATTATTTCGGACTTCTAATACACCTGTATACTTTTTAGGGTTCCGTACGTAAAAAGGATAAATAAACCCTTAGAGGATCACTTTGTTGTCCGCCTGTCTGTCAAGGCCCTTTGTCTCGGAAATGCGTGGAGATATCAAGTTGAAATTTATAACATAGACTTAAGACTGCGCTCCCTTAGAGCTCTAAAAAATTCAAACTTGTAAGTTAACGCAATCAAAAGATACGGCGGTTTATGTTGCATTTTCAGTACACTTGCACGGGAATAAAAAATCTATAGGGTACTTCCCGTTGACCTAGAATCATGAAATTTGGCAAGAAACAATGTCTAAAGCACTAGTAAAGGATAAAATCTGTAAACAATAAATAAACAGTTATAGTTAGGTACAACGTATAAAAAAATGTATTTTTGCGATTACAAACTTACTTGCGGTTAGTTTGCATGGGGACAACAGTATAGCAAAGTTAAATTTGTCTCTCTATCCAGTTTATATTTTCTTCTTTTAGAGCAACTTCGGTGCTTTCATAGTTTAGGTACGGAAGCCTCAGTGCCGAGAGTCCAGCTCGCACTTGACCGGTTTTTTCTTCGTCAGCCTTCATTATCTAGTTTGTATGCATCCCTAACAGGGTCGAAATTGATGTAGTTTTTATGAAGCAAATTCGTTTTTTTTTTTCATAATAATAGCAATAACAAAATGCAACAATAAATAGGTACCTACTTACCTATATTGTGTCATTGCATATTGCGGTATTATTCGCTTCAAATAAGTTTTTCTTTTGTGAAACCTAAATTGATTTTCCGTGGAGGCAAATTGCTGGTTGATTTTATATTCAATCTTCCTTTTATTTTGTTGCAAGAACTAAATTAGGTAGATAGGTGGGTGGGTGTATATCTTATCTACCTATATTTTTATTTATTTCGCATAGGTCAGCTGTCAGAAATGTGTTATAAAATATTAGGGTATTAGGCAGGTAGGTATATAAAAGTAGTAGGATTATTCATATATTTTTATTACCACATAATTAACACCTTACCTATCTGGTTATTGATTTATATTACTTACTCAATTTAATATTTAAATATATCATCCCAAACTAAGCGAAGCTGGGTGCCATACGATGGACTGGGGGCGAGCCCAGTTACACCCAGACTGGGGCAAATTATAAAAGGTCACCTCCGAAACTTGAACCACCAGTCCAAGTATATATTTAACTTGCTGAAAGAAATGTCAAAAGTAGGTTCAATTCTAATAGGCAATAGGTAAATAAAAAATGTTAATATATACATATAGTACCTATCTATTATAACTCAAAGGTATTTTGTCATCAGAACGTTGGTATCCTGCCCGGGGCAGGTTGGGGCGTCAAACGCGCGCTGCAAAACTGTCCAAAACGAACTTTATTGACTTATATAGAAAAAGCTCAACGAATTGTCATTGACGTCACGAGCGAATATTTCGACATGGTCGCATTGCTACAGAAATTCAATCTTTATGTTTTATTTGTACAGAGTTCATTTTGGTAGTTAGTGGCAAGAAATTTGCAGTGTGCCCGGGGTTTTAGCCCACGATTTACTTTTAGCTAGATGAAATGAGACTTACACGAGCGCGCACCATTATTCAAGGTCGTGACACTCGTACCTATTCATATTTGCGTATACGTACGTTTTTTTTTGTACATTCGAAACATCCCTAACAACGTTGCAAATAGGTAATACGCACTCGGAAAAGACAGAGACGGCACTATCAACGTATCGCGTCACACACTTCATAAGTGACCTTCGCCCACCTCGTGGCTCCGCAACAACATTATACCAAATTGATTCCTAAAGGTATCATTAAACAGATCTTAATTTAGAAGTCGCCTTGTGAGCTGAGCTTTATTAAAAAAAAATCTTGACAAGCATCTCTATGGTGTTCAGAAAGTTGGTTCAGTACACAAAAAAATATTAGGCTATTAGTTTGGTTTTCGGTGTTGTTGACCTGTTTTTTTTTAACATTTTAAGAATGAGCTCACAGACGTTTAGCGGAAGATTTTTTTTTTCAATTTTTTTCTAATAATGGGACTTAGATTATATCTTTTTAGTAACAATGTGTTCATCTATTACAGGTTTTGGTAATTTAAAAAAACTAGAATATAGGGACGCATATCTTTAAACTATCTAGTATCTTAATTGCTAAGTGAACTCATATTATATGTTTATTTTTTTATCTACGGATATACAAATAAATAAAATTGAAGTGTATGTTTGTAATGACAAAATACGAATGAAAGTATATATACGGTATAATACTGTATTATTGACTAATAAAAAAAGTTCGTCCTTTTTTACGAAATTAATGAAATTTTAATGGAATAAGATGAGGAATGGCTGTAACTGCGATTGGCAGTATTTATCCCAATGTCGAGTGATTAATTGCAAGGACAAATTCAATAAATACACAGTAGTATAGTTTATAAGAAAAAAAATGTAAACTTGACAATTTGTAAGTGCTCCCATGGGCCTATACAGAATAAATGATTTGACTTTGATTTTGTTGCCAAACATGTAGATGGGCGACTGTCGACAGCCCAGTGTGCGGGAAAGCTTTAATGAGAATACACCTTTAACACAGAACCCTAAAACCGTAGTAGTGAAACCAAGGCTGAACACATAATTGCCTACAATTAAAAACGAATTACAACAAAATACTAGCTAAGTAACCGGTGGCTAATTACCTGCCTGCCTGTTCGGCTCTATCATAATTGAAACAAGTGGTTTATTATGCCTAGATACAGCTAACTAGGTCTATCTATGTATATATCGACGGTTAAAGTATACAAAGTATATAAATACTAGCGGCCCGTCCCGGCTTCGCAAGGGTTTCTAATATAGCCTATGTTACTCAGTGATAATATAGCTTTCGTACGGCGAAATAATTTTTGAAATCGATCCAGTAGTTTTTAAGTTAATTCGTTACATACAAATCACAAATCTTTCTATATAAATATTGACATACGATACTAACGTCACTCAATTGTTTTTCCTGAACTCCCTCTCCACTAACACTTAAACTTTATCGTATGGTATTAAAGTTCAAATCGACTTTTAAGTATTATTACGAATCATTTGTATGGGAGTATAGAAAAGTGTTGTTTTTAGCCTTTTTAGGCATATTCGTCGTACTTCAAGGAATACTCTAAAAAAAGAATTAGCGAAATCGGTTCAGCTGCTCTCGAGATTTGAGCTTAGCAACACATTCAGCGATTCATTTTTTATATTATAGATAGGCGAAGTGGCTCCAGTGCCATTTTGGTAAATTTGCACGAAACGCAGACTCAAAAGACGGAGCAAAATTTACTGAGTTCAACGATAACTCAATATTCCACAAAATGGCGCTAGTGTCACTTCGTATTTTACCCATAGATGTGGTTGTTAGTCATGGGACGGCGGGTTTGTGTTAAATGTTGGACTCGGTATAAAGCCCTGGACACACTGGGATGTCAAGACGCGCGCGTCAAATTTTTAATACCCAAACGAGACAGTTTGTTTTGGTAATAAGCACGCGTCATCGACTTAAATTTCGTTGAAAAAATATCTTTGTTACTAAGCTAGTACAGTTCGTTTTGGTAGGTATCCTAAAAATCGCCTGTTGGCACAGGCTTTACAGTATGTAGGGCAAAATAAAAGATAATAATCACGACTACTCAAGTATTTAATTTCGCACCGGCCTTCCTGATATAACTAGGACAGGCTGTAGACATAGATAGGTTATGAATATATAATCGCGCCATATTAAAAAAAGTGAAGTTTAATAATATAGTATACATTCCTTATTTATATACACGTGATTTGTTTTCGCAGACTTGATAATGTGTATTACTATACTTATGTAAGTAGTACTTCATTTACACACATTGTCGTCGAGACCTTTTTTTTGCTAATACCAAACCGAACTGTAATGACTCATAAAAAAACAAAATTATTCTTCAAGGACATGAAATCTAACGCAGAAATTCAAACTGTATGTTAAGTGACACAGAGTTTTGACAAAATATCTTAAGCGCGACTTTTGACGCCCCAGTGTGTGCGGGGATTTTTCTTTTACGAAATTCAGTAGCTAGCCACTGAATTTCGTGGCGGTCGGTAAATATTTTAGAATTAATTACCTTCTTCTAAAATTACTACCGTGATTATGTACTGCCTTAAACTAACAACCATGTAGTACTTTAACAATAAAAAAAGAAATCCGAATAGGTACTCTACACGTTCCAACGATTATTCCAAAGACAATAAAATCATAATCATCCTCGCAAATACCGATGCAAATTAAAACATTCAACGCTCGTAATTATACAAAGACATTAATGGACGCTCTGAGACAGATATTGAAATTAAACACGATCACGCGGCAACGTGTTAACCAGACCCATTTGTGATGTCCCAATTCAAACTTTAATTCGCATAGGAATAAAGTTGAATATGCAAGCGTACATTCTTTGAGTTTGACACGTTATTTTATAACCGTGTGGAGTTGCAAAAAAAAGTCAGCGCCATACGTCTGGTGCGGGGTCAACGTCCTATAATATGCAATTGTAAAAAATCAATGTACCTACCTAATCCCGAAGCATACCTACAAAGGAGGTCTGCATTATTAACAATGGCCGTTAACAATGAAGAAAAAAATAAGGTATTAACCGCTCGATTGTTTCAACATTTTTGTACTTGACATAAGTAATAGCCAGTCGTAAAACATGGGACGTGATTTGATGCACTAAAAATGTTCTGCTGTATTGTGCAATCGTGCATAGCCTCAGTGGCTTTGATAGATAACAAGGTGTGCAGGATCAAAACCTGTCTCGCGTCTCTGTAGTATGCCAATTCAATGCGGGACTAATTTTCCATTAAACTTAAGTGTTTGAACCGTGAATAAGCGTAAGAAGTATATAGAGTCTGCCAACGCTCTCTTGAATCAATGGCATAATTGCATTATTTAAAAAAAAACAAGTTATATTTACAGGGTTGTGTCAAAAAACTGCCCCCAGTCTTTCAGCGATGTTTTCTATATTACTTTCTTCTTCTTTTTTTTACGAAATGAGTGAAATGATGATATTTTAATGGAATAAGATGAGGAATGCCTGCACCTGCCATATGCGGTATTTATGGCAATGTCAAGTAATTATATTATAGCAAGGACAAATTCAATAAATGACATTATTGAAACAACAATACAATACTATAAGAGGTGACGGTCCGACTCTTGTTTTAAATATCTTAAGAAATTTAATTTAGAAGCATCTCAAATTTTCTTTAGCTTTTCAATAAAAATGTACCTATTATAATGGCATTTGACTATATTATCCGCGTTTATATCTATTTAAGTTGCCTCTATTACTATTAGCTAAATTATATAATTGCCCATAAATCAAATCGATTCAGATTATTTGTCTGCGAGCCGGTTATGGAAACCCGTTGCTACTTGCCTCCATTTTTAGATAGCCATGCAATTTAGGTATACTAATGAGCTATGTTGGTATGGTTAGTCCGTTCTTACCCTCGGGAATAAATTTGTTATCATCCAGTTCCCATATTTCACCGTAATAACACCATATTTACATTCGTAATTATATTTGTAACTAGCTGTGCCCGCGACTTCGCCCGCGTGGACTTTAGTGAGATTACACGGAAATATGGGTATAATGTTTTTCCCGCGGAACCCTAATGCTTTTTCTAAAATTAAAGTAGCCTAAGTTACGCCTTGGAACGTCAGCTATCTGCCAGTGAAAGTCCCATTGAAATCGGTTCAGCCGTTTAGAAGTTTACCTCAAACAAACAGACAGACAGACAGACAAAAATGTTTAAAATTGCGTTTTCGTTATAGGTATCGTATATCCTTTCATACGCATTTGGTAAAAAAGTGTTATTTTGATATTACAAACAGACACTTCAATTTTATTTATTTGTATAGATATAGATGTAGATGGTAATTATTTCTCCTTCCATCTTATATTCAGTAACGGAATGTTAGATATCAGTTTGAAGAATTCGTTGCTACGGAAAGTAAGAATCAATTACCAAAACGAACTGTACTCATCAAATAAATACATTTTTCAACAAAATATCATATATGATACGTGCTAATATTGCCGCGTGATCGCGTAGCTTTTAACACATTATATCCAATCTTTACGTATGTTCAAAAAACGGCAAGTTAAATCGTTCGCAGTATGTACAAGCCGTTACACGGGATGACTGAAAGTTTAATGAAAGTGTGGGTCCATTCTTCTCAGAAGGGCAGTGTTGTACTATATGTTAATGAGCAGAGCTCAGCAACAAAGACAGTTGGTGGGATGACTCCCTTGCCCTTTGGTATAAGACTAAAAATGCAATTCTTCCGCCTCGTTTCCATACAAAGCGTCCTCGTCGCTTAACTTGTTTAGCCCAAGGTCGTCACTCAAAGATGTGGCAGTGAAATTGTATTACGAGTTGAACGTGCATAGCAACAATGCTTCATTTGCATGACTGGGCTCTGAACCTCGCTTAATTAACGTTTAGGCCATCTATGGCGACGAGCGCTCGCTTGTTTATTTTTTCTATTTTCCCATAAAAAAAACAAGACGTGATTTTTAAACAACATAAGATAGAGTCTGTTGATTATCTGCGGGGAGTTGCGTGCCAATTACTTTTTTTCGTAGACACGTTGTTCTTTTTGTAGTCGTGTTTAGATAATTCCTACGCTATGTGTATGAGATAACGACGTCACGCATAGAATTCCCATGGCCCCTTTGTATTTGGTTCTTTATATGTATAGATAGAGATCAATCGGTAACGGCGGTGATTCCGACTGGACCCCTCGTCTTAGTAAAACTGTCCTAAAGCTCTTTTTCAATAGAAAAGTATCCTTAAATAAAAAATAAGGATCTATTTGTGCGTTCCGAGAAATGTTTATGTTACTGCTAGTAAATAAACCTTTGAATAGAATGCTCTTGGAGAACATATACCTTATATTATCTTTTTACATCGATATTCAAAATACCTATACATTGAAAAATTCCGTATCGTTTTTAGGGTTCCGTACCCAAAGGATAAAACGAGAACCCTATTACTAAGACGCCGCTGTCCGTCCGTCCATCTGTCACCAGACTGTATCTCACGAACGGTGATAGTTAGAGAGTTGAAATTTTCACTGATGATGTATTTATGTTGCCGCTATAACAATAAATACTAAAAAAACACAATAAAATTAATATTTAAGGGGGCTTCCATACAACAAACGTGATTTTTTGCCTTTTTATAGATAATGGCACGGAACCCTTTGTGCGCGAGTCCGACTCGCACTTGGCCGGTTTTTTCAAGTAATTTTCAACAAAAGCACCTAATCCGTTTATAGTGGTGTCTCCATCGAAAATTGTATCACCGTAGGTAAATTAAACCTGATGTCACAGTCAATATGGATATAGACACAATAGGATTTTTGTTTTCCTGTAGCAAAACCGTTAATTACGTCCAATAACTCATCTAGCAGTGGTAGCCTCGTGGGCAAGAACGCTCGCCTTGAACGGAAGGGGTGCTAGTTCAAATCCCGGGCAAAATACCTCTGAGATAATTCTCATGTGCGAATGTCATTTTCAACAATGAATACCACTTGCTGAACAGTGAAGGAAAACATCGTGAGGAAACCTGCACGCCTGTAGAAAGGTGTGTGAAGTTCACCAACCCGCACTAGGCCACCAGACTTTGGCCTAAATCTCCCTCGTATTGAGGGAGAATGTGTCCGGTATAATGACAATTGGCTCGCCCTCTATTATATTGGGACCAAAATACATCGGCGAAGTGTGGGCGCACTGCAGTGAACTTCTGCCTACCCCTTCGGGGAATAAAGGCCTGATGATGTATTAACTCAACTGTATTTGAGCAGGAGGTTTGGGTATACTTCGAGTGATAGAATCGTGATTAAATTTCGTTGATTACAAGCACATAGTAGCACATTCGTAAAGAAACCGCAATCGCGCGCGGCTGCCTACAATACATACATAATTTAACGATAATTGCTTCAAACGAGATTACCTATATGTAAGGAACGTGTCAGATTTACGTAATTGAAGTCAATATTGGGGTGATGAGGTGATTGCGGGCTATAGTTGATAACGAGTCTGGGTCATAAAACATCTGTATTTTTTGCGAGGTAACCAATTGGTATCAGGAAATTGACCCAAAGCAATAAGATAGTGATATAAATAACTTTCCACCTACTTAAACTAGTGAGAGAGTTTTTTATGATTATACAAGCAAGGAATTTAATTATAGCTATCTACGAGAGATAGACTGAAATACACAAACTCCCGTAATAGACTGGACGCTGGATATTTAACTAACTAGTCCTCTTTGACTGTCGACCAATCACATTCCGTAACTTCCATTTTCCTTTTAACTTAATTTGATACCAATTTCGTAGACAAAGTTTCTCTTCAGGACTGAGTGAGCTTCATTAATGTTATCCCTCTATTTGTAGTAATACGTGGGACTTCCAGCCAAAGTTCTTTTAGTTTGATTTGTTTACGAAAGTAAATAAAATCAGTGAAATGGTTTCTGTGTTCTTGTGTGTGGTCACGTAAGTTTATGAATCAGGAAAAACGAAGGATATTCAAATGTATGAAGTCAAAGAAAATCTGTTTTGAAATATAAACTGCACCGATGAGGGTAACATTGAATGGGTAGTGAAGATGGATATGAGAGATGTGAAGCCCTAAAAAGTTTGAGGTCTGTCTATTATGCAAGGAATCTTGGTCCCAATATTACCTAGACCTAGACAAGACTACTCATATTCTAGCTACCATTGCTAAAAGATTTGGACATGCGATGAGAAGAGATGAGAAGCATGTGACTAAAAGAGTGATCAGTATAAATGTGTATGGATATAGAGCGTGAGGAAGACCCAAGAAAAGATGGATGGGCTGTATGAAGGGTGATATGAATGATATTGAAGTGAATGTATCTACTAGTATCTATGACGGAAAAGCGACATGAATAGAAAAGGTAAGACATGGTGATTGATAAAAGATTTTCTTTTTCATGCCCAAAAAATGGAAGTCATAGCACCTTCACAACCGTAATGTTAGTAGGTTTGGGGTTCTTGTATTATGATCTAGAGTACTATTGTGCCCGTTCCAAAAATAAACTAATTGTTTCTTTGACACCACGTACTTTGTTCACCTTGCGAACTTTAACAAAATGTCAAAACGATAATTCACGCGTAATTATACTTTATAACACAGTTAAGCGATCATAATTTCAACCTAGTAACTAAAGTTGTGAAATTTTAAAAATCTAATGATTTATTTCGCCTTAGGTCATCAAACGCTAATGGCAAAAACTAAATGCCAACTCTTATTAGCAATATTTGATTCCATTTTGTGTTTGTTCACTTACATTAAACTCAATTTGTCTAGTGTGTTTGTAAAACCAATTTTATAATCCCGCGGTCCCAAGGCACACCCCTGAGGGATACCTATTACCTACATGCTACGATTTGATGGCTTAATCAATATCTTATCATGGCGTTTTAGATCTACAAATTGCTGCTTTACTGTTGAGTTGGCGTGTTGCTAACCGACTCTATCTATAGATCTATGGGTATAATTATATGGAACTGTGATAGGTATTTTTAGAAGTGTAGATTTTTACGGTTTCCTCGTAAATTCTGTGGGTATTCCCAAAGGAACGACGAGTGGGGAATGACGATGGATAAGCGAAATTCGCTCAGTGGCTTAGAGGTGCAATTTGGATACTTTCAAATGAATTTGTCGAATTTCTTTTTTATGAGCTCAATTGGGGACAGCATGAAACAGAACGTAGAAAATAAATCGTTTAAATGTCAGACAAAATCCTTACTACAGTAAATAAAAGGATCTATGCATTTGCATAGGTCCTTTTATTTACTGTAGTAAGGATTTTTATATAATAAAAGATATTTATATAATAAAACGAAAAGGGGTATAGGTCGTTACTTTTTTTGTTTTTTTTTTTTCTAATATTCTTCCTAGACGCGATCTTACAGTACAACATAGATTGCCTAAGTATGGAACTCATATCCAAGTAAATTCTTTGTTACTCGAAACAAAGAGCCTTGTATAAGGGAATATTCTCGCAACATTCTAGAAATGTCTAAAATAATTTCCAAGACAAAGGCTTCCCAGTTCAATTGTTCTACGGCGCACGATCGATTGAAATTTCCGTATTTGAGGACGAGTAAACATCATCATTTGCATTATTTAAAGACCATAATCAAAGTGTGCAGGTTCAAACCCCGGCTCGCACCTCCAGGTTTATGTGCGAATCTCATTTACATCCGAGATTACCACTTGCTATGAAACGGTGAAGGAAAACATCGTGAGGAAACCTGCACTCTGAGGGAACTTGACTAGTTCTCGATAGATGTGTGAAGTCTGCCAACCCGCACCGGGCCAGCGTGGTGGACTATGGCCTGAATCCCCCTCGCATTGAGGGGAGGCCCGTGCCCAGCAGTGGGACATTAAAAGGGCTGTAGTTATAAAGACCATATTGAGCTGTGAAATGTGAATGTATATCTAGGTCACCTGGGGTGACTCATATGCGCGCTACGGTTGCATGCATACGTAATTTTATTCACACTGCAAATGTTCAATGGTAGATAATCCTTTTTCACATGTGATGTTCTAGTTGAGCTTCTTTGTGTAATTGGATTGCTTTAGGTTATTGCACTTTAAGCCGATTTAATACTTGATGCTTATTCTTAAAGGCCAGAAGCGGATTGGGTATGTGAAATGGGGTATTTTGATAATATGCTTAGTTAGCTTGGTGGTGAATATGCAAAATAAGATGCTTTACTACAGAAACTGCGACTTTTCTAACGCTCTGGTCTTCTGTCAGTTCTGTGTGCTCATTAATTGATCTTACTTTTAGTGCTTTAAGGGTTATGAAACTTGTGAAGGATTTATTGTCGGAATTCAACCGCTCGTATCGCACGTTCGCGTCTCGCAGCGAACGCGCGTACATCAAAATGTTTAGTCTCAATTACGTTACACTGCCTAGCAACAACCAATTACGTGAATGATCCTCGGCTTTTTTTGTTTCATATCCCCTCGTTTTAACTTTTTATTTATATAATACTTTAGTTACATACATCTTGAGTGACTGTAACACAATGTTAATGACTACCGCTATCGGTGCTTATTATTACGGCAATTTACTTTTAATGTACTATTGGTTATTTTGAAATTTTATACTCTACAATCGACTTGCATGGCAACTATGGATTTCAACTGAACGAATGGTGCACAAAGCATGGGGATTGCGTTGATCAAACAAATAATAACTGTCCAGTGGTGTTAGCACGCATGTTAAGGCAAGACCTCTGTTACGGATTGGCTCGCTCGCTGTCTTATTCCTTACGAGAGAGAGATATAATCAACATATTCTGTGACATAGTCTCGTCTTGGCGCTCATGCTACAACTACTGTACAGCTTTTAGTGACATACTATATATGGCTGTACAGATAATTTTGCTGTTTGAATACAAAAAAAATACATTGCGTTTACCTTTAAACGTTTCACCGACACAATGTGATCCAATTTAATCTTTTTTAAATTCAGAAACTCCATAAATGATGATAATCAAATCAATTTGGACTTGGACAGGTTCGGGCTTCCGATCATTACGTTTTTTGCGCTGTTGCTATGGCCACAAGGTGCCAAGGTCTCGCCTAGTCTGACTAAGGTCACTTACACTAGTCGTTAAGGTCTACGAGTATAGCCAGATATACATATATATGCTTCAGTAAGATCTTGCCGTGGTCGTTTTGACCAAAAGCATCGAGGTGTCTTTGCTACCGTTCGTTATAGTCGCGTCAGGTTCAAGCTACCTCACTACTTGTGCGATTGCTGTAGGCTGTAATGCTGTCGCGTGGACGGTGTACGGCGTGCCTAAATTGCATAGTAGGTAGCACAGATAGGCGTGGAAAATTGCAAACTAATTTAATATTTTGGACGCGTAGTACGCCGCTGGGTTTTGCAACCGCAACGCAAACTTATAAATTAAACCCGTCACTCACTATTACGCTTGGCGTTATCTAGTGTTGTAATCTGATATTACGTGTTTTGGCGACGCCTCGTTGGTAGTACACCGAGGATTGTTAGTTGAGAACTTCCCTCAAACTGCTTTTTTAGCGCTTACTTGGTTATTTAAGTATTCGCACGTAATAATAATATGTCTCTGCCTACTCAATCTGTGTAGCAACTCAGCAGTGATTATTCTATAGTTACTAAGTGTTTCATTAAACCAAATACTAGCCTAATTGTAAATCCAGTAACCAGAAACCCCAGATCTTTTGTTTTTTCTATAATTAAAGAACGCGAATATGAGATAGTGTATTTACATTCTTGGCAGTTGGCTGATAGGTACTTTTAGCAAGAACCAAAAGCATTTCTTTGTTATGAATTACCGAGTCCATTTTGAGCCCTGTACTTACTGCACTCCCTGTAAATAGTTCATTCGTCTAAAGATGATTTTGTTTGGCTTTGCTGAAAGTCGAAAGTATTTCCAGTTTCCATTACATACTATTTGACTTTTTTATTTATTTTAAAATCATTATGTTTAGCTTTCATAAATATTATTGAAAATACCAAGTCAGTCGATAGGGTAGGTAACCTAGTAGGTAGGTACATTATCACGAGTGGTTTCAACTTTCAACCTCGTGCGAACGATCGCTCGAGTGAGCCGTAGCCTTGACTGCACTGTGACCGAGGCTCCCGATCCGAGAATCGAGATACATCAGTGTATATCGACATACATGTACAATAAATTAGGGACCTCAAAGTATATTAATAGGTATTTCGTGGAAGAAAAACCGGTTTTATAGCGGTAGTTATATTTATATAGCTTTGCCCGCGACTTCGCCCGCGTGGACTTTAGGGAGATTACCCGGAAATAATGGTTTTATGTTCATCCCGCGGAACCCTAATGCTTTTTCTTAAATAAAAGTAGCCTAAGTTACGCCTTGGAACATCAGCCATCTGCCAGTGAAAGTCCCGTCGAAATCAGTTCAGCCGTTTGGAAGTTTACCCGGAACAAACAGACAGACAGACAAACATTTTAAAAATTCAATTAAATTTTTATTGTATGCCATACCTAACTAAATTACTAGTAAATAAAGCATGACATGCGAACAGTAGGTACAGTCAGCATAAACAATATGGGGAAATTTTATACAAGAAGTTAGTTAATAAAATTGAACTTTAATTCAATGAGTTTTTTTGTTATACTAATATAGAAAATAGAAAACACACTACTATTTTGCTTCTGATATCTGCTTTATGTCATTTTATTTGGCTTTAGTTTAACTTTTTTGATTGTTCAAGATCCATGTCGCCACCTCATATAGCAGTTTTTTTTTCATAATTTACGTTCTGCAATAATCTATGTACCTACTCCTTTGAAAATCTCTAAAATCGCAACATTGTCGCATATTGTAACTACAAACTACGTCTAAGCAGGATAAGGATGGACCGTGCGGCACATTTACTACCCACAACGTCAAATTGACGTCCTTTGAAAATGACGTTTGTCCGCTGTCGAATGTGACGCGCGCTGCGGTCAACCAACTCATCTGCGTAAATCCTATTATTACAGGGAAAGGGCTCTTTCGATAAGTATCATCATCAGAATAGATGGAAATGAAAAATGTGTTGTATCAATTTTATTGGATGTTATACACTCAATACAATACAATCGCCCAATTTAAGAAATACAATACAAGTAAACTTTTTCGTTTTAGCGTGTTCCGCAGTAACCCTTGTGTGGGGCATATAACAATAGCTGCCGAAGCGCTGTCTCACTTGAAATCTTAAAGATGTTCCAAAATATTCGTAACAAAAGACAGAAGTGCTGTAAAGATATTCTTCTCTGTCTCTCCAAATTTACATTGAAACTTCAATTCATTTACAAAACCACCTTCTTTGGTATTTTTATACGTTACTATGCTCTATAGATAGATCATATTTAGTAGGTAAAGTGTAATATTTCAGAAATACCGAGAAGGTTCTAGACCTGGTGCCTACTAGAGTTATCTATGCCACCCAATTGCCCTTTCTCGGTCCAATCTCATCCGTAACTTTCCACACCCACAAACATCAACATTAGATTACCTTACCCACTTTAAACTTTACTGATCGTAACACCATGTATGGCGGTGCATTATTATCATAGTACGTTGGCCCTATTGGTTCTCAGCCCGTCGCCATGGCAACGATACCGTTATACCACTCGGGGACCGAGGTGAACGGCGAACAGACTCCGACCCGGTTGACGACGAAGCAACAAACGGAGCCTTTTTTTTTTTTTTAAACTGTGTGTTTCAAGATATCTTTCATGTGAACTTCCATTTATAAGTTCTCAAAGTTGAGTCGTAATAAGCCTATATGGCTGCTGTCTACTTTATAGAAAGACTGCGTATTCATATTACGATTTCTCAGTTCTTCCTTATATCCCTAAATTTATAAATTTGGTATTGTCAACACAAAAAATCTTATCATTTTTGGAGGAAACTGCACCATCTAACTTACAGAAACTTGCTTTAGTCGTGATATCTTGAATGTTTGATATAATTGATGAGTTTCAACATTATTCGTTAATTATATACATTTTGTAAAAAATGAGGTGTAGCTGCATCTACAAACAATAATATTGGTCTGTAAAAAAATAAAAACAATGGACTCGCCATGCGTATAAAGTCAATACAAGGTCTATGACCGATACTAGTAATATAATCTGATATATTATTTGAATATTAATGCTTTGGCCTATCGCCATTTGCACCGTTACCGATTTCAGCTGTATTCGTGACAATGAGGGTACTAGATTCCTGGCTGTTGACGTAAAAGGAGACTGACTTCATGACTTAACGCACAGTCTAAGCTCTCAGGGCTCAAACCCTCAAATTATGACAGTGCAGTAGCCATGCACTAAGGATTTAGCTATTATTGTAAATCCAACCCCTAATCAGCCAGAACGAAGTAATGTGCTTAAGCTTATATAACCAAGAATCATTTGTTTTACTGGTTGTGACGTAGACGCCTAAAATATACACCGATATAGCTACTAAAATGATTTTTTTTGCTGTACCTTGAAGTACTGCTACCTAAATAGCAGAACTTATAGTACTTACCTATTATGACGTAAGCGACAGAGAGGATCGAAAGTTTTATAAAAAGAATAGTCAAGAAATAGGCTAGCGTGGAAACGAATTTACAATTTGGACTCCTCAGATATATCACATACCTATACAGGGTGTTTCAGAAGTCCGAAATAATACTTTGACGTTTACAGCAGTATCGGGTATGCAACATAATGGTATAAAAAAATTATCGAAATTCGACCATGTTTTTACAACTTTTTTTTCGGCGTCAATTTCTTTATCTTGTAATATGTCCAGCCCTATGTAAAATTTTCATGTTCTGTTTTGTGAATATTGGTAGTTGCCCCTTATTCGTGTAGTTTACAATGCTGACTAGGGTTATGGATCTGCCCAAAGGCCACAAAACGATACCTGGGATAAATATTCAAAGGTCTATAGCTCGGAAACTATGATAGTTAGGTATAAACAATCTTCACCAAGCATCCACATATGAGCTACCGTATATGTTCCTAAAGTATTATTTCGGACTTCTGATACACCCTGTATAATCTTAGCAACCGTCCAAATTTCACACATCTAAAAATACAAACGTAAATTCTGAATTTCATGCATTCGTCCAACATCCAAATAAAAATTACGTACGTTGGCGGGGTAATTAACATGCACAAGTGCATATCGTAACCTTGTTCTGTCATTGTTGAATACTTGGGCATAATCCCGACTTCGTTGCGGGGACTGCTAATGTGCAAACTGAAAATGTTGTAGCTGCTTGCAATTTTCCTTCATGTGTCTTTCTACCAAAGTGCGTTGGTAACGGGATATTTTATAGAGTTTTCCTATATAAAAGATTTTCACGTTTATCTGTGCATAGAATAGCGTATACTTGGAAACTCACGTTAATGCCTTGCCTATTTATAGCTGCTGTTATAAAGGTCGTTAGGACATGACATGTTCTATGCAATGATAACCCCAATTCTAAACGCAGGGACCTTAGGATTGACGACATCAGATATTCATAACCCGTGCCATTTTTGCACATTGCAGAAATTGACATGTAACCACTCGCGATATTGATAAAGGTTGTACGTAAATAACTGCCAGTTTCATTATTTTATTCACGTTTCTTTCAAATCAGGTGCATTGACTGTTGCATTACTGTTAGAGCATATACATGAAATACGTGGATAGAGAAAGAATACTGATCCGCTTGGACTTGACGCGTGACGGGAAAGCGGATTTTGAGGTTGCGAACCTCAATTGTTGCCATTTGCAAATGTGTGGTACCTATATCAAAATGCTTGAACCATACAGTCTTATGGTCAGACCACTAAGGACTACTACGGTTTGAATATCGGTATTTTATAGTTGCCGAAAGTTGAGACAATGTCTCAATTTATACAAAAAGCTTTTCGTCTAACAGAGCGTAGTAAAAAATGCTTGGTACAAAAAATACTAAATCATTTTGTTGATGGGAAATATTCGCCTAGCAATAAAATTGAACTTCGTGGTTATAACTCTTCGGTTGTGGCTCTGGTAGGAGAATTCGTGCTTCACGTTCAATTACTATTTCCCTCGCAGTCGTAACATCAAGCAGGCACATCATTATCACAGTACAAATACATACACTTGTTTAAATTATTCCATCTATTTAAATACATCGCAGCTTTTCCAGTAGCCTATGTGTACACAACATCGATCTTGTGTTTGTCGTCTACGCATTGTCTTTGAACGGTCTGTTTAGATGTTAGCGTTATTAGTTACATTCTACTTATGATAAGGATATGTAAAACATTGCAATGCCAATAAGGCTCTTATTGCTACTGAATGTCCTTAACGAATAACTTCAATATCTAAACGCCCTTAGTTTTATTGTATGAGAAGTGAGAACGTGACTTTATGCAGGTGCAAGTAAATTTTCCTTTTACACATGTATTTCTTTTTTGAAAATATTGTAAACGATTTAAAGTACATCGATATCACCTTTTCAAAGTTGTTTAAAAATATTTTTTCGGTAATTAATGTTAAGATGGAGTGCCAATTCCCGTTTTCGTGAGTCGTGAAATCTGTTACACTTGGTTGCTGAAATATTTTTCTGACAATAATTACTTTCTTAACAAGTTTACAAAGTTGGTCAGAAAGTTAAATTACATAATATTATGTATATGGATTGGTTAACCAATTTCACTGTACCAAAATATCATTTTATAAGAGTTTTTTGGTTATTTCCTTAACTATTTTTCGTTCAGATATCACAGACAGGCTGATAGCAATGGGGTTTCCCGCAGAGAAGCTGGAAGGTGTTTACAGGAACCACATAGATGAGGTGTACAGGTTTCTGGAGAAGATGCACAAGGATCACTACAAGATATACAATTTGTGCTCGGAGCGGTCTTACGATCCCAACAAATTTCACGAAAGGGTAAGTGTCTGTTTTGTTTTTTATTAGGTTACTTTCTAGGTATCACGGAACTTAGCCAAGTAAAAAATGGTTGATCTTAGGTGGCCCCACTTACAGAATTCTAATGTCATAATACGGTCATACTTTGTACACATGCCTCCAGATTGGCAGTAAGTTTCAGACAATATTTTGATGACTTTCTAACAAATGTATAAACAATCAATCTATCCACAGACTAATTGAAATGGCGTTTTTCAGTACAAAAGTGTTCTAGAACACCACTAAATTGACCATAACCTTCTATAAATTTGGGAGATAGCGCATGTGTCCGAAGGGCATGTTAAAGAAGTTAATAACTGTCCCTATATTAAGTTTAACATGGCCCATAGGTCTTGGAGGAGATGGAATACAGTTGGTCCCGCCTACTTTTTCCCCTTCCATTATTGTTGCGGGGGTGGGGTATGCACGCATAGACGCGCATGCACATATCGCGAAAAACGTTCCTATAAACACTACGCGAAACTTGCATTATAAATAAACATACCACATGCAGATTAGGCACGCTTATGGTCGCATGCCATTAATAACCAGAATAAATTGAAAGTGGGCTAGGTCTGTGAAATGCAGGCCAATGATATAGGTAGTCACTAGGATCTTAGAAGTGGACAGCAATCAGGATGAGCTGAAAGACGATTCCTAACTATACAATTATGTCAGTAAACATCTTTGTAACGTAACATTCAGTGAAGGGCCGGATCATTAATAATTGATATCCGCGGATACGGATATTTGGTGTCAAGATCCGCGGATACGAATCTTAACAATTTCTTATAAACTTCCTATAGCAAATGTTTACTAAGCGTATCATCAATTTGTCATTGATCTCATTTTAAAGATATTCACGTATTCAACCTTTGACTAATGTAATATTGGTATGGTAACTCACTACGATAAGTACTTGCAATATAAAGGTGTAAAAATAATCTGAATGGAGTTTAATAGTTTTATATTGCTACTTTATCACATATAACTATATAGAATTTCATCTATGTCTTGAAAATTAATAAGATAAAAGATCCGCCGAAAATGTAACGGATCCCTCGAATATATAAAGTGGGATAAAAAAATTGGTAGAGGTCTGGAAAAGAAGTTCTCAAGAACTATAATCTAAAACGTATGTTTGAATAATGATGCAATACGGTCTAGTCTTTGCTACCATTTAGCAAGCACCGCACAATGGTTGAGTTGTCGACAGTCTGACAACTCATTACTCGGATACAGAATTGACCAAATAACTCGTGTTTTCATCAGCAATATGACTCAAAACACCATTTGAACTTTAAGTCTCACACTTTCCGCATTGGTACGGTTCCCCAATGTTGGCGTGAATAATAACTATTATATTCGCGTTTCCGCCAAATAGTACTTGTAGTTATTGATACGTATAAAGCCGGCGTCATTGTGAAATCCTTGGCCCAATTAATAAATTATCCCGAATTTAAAACACGCTTGTCTGGGAGCAAATTTTACACTTTTAATTTTTAATCAATGAAATTTTTAAATTTGATCCCTTTTTATTAATTAACTACTTCTAAGTTTATTGCCACACATCTCTATCTCCTGCCAGATCAGTCCATCTCCCCAGATAACGGTCCATGGGGGAGACCTTTGCCCAGCTGTGGGACAATGTAGGTTAAAAAAAGTTTATTCCAAAAAACTTGCATGTACTAATTAATCCCTTTTTGTTTCATTGATCAACTAGACCAAAAATATTAAAACCAATATACAATCAGAATACGTAGAACATACAGTAGTTGTAGCATGAGCGCCAAGACTAGACTTATGTCACAGAATATGTTGATTACATCTCTTTCTCTCGTATGAAATAAGACAGAGAGCGACCGAGCCAATCCGTGACAGAGGTCTTGCCTGTAAAGGACGCATGTAAATACGTGCTAACACCTCAGATCCTGTTCCCTTACCATCACAGGTCTTGTAGTAATGTTTTTGATATTACTTCAGATTTTGACAATACAATATTAAATACAGTCGGCTTTTAACAGTAGTGGTAGCGCCGAGTGCAGGTTCGAACCCCGGCTCGCACCTCTGGGTTTATGTGCACCACTGAGTACCCCATCTGGGAATACAGGCGTGATGATGTATTTTAAAAGTCTTTAACCCTCCAGTCGTAATGTTACGTAACGCTATCGATGTCAAAATGTCGTCGTCTAGCTAAAATATTCGCGCTGACACGTGTTTCAGGCATGCCACGTGACGCATGACTAACCAGCGGCACTGTGTCAACATTTCAGGTTTTAGTTACCTACACTCAGTGTCATTGTTAAGGGGTTAACTTTCGTTACATAACGATGACCGTTACGTTATCTGCTGCAAGCTGTAACAATATAAATTTGATTATGTAAAGATAGTTCGGTGGGTTCGGTGAGTCATTTTTCGAGAGTACGTGTTCTGGTGCACGCATGAACATTATAACCTACCTATGTGACGTGGTGAAGTTCACAGAAAATTAAACTATCTTTACAATAATAGTTCCACACTGTTCTACACGGATGGCATTTTTCCAGAATCGGTCGCGTTTACTGGTTTATATGTCCTTAAAGAAGGGGTTAAATACTCGTTCTACTTTTGACTCCTTTATGCCAGGCGACGACGACGGCATAGTGTTCAAGGGACGCCGAGGTTTAATCCTTGGCGTGTCTTTGGAGCTAAATGGTCTTTGAAGCCGCAAAAAATAAATAAAGAAAGAGGTTTTAAACTAACTAATATAGTTGGAAATCATTCTCTCTAGGTACTTGAAACGTTATCATCAAGTCCCCTGAATATTGCATTGTTATTTCTTTCTTGCATTCTCGTTGTGGGTTTGTGGATATGTCCACGCCTTGGGATTCGAAGGTCGCGGTCTCAAAGTCTAGCACCAATGGATTTTTCAGTAGAAGTTAATCTCGTGCACAGAAACGGGAGCGCTCATAGCGGTCGACAAGTGGATGGGTGACCACCTAGCAGCATTTATAACAGTTCTACCGCTTCTGTCGGTTTCGGTTGTAGTCAGCAGAGCATGTCGGAGGCCTTTGGGCGTTCTGGCAACACCGACACCAGATTTATAGCTCATGCTTTACGATGAGTATTTTTAGGTGTTCCATAAGCTATCCATAGTTAACTTATCTTCTTTCTACTTCCTTATCTATTGTGAATAAACTCAATCGAATGTTCTTGATACTTGCTCTTAGATACTTGTTACATTATTTGTACAGGGACCAAATGTTTTTTATACAGCCGCCTGTTTAGACACCTAAGTATAATTTAAAAAGAGGCATGAGAGTAGGGTGAATGCGGTGGCAATGCGTTCCTTACGGAGTATGTGTGGTGTCACCTTTGCTGACCGGTTGAGTAATAGCAAGATACGAGATTAATGTAAGCTGAAGGATGTTGTGGTGACTTAGATTGACAAAAGTATGTTGAGGTGGTTTGGCCATGTAGAGAGGATGAATGAAAGTAGACTGACGAAAGAAATATACCAGGCAAACGTGAGTGGAAATGTCGGAAGAGGGCGCCCGAGGTGGACCTTTCACGACCAGATTAACGGTCTCTTCCAGAAAGGTCAAGTCCGTACCACCCTAAACCGACGGAAGTGCATGAAAAGATGTATGACTGTGGATGACGCGAAAGAGGTATGTCAGGATCGTAGCGTGTGGCAAAGGGTAGTCTCTGCCTACCCCCATGGGATACAAGCGTGAGTATATGTATGTATGTATAATTTATTTACCACCTGAATCAGCTGCTTTAATACATGTGGTATACCTCAAATAGCGCCGTAGAATACTTGTACTAACGGCCAACGATTCGCGAAAGAATTAGGTCACGAATTGTTTGGTGGCAGTGGTTTTGATAAAGGGGGGTATTGTTAATAATCAAGCGTTGTTTGAATAATTTTTAAGTGTAGGTACGATTTATTCACGCACACAAATAGTTATATACACTTTGAATCGATACATTTGTGCTACGAACGGACGACGGAAATTGGTACGGTTGCGTATTTCAGTAGGCTTAGTATGGCCGTGTAGACATAAGTTTTATCTCTTTTAATTGACAAATTTGTCGAGAGAATGACGTCACACTAAGCCATGTCCAGTACGAAAAGCTCGAAGTGACGTCATTTTCTCGACAAATGTGACAGTTGAAAGAGATGAAACTTATGTCTACGCGGTCATGCTAAGCTTACTGAATCAATAATCGTGTGGGTAAAACTGTACCTATAGCGTATTTCATTAATTATTGAAAATTATAGCGGAATGGAATAACATGTAAGTACCTACTACCTACCTAATTTCCTCTCAAATTGTTCTCCCATGTGCCTTCCTGTTGAATGGAAATAATTCTCTATTAGTCAAACCGATATGCTATACATAGGAAGGTAGGTACATGCTCTTATCTCTGATAAATACATTAAATACTCGCAAAGGTTTTATTTATATGGCCAGACAACACAGACACATCGTATAGTCCTAAACTTCATTATATAGACAATGGTTAGAGGGCGATGTCAATTACACGGGTAAATTCTGAATATACCAATAAAATGAAAGGTATCGGAACATAGCCAATACAGCGTGGTCATATGACACGGAATATGTCGCACCGTGTCGTTCTTATATTTTCCTAATGCGTACGGGAGAAAGTGACAAAATTACAGTACCTCACATTTTGTCTTAACTTCTGTTCTACCAATGTGACAAGACAAATCGTGTGAGTCGTAATCCGTCTTGGCGCAAGTGCTAGATGTACAGGTAAGTGCACTCAGAACTATGTGAATCTGTCGCCTTATGCCATTTCATTTGGCAGTAAACCGAATAAAGCCCTGCGCTCACAGGCGCGGCAAAACGCGCGCGACTAACTGCTGCCTATATCAAAACAAACGGTCATATAAAAAATGATAATTTTTCAACGAAATTTCATCAATGACGCGCGATCCCGAGGCTTTTTACCGAAATTCAACCTTTAATTATATCGTTACAGAGTACATTTTTGACTACTTAATACGCTCGCCGCGGTGTGTGCAGGGAGTAATTATGATCGCTAGCCATTTGACGTCAGCGCCATCATGTGATGTCACCTCATACATCGCGCTATCCATCGATATATTCTAAAAATGACACGCCGAACTCACAGAGAAGGGTGTGTAAATGTTGTTACTAGTTATTGTGTAAATATGTCAGTCACGAACGTGTGATGGGCTGCGTATACGTCATTAGGCGCTTCCTGACCGAGCTTGTAGTCTCACGGGTAGTTACAAGACAGCTCTTGCACGAGGCACCACTTCACACAAAGTTCAGACTGGCTGAAAGCGGCGGAAAGAAGTAAAGCCTCACTAGAGCGGCGATACTCGCGCGTCAATATTTTTGCCAATACCATAACAATCTCTGTGTCAATATGCATAAAGATTGAATTTCTGGTGTAAAAGTCACGCCACCACGCGCCACAAGTCGCTCTCGCTGTCAGTGTTATTTAGTTGAAGAATGAACTTTTTCTAACAGTTTGTTTTGGTATGGAAAAAAAGTGTGCGGGAGGCTTGAGATTACGTACTGGAGGCGGAAAGGCCGCCACGGTGTTCGCTCAGTCAGGACGCGTAGTTCCCTACCTCAATTATGTCATGTTACCTATGACGTCGGTATGAGAGTTTCTTGGAAATGGGTTAATATTACATATCTTCCTCGAATATGCCCTTTGAAAGCTTGAGGCTATTTAAGTCATGAACATTCAGTAATCAAGTCGATTGACGTTGTTATGCTTTAGCATTAATTAACCAACTTCCCAGTATATATTTACCTATTTCAATAGGTAAATAAACACTTATCGCCCAAGGTACATGCTTGTTGAGTTTATTTCCGTTATAGTGCCCGTGCGCAACTATACAAGGATATTATCCGCGTAATGATTAAAAACATTATTTTAATTGAAACCGTAATTAATCTGAAATGCAACACTAATGAGGGGCGACGACCCCGAGACGCGGCGGAGATAACCCCCACATCTTAACACCCCCGATGCCTCGCAGATAGAGAACCCTCGCGTTAAGATTTGTTAATAAAATTTAATGATATATGGTCATAGAGTTAAGTGAAGATAAAATGGGAGCGTTACCGCCACCCCTTATAGTATTGTTGCTTTAATATTGTGCAGGTTCAAACCCCGGCTCGCACCTCTGGGTTTATGTGCGAATCTCATTTTCATCCGAGATTACCACATGCTATGAAACGGTGAAAGAAAACATCGTGAGGAAACCTGCACGTCTATAGAAAGGCGTTGAAGTTCACCAACCCGCACTGGGCCAGCGTGGTGAACTATAGCCCAAAAATCTCCCTCGTATTGAGGGAGAATGTGCCCGGTATAATGGCAATAGGCTCGCCCCCTATTACATTGGGACTAAAAATACATCGGCGAAGTGTGGGCGCACTACGGTGCACCTCTGCCTACCCCTTCGGGGAATACAGGCGTGATGATGTATTATAGTATATTTTGTAGGTGCAAAATTAATTGTCAAAATCTGAAAGTAACAAAAAAACCGGCCAAGTGCGAATCGGACTCGCGCTCGTAGGGTTCCGTACCATTATCTATCAAAAACGGCAAAAAAATCACGTTTGTTGTATGGGAGCCCTTAAATATTTATTTTATTCTGTTTTTTAGTATTTGTTGTTATAGCGGCAACAGAAATAAATCATCTATGAAAATTTCAACTCTCTAACTATCACGGTTCATGAGATACAGCCTGGTGACAGACGGACGGACGGACAGCGAAGTCTTAGTAATAGGGGTCCCGTTTTACCCTTTGGGTACGGAACCCTAAAAAACATTGCTGCCATAAAGGTACGATAGACACTTCGTTAATCAAAAAACTATTACTAGGCCGATGCCTAGTAATATCCGATGATAATGTACATAAGAGTTCCCTAATTCAGGCATAATATATACGTAATATTTACATAATTATTACACGGGGTTTATCCTATCTTTCTTTAGTAGTACGTGTTACGGCGAAGACCCATATGAGAGATGATACTTCGCTGTCCGTCCGTCCATCTGTCACCAGGCTGTATCTCATGAACCGTGATAGCTAGAGAGTTGAAATTTTCACAGATGATGTATTTCTGTTGCCGCTATAACAACAAATACTAAAAAACAGAATACAATGAATATTTAAGGGGGCTCCCATAAAACAGACGTCATTTTTTTACCGTTTTTATAGATAATGGTACGGAACCCTCCGTGCGCGAGTCCGACTCGCACTTGGCCGGTTTTTTAATTTGGTGTAGGTATTATTCATGGCCACCTGGCTATGACACGATCACGAAATAATAATAATTTTATTTATCTTTTTGTTAAATAAATTTATTTTCCGTTAAATAATTGTAAAAGGTGAGTCCAGCATTCCGCAATATGTACTCGGTCTTTCTATATTGGGACGATGCGGACATTTTATTACCAATGCATAGATTGTGCCAAACAATGTCAATTATCCGAATAAAACACATGAGGCGTTACTTTGTTGTTACGTAATTATTTTTAGTACTTATCCCTGCGTTCATCACCAATAGCAAAACCAACTCTATGCTAATATATATAACGACGACTAGCGTCTACCCGCGACTTCGTCCGCGCATACTTCGATTTTATAATATCGTTATGAATTATACCCTATATTTTGTTCTGATGTGTAAACAATAATACTGTAAAGTTTCATTAAAATCCGTTCAGTAGTTTTTGCGTTAAAGAGTAACAAACATCCATCTATCCATCTGTCCATCCATCCTCACAAACTTTCACATTTATAATATTAGTAGGTTTAAATTTCTGTGGTAATAGTCACGCGAGATTGCGTCTAAAGTCGCTGGCGCTGTTAATGACATGTCGTTGTAGAATGAGCTTTATTTACGAGTCAATACAGTTCGATTTGGTATTGGCGAAAAAATTTAATCGCGCGTCTTGACGCCCCAATGTGCCCGGGACCTTATTATTGTCATTTTATATGTACTTGTAAATAAAACTCATATACGTAGAATTCGATGTATGCCTAGTTGGGATCGCACTTCGATCTCAACGTTTTATGAAATCTGAAACCAACCACTGTCTGACAATATTCAATCATGAAATCTCTGAAACTACGGGCCCGTGATGTATAGGCCTACAGACTTCAAATGCAGTAGTAGCTTTTTAGGGTTCCGTACCCAAAGGGTAAATCGGGAACCCTTTTACTGAGACTTGGCTGTCCGTCCGTCCGTCAGTCACCAGGCTGTATCTCATGAACCGTGATAGCTAGAGAGTCGAAATTTTCACAGAAGATGGATTTCTGTTGCCGCTATAACAACAAATACTAAAAAACAGAATACAATGAATATTTAAGGTGGCTCCCATACAACAGACGTGATTTTTTTGCCGTTTTTATAGATAATACGGAACCCTCCGTGCGCGACTCCGACTCGCACTTTTGTAAGAAATGCGATGGTTTCTGCGCGCACGCATTAGAGGGGAATAGCTAGCTCGATGACAGTTTCATAATGTCATTGGTTGTTAGATTTCATGGTAATGTTCAGGTAAAAGGTATTGTTATAGTATCGAGGAAGGATAATTATATAAACAATAGAACGAATACAATGAGGGCATGGAATGCTTTATATCCTATAGGATAATAGATCCTATACAATTTTAAAGAGGTATGTCAGGATCGTAGCGTGTGTCAGACAGTGTTATCTGCCTACCCCTGGTTGTATACAGGCATGAGTATATTTATGTTATATACGGGGTTTATCAGAAGTGCGAAATAATATTTTACCGCTTGCATGTGTAGTAGGGTATACCTTATAGGTCCTCATGCGACTTAATGATATTAAAATTTGATCGAAGTACGAACATAATATCCTATACGACTCAAGATATTGAGTCGTATAGTCGTAAAGATAGTTTTCAATTTTTCTTTTGTGAATATAAATATCTGCTACTGGCATAAATAACTCTATTAAATATAGTTATTGGTATGTCCTTAGGCCACAACACGATACCTGTGACAAATATTCTAGGGTCTGAAACTCGAAAACTGTTAGTTTGGTACAGTATTGCCTCACATATCAGCTACCGTATATATGTATCTAAAATATTACTTCGGATATCTGATACACCATGAAGAGACGAGAATTTCATTTGTGTTCAGCGTGTGTCGGTTTCTAAAACATATCACTTGTTATTCTATCCTAGGCACAATTCGCACGCAGTGGATAACGGCTCGGAGCCGTGCCGTCCCTACCAGACTAAATGTCGCCACTCGCCCCGACGCCCCCGCCTCTATCAGTTCACTGATAACCGTTATCGCGCAATGAATCGCGCAGTTTCCATTAAATACCATCGGATTTCCACGAAATAGACACTTCCATACAATCGCAGCGCTGTATCGCGTCTGGGGCTTTACCACCATCTCTTATAGTAACTGCAAATTTTTGACATACTAAACTCTACCCGCGACTATGTCCGCGCGAATAACATAACAACAGGGCCCCAAGTCTACTAACACTATCTTCGTGGAGTCGACTCCATTTTTAAAGGCATGAAAACAAAATATTTTTTTCAATGGTAGCTAGAATATGAGCAGTGTAGACCATTGATTTTCAAAGTGGGGAGCGCGCCCCACTAGAGAGGCGCGAAGACATCTACAGGGGGGCGCGGGTGCGGGCGGCGGTTATCACTGCGGTCGCTCGCGCGCATACGTATCGGACATCGTACGTTTTTGACGAGAAATATGACATGGTTTAAAAACTATTGGAATCGATTCTGTAACGGATTCTGATTGAACTACTTTCAGAATTCGCATCAAGTAGGAATAACCTTGTATAATATACCCTTATTTTATTTTATTTTGAAATTGCTTGCGTGGCGAGCCCACTTGCTGCTACTTGCTTACCCTGGGACGAGGGGAAGCGTGGGTATATTATTTTTAAGCAGTAGGGAGGCGTGATAGAACCCCTGGTGTAGACATTGGATATTGTCACCTTGATGCCCTTTGACTAGTCATATTCTAGTTACCATTAATACATGAAGTAACTTCTACTACTACTACTACTACTACAGCCCTTTTAACGTCCCACTGCTGGGCACGGGCCTCCCTTCAATGCGAGGGGGATTGGGGCTATAGTCCACCACTTATGACTTAAAAATCATAGCAAAGTAGTAGTTGAAGTATGTGCGTCATGACTTGACTGATGTCACCATTGGATGTCACAGAATATGTTGATTATGTCTCTTTCTCCGGTATGAAATAATACCTACCTACTAAATTATACACACGAAATTTTACTCCAGTATCCCAAGAGGGCTAAGTAGGGGCCACTGATTACATAGATAGATAACTCTTTATTATTCCACCTCATAATGAATTACAAACTATACATAAACGATAAAAAACTAAGTGTAACATTGGGCGGCCTTATCACTAAAAGTGATCACTACAAGGCAACCTTTGGATGGAGAGAAATTAAAGTACTAGTAAGGACGAGGTGTACTAAACAAATAACATACACTAATATATATATACGATAACATAGATTCAAACAATAAGGACTAGATTACCACATTATATTTTTATGAAACCCTTGTTCGGCTTCATCGACCTGTACAAGTTTGGTTGCGGGTGCTACTCACTTGACCTTTCTCCAATATACCATTTATGGTCCTTTTAGGTACTTCTCGGGCGCCCACCTCTACTCACATACTATACAATATTTATCGATATTTCGGACTAGGGGGCTCTTTAGTCATATGGGGCACATTGGGGCGTGAAAATTCGAGCGACGAGTTTTTTTTTGGCTATACCAAAACAAACTGTATTGATTCACAGAAAAAGTTCATTCTTCATATAAATGACACTGACAGCGCTAGTTAGGCCTTTACCATACAAATTCAATCTTTATGTGTATTGACACAGTGTACGTTTTGGTGTTGCAAAAATTTTTACGCGAGAGTTTAACGCTCTAGTGTGCTAGGTGGCTATGTGATACTATTATGTATAGACAAAAATGGTGTCACCTGGGTAGGCCGTGTGTGTGCGCAGGTGAGTGGTATTTACTCGGTCAGGCGATAGAAACTCACAGTGTAGCGAACATAAGAAGATCATCAACTTTTTTTACATGTCGACCCTCACGCGTCCGTTTTGGTGCCATAGCAAAACGAATTGTATTAACACATAGAAAAAGTTAATTCTACAACGAAATGAGATTGACAGCGCGGGCGAATTTTGAAGCCTCTGGGGCGTGGCTTTTACGACAGAGCTTTTACGAAGTTATTTATATTTTTACAGAGTTCGTTTTGGTACAATTGGTGCTGGCAAACGTTTTGACGCGAGGGTCATCGCCTCAGTGTGCGTAGCATAAAGCGGGTTTCAGACTACGCTATACTATTGTGCTATATAGTATAGCATAGCATGGCGTTCACATTACGCGATATTATCGCAAGCATTTATAGTATAACAAGCTCAGTTGATGGGACGTCCGGGGGTGAGGGAGGAGGAAAAGGGCAGCGCGCGATATAGCATAGCATGAACTCAGCGCATCGCACCAATTTATAGCGTATAGTAAGCCAATAATATATAGTACAGTACAGTGTGAACGTGTCCATAACAATGTATGGTGCGCGATATTGTTGTGCTATGAGCTATATACTATATGCTATTATATTATAGCGTAGTCTGAAGCTCCCCTTTACGCTACGTTACCTTGTAGCCTCGAGCATACTGGGGTGTCAAAAGACGCGCGTCAAAATGTTTGCCAACACTAAAACGAACTCTATGTCAATATACATAGATATTTAATTACTACTATACTTTGTTGCAATTTGTAATGTTAATCCAATTACTGGGATGCATTCGAGGTTCCCATTCATAGTCGTGTTTGTATTTATGATTGTGTCCCTTATTTCCATTGCCTTATAGTTGTAATTTCTAATAAATATATGTACTACGAAATCAGCTTATAATGACGCACACAAGTTACTATATATTACGTAAATAAAGTAAGTAGGCATGTATGTATTTATTTGTATTTGTAACAGCGTAGTTTGTATAAGGGAAAATAATGGACGTCAAATATCCATTGCCATTTTTGGTGGCGAGCTGTCGACGTCGGATTGTATTGACGTAGGTGCATAGCTAATCTCAAAATCCCGCACGCAATTCCTGTCATCGGTTCATCATCACAATGTATGAAGTATGTACAGATAGCACGTAATATATAATTGAAAAAAAAAATGTACTCAAAAATACTTACATCATCATCATCACCCTCAATACGAGGGAGGTTTTTGGGCTATAGTCTAGTACCAACCCGGTGAACTTAACACGCCTTTTCTATAGACGTGTAGGTTTCCTCACAATGTTTTCCTTCACCGTTTCATAGCAAGTGGTAATCTCGGATGAAAATGACATTCGCACATAAACCCAGAGGTGCGAGTCGGGGTTTGAACCTGCACACTTTGATTGTAAGGCGTGCGTTCGACCAATCTGCTACCACTGCTTAAAAAATACTGTGTGCATTAAAATTTCAAGTTAGTAGGATTTAAAATCAATCATACCATACAGATTCTGCTAATTAGCCTAATTTTCCAAAAAAAAAGTTCCTTCTCCTGATTTCTTAGGTCAATATTTGACAGCACTCAAAAAATTGCTCTCTGGCTCATACGTTACGCCCTAAAAAAGGACCCTAAACCCAATCAAAAATAATATCTACTAGAATGAACAAGAGCATTTAGATTTTGTAGGTCCCTTTTAACAGTTCTATATTCTCTATGGATACTAGTTCACACTTATTGTCTTTGACTTGGCGCTCATAGGACTACTCGTCTGCCAAATTGCTGTGATCTTTATGCAAAAAAAAAAACTATATTATGGTCATTGACCATATGCGTGGCGTAGGTGATTGTTTGGTGTACCTACGTGTGTGTATTTATTATAAAATGATTTTTATACGCTTACGTAGAGTTGCTAGCTGTACGTGTAATAATTTGTGTATAAGTAATATTAAGCTCTTAACAGATCCATTGTTGGGCACTCGAAAGGGCACTGCACACAAAATTTATACGACCGTTGACGTTTGAGTTGACAACCCGGGTCCAGGAAATGCGTCATTGCGCGCTGATTATTCCATCTTCGACTCGTCGCATTTTACTCAAATTTCCCCAAATGAATATGATAACTAGATGTGGACAGACGAAAGGAACATACCGGTTGAACGTGAGTTTAGGAAGAGGGCGCCCGAGAAGGACCTTTCACGACCAGATTAACGGTATTCCAGAAAGGTCAAGTCGGCAGCACCGGTGCATGAAAAGATGTATGAATGTGGATAAAGCGAAAGAGGTATATCAGCATCGTAGCATGTAGCAAACAGTAGTATCTGTGGGATAACGGTGTGAGTATAATATGTACGTATGATAGTAATATTGGTCGACCTTTGCAGCAGTTCGCACGTGGTGGCCTGCCCACTTCTGCTACCGTTTGTGGACTGTATTTCACGTCATTGATCTGATGTATAGAGAGCTCAGGGTGTGGGAATTTTGCAACTATTATTTCGGCTTAACATAAAAAAGTCAAATCATTTATTTCGTATAACCCTACCAGGGCACTTAGAAATTGTCAATTGCTAATACCAGATTCTGATCTGGTTCTGATTGGGCTCTGCCCGACTCGACTAAGAAGATCCGGCTAGAAACTCAGTGGTATTATCTTTTTAGTAGGGGTCCCTAACAACCCTTAGAATCGTTTCCTTGTCCGTCTGGCTGAGTTTTCCTCTGTCTCAAATAGTCAGGTCTACAATCCCTTAGAGCTGTAATTAAAAATAGAGATGAAACGGATAGTTGTTTGGCCGGATACCGGATATTCGGCAAGCTACCAGGCCGGAGCGCTGGATATCCGGCTACCGGATATTCGGCCCTTTATCGCGTTACATGACGCTTCTTAAAAACATCTCGAATCAATCGCAATCACGACCCTTACATATATGGTGGTCAGTTAATTTGCATCAGTATCCGCAGTTGTCAAGGTTTGCTAGTATTTATCTTTCGGCACCCGGCAGCAGAAGCTGGTCTCACCACAATTTGCCAATTGTTAATTTTGAGTACTAAACTAATTAATAAAACAAATATTTTTGTCGTGCGATTATAAAAATAAACGGTGTCCATAACCTATTGTGGTATAATTGTGTGTCTTGTGTAAAATAATGAGAATTTATTGAATTTTACTATCCGGCATCCGGCCGGATACTGAATTACTATCCGGTATCCGGCCGGATAGTAAAAACAAGGCCGGATACCGGATAGTTACCGGATATCCGTTTCATCTGTAATTTAAATTGTCATTGAAAAACGTCATGAAGTATTGTTGCTGACGGTGAGTTTATAGCGTCGTCGGGCACATTACCTATATCTTGTGGCCCGTATCGGCGCGATAAGCGATCACATCAGAGCATTGACATTTTAGTGTCGACGCACCGATAAAAATAAAGAATATGATTAGCGCATTTTGCGGGCCGATAATCATTGATCGATATCCACGTGAAAGTTTAAGTTGAAGGCACACTGAGTATGCAGCGTATATTGGTACCATTTTCAAAATCGTGTACGGGTTCAAATCGATCCTAACAGGGTGTACTCTTTCTGGAAAGTCAGGGAAGCAAAAGGTGGTCACCGATTGACAGGGAAAAACTTCAGATCAGTGGAGATGTCGGCGAAAAGTCGATATATTTGTAAATCGTTTAAATACTTTAAAACAAAAGATGGCGCTTGTCACAATCGTTTTTTTCTTATGTTATTATAACCATAATCTAGTACAAAATAATAAAAAAACACAATTTCGGAAATGTTCTTTTCGGCATTAGCCCTGCAACTGGGATCGTCCCCGGTCTATTGTATGGTATCCATAGTAGGTATAAGCTTTACTTGGTTTCGTATCATACGGTGAGTACCTATGTTATGTGTGACGATATTAATTTACTTATATTTAAAATGTCAATAATTATTCAATCGTATAATTAATAGTTTGTAAAACCACTCAATCTTACAATCTTGCTATTAGTCATCGTGTCGCATTTATTAGTTGTGTTGATTGTCCTACAGTGTGCTGTGTCAACCTAACGACGCTCGCCCGTCAAATTTTTTGTCAATACCAAAAAGCAATGTATTGATGACACATAGAATTAATTGGTAAAAAAAAAGTTTTTAAATACAAGCTTTTATTTAATTGCCCTTAATTTTTGTGTTCTCCTCAGCAAGCCTTTTCATTTGATACCCATACTGTGATAGCGCAGAAAAAATAACTATTCCGCCATCTTGGATGATCCGCCACATTGGAATTTGAATGACGTCACATAGCTAAGCATGCATTGTCATCCAAAATAAGCGTGTATACCTACCCAATTTCAGCTCAATCGGTTAAAGATAACTGATTTAAAATTGCAAGTTAATATGAAGTTTGTAAAAAGTGCTTAATTCTTAGTAGGTTTTATAACTGAATTATTTTTGGTTTTGGCAAAAAATTGACGCGTGACTTTGACGCGCCAGTGTGCGGAGGGATTAATAAATTCAGGTAGCAATCTAAAAAAATATAATTAGTGATGCGACCACTATAATTATTATTATATTAAATCTACATATTTTAATACATTTGTAAAAGTCATTTGCCGTAATGACTAACGAATGATAAACGTCATTTTTTGCTCGCTCCATACGCGGTGGTAGGTACAATGAGTAGGTACATAGATACTTGAGTTTCGCATTCTCGAATGCAATTGGCGTTTCTATCAGAGGACATTATAATTCAAATTGACGTCTGACGTTGGATAACTAACTGATGTCTAGTCCAGATAGGATTCACAATTTGTATAATGACATGTATTTAGTTAGGAATATTTTATGGGATTTTTCCGCAATTGCGTCGCGTTGTGTGCAATAGTTTATTATACGACACCTAGCTTCTACTAATTCAATATCGTTATAAATTATAGCCTATATATTGAAATTAAACTATTTCACGGATTTTATCGCGTTTATTTACTATTTTATTTTCCCGACGTTTCGGCTGCTTTACAGCAACCATGGTCACGGGGGGACTGAGGTGTTAGACGTCCTGATGTCATAGTTAATAACTGGGTACCCTCATATTTAGTTGTTGTTTGCGGTCCGATAAATAAACGCGATAAAATCCGTAAAATAGTTTAATTTCAATGTATAGTATTCGCGTAAATATAAGAAAACAATATTATAGCCTATATGTTATTCTGATGTATAAACAGTTATAATGTAAAGTTTCATCAGAATCCGTTTTTAACTGACTTCCAAAAGGAGGAGGTTCTATTGAGAACCTCCTCCTTTTGTCGAAAAAAAAAACAATCGAATTGTCGATTGTTTTTTTTTATGTATGCACACCGATTACGCTGCGATTTATGATCCGATTTTCGTGATTCTTCTTTAGTTTGATGCGGAATAGATGCCATTTGGTCCCATTGATTTTTTACATAGTTTGGCCAAGCAGTTTTCATTTTATGAACATTTTTATATTTATTATGAACATTTTTGTTTACGTGGATGATGTAATTATAGTTTGTGTACGGCTTTTCATTTAGGTTGATTATTAGTTTTTGTTTGATACGGATTGTTAAAAAAAATCTAAACTTACCTCCAAAGGAGTGGAAAGGGAGGGTGTGGGGGGTGCTTTGTTTGGCTGTAAATATTTTGTTCATGCATGAAAGAGTGACAAACATGATAAACTTTCACATTAATAATATTATTAGGATAGGAAGTAGGATTAGTAGCATTAGTTGGATGAATGATCGGTATGAATCCTGGTATTAACATAGAGAAGAAGCGCATTTATCAACGAAATGGCACCGTTAACGGGAGCAGATTTTGACTCTTGCTGGTGTGGCTTTTGCCACTGAATTTTAATCTTTATATATTTTTTTACATCATCACGCCTGTATTCCCCGAAGGGGTAGGCTGGGGTGCACTGCAGTGCGCCCACATTTCGCCGATGTATTTTGGTCTCAATGTCCGGTGTGGAACGAGCCTATTGCCATTATATCGGGCACATTCTCCCTCAATACGAGGGAGATTTTTGCGCCATAGTCCACCAAGCTAGCCCAGTGCGGGTTGGTGAACTTCACTCGCCTTTCTATAGACGTGCAGGTTTCCACACGATGTTTTCCTTCACCGTTTCTTAGCAAGTGATAATCTCGTATGAAAATTAGATTCGCACATGAAATCCAGAAGTGCGAGCCGGGGTTTGAACCTGCGCACTTTGATTGCAAAACGTGTGTTCGACCACTCGTCTACCAATCTTTGTATATATTGACACAGAGTACTTCTTAAAAAAGTCAAGTTAATTCGTTCGCCCTAATGGTGCAGGGAGTGATCCGATGTTGAAATGTCAATTTGTAGAATAATGAAATCTTGATTGATTATATCAAAACCATAATTTCAATCTGCATTTGAATATACAATCTACGTTTGAATCAAAAAGTATCGGTTAGAAATCTAAACCTATCGCGTCTAGTTAATTATGTAGAGCGGATTGCCTAATGCATCTATGATTGCGTTCTTTCAATCAAATTATCATAATTTATTTGTAACGGCATTGTTACTCTGAATCTTTATAGTTTAATGAATACGATAACGTTTTCTTAAATCAAAATGTATAATTATATTCACCATACACGCCTAATCAACAGAAATACCGTTATTTATACTTTACATAAAAATTAACAGTATTTATAATATCGTCCTTCAATCCCGCTATTCTGTAAATCTCATTTGAGACCGTATTTTTTTTTAGATTTTATCTTTTCTGTATTCATGGTAAAAACCGGACAGACTATACCTGCTGCATTAATAAAATGTTTTATTTTATTATGTTGGCTTAAAAAGTTCCATTTAAATCTGTTTCAATGCTAATTCAAGCGAGCCGGTGGAACAGAACCAGTGTATCGGCTACTTGTCTTTTGGCCTTACCTGCCGGGTAAAAAACTGGAAACTTGCTCCTAAAAGATGGGTTAGCAAACTAGTTATGGGTTGCCTGCTGCCATATTGGAACACATACAATATCGGTTGAAGAACATACGAGATCTCTGTAAACTTGAATGGGAATATTTTTCATCTTCTCCTCATCACACTGTTCCTTTGAAATCTTTGTTTTTATCTTCGACATCGTTATGTAATTGCAGCAGTATCAGATAAAGGGTGGCATGGCCGATTTCGCAGGACATGATTAAGTGCTTCAAATAAAAGCAATGGAAACAAATAGTATGATTAATTAATTATTTTATTATCAAATCTCATTTAAATTACATAATAATATTCGCGTATCTTATGTGTCTACCCAATTTCACTGATAAAAATTCTTCGATAAAAACTTCTTTGGACTTGACGTTGTGTGTTGGATATGATTGTATTAAAAAAAGTATTGCTTTTATATCGCCTGTGGCTCTTTGTTGCGAAATACGTTGAGAAGCCTAGCATGAATGTCTACATACTTACCCTTATACCAAGCGACGCAAAGCAATCCAAAAATATCAGAAAAACTGTCCTCCTCTTTTTCGGCCTGAGCTCCAGTTAACGACACCTTTAAACTACTATAAAGTCATCAAACAATAAAATGATCGCAACCAACAATTGTATTGTTCAACATACTCACCGGTGGGCGGGGCCTCGTGACCTCATCATCAGGGAAAATGTCACGTTACCTACTGAGTATTATCCTTAGGGGCGTGCGTACACTTCCATTTTGTAAAACAATGCTGCACGCTCCGGGCTGCGTCGCCATGACGTCATATACGACCCATTTTCCCCGCGTGTCGCGTTTATCAGTTGTCATTATTTCCATCGGGCACATATATCTACATTCGAAAGTTGTCGCTCCACCAAGTGACATAAAAATGTGTTGAACAGGCAATTTTTTACAATAAATATATTGTATAAGCACTGAGAACCTCTAACACAGAACGGTATCTGTTCTGTGCCCTCTGGAATAACCATCGTGTGAGAGTATACCACATGCTTGTAATCTTCAAAGCATTTGCATATGACACCATATATTTCTTAGCTGGTTTTCTAAAACATATTGCAAATTTCTTCAGTCAGACGGTTCACCCACATTGTGCCGTTATATGGCAATAACAGAAATAATATCTTAATTTGCGGAAGTCAACAGCCGTCTGGGTCACAGTGATTTTTTTAAAAATAAGTATGCCATTAATATTTATATGAATGTGATGCTGATGAACCAGATTAGATGGTTTATATTATGTTCTTTGGTCATGTCGTAACAGTAGACTAATGGGTTTTCAAGTATTTATTATATTTTAAGCAATATTTTATGCCTGTCAGTGAACTTTTGAACTTTTTTATACTAACACCTAAGAATTACTAGCAGTTTAAAGAAAACTATGAAATAACTTAGGTTATTTCACTGCTAACTTTCTTTAAACTGTCAACTGATCTCATTAGAGTCCCCCAAGTTATATTTTTAGGCATATACTCATTACCTATGTGTGCAAATGCAAATTTTTCATTAATTAAATTAAATTTAAAGACCTGTATTTCAATCCTGGGACTAAATTACACTTTTTTATTCTTATAAAAAGAGAAACTATTGAAACTCAAGAGACATTTCTCAGTTAAAGATTTCGAAACGACGGTAAATTCTGATGTGACTTTCAAAGAATTATCTAAGGATAAGCACTTAGCATTTTGACGATTCTTTTGAGAAAATACGTGTAAAGTGTTATCCTGTATGGTAAACTCAAGCCTGAGTACTTCAATGATTATCTTAGGTATGTGTCAACTTCTAGGTGGCAAGATACGAGCTGGAGGACCACACACCACCGAACATCGGCCAGATACAGCCGTTCTGCGAGGATGTCCACAACTGGCTCAGCGAGGACTCGAGAAACGTGGCCGCTGTCCACTGCAAAGCGGGGAAAGGGAGAACGGGTAAGATTACTATCATTGCCTGGAATAAAATTACCAATTTACAGGAGCTTCACATGTATTAAATTAGCATACATTTTCGTTTTTAATAAACGGCAAAGCTGAAGTGAGATTGTACCATCACGCGTGGCAAGAATGACAAATCGAGTTAACACCTGGCCCTGTAGCATGAGCGCGTAGACATAAGTTTTATCCCTTTCAATTGTCAGATTTGTCGAGAAAATGACGTCACACCATTCTGGACAAATCTGACAGTTGAAAGAGATAAAACTTATGTCTACACGGTCATACTAAGCCTACTGGACGCCCGAAGACGGTTGCCGGCGTTGTGACCGACCAAGGCGAAGATGGTACCACGATTTGGTCACTTTTGCGGGTAAAACGTGAACACAACAAGCTCAGGATAGGGACATGTGAAGACGGGAGTGGGAGGCCTTTGCCCAGCAGTGGGACATTTAATTAATTATTAAAATAAAACTGTTATGATTATTGACAGTCGTTGGGGTAGGAAAAGTCAGAACATCCAATTGCTGTCAAGTCAACTGCTCCTTTTCTGCTCTCTGCATAGAATTTTTGTCACCCTGAAGGCAATAAAAAATCTCTTTAAGATTGGCTACCAAAGATAATCACATTCTAAATTCGAGATTGTTCGATGAGGCTTTGCCAGTCCAAGCACGTAGTCACGTAACCATCGATTTGACCAAAACTAATGTTCATCGACTAAGATCAGATTCGGATCTCAATTACATTGTAGTCGGCGCGCGCGGCGTGTGAAGGAATTCAGTCGTCTCGGCTACTCCAATTAAGCTATCCATAACGCGACAAAGAGAGCCTGGTTGCACTGTACACGCCCCGAAAGGTTCCAATCCACGCTTTTCTCACTGCGAGCGAATTGACTGTGAAGTAAAAAATCAAAAGGGTTGGAACAAATTTGCCATAGCAACAGTATTATTTATCCGTGTAACCGAAGCTCCCGACCGTCGAGACGTGACCTTTTTTCGCGCAACTTCGTTATTCATTTGACAACTTGTATGGTATCGCTACATCGCGCACATTAAAATAACAAAAGAATAAATTACTACGTACCAATATCATTGGTGGCAGATAAAAGTTAGCATAATAGGTCCCAGAACGTTTTCGGTAACAAAGGTTAAGGCAACAAATTACACGGGAGCCCCATTGAAACGGATGGGTCGCGTTCGGCATTGTTGCACGAACAAAAATGAAACGAAACCTCTATGGCGTAATTGCGAAATTTCTTTACACGCCCGTAATTGGTCGTATTACCAGCAGCGCGGCCGCTTTCACGCCGAAATCGTAAATTAAAAAAAAGGTCCTTCTCAAACCGCCTCCTTTTTTGTGCGCTGCCCTGGAGGGATATAAAAAGTGTAGGATTGCTGTGTCGATGTGAAATGAGGCACGTTTGCGGGTAAAAAGGTTCGGCTATTCGGCCCAATATCATTTTTCCATCGACATTTCAAAACATTTTTATGGTTACTGCAGTTAGTTTATCGATGCGTCTGATACGACGGTACGACTAAGATTTGGGTTTGATATAACTCACCTCCAAATCGGTCGTGTCCCAAGTTGTAGAAGGCGATATTTTTTGTATTTATTGGTCAAATAAAATTGAACACAAATGGCGTTTTTTTGGGTTCCGTTCTTCAAAAGGAAAAAAAATAAACGCTTATAGGATCACTTCGTTATCCGTCTGTCTGTCAAGACCATTTTTCTCAGGAACGTATCGAGGTAACAAGTTGAAATTGATGTAAAATACTGAAGTCTGCAATCCCTTGTAGCTAGCTCGAAGATACGGCCATTGTAAGTACATAGTTTAGTTCCACTCGCAAGGGAATGAAAACCTATATGGTACTCACCGTTGACCTAAATTAATGAAATTTGACATTAAGCAATGTCTTATGGCACAAGCAAAGCTAAAAATCCGTACACTATAAATTTAGTAACATTACCAAAAATAGTGTTTTAATTATATTTTTTTGTTAAAAATCTATTCGAGTCGCTTTTCGTGTTGGGTGAACTATTTACATACCTGTTTTTTTTACGGAACCCTTGGACGCGGGCCCTCCTCGTACTTGGCCGGTTTTTCTAGATAGGTACTTTCCGCCCCCGCGTCGATGGACAAAGAAAGAAAGTCCCTAATTTTTTCTTCAGCATTTCATTGTTCGTTGATCAATAGGTCCCACAAAGAGGTTTGTGGAATAAAAAATGATTTGTACAATTTCCATTGCAGGCACGATGGTGTGTTGCTACTTACTGTACAGCCGGCAGAAGTCGACCGCGGACGAGGCCCTCAAATTTTACGGCACGAAGAGAACCCACGACGAAAAAGGTGACGATTTAGCTCTCCCATGTTTTTTTGCCAATACCAAAACGAACTTTATTAACTAGTAGATAAAGAACATTTTTCAACGAATTGTCATCGATGACGCTAGTGAATCGCCAGACAGTCTGGAAAATCAATCTTTATGATTATTAAAACAAGAGTCCATTTTCTCTGCCCCAGTAGTGTTTGCAGTTCGTTTTGCAATTTTCCTTTGACTAAATAAGACTAATATTACGAACGTTGCAGTGTTTAAATCTTTTATATGCCGCAGTCTGCAATGTCGCTCGCCAAACACATTATGAATTGATATCACGAACATTGCTACCAGTAACTACTGCATTTGTTCAAGTCTTGCACTATTTAGTTTAATAAAAGACGCCAAACTACACATACTCATCGTATGATGCCAAACTAAGCAAAGCTTGTACTATAGGTACCTCTAGGATTGTCTGTCAGGAAGGCCATGGAAGGTAGGAAACTCCGCTGTCTGTCTGTCTGTCTGTCACCAGGCTGTAACTCATGAACTGTGATAGTTAGACAGTTGAAATTTTCACAGATGTATTTCTGTTGCCGCTATATCACCAATTACTAAAAACAACTGAATAAAATAAATATTTAAGGAGGCTCCCAAACTTGTTTTTATTTAAATATTTTTTAACGCTTTGGCCCCGGTACTTTGGCTCCATGGACCGTCTCTACGGCAAACGGCACAAATACGTAATTGATGTTTATAGAAGCGTATTTGCGCCGCTTGCTACTGAGTTTATTTGTCTTTTAACTGCTATTGCTTGAGGTTATTATCATAATGAAAGTGATGGCGACACACGTTTCATGTGAGTCGTAACGATTAGTGTGATAGTCATTGATCGGTCTGCGTTATCGACCGGCCGCTAGGCCGTCTGGCCTGTTGCTACGCCGGCACCGCCATACCTGTATCTGCGTAACTCGTGCATGCTAAGCCCTAATGAACCTACGACCTTAAGCTTTTTGAGTTAGAATTGAATTTCGAAGTAGAGATTTGTGTTGCTTTCTAGTGTCACCTAAGATTTTGCATTACATTGCAAAGTTTTGCATTACATAGATTTTTATCTTATTTGTATCTTAAATAAAAGATCTTAGGTGACAATAAGAGATAAATAAAAATCGTCTGACATCACATCGCACTTTTTGAATTATAGAGACCTAACAAAAATATTTTTTATTTTTTGGAAAACATCGAGTTTGTACAATCTAATTATAACTCTTACTACTAGCTACTTTCGGTCCTTCTATTATTAATAGTCGATAAAAATAATCGTTCTAGGTCCATTTATGATTTAAAGTCGAAATCCTAAAATTATAAAATGGGTTCCTATAATTCTTCATGTCTTTAGTAAAACAATACCTATGATGTATACTGATCTAGTTGTGCCCGTGAGTCCGCTCGTGTGGTCTCAGTGTAATAGGTACCTACCGGTTTATGGCGGTCGGCTTGCGCCCCCTAGGACTCTGAGCCCGGGTGCACCGCACCCTTTGAACCCCCGGGTAAATGTTAATATTACATATTAATCTTTTAAACTTGAGTATTTCGGTCTACACAAAATATAATCTCTTTTAATATACATATAGATTGAATTTATGTGGTTGAAGCCACACAATACAGCTATGCGTCAAAGTCCGTTTGCGACATCGATGGCGCTTCGTTGAAAAACGAGCTTTCAGTATGAGTTAATACAGTTCGGTTTGGTAGTAGCTAAATATTGGTCGTTCTCTTTTTGACTCGGCTGTGGGCTTTAATTGCATTTTTTTGACAGAGCTAATAGTATCAACAATTTTTCAACAATAAAGAACAAGGTTTTGAGCTTTTAAACCTTGGAAGGGATGGGACAGGGGTAGGTTACGCGTTCAATCCGCATAAAAAAAATACATCTCTAGTGTAGGCTTGAGGTACTACTCTACACATGCATATCCCTGGAAGCAACATATATAACATAACATAACTTGAACACACCTTACAACAAGCACAAAACCCCCACACAGGTTTTGAAACTTTAAAGTTTGACATGTGCGGAAGTTGTGTAAAAGGCAAGTTCGGATTATATAGTCAAAGCTATAAACGCATCGTTCTCATGTGCTAGGGCATAGTAAAGGTTGAATATAAAGTGTTGTCACCTGCGTTACAGGTGTGACGATCCCCTCGCAGCGCCGCTACGTGGAGTACTACGCGGCGATGATACACTCGGGCTTGCAGTACTCTGACACGAGGCTACATATCCGCGAGCTGGTGATGTCGCCGCCGCCCACGCTCAACGGAGGTCACTGCTCGTCCGAGCTCACCATCACGCAGGCCAAACCAGCGTTCAAGGTCACTACACTAGTTTATACTTTTGGTGACCTCTAGTTATTTGTGATGCGACCCTGTTAGATAGCTACGTAACCGTGTAGCAAAAAAATCCCTTGTTCAAGGTCACTACACTTAGCTATGCATTTAGGTGTATTCTCTTGGTAAACTTAACCAAATTTGTGGTGAGTCCTTGGTCAGAAGTAGAAGGTCTTGCTTGCTTATGTCTTGTTGAAGATGCTTACTACTCTCAAGCTCTTGTAAATATTACATCCACACTACTGTGTGCTTGGGTAACAAAAGTTGGGTAAACAAAAGTGACTGATGCAACCATCTTATAAGGTCACCTCACTGCTCTCAGCGTATTTTCAACACCCTATGCTCGACGATATGCTGAGAGTTCCTTGTTCGTAAATCTATTCGTCGCCCTATAGAAATTTTGTCCTTAAGCAAATCCACAGATAATACTGAATATAGGTTTCCGCTGTTAGTTGTACAGTTGATACTCATGCAATAGTTATAGTATTATTTCGGGATTGTGTAACTTGTCGTTAATGGTTTTAATGTGTGCAGATATCGGCGGTGTGCCAGGAGTTGCGGGGCTCGGCGGCGACGCTGCAGCTGCGCGTGCAGCAGTGCACGCCGCTGTGTGGCGACGTGCGCGTGGACGTGTACACCAAGCCCAAGATGAAGATGCGCAAGGAGAAGCTCTTCCACTTCTGGTTCAACACCTTCTTCGTCGCGGCCGAGGTCGGCGCGCAACGCGTGCCGCCGCTCGCTGACAGTCAGTTCACCTCCCTAATCTTAAATCTCTCCGTTTTTGCAGCAGAGTAACCTCACCTCTAGATTCTAGAGGTATCAATACTTCTAGAGCCTAGAAGTAACCTACTGTAAAACTCTCCCTTTTTGTAGCTAAGTAACCTCACCTCTAGATTCTATAGATATCTATAATCTAAGAGTCCAGAAGTATCCAACATTAAAATTATCCGGTTTGGAGCAGAGTGAACTCACCTCTAGACTACACCTTACACCTAGACTAGGGCTAATTGGGAAAAGGCCATTTCCGAAAAAAACTGCTGGCGGGAATCGAACCTGCAACCATTTTCAGTAGTGAGCACAGCGGGCTACGCTCAGACCATAGGACCGTGTCGTCGTGAAAGTGAAGTGACCTCTGCGACCTTTCTACCTAAAGCCGGATTCGGGTTCACATTTAATTTATTTTTAACCGACGAAAAAAAAAAAAGGAGGAGGTTCTCAATTCGACGCGTATATTTTATTTTTTTTATTTTTTTTTATGTATGATCACGCATATCTCCGGCGTCACTAAACCGATTTCAATTTTTTTTATGACGTTTCCTAAGGAATTCTTCGAGGGTGGTCCCATTTTCAAAATATTATCAGAAATTAACCCCCTTGGGGGTGAAATGAGGGGTTGAAGGTCACATAATTTAAAAATTATTTTTTGATCGACTTGAAACTTTGTATATGTATTTCACATATAAAATAAAGAAATACGTGTTTTAGGAATTTTGAAAAAAAAAATGTATAGGGTGTGAAATGGGGTGATAAAGTTTGCATTCTTTTTTATGTATATCTCCGGCGTCACTAAACCGATTTCGATTTTTTCTATGACGTTTGCTAAGGAATTCTTCGAGGGTGGTTCCATTTTCAAAACATTATCAGAAATCAACCCCCTTAGGGGTGAAATGGGGGGTTGAAGGTCACGCAATTTCAAAAATATTTTTTGATCAACCTGAAACTTTGTATATGTATTTTACATACAAAATAAAGAAACACGTGTTTTAGGAAATTTGAAAAAAAAAATATTTAGGGGGTGAAATGGGCTGATAAAGTTTGCATTCTAGACTATAGCATATCTTCGGCGTTAGTGAGCCGATTTCGAAAATTCTTTTTTTGTTTAATACGGATAGTTAACAAATATCGAAACGATGGGATGGAAAGGGTGGAGGGGGGTGAATTCCTTTTTTGGGCTGTTATGAGGTGCTAATACTTGCATCTTTTCACAAAATAGATACTAAATTCGCCTTCAAAAACCTAGCTACACTAAAAAGTTAACCTTAACTACCTTATAATTCATTACATTTGTAGTCGGTGCCAATTCATGTGTGTATTTGCCTAGTCTGATATAGATTGGCACCTACACCATGATATACCTACGCCCACGTGGACTTTATTTGGAATTATACCCATTTTTAACCAACGAAGAAAACAGAAGAGGTTCACGTTTCGACACGTATTGGTTAGGGTATAACTTCGAAGTTGGTCCTATATAAATTAGGAACAAAAATCCTACCCGAAAGGTGGGAAAATAGGGCGAGATTTATTGTTAATTCTCAAATTTTAATGCTGAGTTGTGTATTACAAAAAAACAAACAGTAGATTCAGATTAAGTAGTAGATTTTAGCCACAAAAAAATATAAAATAAAAACTTTTTAACAAAAAATTAAACCGCCGAAAATTTTAAAAAGCAAAAAATAATATACCTTTTTTATTTAACCTTAATAACAAAGTTCTTAAACTAATGTAAGTATACCTAAGTCATTTTGAGTCGGCGCCAAACAATTAATGAACAATAAATTTAAAGAAATAACCAAATGAAATTAACAATGCAACGTGAAATCTTCAGCGACAAACATTAACATTCCAAAAAATGTACTCTCCGTACGACCACTCGCACACATTGTGTATCGCTATCTCGCTGTGTATTGCTGTCTCGCTGACGTTAACTTCGTGAACGCTCGGCATTTTCCAGCGAAGGTGCGTGTCTCGCCGCGCCGCCGCCGTACATCACACTTTACTAAATTAATTAATTTGCTTGTTTGGCGCCGACTCAAAATGACTTAGGTATACTTACATTAGTTTAAGAACTTTGTTATTAAGGTTAAATAAAAAAGGTATATTATTTTTTGCTTTTTAAAATTTTCGGCGGTTTAATTTTTTGTTAAAAAGTTTTAGATTTTAAAAATAGATCTTAAACCGTAAGTCAATGTTAGTGAGCTGACAATTTAGATGTCAAATAATACAATACAATTGCCATATTTGCAGGTCCGAACCTGGAGGCATTCAAATTAACACTAAACAAGTGGCAGTTAGACGAGGCGCATAAGGACAAGCAGCATAAACACTACAGCCAAGATTTCAAGGTGAGACCCCCGTTCCATTTATTATACAGGATGTTTCAGAAGTCCGAAATAATACTTTGGGTACATATACGGTAGCTCATATGTGGATGCTTAGTGAAGACAGTTTATACCTAACTATAATAGTTTCTGAGTTATAGACCTTTGAATATTTGTCACAGGTATCGTGTTCTGGCCTTTAGGTACATCCATAACCCTATTCAACAGTGTAAACTACACTTATGAGGGGCGGATACTAATATTCACTAAACAGAACATGCAGATTTTACATAGGACTCGAGATATTATGAGATTTAGAAATTGACGACAAAAAAAAAGTTGGCAAAACATGGTCGAATTTCGATAAAATTTTTATACCATTCAGTTGTCTACCCAATACTGATGCCAACGTCAAAGTATTATTTCGGACTTCTGAAACACCCTGTATAATTACTTTTTATGTACAAAAATGAAAATTATGTGATTGTCTATGACTTTGGTTTACGTTACTCCCCTCCGTCCATATGAAATTTCAAATTTAAACTTGGAATAGGTAAAAAAAAACTTAAAGCATCGGAGTCTCTCATCGAGGACAACACACTAGTCTTAGAATTTTGAATGAAGAAGACCGCTGCATCGTATGACGTCACCGTTATTATGCTCGACCAATCGTCCCCCAGGTGGAGCTGATAGTGCAGAAGATGCCGGCGTCCTCCAAGTTCAGCGCGCACGCCGCCGCCGCGCCCTCGCCGCCCTCCTCCACCGCCTCCTGCTGCTCCGAGCCCGACGAGCGCGACGAGCCCGACGAGAACTGGGACTCCGGTGAGTGCCCGCGGCTGCGACTGCCGCGCAACCTGCCCCGACCGCTGCCCCGAGCCCTGCCCCGCGCCCCGCCCCGCCCCCTGCCGCTGCCCCGCCCCGTGCCCCGAGCGCGGCCCCGGCCCGCGCCGCCCGCGGACGACGCCGCCCTCTCGCGCCCGCGGCTCTCGCTGGGCGACGTGCGCGCCTCCTGGCGGGAGTTCAGCAAGTTCGTCTCCGACGGACGCAGGAGGAAGGACGACGCGTGACCGGTCTCCTGACCTCCCGCGATTACCGCTCCACTGGAGTGTGGCGACCTCGATGAGTTGGCCGACTGTACTCGGACCGGGGTGGTTCCGATTTCAAATGTCGCCTTTGCTTATCAAAAGGGGGCGTTCGATTTTCAAAAGGTGCTCGCGTTAATAAAAAAAAATGGCGAGCGAATGTGATCTAAAAAAAATATTGATCACTATTCCTCGTTTAAAAAGAACTTTTTTTTGTGGGTCTATTGAATATTAAATGGATTATTTGTTAATCCAATAAGTTTAGATACGATGGTGTTGTTAAAGATGAGCGCGGAAATCCATAAAGAATATGAACCGCGTAGTGTACTGAAATGGAATGTCCCATTTAATTTAGGAGTTGGCGTTCGTACTATGTATATGTGTGAATGTTTAAAAAAATGTTTGATTGAGTCTATTAGTCTCTATCTATGGGTGATTACAATTTGATTAGTTTTTTTTGTTAAATCTCGTACGTAATACATTTTTCATGTCATATCACGAACGTCAAACTCCTTAGTGATAAACAAAATATTTTTAGTTTATAATTTTTACTTTAGTTAAAATGGGAACTAAACAAATTATATTGTACCTTCAATGGGGAGGCGAGGGTAGGTTACGTCCTACAAGACGTGTTGATCTCTTAAACCGATAACAAATTTTCGTTCAACTATAGGGACTGGCCCTTATAGGGCTGTATATTTATTAGTATACTTCATTATCCTCCATTGCCTTTTTAACCGACTTTAAAAAAAGAGGGAGGTTCTCAATTCGTCACCAATTTTTTTCAAATTATTTATTACCGCATTCCTCCGACATTTTGTTATGAAAACATATGTATGCACACTATAATCTTAATAAAGTTATTTTCAAATTGTTTAAAAATAAAGTTGTCTATGCATGAGTGCTTATGACAAGTCCTGTTTATGGATAATTAAGTAGTATTTTTTTTTGTTGAGGTTTTGTTAAGTCTAGATCTGTGCCACCAGGGTTATACGTACATCGTGAAACACTCTAAAAATAGGGTAAGAGACCGTAACTCCGTTTATTAGTACTCTCATTTACGATTTTTACTGTTTGTAGAGTAGTGTCAAAAATTGGGTATCATACCCTTGGGTATATACCCTATCACGGCGATCATCAGGGTGTCTTTATTATCCCATAACTCTCCCGGATCAATGTTGGTGATGGCTAATATTATGTGTATGGTATTAGGCGTGAAGGTTTCAGATGGAATGTAACCAAAGATTATGTGAACATGTTTTGTTTTTTAAAAAAATATTAAAAGGTTTGCAAACACTGGCCGTAAATATTGGGTACTGTATTTCTACCAAAAAAAAAAAGTTTGCGTATTCGCCTTAAATTATCTTTCGTTACATATATCGGTAGTAATGTACACACCACATTGTGTTGTTTTTTTTAAATAATATATCGACACCTCCATTCAATAAACATTGTAATTATTTTTTTCTAACTTTTTGGTAAGAGGTTGATCCCTACAATAATCTTAAGTGTTGTTATCCATTGTTTCTAGGTATCTTAATGTATTTCATTGAAAAAATATTAATCATGTGGGGTTGCAATGTTTTGTCAGGATGTTCTACCTTTTTTGGTGAGTTACAATGCTTTTGTTACTTCTATGACTCAAAAACGAAAAGGCGTAGAGTTACGACGATTATACAGATTTTTTTTAAAAAAAAGTTACATAGATGCATCATTGTAATGCCAATTTTTCAAAAAAAATAAGTTATATTGATATTGCATGGGGGTGTCGATGTGTGGGTGGCAGACGGACCATTAATTTATATGTTCGTATTAACAAGGGGTGTACAATTGTATGAACAAATTATTTGAATAATCGAATAGTACTATTCTTAAGCCGTGTTGACATGATACTGACTGGTACACTCGCGCTCAAAGTGCCGTTCTATTACTCGAATCGTGAAAATGTGTGATAAAAATCAATTCAACCACGATCACGAGTTCTGTGCAAAGTATTTAAAATTTATAAAACCTTTGCTCAGCAGTGACACTAAATAAGTAAAAAACAGGTATCGAAGTTCAGCCCATTTACTACCTAAATTATTTAAAGAAAACTTGGATATTTTGTCAGATATTACCAAATCAAAGTAACATTAAAACAATGGGAAACTGCTAATAAAATAATAGGAATTATGACAATCAAAATATTAATTGCATAAAGTCATATATTTTCTACAGTATTAATATTCTATGGAGATATTAAAATATTTAAGACTTTTGTCTTTTACTGTACATAATATATTGTACAATCGCGAATAAAAGTGCTTAGTTCGAAGTTGCCTCGTACTGTGTCAAAGCGGCTCAAAAAAATAGTATTTTATATCCCCACGAAATTCAACTGTATTTGTAAGTGGTCAGGGATCAATATTCAATGTTTGAGTATGTCTGTGTGCCGCAGGGACGGTGTGCGAGCGCGTCGGCCGGTACCGCCCGCTCTCCCCCGAGCACGCGCCGCACACGTAACTATTGCATATTACGAGCCGCCAACCTAGCGGACACGCAGTTTCTGATTCAAACGAAACTCCATTGAGTTAACTCATTTCGATTTTGATCTCTATTGTAAAGCTTTTTAAATTGAATTTCAATTGTGCTGATACTTGTCCCGATTAGATGTCTTGAGAGCATTTAGGTCTTATGTGATAACTATTTGGCTTAATTTTTTTTTGAAATTTTAACTAAACTGCAATTTAAAATTTAAATTTCAAAACGTGTTCTTAAAAAGATACATTTTGTTGTTTTTTTTTTTATAAATTCAGATTCATGAACTGCGTTACCGATTCTTGTGTCGGCTCATAAGCACTATTTTGTTACTGACAATGCTCGGCTTGCCACAATTAAAAACAGTATCGCTTCAAATCCACCACGTTTTGTTATGTTTCGTTTTATAGGTCATCGCTTTTACGTCATCGCATATCCTGCCATTATCCGTTTTTTTGTTCTATGTTTTCAAGTTTTACGTTCATAGTGACTTTTCACATAATTACCTACCTTTGTATTCTTTTTTAAAATATTTGTTGTGTAAATCTTTGTACATTTTGAACACAAAAGCTAACTTATTTTTAATAATGCTCGTTCTGCCAACACGAGCATAATTAATAGATACTTTTTAAAAAGAAATTGTGTCCAGAATGTAATTTTTATTTTGCTTCAATCATTATGCATGCTTATTATTAGTGTAATAATGTTCCATTTTTGTTTCGCGAATAAAATTTAATGCTTGCCGAATATTGGCGTAACGAGCAAACACTGAAAATGTAGCACTATTATGCTTATTTTTCTGTACTATAGCATCCCTATGTTGGGCCAACCTTTCTCAATATTGGCACTTGCTAAGTTGCCGTTGGCCTATGTTGGTCTAACAAGTAAATGCAGCAATAGAGTGATCATAGACAAACGTTTTTTTTATTTTTAAACCTATGACCACTCTATATTGTTTATACCCCATGTGTGGATTGTGTTATGTGTAAATATATAACGTGAATACCTCATAAACCCATCCATGTTGAAGCCCCGCTACACACGCCGTTCCCCAATTCTACTAAATCAGTCGCTTTAAAATGATAAAGCCACACTGGGACGTCAAAAGGCGCCCGACAAAAGTATTACCAAATACCAAAAACGAACCGTGTGTCAATAGGCATTAAGATTAAATTTCTGTGGCACGCTCCAAAAATGGATTTCAAATTACAATGAACTCTTTCTGTATGTTAATACGGTTCGTTTTGGTATTGTCAAATATGAGTTTGGACGTTCCAGTGAGCTCGACGCTTGCTATGGCGTCTGTATAGCTGGTAGCATCTGTTGCAATCGTTTCAAAATGCCTACAGCTATCTAGCTGACTACTATTCATAGATGATGCCATTAAATTATCAATTTTAATCGACTTTGTTAGTAGAAATGTCAGCAGGAATAGCATGACCACGAAGACATAAGAAACTCTCAAATATCTTCTACTAGACACAGATCGATGTGACTTAATTTCATCGACAAATCTGATATAATAAAAAAAGTGTTTAAGTGGTCATGCTTATTGCAGATCAGGGGCCCAATTCTCGTATTATCGAATTATTTCGAATAGAGATTGATGTCTATCGAGCGAAAATCGGGCCCCTAGGGCCGTACGACCACCTTGTATGGCAAGTAATATTGTTTTAATTATTAATATTGATATGATACTGCTAAGGGCTCGGTGGTACGGCGGAGGTCGTGTGTGTGTTGTGTCTTGTCCATTGAGCTCTACAGCACGCTTTCGCACATTCCGAATCCATCACACAACGCCACATACGGATTTTATGAACGCATTTACTTTCATAGTTGGATACCGGAGCGTTGATATACAATAAAAAAGTTTGAAGTTTTTGGCTTTGAAAATATTTTTAATGTAAACATTTTAAATTAAATTATAATGTATAAGCTACTTAAAAAAATGGTTATCCGGGCTTTAGACCTGTCACGTTTGTAAGAGTTCAGCGTCATGGAATGCTTGCCAATACCAAAACAAACTCTGTGTCAGTATACATAAAGATTAAATCACTGCAAAATTCGCTCGCGCTGTCAGGACATTTCGTTGAAGAATTAACTTTTTCTATGAGTCAATACAAAACGTTTCAGTATTGGAAAATAAAACTGATACGCATACAAATATCTGGTAATTAATTCCTTAAAAAGTATTTATTTTAAAAATTAAATTAGGAAACGATTGCTTTTTTTTTAATTTTTTTTTTTAATACAACCCGAAAGTTTCAAACAAAGAACAAATCTGTCTGTGGCGTTTGTTATCGTTCAATGGCTTATATGGGATTCTTACGTTTTCAGGTGAATCTACGTACTTGTGAGGGTGGCACGTGGGATCGGTGACCTCTCCACACTTCTATAAATAAAGCCCCGCTTTTACACCCCCCCTACCCCCCCTACTGGCAAAGGCTTGAACTCTAACACGGTGCCGTAAAGACTATAATAACCCTGATTCTAGTGATGTTTACTGAACAAGTAGTGCTCTATGTGTGTCTAAAAATGTGTAGATATTCTAAAAAAATAATATTTAATAGGGTTGTGCCATTTGCCGCGTTCGGACACGGACTCGAGTAGGATACGGAATATGGATTTAAAATAAAAACGATTTTTGTGATAATAATGTGTGCAAAGCGGAGTCGGTACGTCGCCTGAGGTATCTGGACCTACTTATTTTGTAATACCATTATCTCGATCTTACGGGAACACGTCGACGTGTCGCTCGACATAGTTCATGGTCACAAGGTATGTTTCTCGATTATAACAAACATTTACGACGACTGAATAAGTACACATTTCGGTATTTCTTTTTTTTTTTAATTGTAAGCTTCGATCGTTAAAGGTTTTTGTACTTTTTGAATGTCGAATGTATATCTTTTTCGTTTACTGTTTCTCTTTTTAAAATCGAATTATAACTAGTGCTGTTTTAAATTTTTTATCGAATTTGATGCAGGCTGAATGTCGGTAACCGGCGAATCGGACGAAGATGTGTATGGCCAGTTTTTTTTATTGTTACGCCAGTCTTGAAGAGAGATAATGATCCTTATTTTGTTGGCATTAAACTGCAATATGCTTTGTGTATTGTTCTTCTCGTGGACGGGGTGTGTGAGCAAGTGGGCAATAGTTTGTGTACAACAAAATTGGGGTCATTATTATCAGTATAGCAATGAGACGCGTTCGGACTAAGAGGCGCGCCTTTGAGCGCGGTATGGATTTTAAAATGTCATGTTGAATTTATTAATATTTCTTAGGTCAGTGTAAATTAATGGTGGTATTTATTTTGAAATGTCTCAATTTTAATAAGGGGATTGTAGAATATTTTTACTGGCAAATTGTCACATGAAAAATGTAATTTTTACATTTTGAATTAAATATCACCATTATAATCTATTTATAAATGTACCTAAGTAGTCAACGTGTGTATAATTGACTTGATAAGAAAAAAAAACTCTTAAGGAACCAATTTTTAGGTGCTCTATCGTTTTTTGTTTTTTTCTTTTCGTAAGTAACTATATAACATTTTTCTAAAATGTCAACACTACTCCCGATGACCCGATCAATCGAATTTCGAATAATAAAAAAAGAAACAAATGAAAATTGTTTTCATACATTTTATAATATGTGAAGTACCATAACTACACGATACATAATAATATAATTGTAATGTTAGGTCTTTTTTTTTTAAATGTAAATTATTATTAATAAAAGAATTTCATTATGCCGTGCGTGCGAGGCAAACTTTCCCACCATATCGACTAAGTCCGCGGACGGACAGTGTTTGTTTTTTTTTTTTCTTCTGTATACTTTCGAAAGATCTCATTATCTGCCGCCGTCACGTGAACGTCAAACAGTTAGGCTTGGTGTGATTACTGTTGGAGTGTATACTCAGGATTGACGATAGGACTCACCCGTAGGTTTGTAAGAAGCTTAAAACCAGTTGTAAAGTTGCATCATTGCGACCAATAATTATTTTTAATATATGACATTGAAAACACTTTGAACACCTTTTGTACAATATATTATTGTAAAAAGGTCAAACATGTATATTTTAACAATACTACTCACATAATAGTATTTTATGTAATGCGTCTTAATTATTTTGAAAGATTTGTAAGAATAGAAAATAAGAGATACAGAATAACGAATTTACCAGTAGAATTGACAGGAGGCACAACTAGTATATTAATGTCATCACTTTTGACAGTTCTGTAAAAAAACAACATGGCGGCGGCCTTGAAATCTATAGATAGGTTGGTGGAACTATAAATGGAGCGATATAGGTATAGATTTGGTCTCATTCTCACCTATTCATTTAAAAAGGGAGAGAGCTACTGGTGATATCCGTAGTATTTTATTTATCAACGGTCCATTACTTCCAAAGTTGCGTCTTCGTCTGTCAAATATCCTGAGTATAAATTGACACAGTAGGAACTGGTTGATAAAAAAAAAACTTCCGAAAAGTTTGTTTATCGATGCATACTTATATAAAGAAAGTAGTCAATGGCCAAGTTTAATCGTGATGCAGTTCATTTTATAGTATCTTTTTTACAGTACGTCAGATTGTTTAAGTCAAGGCGTATAGAACTAGATGGCCATGGTACCAATTCACCCAATTAGACCTAATCTTTTTGACATTCTGACAAGAGTACGTAATTGTACTTTTTATTAATATTGAAATTAGTGGTGTTATAGTTCATTTCGATCTCAATTTGTGTATTCTAATGTAGGTTAAGCATGACAGCAAGTTTTATCTCTTTCAAAACTGTCAGATTTGACAGTCCCTGTCCTGTAGAAAAAGTTGGAAGTGACGTAATTTTTTTTTGACAAATCTGACAGTTGAAAGAGATACAACTTTTGTCTACACGGCGTCATGCTAAGCCTACTGGTGTTAATTTCTTCTTGAATGACAGCACAATTTTGCGTTAGTGTTGATTTTACAAGTGAAAGTAGAATCAGGTTTCATTGGTGTATTACTCGAATCGGCCAGCCAGGCCCTTATGTCGACCGTAGTCTGTCTGTCCCAGAGTACATTATATCAACATGATAGCGGCAATATGGCCGCTTGTCATGACATAGACAATCTGACGCATGTAGACTTATCAAATTCGTATGTACGTAGGACTACAACATTGAAAAGGTTGAATACTATTAAGTATATTAAAAAAATGGATGATTCTAAGCAATGATATTCTAGTAAACAGATATGTTATACACGCACAAAACAACCGAAAAAAGTGTTCCGCGTAACAGTGGCAGCACACATACACACTTTTCATTCATTTTACATTTCACAACACGTAGAAATGTGCAAAAGAGATGGCTTGATAAAACCAACGAGAAAAAAAGAGATGGCTAGTGTTGTCACATGCGCTTCTGTGTGATGTAACATTCATCTGTCAACCAATCCGCATATTGGTATTAAATATAGTCCTAATTAGGATGTATTCGAGTCTTCACCAGCAATAACATATCTGTTTAGTAGAGTATCATTGATTCTAAGTTTGTTTTTATATTTTAAACAATTGAATATTGACTAATACAAATTCATTTGAGCCGAGAATGAAGAGTTTATTTTTATATAATAATGTCATCCCCAAAGAAATACATTACTACCACTACATCTACCACGTTTTCCCCTTTAAATTGTACTTTACTCGTTACGTTATAAAGTATACATTCACTTGTCTAATTTTGGTTTACGAATATGAATTCAGCCAATATATGCTTCTTTAGATATTTAACTAAATAAGCAACGAAATTTCTTAAATATTGCATCCTACGGAGTTTAAAAATGCAATTCATGAACGAAATAATTTTGTACATAATTTAACAATACAGTTATATTTTAAATAAAATGGTGCAGGACACGAATTCGCTTAAAAGGAATTGGTCAAAATGATAATCAGCAGCGAATTATCAATTATTTCAAAAAATCCTTTAACAAATTCTAAAACAATAACTCTTCATTCTTATTAAAGTTATGGATTTCATAGGCGACATAAGATCATGCCAAATCATAATTATCCTTAACGTGTACGCAACAAGGGTCATTTTGTAATATTGTAGCACCAAAGTCCTCGTGAACACGCTAACCCTTAGAAAGGGCGTTTAATGAGAGCTTTCATTATGTTTATTGTAAATATTATTGTTTAATTCTTAGTGGTTTATTGAGATCTGTTTTCTGTAATTCGTTGGTAAGATTGTTGTGACCTGGAGCGCTTTGCTATTATAGAATGTAATTAAAGCGGCTTTCAGACTACGCTATAATATAATAGAACGTAGTATATAGCTCATATAAAGCGGTGGTAGCCTTGTGGGCAAGAACGCCCGCCTTGAACGTAAGGGGTGTTAGTTCAAATCCCAGGCCCGCACCTCTGAGATAATTTTCATGTGCGAATGTATCAATCAATAATGATTACCACTTGCTGAACGGTGGATGAAAACATCGTGAGGAAACCTGCACGTCTATAGAAAGGTGTCTGAAGTTCACCAACCCGCACTGGGCCAGCGTGGTGGACTATGGTGCAAAATCTCCCTGGTATTGAGGGGGAATGTGCCCGGTTTAATGGCAATAGGCTCGCCCCCTGTTACATTGGGACCATAAATACATCGGCGAAGTGTGGGCGTACTGCAGTGCACCTCTGCCTACCCCTTCGGGGAATACAGACGTGATGATGTATTAATATATAGCTCATACCACAGAAATATCGCGCAACATGCCTTGTTATGGACAATTGTGCGCGATATTGTTATGCTATGAGGTATATACTATAAGCTATTATATTATAGCCGAGTCTGAAATTCGCTTTAGAATGGGTACACCAAGTCTGCACCCTACGACATGTACAGTATGTGAAATCATATTATGGAGACAGAATATCTACAGGTGTATCAGAAGTCCGAAATAATACTTAAAAGTACATATACGGTAGCTCATATGTGGATGCTTAGTGTAGACAGTTTATACATAACTATCATAGTTTCTGAGTTATAAACCTTTGAATATTTGTCATAGGTATTATGTTCTGGTGTTTGGGTACATCCATAACCCTATTCAGCATTGTAAATTTGACGAATAAGAGGCAACTACCAATATTCACATAACAGAACATGAACATTTTACATAGGGCTCGAGATATTACAAGTTATAGAAATTGACGACGAATAAAAAGTTGGAAAAACATGGTCGAATTTCGATCAAATTTTTATACCATTCTGTTTTATACCCGATACTGATGCAAACGTCAAAGTAATATTTCGGACTTCTGAAACACCCTGTATAACTCAATTTGGTTTTCCATCTACAAATTTAATAAAATATAAATTTGTATACAATAACAAGCGTAGGCATGATCACGTAGATCGTTTGTACCTTCCTATGGGGTTCGCACGCATGTCAAGACAAGACCTTTATCACGGATTTGCTTGCTCTCTGTGTTATTTCATACGGGAGAAGGAGACAACATCAAGATATTCCGTGACATACGTCTCGTCTTGGCGCTTGCTAAAACTACTGTTGTGCTAATATTTAGTTTAAAGTGTGTTTAAAAGAAATAGCTGCAGATGTAGCATGTACGCCTTCTCTCTTTCTCTTATGTGAAATAAGACAGAGAGCGAGCGAGCGAATCCTTGACAGAGGTCTAGTCTTGACTAGTGATGTGCCGGATATCCGTATCCGTATCCACGGATACCCGAGCTAAAAGAAAGATCCGTATCCGTATCTGTACCTTTTTCGGCGGATATTTTACTTTACTAATTTTCAAGACACAGATGAAATTCTTTTAATGAAAACCTCCATTCAGATTACTTTTATTTCTTAAAATCAAATATTTGCCACCTTTATATCGCAAAAATGTATCGTAGTGAGTTACCTTACCAATATGAAATAACTGTAAGGTACTAAATCAACTATCTTTACAAAGAGATCAATGACAAATCTTTGTGATAAGCTTATTAAACTTTGACTATACGATGTTTTTTATTAAATTGTTAAGATCCGTATCCGTATCCGCGGATATACATTTTTAAGGATCCGGCACATCACTAGTCTTGATATACGCGCTAACCCCTCTGATTTTGGAGCTGTGTTGTGTGAAATTTCAACGAGTCAAAAATCTTATTGAAAACCTAAATTTAATATGTCTGACTTCATATAGCCGGTAAGAATAAGTTGGACAACGTATATTTTATGGGTTAGTACTTGGTATACCCATTTTAGATGACATTGTGTTATAATAACTGTCACGAGCTGGTCGATAGTATGGGTGTGCCCGGGCAAGGCTGATGCCCGTTTTCACTGCGCCAAGCACGCCTTGTGATGTGATGTCTTAGTATTAAGCAGTCGCCTAGCGCCAACAATCGTTTCATCAACATTTAGTCGACGACTAAGGATCCTAGAAGTGTCTTGAGTTACATCTCTGATTTTATCGTATAACCCTCCCTCTATAGGAAATTAAACGAAAAAAAAACGCAAATCGACAGCTGAATAAAGAAAAAAAGTATCAGAGTCGCCTTGTGAAAATCACATGAAGTTATCATGTAACGAGGGAGCTTTTCCTGACATTCGACAATTACACGCATTTAGGTATCTGAAGTTTAGGCATCATCTTACATTAAGCATTATTGAGCGTCGCTTTGCTTAGTGAAAAAGGGGTGTTAGTTGTGTGAAGCGTTCGCATTCTGTTAGTTTTTTTTTTGTGGGGCACTGTAGGCTTAGTTATCGATACATTATTATAACAGAAACAGGACCCTACGACGCGCTAAAGAGTGCAAGTCAAGTGCAGTAAATACCAAAACAAACTCTGTGTCAATATGCATAAAGATTGAATTTCTGTGGTACAAGGCCCCACGCGTTAAAATTCGCCCGCGCTGTCAGTGTCATTTAGTTGAAGAATGAACTTTTCGCTTGTGTCAATGCAGTTTGTTTTGGTATGGCAAAAAAATCCGCGCGATCGTTGTCGCCCCACTGTGCGGGGGAGGCTTAACACGTTTGTATGGATGCGGGATTTTAGCGTTGGAGACCACCCATCTTGTCCATGTTAGTTTCTATGACGTAAAGATGTGTTCACGGCACTTGTGATATTGAGATGGCTTCGTAAGCGTAAGCGTCGAGGTTTCGACATTTTGTATGTATTTATATGTGTATCAGAAGTCCGAAATAATACTTGAAAGTTTGCATAAGTGTCGGTCATACAGCTGAATGGTATAAAGATTTAATTGAAATTCGAAATTTACTATCGCCACCAATTTACAATATCTCAAACTTTGTTTCCTGAGATTTGTACAATAAATTGCAATGTTATTTTATAGACGTGCACTATCCGAACACAATATTTGTGACAAATATTTAATGGTCTATAACTTGATATATGTCAGTTATGCCGTTTAACCAGGGTCGATATTAGCTACCGTATATGTGCCTAAAGTTATATTTCAGACTTCTGAAACGTCTGGTATAAATGTCCGCCATATTTTTTGTTGAAGACATGCAAAACGTCGAAGCTACCGTTGGTTGATATGAAGAGTTCGTTGCACGTATATTACATGCCCTGTTTCGAACCATAAATTGTAAGGTAAACTCACTATGTATAGTGTGTCATCTACCCCCAAGTTTATAGATATAATTAACCTCTTGTAATGACATTGTTCAATGCAAAAGTGTATTAAAATGTTATTGTAAGGGGATTATAAATTTATATAAATGTTGAGTGTTGTTTGCGTTGCAAACTTAACTATTCAGGTGATACTCGCCATACTAAAACTAATATTGGTTCTAATTATGTTATTTACAGATTTAGAACTACGCCGGCTTGACAAAAAAATATGAAATAAGATGGTCATGTTATGGAGATCGATAAATAGTCTTCAACTGATATTCAGTCGCATATTGTCTTCTATCGCTCGGTGGTCATGCTAAGGTTGGTAGATAAAGCTCGATAAATCTGACATTTGGAAGGGACAAGACTTGTCTAATCTTAATAAGTCCGCTGAATACTTAAGTTTGTGGCGCTGTCTTACAGTTTACGGTTCGCTTTGTGAGGGAAGAGAATGTTGCTAGGAGTAATAGAGGGGGATAGAATATGGGAAATATCCCCCATTGTGAGACGGCCTATGAGGGTAAGGTATAAAAGCATCAAGAATGGGGCGTTTAAAAGTTGCGCGACATAAGAATTACTAATACCAAAACGAACTCTGTGCCAATATCTATAAAGATTGAATTTCTGTGGTAAAAGCATGGAGATATTATAACGGAGATGGCATTTCGAGCCCGCGCTGCGGTTTCTCTGGTTTATCTGACTCCACCAATGTTTTCCCATATAGTTGCCGTATACTACAGGTACATGAGATAACAAAATGGCGGAAAAATCGCAGAGCTATACGGAAAGTAGAGTCGTTATGGGTACTCTAGATACTCTATGGGTTAAAGCCACTCCAGTGTCAATGTCATGTCGTTAAAGAATTATCTTTTTCTACAAGTCAATACAGTTTCATTTGTTATTGGCAAGAATATGGACGCGCACTTTTTTACGCCCCGGTGTGTGGAGATGGCATTTCGGATAAACTCGCTGATTTAGTGTTGTAAGGAATGATGATTAGTGATTGTAGTTAGGTTAGATCGTGTCTAGATAGGTTAACAGTGCGTCATAGGAACGAACGGAGCTGCGAAAAGTCCGAGAAAATTACAAAAAAAAAAAAACAAAATTAAAACTTTCTTTTAATTCGTTAGGCATTACTTTTTTTATTTGAATTAAATTTCTAATGATACGGCTGAGATGGAGTCACACAATGCTTCCAGTTTCAAAGAAAAAAAAAAACAAAGCGATTTATTAGTTGTCATGATTTTTTTTTCATTAATTAGTTTGTAATTTTTTTTTTTTATTTGATAATTGTATCACTTCAGATTTTGTAGTTAAGTATATATGCATTTGGCTTGGTAATGTTTCTATTTTAATTCTACATGATGCGTCGTTTGACTTCCGTTTTGTAAATAACGATGGTGAAATTCTAAATTACATATGTTTGGTAGTGTTTGTTTAACTCGTAACTTTAGCGAATTGCAATCTATTCGGCGTCCGGAGGTTAGGAATAAGCGCGTGTCATCAAGTACAAAGCATAAAGAGTCGTCGGTTTAGTCCGTCTTAGACAGACGGAGTGGACTAAAAGTCATTAACTTATTCTCCAAAAACAAAAATATATATTGGGATAATCGGCCACCTCTAGTATTAAAGTGTACCCCCCTCCCCTCTATTCCAGACATGTGGTAGCACGTTCGAATTTGTTGTTTATGTATTCGCTCGTAAAATTCGTTATTGGTTAACCACTCGACCTCCCCGCTCCCTTTCATCAAAGGTTTAGCTTTAAAGATTGTTGTTTGCCTTATAAAAAAAAATGTGATCTTATGAGGATTATACTTAAAGCATGTCGCTGTCCGTCGCGGGCGCAGGCCGACCCGGTGCATCGCTACCTTTACATTTGAAACATAATTCAAATCGGTACGGTCTCCATCTTTATTATTATTGCTACTCAATTGCTATCGAGTCAGTTGTTATCATATTTTTCAATGATTTTTACTATATAGCGTGTCATATGACGGCTTGGTCTAATCTAGCGCTTTGAGCGTACGCAGCTCGGCTCAGTACGAGATGGTTGCGGGCTCTTTTCCCGTCAGTAGTTATAGCATGAGCGCCAAGACTAGACTTATGTCACAGAATATGTTGATTATATCTCTTTCTTTCGTATAAAATAAGACAGAGAGCGACCGAGCCAATCCGTGACAGAGGTATTGTCTTGACATGCGTGCTAACACCACTGAGGTGTAGTTCAGAAGCCTTTTCGTAACTGGACCTGGCCCTGTAGCATGACCGCGTAGACATAAGTTTTATCTCTTCTGTTAGATTCGTCGAGAAAATGACGTCACACCGAGCCATGTCCAGTAGGCTTACCATGACTCTTTCAACTGTCCGATTTGTCAAGAAAATGACGTCACTTTTTGTACTGGACATGGCTCGGTGTATCGTAATTATCTCGAAAAATCTGACAGTTGAAAGAGATAAACCTTATGTCTACACACACAGTCATCCTAAGGTTGCTGGTCTGCGTGTAACTGGGATCACCCCCACTCCATTGTATGATACCCATAGTAGATACAAGCTTTGCTTAGTTTGGGATCATACGTTGAGTATGATCGGGCGATATTAAAATTAATATTGTAATTAAAACATTCTGTTGCAAATAACTATAAACAAATCGCATCTTTAAAAGTATAGAGACCCATTTTGATATTTAGGTTTTCGAATATAAACCTTAAACGGTCGTTCTAACGACCATTTTTCAACAACATTATTTTTGAGTTAGGTCTCTATACTTTTAAAGATGCAAAATGTTAAATGAGTTTCAATAATTTAAGAAAAACTTTAATCTTGTTTTTTTTTTTAATAATTCGATGTCACCCCCAACCCGCCTGCGGCCGCGGCACGTATGAAAGAATTATGCCTTGTATGTATAAATAAATATGGTAACATAAAAATGAATTATGTAATATATAAGACTTTGACAATGTGCGATAGGCTCAGTTAATGATTGCTGTCAATTGGATACAGTGTGCGCGAATAGGGCTTTATTGGTTTGAACAACGCTCTGCACCTACTGGGACGACTATTGAAAATGTACTCTATGTCAATATGATTAAAGTTTGAATTTCTGTGGTTGAATTTTGGAGCACAAGTTAACTTCGATAATATTTCGTTGAAAAATGTACCTCTTCAATGAAGCAATACAGTTCGTTTCGGTGTATCCAAAAAATGGTCGTCTGTGGGCGCAGGGCTTGTAGCGACCGTGTCTCATAAAGATTGAACTTGATTGCAACCATTTGTAAGACGTTGATAAGTAAGCACCATTTTGGGTCAGTATCTGACGTAGGTGCTCACCCACTTAATAAAACTTCACTATAAATTATGCCTACCCTTTCGGGATAAAGGCGTGAAGATGATGTAATTCATGTACTGGGAGAAAGTGTATGGCCAAAAGTCTCGCGTCCTATCAACTATGTTGTGTTATTAATAAAGTTTAAAATGTCTAACGACTGATAGCTTACTACTTCTTACAAATGCAAACAATGTAAACGGTTCTGAGGGAGGGCCAGTATTGGACAGCTGGCAAGTACTTTGAACGATTGTAGAAATGTAACCTTTAATAAATGTCTAATATATAGTGAAATTAGAGTATTTCCCTGTCGATATAAAGCACAATTTCCCGTAACATGTACTAGTAAAGCCCTCTCCGCAACAAGGAATAATATTTTTTTTTTATAAATCTTAAGAAGTTGTTAGTTCCAGCAGTAAAATATAAAAACAAATGTGTAAATTATTTCTTATCTTAGTAAAAAGATCTCATCATCTTATTTTTTGTTTTGTCTTTTTATAATTATTTTGAGGAACAGATTAGTTGATTTAAAGACAACCAATGTAAAATAAATAAAAACTTATGGATGTATATATTTTTGTTTGTTTTATTTTTACAAACCTACCAATAATTTCGTCTAGTAATTTGGGCGTACAACGCTCTTCTCACTGCATCGGTTGGTCGCGGGTTCAATACCAGTGGCAAATGTCAGAAATGGGCATTTTGAATTGGGATCCCCCGTAGTCCATTGTATTGGACCCATTGTACAATCTTCTTGAATTGGGATCGTACGAACATGTATTATCCGAAGATATTTCGAGCTTGTCCAGAAAAGGCGAATTCGCCGCGATTCTCGCGCGTATTTCGCGCGACCGTTGCGCCCAGAAGGAGCGTACCAACGCGCGGGCATTTGGGCACGAATTTGAAAAATTAAATAGAGTTCGCGCGTTAAAGTGGACGCAACAAGGCGTCCCTAATATCTCGAATCGCGCGAGTTCAGAGTCTGGCGTAGTGCACGCGATTTACGCGCGTATTTTGAATTCGCGCGATGCTTGTGGACGCGATGTATGTCTAGTACCTCGACAACGCGCGTATGAATTCGCGCGAAACGTTTCGCCCCTTCTGGACAAGGTCTTCATAATGACAGATAAAAAAAAAACGATTTAATATAAAAGTCTATTAATTAAGTCACATTACACAAAATACTCAATTATAATCCTTATAAACTAGTCACATAACATTTTAATTAAATCGTCAAACAATGACAATTGAGAATTACGTATAAACAACACTCACGCCAAAAGAAACGTTGACAAGAATCTATGTTGAAGATCGCCCACAATTCTATGCAAGAACTACCAAGTAAACCAATGTCAGTTCTCGTTTTATATAGTCTTTTTCTTTCCTTTTCTGTGTATTGTATAAGTTTCATATTCTCTGTTTGCTTTGTTTTTTCTCACTTTTTCTTTTCTTTCTTACCTAGCTTGTAACAATATAAATACACTATAATATCAATGCATAACAATTTTAACGATAGGGTACTGATATGTTATAAATACTATAAACATATCGCATGCTTAATGGAATACCTACTGACCTAACTCAAAAATAATGTTGTTGAAAAATGGTCGTTAGAACGACCGTTTAAGATTTATAGTCGAAATCCTAAAATTTCAAAATGGGTCTCTATACTTTTAAACATGCGATATTATTCTTAAAAAGTTAGGTAGGAAAGCTGCGGGTGAGGGAATTAATCTCCCTTTTTTGAAAATGTTAGTACTGTGTCAATATAAATTGAATTTCTGCGGTAAAACCGTAGAAATATTTAACGGAGTTAAGGGAACGTTTATCTACACGCCTGTGTTGGTCTCATTGTTCTAACATTTATCGTTATCGTGGTAAATTAAAACAAATTTGTGTATTCATCATTTCTAGCGAGATTAATTTTAGCTCGTTAGCCAAAATTAGGTTTTGTCGCTTAACGGCTATTTGGGGATGGGATGTGAGTGGTGTGGTGGTCTACAAGGGCCGCGGGCGGTGGCGGAAGGCGGCGCGGCCGCGCGCGCGCGAGCCCTTGCTGGTGTTGGGCGGGCTCTTGGGGCGCAGCGCCTCTATACGGTCGGTGCAGCCGGTGCTCTCGCGGCCCTCCGTGAAGTAGGACGCGTACAGTTCCGCGTTGAAGTTGGAGTTGGTCAGCTCGTGGCCGATGGTCACCCAGCCCGGACGGATTGTCGAGTCGCGACCGAACAGGTGAATTCTGAAATTTTGATATAAATTGCGATTATAATTGGGCAAATGTATAGACAGGCATGTGAAGTTTGCCCAAATTTCCCTCGTATTCATGGGGAATGTGACCGGTATAATAATAGCAACAGACACGGCCCCTATTAGATTGGAATCTAAATACATCAACGAAGTGTTTGTGCATTGCATATCTGTCTACCCCTTCAGAAATGAATGTATGCAAGACACACTGGGACGACTTCGAAACTTCGAACGTCAAAGGCTTGACACACCATATCATGTCTTAAAAGTGATATGAATGAGATCGGGAGATTCATCCGCCATCTTTATCACTGTCATCATCCATTTTTATTTATAATGTGTATTTATTAAATTTGTCCTTGCTATAATTACTCGACATTGCCATAAATACCGCATATCGCAGGTGCAGGCATTCCTCATCGTATTCCATTCAATAACATAATTTCATGCATTTCTTAAAAAAAAGAAGAAGAATGAGATCGGATTGCATGTCAGTATGTCGGAAAAGCGAGATCAATGGAAGTAAAGGACACACTGTACCTAGCCCAAGGAATGGGAAAATGTAAGGCAAACGATGATGACGATGATCATAGGTGACGGCTAGCAACTGGCGATACAATCAGTAGTAAGTAACACGTACCTTCGTCTCCCCAAACAGAAGTGTTCCATAATATGGAATATCTCAATTGGCTTCTCGGTGCTTCCGAACTCGGGGTCCTCCGATATTATCAGGTCGATGTCCACATTTGCGTGGATGAAGTCACCATCCACGGACCTACACATAATAATATAATAATATCGCCATACGTTACATACTACGCGATTCAAATTAGAATAGGATCGACTTTGCGCCACACGAACGAATTATGACTTTAAGTAATTAAATATTATACTAAGACAATTTACTACTAATTTAACCTTTTTATTTAAATTTGATGTAAGACTTGTGTTGATATGCAAATAAGTTTTTTGCAAACCATACTTTTCAAGTGACATTTGACAGATATAGGTTATTTGACATTCCTATTCTTATTTGGATCGCACTGTACTTATCGTAAGATACCAAACTAATATGTTTATACTAGGGGTACTATACAACGGACTGGGGGCGATCCCAGTTGCACCCAGGCCAGGCCAAATTCTGTAAAACCAATTTACATAACATTTTGATAAATAGGGTAACCATACCCACTGTTGGCATCCCCCCACTTATTGGCACCCATGACTTTAAGTTAAAATAACAAGAAAACCATGACCTTAATCCCTGATTTTATGACAAAAATGGAAAGATTGTACATTTTTTAATCCAAAACCCTTAACTTTAACCTCAAACTCAGACTTAATTAGTACAAACTTTAAGTTTGTTTGGGACATACACTAAAAAGCCCTTTTTTACGCATTTTCTTACGGTACTGGTACTTGTGCCAGTAACCGGATAATCGGAAAATTTTGGAACAAATGTAAAAAACTTATGTTTCTAGTATTATTTTTTAACAAAAATCTCGAAAAATTAAAAAACGACTGGATATTCTATAATCTGATATCCTTTTTAGCGAAATAACGGGTCATAGAGCGTCTTGGTGACTGATTTTCTCCGAGTAGGCGCTTAAGGTGCCAATAGCTGGGGGCTTTACCCTACCTCCGGACCGTTCCCTTGATCCCCATGAGGCAATGTTCCTTGGTCCTTTGGAACACGGCATTGTGTTCCAGGTTCTTGGAGTGACCGGGGTTTTTGATATTGGTTTTAATCCAGCATATGTCCTCGCACCGGCGAAAACCCCATTTCTTCAGGCATTCCCTGCCCATGTCTAGACCTGGAGACAATAATTTCTAACTTAGTTCACAAAACAATAGCAATACTTGTCGATTTGTAGAAATCGCTCGCAAAATAAATTAATATACATATAGCCAGACAACACATACTCATCATATGATCCTAAACTATGCAAGGCTTGTACTATGACTGGCAGACTTGCAGTTTCGGCCGCCCTAGGGCCCCTAAGCCATCAGCCGCCCCTTTTCTAGCATCCACCATATAGACTACATATTTTTTTTGACACGATTGGGGCCGCCACCAAATCTCGCCGCCCTAGGTCCGGGCCTTAGGGTAAATCCGCCACTGACTATGGATAACATACAATGGACTGGGGGCGATACCAGACTAGTGCGATTTCCGAAAAGGTCATCTCGCAACTACCTGTTGGGTTAGCACACATGTCAAGACTAGTCTCGACACGTGTTATAATTACTTATTAAGTCTGGACTTATGTCAAGGATTCCATCATTCGTTCTCTGTCTTTTTTCATACGAGAGAAAGAGATAATATCAACATATTCCGAGACAGAAGTCTAGTCTTGGCGCACATGCTACAACAAGACAACAAGAGGGTTTGGCTGAAAATCAGCGCTGGTGGAAGCTACGCCTCTCTAGCATGTGCTGAGCCAATACCTTTTCAGTACAGTTCGCACTGAGCTCTTTTCCATTCTTTTGTATCTTTTTTAAGGTTTTGTATTCTCTGTGTTCTTTGTATCTGTGTTGGATAAATGTTTTTTCTTTCTTCTTCTTTCTAACTGCTGGGGTAGTGGGCTGAGTGGGCTACACTCAAACCATGAGAACAAGCCATCCTCAAAAGATGGAGTTGAAGAGAAAGTTACCCAGTTTAAGGTAGGTACTTACCCTCTGAACTGCCACACCAGAGGAAGATGAAGGATCTGGCTTGCGCGAGCTGCTGCAGGTCCAGCGCCAGCACATCCTGCCAGCGCCAGCCGGCGCCCAATGGTGGCTCCACCAGGATCACGTCGAACTTGTTGCCCATCTGCTTTAAATCGAACATCTGGGGGCGGAAGGAGGGGAGTTCACCATTATTGATTATATACACGAGCCACCTATTTCATTTCAACAGCAAAATGAACTGTATTAACTTATGTATTTGCCCAGCAGTGGGACAATAGGGTATAAAAAAACATGGTAGAGTCCTATATTTTTATGTTTTAATTTGACTATACATAAGTAAATAGTCTAGTTTATATATACATTAAAAACCGTCCAAGTGCGAGTCGGACTCGCGCACGAAGGGTTCCGTACCATTATCTATAAAAATGGCAAAAAAATCACGTTTGTTGTATGGGAGCCCCCTTAAATATTCATTTTATTCTGTTTTTTAGTATTTGTTGTCAGATATATCTGTTGCCACTATAACAACAAATACTAAAAAATCTGTGAAAATTTCAATTTTCTAGCTATCACGGTTCATGAGATACAGCCTGGTGATAGACGGACGGACGGACGGACGGACAGCGAAGTCTCAGTAATAGGGTTCCCGTTTTACCCTTTGGGTATGGAACCCTAAAAAGGACATTATTCAAGAAGGACATTCTTAAACGAAATGCACTTGATGTTTTCCGATAAATAGAAGCACATTTTGACAGGAAATGTCATTGGTGTTGAGTGTGAATTTTGCTGCATGGTTTGTTGGCCTTTTACCACATAAATTCAATCCTTATGTATCATCCCAGACCCATGATACAAGCTTCACTTACTTAGGGAACATAACTCATTATATGATACAGTCTATATTATCATCAACATCACGCTTGTATTCGCTGAAGCGGTAGGCAGAGGTGCACTGCAGTGCGCCCACACTTCGTCGATGTATTTTGGTCGCAATGTAATAGGGGGCGAGCCTATTGCCATTATACCAGGCACTTCACACTCCTTTCTATAGACGTGCAGGTTTCCTCACGATGTTTTCATTCACCGTTTCACAGCAAGTGGCAATCTCCGATGTAAATGAGATTCGCACATAAAACCCAGAGGTGCAAGCCGGGGGTTAGAACCTGCACACTTTAATTGCAAGGCGTAACAATACCTTCAAATCACACTTCAAATACATAGGCGGTGTAGCTGTTTGTGCGATCAGGTCGTCCTTCAGCTTGATCAGCTCCCTGAGCTTGGGGTACTCTTCGAAACGGTCAGCCAAACCCACATCACGGATGAAGTTCTGCGGCCGCTGCCCTGTGTCTACGAAATGCTGGCAGTAGTCATTGTGTGGGTTCGATGATTGTGTACCCTGAAAACAAATGTGATGCAATTAAATTCTGGCAATACAGGGTAGTTAGGTACCAGCAAATTCTATATTTTGTTAATTTATTGGTATTTAGAGTGTGTACAATGAGTGGGTGAAAGTGAATTCTGTTAAACAGACTAACTACACATATGTTGGCGACTACCAATATTAAAAAAACAGAAAAATTTTCATGAGACTTGAGATATTACGAGTTATAGAAATTGACTAGCTGTGCCCGCGACTTCACCCGCGTGGACTTTAGGGAGATTACCCGGAAATATGGGTATTATGTTTTTCCCGCGGAACCCTCATGCTTTTTCTAAAATTAAAGTAGCCTAAGTTACGCCTTGGAACGTCAGCTATCTGTCAGTGAAAGTCCCATTGAAATCGGTTCAGCCGTTTAGAAGTTTACCTCAAACAAACAGACAGACAGACAGAGACAAAAAAAAAAATTGCGTTTTCGTTATAGGTATTGTATATACTTTCATACGCATTTGGTAAAAAAGTGTTATTTTGATATTACAAACAGACACTCCAATTTTCCTTATTTGTATAGATTTGTTAGCAGTGGTAGCCGAGTGGTCGAACGCACGCCTTGCAAATCAAGGTGTGCAGGTTCAAACCCCGGCTTGCACCTCTGGGTTCCATGTGCGAATCTCATTTACATCCGAGATTACCACTTGCTATGAAACGGTGAAGGAAAACATCGTGAGGAAACCTGCACGTCTGAGGGAACTTGACTAGTTCTCGATAGATGTGTGAAGTCTGCCAACCCGCACCGGGCCAGCGTGGTGGACTATGGCCTGAATCCCCCTCGCATTGAGGGGAGGCCCGTGCCCAGCAGTGGGACGTTAAAAAGGGCTGTAGTAGTAGTAGTATAGATTTGTTAACAAAAAATGTCAAAGCACAAAGTACTTATGTATATATGACTGTCTACAATAGGATTAAGGTGTAATGGCTATTGTTTGGACGATTTGCTATATCTATATACAGGGTGTATCAGAATCAGAAGTCTGAAATAATACTTCAGGTAAATCTACGGTAGCTCATATGTGGATGCTAAGTGAAGACAGTTTTTCCTAACTATCATAGTTTCTGAGTTATAGACCTTTGAATATTTGTCACAGGTATCATGTTGTGGCCTTTGGGTAAATCCATAACAGGGGTTCAGCAGTATTAACTACATGTATATCGGCGACTACCGATATTAAAAAAACAGAACATGAAAATTTTTCATGAGACTCGAGATATTACGAGTTATAGAAATTGATGTCGAAAAAAAGTTGGCAAAAAATTGTAGGATTACGATCAATTTTTTATACCATTCAGTTGTATACCCAATACTGATGCAAACACCAAAGTATTATTTTGGACTTCTGAAACACGCTGTAATTAGAAGCAGTGATGGCTATTTCAGTAGAGAGCTTGTTAACTCAATGGGGACGCAAGCAGCCCACCCGACTCTTAGAGGGAATGCAGGTGTAATGATGTATACTTATAGCCACCTTCAGTAATGATATAGCAAGTAAAATAAACAATTTCTAGTTTAATAGATTGTATGTGGTTTAATAAAGTATAGGGTGCCTAAAGAATCAGGTCATCTATTTAGAACGTACAAATGCATAGAGAAAACATTGTACCATGAGGAACATATACATTTATTCGCATTATTCAAACCTACAAACGTCTAACCTTTAAGAATGTCGAAGAATCAGTGTAAACTAATTCATCAGGATGATCCTTTGAGACTGGCTTTTCATTACCCTCGGGACCAGCGCCCGGCGCCGCTTGTTTCTTCGCAGGGACGTCCGAAGTTGCCCCCAATGCATGTCTGAGCTCACTCACACTTGACACACCAAGCTTAAATATAAAAAAGTACGTAAAAGAAACTTCGAAGCTAACTTTTTATAGGTTATGATGTAACAAAATAATAACAACCGTTTGTGCCAACAATTTCTTGCGCTTCTGTGACCTTTCGCGTAATTCCTTTAGTTTTTCACTCATTTTTCTTGGATTATAACATACTTTTTTGGAAATAATAGCAACGTAAAGGAAAACTGTAAACAAATTCGCGGTGTCAAACGCAAATTGATAGACAAAAACTCGTTCGGAAATACATTATACATGAACAAAAAAACATCTAAACAAGTTTTTCTGGTAATACAGCGAAAGAAAAAATATTAAGTACTCACTTACCTACCGATAAATTTAAACAAAAATAGGCAATTACCAAAAATATATATTTCTCAATATAGTATTGGATACTAAACGAAATTATCTAGTTCAGTAGTGTAAACATTAATTTGATAACCTCCATTACAATCTTCGGTAGTATAGTGGTAAGTATCCCCGCCTGTCACGCGGGAGACCGGGGTTCGATTCCCCGCCGGAGAGATCTTTTTATTTTTATAATTTGGCTTCTGAAAATTATATTCCAATAAATTTCCTATATACACGTTCCAATATTATGTAAATTCTATAATAACTATTCATATCAGCAGATTTTTCTTCTTTGAACCAGCAAGGTAGGATGCCAAGGTTCGATATATGAAAGATGATGGTGACTCAACATAAAACCCAAGGTATTGATATTTATTTAATAGGTAACCATGAGTTCTGATAGTTTTATTTTAAAAATATTGTGTAATGAACCACGAATCGTTCCGAGAATCACTTCATTACGTCATTCATTAGTTGGATTTCGAGTAAGGGGGAAAGGTTTATGAAACTAATTTTGTCACGGACAAGAGATACTATGAATTATCATATTATTCCTGATATAAATCCTATATTAATATTAATCCTGAACCATCTTTTGGAGTCAAGAGTTCTGTGCTTGGAAATAAATGAAAAAAAAACCATTATATTGTAACTCTTTTTATTGTTCTAACAATTAACATTCATATTACTGACGATGAGGAGGCTAAGTAGGTACCTCCCTTATCGACGTATCTTACCCTCTTAAATAGTTACCTACAATTTTACGATAAAAATAAGCATTTCAATTATAAACGTGTTGCTTTCATGCCTTCAGTATTTATGTAGGTACTTAAATTACCTTATGAACGATAATTGGTACGATTTCAACTGATAAAGTAAGTATTTAACTACTAAGTGGATTCATGAATAGATACCTACTTATATCATGAACGTTGATTTATACAGGCTGATTCAGAAGTCCGAAATAATATTTTAGTTACCAACCTACATATACGGTAGCTGATTTGTAAATAGAAGCAAAGTGAAGTCAGACTATACCTATCGTCGTTTCTGAGTTACCAACTATTGATCACAAGTATCATGTTGTTGCTTTATAGCACACAAATAACTAGAGATGAGACGGATAGTGGATTGGCCGGAGCGCCGGATATCCGGTCCTTTATCGCGTTACACGACGCTTTTTGAAGACATCTCGAATCGATCGCAATCTCGACCCATACATATGGTGATCAGTTAATTTGCATCAGTCTGGTATACGAAGCCAAGCGCAGTCGCCTCTTACCAACAAATGAGGATTTCATCACAATTTGCCAATTGTAAATTTTGAGTAATAAACTAAATAATAAAACAAATATTTTTGACGTTTGATTATAAAATAAACGGCGTCCATAACGTATTGTGGTATGAATGGCCTTGTGTAAAATAATATATATTTTTTTAATTTTACTATCCGGTATCCGGCCGGATAGTGAAAACAAGTTCGGATAGGCCGGATACCGGATAGTTACCGGATATCCGTTTCATCTCTACCAATAACCCTGATAAACAGCGGCAGCGTAAACCACATTTAAATTTTCATGCAATATGTGAAATGTAGCATATGAAGGATTTGAGATTCCGTTGTAAGTACCTATAACCGATATTCGTGTAAACAATAAATAATTATTTTGGACTTTTGATACACCCAGTGGACAATTGAAGTATGTTCGGGTCCAGCACCTTTAGCATGGCCGTGTAGACATACATTTTATCTGTATTAACTGTCAGATTTGTCGAGAAAATTACGTAATTTCGAACTTTTGGTACTGGACATGGCTCTGTGTGATGTCATTTTCTCAACAAATCTGACAATTGAAAGAGATAAAACTTATTTCTACGCGGTCATGCTAGGCCTACAGAGAGATGCAGATAAGGCTTTACCGACATAATAAAAGCCAAAAAAATATTTATTTCAAAAATTTTAACTGATACACACGGGCGATTTCATCGCTGAGCCGAGCTATATTGTTCAATAGAACCGTAGTGTTTGTGCACTGGGACTCCGTGACACACATGCCGGTGGCGAAGTCTCGTAGCAGGCCGAGCTTGCAGTGACAGCCGAGGGCACAGCGGCGCGCGCGCACCGCGCACGGCCGCGCGTCGCAGCGAGCCTCGCACCCATAACGGCAGACGTACTCCTCGTTGCTGCTCGGACATCGTTCTAGGGACATGTTCAATACTTTAATATGCTATGCCAACTCTTATTGTCGTAAGCAATGATATTTAAAAGCATAGATACCTACCTAAATGTGTCAAAAATACATCCGAAAAAAATTGGAACGAAATTCGGCACTTATAGGCACCGCGCACTGATGGGGTGTATGGGTGTATGGGTCGCGCGTATGTTTTTTTACCATACCAAAACAAACTGTATTGACTCATAGAAAAAAAATATTCTGCAACTAAATGACAATGAAAGCGTGAGCGAATTTTGACGCGTGGAGGCGTGGCTCGTACGAAAGAAATTCGATCTTTATGTATATTGACACAGAGTTCGTTTTGTTATTGGCAATTTTTTTTACGCGCGAGGGTCGGCGCCCCTGTGTGCTGGAGGCTTAATGCGACTCGCATTGATACTAGTCACCTAGTCTTAGTTAGACGTAGACGTCAAAGTAGCACACAGAATTGGAGATTTGAGACTGTCGAATATCAGGAAAAGCTCCCTCTTTTATTTATTCTCTATAACTCGTTTGGTAGGTACCAAAAGTAACACTTTTCCCGGAAGGTCGTGTACGCTTTGTAAGCAATAATACTCCATCTACTTAAGAGCTTATTTAGTCATTCCCTATTAAGAATCACGCCATAGGTGTTCCTTAAGACCTTCACACTTTGAACAACCATGTTGTAGTGCAATAGTAGATAACTAACTATACAAACGCAAACTAGTTTTCCTAGAACAATAATATTAAACTACGTGGAACCCTGACAATATGGGTGCAGCTAAAGTATTTATTATCGACAGTGTATGAACTTGACTCTGATATGCGCGCGCACATCCATCACGCCCTTATGCCCACGCTCTTGAACTTTAAATAAAAAATACCGCATTTATTTTATGGATTTAACGACTACAAGTCTTTACTTTAACATTTTTAATTAGTTAAATTTGAATATTGGTTTATTGTACATTATTTTGACTCCCAAATTCTGTTGCACAATACGAGTAGAATGCTTTATAAAAATAAATAAGTAAATTATGTGTACCATCTGCAACCTTTATCACAAATACCCAAATACCCATTTTTATAATGGGTATTTATTGAATTTGTCCTTGCTAGTAAGCTTCACCATTTCTTAGCAAATGACAATCTAGGATCTTTCTTTCTTTCTTTCTATGTTTAGTTTGTTATAATTTGTTACAATATAATGTTATGTTTACTTATTTGTATAATATTAGTCTATATTGCGGCAACTTTATGTCATTAATCCGTGGACAACGCCGTGGACTGTACTGTGTTTGGATAACTTTTTGTAATACCATTTGTTATTTTTTATGTACTGTTGTTTGTTGTCTCTAATAAATAATTTAATTTAATTTAATTTAATTTAAAACGAGATGAGCACATGAAATCCAGAAGTGCGAGCCGGTTTGAACCTGCGCACTTTGATTGCACAGTTTGCGTTCGACCACTCGGCTACCACTGCTTTATTTTATAATAGAACTTGCAGACCCAGCCACGCGTTGCTGTGATCTAAGCTATCCTATCTCTCAAGTTGGACCAGACTGCTTACGGTGTGCCAGTTTAATTTAAAATCGGTTAAGTAGTTAAGTAGGAATCCATCGCGGACAAACATCGTGACAGGAGATTTATATATATAAAGAATTGTTTTTGAAGCCGTTAAGTTAATTGTTCTTTTTTCTTGATTTCATGCTTTCAAGTTATATTCTGTTGTCATCATAATAAGCTGACAAAGAGGCCTCTTAGACCTCGAAGCAAAAATACCTACATTAATTAGATAAATAACTTTAAACAAAATATCCGCCCATAAAACAAAAAACTTTAGTCAACTTTCTTGTTTAGTTGTGATACAAAATATTTTATTTTTAAGCAAATAAACATTTACTGAACCAGCGGCGGAACTACTAAACTCAGTTGAATCGTCAAACTCGCATATGCCATTACCCATTTCAAGAGTCAGATATAAGGTAAATAGCTATAAAATTTACCACCCTTGTTGGGTAGCGATCGTAAATTGTATCGCTTTATGTATCCAAATCCGTCCAATCTCCGGGATTATACCACAAAATACGAGGTTTCTTTCTCGAAAGTTACCAAACATTGTTTTTATAAGCAATAAAATTGTAACAATGGATACCAAATTGGTGTATTAAATGGTGACAGGCTGGGATTAAAATAATTCGGTCGACGAAGGTCTCATGTTTTGATCGTAAACTGAATCCGCTGTAAGCATACAAAGTTTGTCATAAGTCCGAAATAATACTTTAACCTGACACAAGGTGGTATTTAGGTGGTATTTTGTAATGCCACCTGAAGGGAAAGTTCTCTTAATACTGTAGATAGAAAATAGTACTCAAAGAAAACATTCCTTTATTTTTGAAAATAAAGAAAACTGCATTCAAAGATTATCAAAAATTCGCTTGCCACACCCGGAAATCGAATCTACTAAAATCTGTAAAAATTACAAACTTGCTATCTACAGTATTAAGAGTAGGTACTTTCCTTTAGGTGGTATTACAAAATTCTACCCTGATATACATTTGAACATGTTTTTAGTTTTTTTTTGTCCAATTTTAAAATCTCCAGTCCTAAGTGAAATTTTCATGGTGTAATTTCAGTATATTGTAGCTGCCTCTTGTAGATGTAGTTTACACTGTTTATTAGAATTACATATGTGCCTTAAGACGACCAATTATCTCCCTACATGTACTGCTTACCTACCAATAGGTACCTACTGTAATTTTTTCAATTTCTTATTTCCTACGAACAGATTGAAACTCGACCTCGACTGTGAAGGCTCTTCAAGAAACTCAGAGGGCCTTTTGTTTAATTTTTATGAAAATTCTTAATGCCATAGAAAAAATATTGATAGCGTACGTGGCAAGCAATCATTCTCTTCCACGCAGTGTCCGCTATGGTGTCTCAGGAGAGGCGGCCGGCAGAGGCAGCCGCTGGTGCAGACGCCGGCGGGACAGGCCGGCGCGGGCTGCTCGCAGCTTGGCTCACACCAGCCGCACGAGAAGTACGCCTCGTCCGGGGCACACTCCTCGACAGTCAGGGAATGCACCGAGCCGAGGCTCACCTCCGCTGCTAGGTAAACCAAACCCTCACTTCTTAATAAATAGAGGAGCACGTTGGCTGCTAGGACAGTTTTCATGTACTCGTAAACTGCAGCCAGATTGATAAGGCCCAGTGGGAGTATTTTTAATGACGAGTACCGAGTGCAATAGCACAATTTCGATGCTTGCATAGGCAGGAAGATACTCACAAGGCTTTTAAAACCTAGTGTAGCAGCTACCGTGTTTACAAACTGCACTTATTTGCTGACCTTATTTTGGTGCCAATGTACACCCCTAGAGCTACTTATATCACTAGCTGATCCTCGTGCGATTAAGACGCAGACGGCAGCATACCCTTACAGTACAGCCATCGTAAGTATTAAAGCTATTGGAGATAAATCAAGGTATCTCTCTGCATTTACATAACTATTAAATTACTGTGACAAAATCCACGCGACGTCGCCTCGTCATGAACAAAACACGCTCACGTCATCGATGTCATTTCGTTGAAAAATGTACTTCATATACCTATGTGTTAATACAGTTCGTTTTGGTATGTACAAAATCGTTTATGGTTACAATTGCATCTAGGAAATTGAACTTGCCTATGAAGAAGGACATTCAGAGTCCTTAAGAAAGCTCAACCGGCGAGTTTTTATTCCCTGTAAGCTCCTAAATCAGATGTGCCATTATTGACATGCAATGTAGATGCAAGTTTTGGGAATTGAACCCAAGACCTCAATATTAGCAAGACGTCTATGATTAAGATTGTGATCAGACTAAGTGTCCCAAATTAATAAAAAAGTTATACCTCATATGCAGAGGATTTGTATAACATTTTTGGTGAGATTGGTGAACTAATGTGTCTAAATTTCCACAAATATGGGGGTTAGTTATGGAAATATAACCTACGTACTTTCCGTACGTGTATCTTATACCTACATAGTTATTTCTATCAAAATAATATTTACGTTTTTAGAAAGGAAAATAGGTTTTTTTATGAGATAGGGAGGAAAACGAGCAGACGTTTCACCTGATGGTAAGTGATCGACCCCTGCAACACCAGGGGCATTGCAAGTGCGTTGCCGGCCTTTAAGGAATGAGTAGGTTCGTTTCTTGAAGATACCTTTGTCGCATCGGTCCGGAAACACCGCTGCAGGAAGTTCATTCCACAATTTGGTGGTGCGAGGAAGGTATGGTAAAGTAGAAGAACTTAGAAATATTGATTTACAATTTATTAATATTATATACCTAAATAAATATATTAAAACTAATTCACAAAAACCCTATTTACCTTTAGGGCAGTCGTTTAATCTGACACATTTTCCGTCTGGAGCCTTGACATAACCGTCCTCGCAGAAGCACCCCCTCTTGCAGGAGTTTGGGCATTTCGGCTTTGGGTTACTACAAGTCTTCTCGCATGTCTCACAGGGCTTATAAACTTGGTGTTCGTTGCAGGTCAAATGATAAGCCATAGGGTATACCACTGGAAGTAATAATCCCACTAAAATACTAACTAAATTACTGTTTTATTGGTCTAAATTGTTTATAGGTAAATAATTTCTAGTTGTACATTTTGCTATAGGAAAATAACAAAAGTTTAATATGGCCCTTTAGCAATTCCTCTTGTTGATTTGTTAAATCATGATATTAAATATGAATCCGCTGTGGGTTGCGCAAATGCTTGATCGTTTAAAGATAATGAGCGGAATCGCTACGGTTCTGATAAAACATCAGGAAATGTATAATATTATATGTTTAATGTCGTTCAAGAGGAATTTCTCTCTGGCCATTTTAGACTTCTTTATCTTTCAATCAAGTTAAGTAATTGAAAAATAAACGATAGGTAATTTGCATAGTATAAGTAAACTATATTAATTAGGGCTTAATTAATTAGATAGTAAGTAGAATATAGAAAATAAACTATAGACCTCGTAGCTCCATTACTTAAATACATAAAATTATTTTAATGCAGAATTATAAGTGTAGATAAACGTTCAAAAATACTTCATCGCAGCTTCAATTATTGTAGGTCTTGGTTTGTCATTTTTTTTTAATATTTTCATTTGGCTACAATATTTTTTATCTATTATGATTTACCAGAGAATTATTTTAAGATTTTGTTATCGAAATTGCAAAGGAATAAATTTGTAGGTAGGTAATATTAGAAAGAACAAATATAGATCTTAATGAGTACTATTAAGTGAAAAAATGAAATCCAAACAGTTACAAAAAAATACATAACAGGTGCAAAACATAAGACAAAGGTTTTATTTCGATGATCAGAAGAGAGACAGCGATAGTTTTCATTGTGCTAATTACCAACTATGATATTGTCTGAAAACAAAAAAAAAAATGTTAGATGTGTGGATTCTATTATACCTACACAAACTAAGACTATACTATTTTTGATTGCACAAAAAGTGTTGCTATCTTGCTTATATATAAAGACAATGAAAAAGACAGCAATACACTTTGGTGGCAACAGAATCATGGATCATGAGAAAAAGGAAAAAAATCGTTATGACCTTTCCGTTCGATTTAGAAATTCACATAAATCTACAATTTATTATATTATGTTTACTATGAATTGTTCAGATCAGAATATAATATCAGATAATATAATAACAGACTATATATAAGTAACTGTAAAAAAAACTATTTGTGAATATGACGAGAATTATAAATAGTAAACAGAATAAAACATGAGTGATATGACGGTTTTTTTAAACTAATAGATATCCGTCTTTAGAGATTTTAAAGATGTTCTTCCTGATTAAAAGATTTATTAAATTCCTTCAAATTTGAGACTAAAACCAATAGGAATTAAATCGCTGTTGTGTCCTCGTCCTCAGACCAGTCGGAAGCAAGTCAAGATCACTAAGATAGCCTATTTTATGCGCAATGTTATGAATCCAAATATTATTATTTGCTGCTTGACTGCAGTTTGCTTTATGGGTTGGAGTATTGTGCTTCGCTGGTAGAATCTGACTATTTGGAACTGATTTATTGGCCTACATGAATAAAAAAAACCTGTCAAGTGCGATTTGGACTCGTTTTCCGAGGATTTCGTATGTACATAGTGCGTCCATCACGGGAATCGAGTCTTGAAGGGTTAACCTCAAATATAGTGTTTTCGGATTTTCCCTGCTATATACATTTGTTCTTGCCAAATTACATGATTCTAGGGCAATGGGAAATCCCCTATTGGTTTTGATTCCCCTACGAGTGTCCAAATATGCAGCATAAATGGCCAGATCTTTTGATTGCGAACTAAGAAGTTTGTTATTGTCAATTTCCAAGGGATTGCAGACCAGAATATCAAATAGATATTAATTTTAAGTTGATACCTTTATGCGTTTCTGAGGAAAAGGTTGACAATGAAGTGACCTTCTAAGGATTATTTTTATCTATTTGAGGAACAGATAAAATAATTGATTATGAATTGATTTAGTAAAGACTAGCTGCATTAGTTACTCACGATTGGAACACTTCTCCGGTTTCACACATTTGTCGTCCTTATCTCTCAAGAGTCCATCTTTACAGAAACAGCCTCTGTTACACTGGGCCGGACACACCGGATTCGGGTCCGAGCAGCTCCTGTTGCAGGGCTCGCAAAACCTGTACTCCTCGTTTTCGGGGCAATCGCCATTGTTTGCGCGTGGTTCTGTTGTGTCTTGCTTGTATGCTGACACTGAAAGAAATAGAACCAGTGCCGGATTAAGGTAACTTTATGCTCTAAGCAATGTTTCCCTGTGACCCTACCCCCCTATCCTTAAGTGAACTTCAAAGAATTAATGGGAAAAAAAATGTGAATACGTATCGTAGGTACAACATGTATGTGTTGTTCTTTCTGCCCTTATCCAATGCTAGGTGGGGTCGGCACAACAATTGGAATTGCTTTAACTTTCGTGTGCCGGTTTTTTTTCTCGGTCGTCTCTGGTGCCCCCCTAGACGGAATGCCCTAAGCAATTGCATAAATAACCCTTAGGCTAATCCAGGACTGAATAGAACACTATTCACTCTACACCTTATTCACACGTGTAGAGATAGAGACTAATGGCCAATGGGGCGATCCCAGTGACATCCAGACAAAGGCCAATTCCGAAATAGCCATTGCCCAAAATTTGCCTCTAGCAGGAATCGAACTCGCGACCACCTGGTCCAGTGTGCCAAGTGGCCTACTCTCAAACTACTGGACCAAGCCTTCGTCTGCAAGTAAATAGTTCATAGATATTTTATACATTAAGTAGATAGATAGATAACTCTTTATTGTTCCACCGCAAAAGCATTAATATTACACAGTGTCACAATGGGCGGCCTTATCACTAAAGGGATCTCTACCAGGCAACCTTAGGATGGAGAGGAAAGTAGTTAAGTAGTTAGGTTTCTAAAAGTCAATACAGTACAGAATACAGTAATTGGTTCTGGTAATGTAGACCTAGATCTAATTTCCTTGTACTAACTTATTCGAGGGCAATCAGCAAGCTTTACGCAGTGTCCCGTCGCGTTCCTGACTTGGCCCTCCTCGCAATAGCAGCCCATCCGACACACAGCCTTGCAGTCCGGAGCTGGATCCGCACACGTCTTCGGACACCCGCACATTAGTAGCCTCTCGTTAGGCCGGCATAATGATGCTACTTGAGCTGAAAACAATGCAACTTGAATTGAAAAATCGGTCTTGTCAAATTTGATTATGACTTTTATTTGTTGGTACTGCGCCCTCCACAGATTGCCGTCACTATTCCATTAGAAACCAAACAATATGAACGGTTTTCAGTACATTTTGTCATATTATTTTCACGGAAGGCGATTGAAAGTTGTTTGCAATAGAATTACGTAATCAACCTGATGTTAACACGAGGCAAACTTAAACTATTTTCCTATACGTTATTGTATTCGTGTGAATGATTAACAAATACTGACACGGTTCCCATACGGTTCTTCGAACGTCATTGTTCGCTCCGCTGAGCGTCAAGTTGTCAATCATTGGAACAGACAGACAGACAATCAATCTGTTTGGTAAACACCAGACCGGTAGAGTAGTTACGTGGTGAAACTTTCATTTATATTGATTGACTAGCTTCTAACCGATTCGATTGTTCAATAACGTTATTCTAATGAATAAACAATAATACTGTAAAGTTTCATCAAAATCCGTTTAGTAGTTTTTGCGTAAATGAGGAACAAACATACATCAATCCTCACAAACTTGATTTGAGATGCAATTTTAATGGAATGAGATGAGGAATGGCTGCACCTGTGATTTATTTATTTATTTTATTTATTTATTTGGCTCACAAAACAAGTTACAATCACATTATTATAACTTAAACATACTAAGACATAGGCCCAGATTGTAACTCTAAATATGTGTGCACATAATACACCATGTTCAGAAGTTGTGCATTAGCTGATACAATAACTTAAAATCTAAATCCTAAAGGTAAGTGATAAGTGAAGTGTGAATTCTAGGCTGGACTAAATCTAATTCCCGGGTATTCTGCCAACGGGAAGTAATTAATAGCATTAGCTATGTTTACATCTATACAAATAAATAAAATTGGAGTGTCTGTTTGTAATATCAAAATAACACTTTTTTACCAAATGCGTATGAAAGTATATACGATACCTATAACGAAAACGCAATTTTAATTTTTTTAGTCTGTCTGTCTGTTTGTTTGGGGGTAATCTTCTAAACGGCTGAACCGATTTCAATGGGACTTTCACTGACAGATAGCTGACGTTCCAAGGCGTAACTTAGGCTACTTTAATTTTAAAAAAAGCATTAGGGTTCCGCGGGAAAAACATAATACCCATATTTCCGGGTAATCTCCCTAAAGTCCACGCGGGTGAAGTCGCGGGCACAGCTAGTTATAAATATAATGGTTGATGTTTGGCTTAGGACTCCCACTTAATTAAAATCACCAAAATTGTTACAAAACGAGTTACTGTGAAACCGAAACTAGGCGTTGCCTTCGGGCGGCCGTATGGGTTCCTGTTTTACAATTATTTGGGAAGTGAATTAAATAATAATTTATAATGTGTATTTATAGAATTGGTTCCTGCTATTAACTCCTTGACACTAGCAGAGTATCTGATAATTTGCGTGCAGCAATTTCTCATCTATTATATCTATCATTCCATTACATTTCCCCATTGTTTTTTTTTTTTTTTTACGATATGAGTGAAATGCTGAAATTTAATGGAATAAGATGAGGAATGGCTTCACCTGCGACTAGCGCGGGTATTTCGCCAATGTCAAGTAATTAATAGCAAGGACAAATTCAATAAATACACATTATAAATAAAAATGGATAATGACAGTGATAAAGATGGCGGATGAATCTATTATATTATTGTGAAATGAGATTATGAAATAAAATAAAAATTGATTTCCCCCATTGTTTTAATGTACGACTAAAAATCGTTGTCAAAGAAGTCGTCAACGAATCTTAAGGGACACAGACTGTATAAAATGGAGAACTTTTTTATTTTTTTAACTTAGCTATAATAAATTGAAATAAAACTATTTTACGGATTTTATCGCGTTTATTTACTATTTTATTTTCCCGACGTTTCGGCTGCTTTACAGCAACCATGGTCACGGGGGGACCATGGTTGCTGTAAACGGTTGACCATTATTTCAATGTATAGTATTCGCGTAAATATGAGAAAACAATAAATTAACTATAATAAGTCAGTTAATGTTGCATTTAAACCCAAACTGGTAACTGTGTAATCATTGCATTGTGTATCTTTAAATATGTTCAAACAGGTTATCAAGGAAGCGAAAGTGTTTAAAGATAACAATTTATAGCGCCCTGACATGAAGTAATGTTCCTTGTACTGTACGTAGGTACATAGGGTGCCATTTGAGGAGACATTTTTCCACAATCCATACTTTGAATAAAAAAAGATGGCTTAATTAGACGTTATTTCTTATGTTATGGTAGAAAGATATGAACAAATAATCCTTATATAAAAACAATGTCATCAAAAATTTTGATAGTGTGCTATGTCCAATTTCTAGATGTTATTGACTTTCAGGTCTAAGTAGGTCAGATTCTCTATGATACTAAGTGGCCGCGGCTAATGAGTATATTTTTAGTGTAATTTTTTTAAAGTTTTCTTCTCATTTAACATAACACAGGATGTATAGGACGTCCGTAATCATATTTAAGGTACATATACCGTGGCATATATAATATCTTGGGAAGGCAGAGTAGGTATACCATATTTATAAACCTTTGAATATATGTGACAAGTATCGCGTTTTGGCCATAAGACACACAGATAACCTAAACAATGTAAAATACATCTACGATTGGCGACATCAATACATCATCACGCCTTTATTCCCCGAAGGGGTAGGCAGAGGTGCACTGTAGTGCGCCCACACTTCGCCGATGTATTTTGGTCCCAATGTAATAGGGGGCGAGCCTATTGCCATTATACCGGGCACATTCCCCCTCAGAACGAGTGAGATTTGGGCCATAGTCCACCACGCTAGCCCAGTGCGGGTTGGTGAACTTCACACGCCTTTCTATAGACGTGCAGATTTCCTCACGATGTTTTCCTTCTCCGTTCAGCAAGTGGTAATCATTGTTGAAAATGACATTCGCACATGAAAATTATCTCAGAGGTGCGGGCCTGGGGAATATTCACGAAAAATACATACAAATTATTGATAGGATTCGAGATATTACAAGTCTTAGAGAAAAAGACGTCGAAAAAAAAGTTCACGAAACATGTTCGAATTGCGATGAAATTTTTTATACCATGCAAACGTTAAAGTATTATTTCGGACGTCTGAAACCCTGTATAATTAATAACTGTATCTAGAAGATCGTTATATAGATTTCAAAGACGTGTGATCTTAGTCTAACCGCTATTGGTCAGTGGAGTGAACTGGCCTGGATCACAACACTGAGGGGAGAAAGTGCCTAATAAATGGGACGTGAACTACCTCACTATGCCAGTAAGCTTCCTAAACGAAATGCTTTAAGTTCACTTGCTTTCTAATATTACACTGTTTAAAGCCACTGACAGACTGAGGCGTCAAACGCGCGCGTCAATACGAACGTCAAATCGAAACATCGACGATGAAATTTTTGTGGCCGCGATGATAAGTCAAAATTCGCTATGAATGACATCTCGTTGACGGATGAGCATTGTCTAAGTCAATACCGGCTGTATTACCTTACCTGCCTTGTAGCAATGCTTCTTTTTTACGAAATGAGTGAAATGATGATATTTAATGGAATAAGATGAGGAATGGCTCCACCTGCGTTTAGCGGGTATTTCAGCCAGTGTCAAGTGTAATTAATAGCAAGGGCAAATTCAATAAATACACATTATAAATAAAAATAGATGAGGACAATAGATGGATAGATTAACGACAAAACCTGTTAAAAATTTACAGTTACTATTCAAAATCAAAATCAATATTTTTTATTCGTGTAGGCCAAAAAGCACTTACAAATAGTCAGATTCTACCACCGGTTCGGAGAATGCTGCTTCCACTGAGAAGAGCCGGTAAGAAACTCAATGGTTACTCTTTTCAAAATGATAATTTCGAGTAATACATTCTCAGGAGCAGCAATGCCTTGAGAGCAGACAGCACCTTTGCCACAATACTAGAGAAGAATTATACTCACGGCAGTCTAATATTAAATACAAATATCGTCTTTACGCTTAGGAAGCTAGTACAGTAAGGTGCGTGTACTCCCATTTACAATGAAGGGATTATTCTAAACCACAGATGGTTATAGAAATATTTGCTTTGGTATGATGCCTTCAACGCAGTATGGGAGAGAAGATGGTAAGTCATTATTGATACAACAATAGGTACTTTATGAGGTGGTGGTAGGGTCCCAATTCGTTTTTCTTATTTTACATTTATTCGTTTACAATATACATAATTACATAATACAATTTGCTTAATTATACAGTAGCTTATATGTGGATCCTTAGTGAAAACAATTTATAGGTACCTATCGTAGTTTCTGAGTTATAGACCTTTGAATATTTGTCACAGGTATCATGTTCGGGCCTTTGGGTACATCCATAACCCTATTCAGCAATGTAAACTACTCATTTGACATATTATGAGGGACGGCAACCAATATTCACAAAACAGAACATGCAAATTTTACATAGGTTCGATATATTGACGGTAAAAAAAAGCTAGAAAACCATAGTCGAATTTCAATTAAATTTGTATAGCATGCCGTTGTATACCGGATTCTGATGATAATGTCAAGGTATTATTTCGGACTTCTGAATCATCCTGTATATTATAAGAGTTATAAGTATTAGTATACCCAGCAGTGGTAGCCGAGTGGTCGAACGCACGCCTTGCAAATCAAAGTGTGCAGCTTCGAACCCCGGCTCGCACCTCTGGGATTTATGTGCGAATCTCATTTTCATCCGAGATTATCACTTGCTATGAAACGGTGAAGGAAAACATCGTGAGGAAACTGCACGTCTGGGGGAACTTGTCTAGTTCTCGATAGATGTGTGAAGTCTGCCAACTCGCACTGGGCCAGCGTGGTGAACTATGGCCTGAATCCCCCTCGCATTGAGGGGAGGCCCGTGCCCAGCAGTGGGACGTTAAAAGGCTGTAATAGTAGTAGTAGTATACCCATATTTAAACACATCGTATTTATGTCTAAGTATGGTTTGTTAAAACGGATCTAGAGATCTGGGTAAAGGTCTTACGGATGGGAAATCCCCAGTTATGTTGCAACTAAATATGACATCAACTCAGGTACCTACCTACTTATCTTAGTATCATCGGAATAATATAATAATCATAACTCGGTACCTGCATTAGATGTTATTCGTTTAGTTAACGCAACGGTGTTATGTCCCCAAACGAACTAGGGCGTCAAGAGGCGCGTTAAAAAATTACAATACTAAAACATAGTACCTATTGACTCATGGAAAAGGCTCATTCATCAAAGAAATGTCATTGACAGCGCGAGCGAATTTAAACGCTTGTTCTCGTGACCTTTTCCACGGAAATTCAATCTATACCAATATTATGAAGAGGAAATATGTATTTTAGTTTTTTTGTAAGTAACGAATTTACTTAAAAACCACGGGGCCGATTTCAAAAATTATTTTGCCGTTCGAAAGCTATATTATCACTGAGTAACATAGGCTATATTAGAAATAACACTAGTGGCCCGTCCCGGCTTCGCACGGGTTTATAATATATCCTATGTTACTCAGTGATAATGTAGCTTTCTACTGTTAGAAACTGTTAAACTGACTGTTTTGCTGTCAAAAAATAATTTTTGAAATCGGTCCAGTAGTTTTTAAGTCAATTCGTTACATACAAAAATAAAAATCTTTCCTCCTTATAATATTAGTACAGACAGTTATTTTTGGTATTGGCAAAAATATTTACGCGCGCCTCTTGACGTCCCAGTATGCTCAGGGCTTTACGACCATCGAAATATTTTAAAACATTTGAAAATCCGGAAATATGTTTGGATTATCGTTTTTCCGGTTATTGTATTGCTCGTGTGAATCTCAGCCTTATAATAAGGTGTACTGTGAGTTTGCGCTGACCATAGCTTTTATACTTTAGATCATACTCGCAGACAATCTAGGTTCGATTCCCGATTTGGGCACGATCAAAACAAGTCGAAAACGAGTTCAAAACTATTCTTCTATAATATAAACGCGAAAGGAAACCTTTTTTTTCAATAATTATAACTATGTCATTATTTTAAACTATTCTTGTATACCTACTTACTGGTATATATTATATATATTATATAGAGCATATTTTTTTTTGTATGGTTTTTTTATGGGACGTATATACTACATTTCGCACGGGGTTCAAAGTATTAACGCAATTAATTAAAATCTTTACTATTCCTTATTAGTTTCATAAGCTATGAATTTGACACAAAAATCTAGTAACGAATAGATTTAAAAAAATAGACATTGTGTAGAACATTTCTGCTTGTCCATACGTGGATGTATGCGTGATGATATTGATTAAGTATATAAAAATTACGTACCCAAAGCTCCGGTCGCGATCATAACAGCGAATATACTGACTAATAGTGCTTTCCCTTCCATCTTACGCGGCTGTCTCCTACACACTGGCTGGCTGGCAGACCGCCGGCCTATATCTATCCATGTAGACACAATCATACCTGTTCACATGCCGAGGTCGCCACTGACGTTGTATCGAGCAAAGAATTCGGAGGCTACCGTAGAAGTAGCGCTCCATAACACGTATGACGTACACGTTTCAAGACGTCACTGGTGATAACCACAGGGTAGATTCATCCGCAATCTTTATCACATTAAGCATTTTTATTTTATAACTAGCTTCTACCCATGACTTCGTCCGAGCAGATTTCGATTATTCAATCAATAGCCTATGTTATTCTGATGTATAAACAATAATACTGTAAAGTTTCAGCAAAATCTCCAGCAGTTTTTGCGTGAAATAGTAACAAACATTAATCCCTCCTAACATACTTTCACATTTATAATCTTAGTGGGATAGGAAGAAGGATAGTTCATGTCATCATTTGCCTTACCTTGTCCCATTATTTGGGGTCGGCGCAGTATGTCTTTTTCGTCCATTCATCTCGCTTTTCCGTCATACTGACATCCACTCCGATCTCATTCATATCGCCCTTTATACAGTCCATCATCAAGGATAGTTCATGTGTATTTATTAAATTTGCTCGGGCTGGTAATTACTTGACACTGGCTGAAATACCCGCTAAACGCAGGTGGAGCCATTCCTCATCTTATTTCATTAATTTCGTAAAATAAATACGTCTCCATCTATTTAAAGGCTCATATAATAAGAGTTTATTTTTGCGTAATGAAATAGTTCCATTTATTGCCACCTGAACTTCTGAAGTTTGTTGTGTTACATTGATAAGATGTACTTATTAGATAGAGGGTTCGTAATAAAATAACAATTAAATTAATTCATTAGATGTTTTATTCAAACAAAATACGGATAGGTAATTACTATAGGCTTCCGCTGTTAATGTGTGCTGATAATCGCTTAGGGTGTCTACTATAAATGGAAAAAAGCCTGACATTTCCCTGACCATTGCTTAAGTTCCTCGAACAATAATATCATTTCGGAAGAAATAAAGGATTTTTTTCTCATTTTAAACAAGATCAAGGAAATTCACAAGGAATCAATCAAACTCAAGAATAAAATTGAGATTATAACTAGCGCAAATATGGAAATAATAGGCCTCCTCCTAGAAATTAAACAAAAACATCAGATATTCTCTAACTGTTCGACTGACTTGGCATTTTTCTCTGACTGAATACCTGACTACCTTTTGCTTTCCTGACTTATTTTTACTTTACGGGGGCGAGTGTATGCATACATATCGTTTTAGTTAAATAAATACCAAGCGCTTTCCCCTTATTGCGAGATGAATTTTTGACTTAGTCCACCACGGTGTTTAGCGTAGGTACAATATGTATGTGTTGTTCCTTCTGCCCTTATCCCATGCTAGGTGGGGTCGACACAACATGATTTCACATGTTGTCGTAAGATTTTGAAATTGTTTTAACTTTCGTGTGCCCGTTTTTTTTCGGTCATCTCTGATGCCCCCCTAGACGGTATGCCCTAAGCAATTGCTTAAATAGCCCTTAGGCTAATCCAGGACTGGGTGACTCTGTGTAGGAACACTACATAACTTACGTGAAGTAAGATTCGCTGGGAAGTTTGATTCAGGATCGAAGGTATCTTCAATGAAGCTATTCTCTGCTTAATAAATAAAAATACATTTATATTCATTCAAAATGCTATATTTCATAGTATTCAGTTGCTATTACAAAATTAAGTCGATATATAAAAACGACTTCCGATCACGCACACGACTTTAAGTACTTCTGAATCTAATATTACAAGTCCAAGTTTCAAACTTTTATCAGAGACAAGTTGAGCGATATGTTGCCCCACTTGTCGTTCGACTACACGTGGTAACACAAAAAAAATAGCAACACATTGCTGTCGATTATTTTGTATACAAATCACAACTAAACTAACTATATTTGATAAATAAAGGTATTACCATCTCGCTCAAACGTTAAGAATATGACAAGGATGTCAATACACTTAGTTTAGTTTAGTTTTGTCCGTTGCCAACGAAATCGACACCAATTTTAAGTAAAGGCACAAATAATTTAAGTACCTAACACGTTAAATGATTCTTAAACGCTATGTAAATGTAACTTACATTTAAAATATACACACAGCTACGTTTTAAATGATATTATTTATTTATAATATATAAGTATTTGGGGGAAAATAGTGCATAATATTTGAAAATTACTTTGTGGCTGTAAAATTTCCCATTTATATATTTATACCTTGATAGGCTAGAACAGGAATCGTTTTGTAAATATATAGGTAAATTTATATATAGGCCTTTTCCTTGCTCAAAGAGTGTCTCCAGCCATTAAGCGAGGGAATGCAGCCTGCGTCTTGGGCCAACTTTTTTACATATTTCATATTGTTTTCTTATTAATTTTATCCCCATTTTAATTTTACTATGAGTACTGACATTATTTAATTATTATTTCAAACATTTATGTTTTTACAAAATTTAATATCGTTAAAATTAGTAGAAATATTTCTTTTTTTTTTACAAAAATACACGATTCCAATATGTATTATTAAATATTATGCAGTATTCTCTCGATACCTCAATATTGAACTAAATGTAAACGAAATAAAATCCATTACACGTACATAAAAATTACCTTCATACATAAAAGTTGTATACATTTCATTTAATGTACATTATACCCATAACCTTTAATAGCCAGCTAAAATATTTTTGGCACACTACTAAACAACTAAAACCGGGTCGATACACAATACTTAAGACCTATGTACACTGTATAGGAACGAATGTATGAACTAATTGTGTACTTTATATAATATGTACATTGTATTTACACCATTTCAAATATTTACCCAAAAAAGGGTCGGGTAATATTCGCTGACTGTGTCCTTTCCATCTTTTCTAAGGTACCTCCCACACTTATATATAAGGAACTTATTTTACAGAGGTTTTTTTTAAGAACACAATTGCTTTGCAACACTATTACAGTAAGGATAAATGTCTCTACAAAATAGTAAAAATGCAAGGAGAGCAATAGGCAGTAAACAGAACAGACGAAATATATGCAACCAGCTACATTTATTCTGTACCGGTAAAATCAGCATGAAAAAGATTCGGTAAAAAAAAATACCAAGGTAAATTTACCTTTACAGGTAATTTAAAAATGTTTAATGAACAATTGATTATATCCCTAGTTTACTGTAAATCTTATGACATTTTTTTCTGTTTGTTAATACCCAATCAAATTTGAAATTAATAAGAGAATCATTGGAATAAAATTAATTGGCCCTTCTCACATATTGGAGCCAACATCACAAACACTGGCCAATGCGGTTCTGTCGATGCTGGCGTATTCCTTGCCAGACCGCGGTCTGGCCACGTGGCGGTCTGCCGAGACGTCGCAAGAGCTGAAGGACGACACCGACAGCGACTCCATGTAGTCTGAAGTGTCAGACGCGCCGCTGGAGGTGGACTTGTTAGTCATATGACTATGACGGGCGGTGACGTCAGAATCCACTGGAAAAAATAGATAAGTTAATATCTATTCAAAAAAAATGAAGTATCTGATTGCCATACCCAAAATAGCACCTTTTTACTAAATGCATATGAAAGCATATAATCTATATACGAAGTAATAAAAAAAAAGTCTATCCGTTTGTTCCGGGGTAAGCTCCCAAACGGCTAAACGGATTCTGAAAGGACTTTTACGGCAGATAGCGGATGTTTCAAAAAGTAACTTGGCTACTTTGATTTCAGAAAAGTAATTAGGGTACCGCCGTAAAATAAACCTTTTCCTTTCGGGTAATCTCAGAAACGGCAAAAGCGATATCGACGGGACTTTCACTAGCAGATAGCTGATGTTAAAAGGAGTAACTTAAGCAAGTTTAATTTTATATTATAATTAAGCTTCCTAAATTCCGCGCGTACGTAGTCCAGCTGTATTATAGTTAAGCCATAAAATCAGGATTCTCACCATTTTTCTTCTTCCGTCTTGTCAGTGTGTCCACATCGCAGGAGTTGGACTTCGTCAGCGTAGCGACCTCCTCGAACTGGAACGTCAAGTTCTTCAGAGGATCCGACGAATTTGACTTCAAAAACGCATGAACAGGCGTCAAAGACGATCTGACATGCTTATTTTTCAAATGCTTCCTAATGGACTTTGAACTAGTTATGGGCATTTCAAACTCATTGAAATCACCCCTATGGTGTTTCAAGGACCCGGTCGACACCCCAGAATCGTTAGAACTGGACGAATCTCTGTTCTTGTCCGATTTGCTTGGCACGCTTGCGGAGCGTCTGATTTTCACTGCATCTCTGAATTTGGTGACTAGCAAACTCTCTGTTTTTGATTCTGGAACCTTGAATCTGTCTTTTGGCTCCACAATTTCAAGGCTTATCTGTGTGTCGTTGATTCTATCATTTTTCGTCGCTTTTCTCAGGACTGTTGGTGTGAAACATTGTGAGACTCCGTATTCGTCGTCGCGTCGTTTTGTGAAGTCAGCGGAACTCGATCGCCTAGTGCTCAAAGTGGTATCTGTCTCAGAATGCGTTGGATCTGATACATGACTGATCCTACTTATGTTATCCGAATAATGTTTACCGTTGCTCGATATACTAATTTCCAGTGGTTCCATGTGAATATAGCTCGTATTATCATTGCAGTAGTCTGTCGATGGATGGACAGTGTTTGTTGTTCCGGTGGATATGTCATCATCATGTTCAGGTATGTCTTCGAGAGCGTCCAACTCCTCCTGACTGAAGCCGGCGCTTCGCAGTATCTGCAAGGAATTCTCGAACTTCTCCAAAGTAGTAAGGTCTATATTTGCGTAATTCGCTAGATCTATCTCTGGTATTGGCATCTTGACTATTGGTGTTACGTTGACGTAGTTTGTATGTGTTTCGTTGGGTTCCTCGTTATTGTTAGTTGTGTCGTCTATGTGTGTGTCGTCTGTGTTTTTGGTTTCGGTTGTGTGAGTGCAGCTACAAGGCTGACCGTTAAGCAGGCATTTTAGTTTCTTTGGTGTGTCGTATAAGCTTGCAGCATCTGTTTTGTTGTCTACTGGGTGTTCCTGTAACAATTACAATAATACATCATCATCATCACGCCTGTTTTCCCCGAAGGAGTAGGCAGAGGTGCACTGTAGTGCGCCCGCATTTCGCCGATGTACTTTGGTCCCAATGTAATAGGGGGCGAGCCTATTGCCATTATACCGGGCACATTCCCTCTCAATACGAGGACGATTTGGGCCATAGTCCACTACGCTGGCCCAGTGCGGGTTGGTGAACTTCACACGTCTTTCTATTGACGTGCAGATTTCCTCACGATGTTTTCTTTTACCGTTCAGCAAGTGGTAATCATTGTTGAAAATGACATTTGCACATGAAAATTATCACAAGGTGGGCGTTCTTGTCCCCGAGGCTACCACTGCTAACTTGTATTAAAGTCCATCTTTCAAAAACAACAGTGTTGTAAAATTTATTGCATTATGGCTAATTTTATGTACGCCTTCGTATGCAGCTAAGTATCCGCAATTAAGAAATAATAAATGAGGTCGCTTTAAAATCCCTACAAATTAAATATTACCGTAGTTATAACGTTTTGAGGATAGTCATTGATGCTATTTTATAAACTGCAACTTAACAATATTGGACGGCATTAAAACTATTGCCATCTTGCTCATATGATACGGCAGTAACAAGGATAATACGCTTAGTTTAGTAGTAGACACCGTTACCATTGTTTTCTGGCTCTTTATACGTAACTCACAACCTGCACGTCAGCTTAGGTCTGTGGCATTTTCCCCTACATCAATTGCCCCCTATCGCGTTTGCACCCGTCTCATTTGCCCCCGATTCCAATAACCCTTACGTTTATTGGTTTAATATGAATCGGAGACGGTCTTACCTGTATTAAGGGCATTGGTGTCTTTGGCACATCATAATTCTCATAAGGCCCGCTGAACGTCTTCTTCCTGCAACAGCATGGCTTCTGTTGCCAGCACTGGCAGTTTGCGCCAGTCTTGGCTGGCACTGTCGGCGTGCAGCATGCCACCGGACTGGCACGCTTGGAGTCGAAGCTCTTGTCCAGTTGGCAGCTCCTTGGCACGCTATACTCCGAGGCGCTTCCGCTCGATCGTGAGTAGATGGAGACTCGATCGGAATCTGATCGTTTCTCCATTATGTTGTCCATTGTCCAGACAGGGGAGAGGACGGAACCAGGCGTACCCATTGTTGAAGATCTGAAAGGTTTTATTAATAGTTTAAAGTCAGTGTCTGGATTAACAACCTTTTTGATATACAAATAATTGTAATACAAGAAAGTAAATCAAGTTTATAAACATAATAAAAATCATTACGCCTGTCATCCCTGGAGATGTAGACAGAGGTGCACTGTAGTACACTCACACTTCGCCGATTTATTTTACGAGCCCATTTCCAATATACCCCCCTCAATACGAGAGACATGTCGTCCGTAGGTACTTCACAACGCTGTCTCAGAGCGGGTCGGTGAAGTTCACAAGGCAACCTTGCTTCACGATGTTTGCCTTCCCCGTTCAGCGAGTGGTAATCATAATTGAAAATTACATTCACCCCTCATCACGCCTATAGTCCTCAATGGGGCAGGCAGAGGTGGACCAGTGCACCTTACCACCTTACCGATTTATTTTGGTATCAATGCAATAGAGAGCGAATAGGGGGCGATAAGCGTGTTTATAATTACCTAGTTAGATGACTAATCTTGCCAATGCAGCTTGAGCACCTTGGCAGCGAGGTGGGTCTGCGGAACTTGTCCTCGCTGCCGTCCAGACTGGCGTCCAGGTCGGACAAGCAGTGCATGGTCTGGCTGGCGGGTGCTGCCCACGACGGAGACACTGACCTCATGGACGTGTGGAAACACTCGTCCATGCAAGAACTGGTGTCGGAGAAACGCTTTTCCAGTGCTGGAAAATGATAAAAAAATCTGTCAATCTGTCACACAGGGGCGTCAAGAGTCGCGCGTAATGTTTTTTGCCGATACTAAAATGAACTGTATTGCCTTATTGACAAAGCTCATCCTTCAACGAGATGTCATTGACAGCGCGACCGAATTGTGACGCGTGGGGGCGTAGCTTGTAAAAGGAAATTCAATCATTATGCGTATTGACACAGAGTTCGTTTCGGGATTAGCAAAAAACAATACGCGCGACTGAATCTTTTAAATTTCATTTTACAAAAGAAAGTACATTTTACGACATGGCGTATCAGAAGTCCGATTAAATATTTTAAGTACCTACTCATACAGAATGAGTCATTTAGTCCGACAAAAACTTGACACGACATATGTCACGATATACCGACTATTGGTTTTGGATAGTAACCTCCTGGGTATTTTAAACTATAACAGTGTCGTGATAAGGTTCAAACTCACAAGATCCACTTCTGGAAGCGATGCTGAGCCGCGACTGTGCTTCGTGGCTGTACACGTTGAGGAGTTCCGTGAGCTCCCGCCCGCCCTCCGCCGCGAAGATGAACAGCCCCTCGCCCTTGCCGCACCTGGTGCCGCCCTCCACGCAGAACCGCTTGTCGACAACACCGTATCTTCTGCAACATAATGATGATATATATTTCTTTATTCTTCCACTTCTTAATGTACATATCGATATGAAAAATAAGTGTAATAATGGGCGACGTTATCACTAAAAGTGATCTCTACCAGCCAACTTTAAACAAATTTGTACCATTAACAAATTTAAAACTACAATAAAAAGCAAATTATCTCAATAGGGCTATTACATTTCGCAGATTATTTGAATAATAAATCAGCTTGGGACTGTACAGCTGAAGTACAAAACAAAAATCAAAATATAGCATGTCAAAGTGTAGCGTGTCTGACTTACTAACGTATAAAAAGGCAACACATATCTACCTATGTATTTGAAATGTTGAAGTACGTTTTGGAGATTTAAGAAACCGGCCAAGTGCGAGTCTGACTCGCGCACGAAGGGTTCCGTACCATTATCTATAAAAATGGTAAAAAAATCACGTTTGTTGTATGTGAGCCCCTTTAATATTCATTTTATTCTGTTTTTTAGTATTTGTTGTTATAGCGGCAACAGATATACATCATCTGTGAAAATTACAACTTTTTAATTATCACGGTTCATGTGATACAGCCTGGTTACAGACAGACGGACGGACAGCGAAGTCTTAGGTTCCCGTTTTACCCTTTGGGTACGGAACCCTAAAAATAATGGACTTTGACTTTCATGATACCTATTTTTAGCAACGAGTTTTTCTTCTAGAATTCAACCTGTGAACCAGTGAACCGAGCGGCCTAAATTCGAACAACCAGACCTAGCCGTTGTCAAAACAAGAAGAATATTGATTGGAATTCTCAATTTATTACCCGAAACCCTACGAACCCTTTGCAACGGAAACTCAAATTGTCCAACTAAGTAAAGAACAGAGCAATTAAACAACTTGTGAATTCATTCTATTCTAACAATTTAATTGTTGCCTTGTTTACTGTAGGGCAGATTGTAGGACCACCCGCATGCGTCGACTTACGAATGGTTGTTAAGTCTTATTAACTGATGACATTATGATTGATTGTAGTGGAGAAGAAATTTTCGAGGAATTAAGACAAAGGTGCAGTCTTGTTGGTTAATACTACTGCAAATGCTTAATATTTAAGCACTGAGTTAAGGCTTTTTTTTTTTTTTGAAGGACTTACACTGTTAGCCGTGAGGTGGCCTTTACAGCTTTACCGGAGGAGTGGCGAGCGCAGAATGCACTCCAACCAAGGCCTTAAGGGCGGAAAGGGGTGGCAACTAGCTCAAGGGCGCCACAGAGGGCACGACCTCGGCTTGGGCAGTTACCGTGAGGGGAGAGGTAGTGACTGCGCTCCTAGGTGCAAAGATGCACCTACGAGCGGAAGAGGGGGTTCCTCGACCTCGCCGGCGAGATCGGTGTCTGTTTGAGGCTGGTGTAGGTGTGTTGGTGGCCCTCTCAACGCCCGGGTCAAGGAGGGCGGTGATCGTGTCGGGAGGATCAATCAACACGTGCCGCGGACGGCGGCGACGAGTTGATGATGTGTGCGCGGGGTCTGGCTCGTAATTGCCGGCGGCGACAATTAGAGGATTTAAATGTGACGCGGCTTTTTTAAAATAGCGTTCGGACGCTATTTTTAAGTGTTTACGAATTGAGAAGAGGCCAAGGTCGGAATGAAGATCTACGTTCCGTATGTACCACGGGGCACCTACGGACCTACGGAGAAACCGGGACTGCACTACTTGCAGGCGGTTGATGTGTGTCTTCGCCGCGTGAGCGAAAACCACACTGGCATATGACATAATGGGGAGGATGCATGTTTTGTAAAGTGTCACCTTATTTCTAAGGGACATTTTACTCCGCTTGCAGATCAAATAGTGAAGGCGACCGAGCACAAAAGCTGCTCGGTTGCTCACCGTTCTAATGTGGGGACCGAAAGTAAGGGACTTGTCAAGAGTGACACCTAGATATTTGACGCGGTTTGCCCAAGGGATGCTTTGGTCGAACAGAGAGATGGTCCCCAGACTGAACCAGGGAGACTGAGTTAAGGCCTCTACTAGTTTAACTTAAAGCGGGCATGTCGAAGTCAAATCATTTATTCTGTATAGGCCATAGAGTATCTAGCTAGAGTACCCATAACGACTCCAATCTTCGTATAGCTCTTGTTATCTCATGTACCTGTAGTATATGGAAACTATATGGGAAAACAAAGATGGCGGAGTCAGATAAACCAGAAAAATTTACCGCAGCGCGGGCTCGAAATGCCATCCCCATAGTATAGGCTCATAGGGGCACTTGCAAATTGACAAGTTTACATATACCACTACCGGATCGAAACGCGACCTCAACTGAGAAGATCCGGCAAGGAACTCAGTGAGCTGACCATTTTTTTAAATCGCCAAAACTTATTTCAAATCCACAGGCACATATAGGTCCAGTGTGTTGCCTGAGTTCCTTTTAATAATAATGATAAGATAATAATACGTTAGTATATAATGTTTTTTGTTTTGAACCTGAGCTGTACAATACAATACATGGACTATAAAAGTGAGAGAAAATCAGTCTATCTATCAAGATACTCTTGATAGTAGACTGATTTTCTATAGTTCTTGTACGAGTTTACTGTACGCTAGCCGTTAGCGTTTGCGTAAAAGCTATGTAAGACAATATGTAAGTACATAATATATTTCCAATATCCGTCAAATTCGCGGTAGAGTAGAATAATATCAAGAGTTTCGATGTGGAGCTACCTATAAAAAAAAAAGTTACAAATATATTTTAGAGTTGTAACCTCATCAAGGGTTTACCGTTGATCAAAGTATCGCTTCGATAACGTATTTAATTTTATTTTGTTGGTAGCATGTAACAACGTTCCAAAAGGAATTTAAACATTAATGTATTCGGAAAAGTTTCAATTTAATCTGGCAATAAGGGCGAAGTTGGCGCAGCAAGCTGATTGTCCAGGGTGGAATTTAATTCTGACGGGGAATCCTCGTGGGCGGCGTGCGGGCGAATATCGCGGATGCCTCCTGAATTGCGAGATCCGAGACTGAGATGCAGACGTCTCAGTGGTGACGGAATATATCTAGATGCGATAGTAAAATACGCCTGCTTTATAATGTATTAGATTTCCGAATTGAGAATAGCTATATCGACAATGTATCGTGACTTTTGTCATTCAAATCCTACTCTCTTGTTCTTTTTTTACGAAATAAACTAAAAGCTAGTGGAATAAGATGACTATGCCCGCGGGTATTCTTCCAATATCAAGTATTTAATACAATGAATATATATCGAGGGGTGAAAAGCTATTTGACTTACTACTACTACTAGAGCAGCTCTTTTAACGTCCCACTGCTGAGCACGGGCCTCCCCTCAATGTGAGGAGGATTTCAGGCCATAGTCCACCACGTTGGCCTAGTGCGGGTTGTCAGACTTCACACATCTATCGAGAACTAGACAAGTTCCCTCAGACGTGCAGGTTTCCTCACGATGTTTTCCTTCACCGTTTCATAGCAAGTGATAATCTCGGATAAAAATGAGATTCGCACATTAATCCCAGAAGTGCGAGCCGGTTTGAACCTGCACACTTTGATTTGCAAAGCGTGCGTTCGACCACTCGACTACCACTGCTTATAACATCATAATAATAACAATATATCATTGTACCGATAGTCGTTTCCGCCCATGGCTAAGCCAAGAGCCTCTACAAACACTTAAAGGGGCTCGCGTTAGGCGGCTGGATCAAGAGACAGATTCAGAAGGCAGTACTTCTGGGCCCAAGAAGTGTTTTTTTTTTTAACTTTACAGGAGAGCATACTCGTTCGACGCAGAAAAATTCGCTGATTCCAAATATAGTCAATATCACCCAAAAGTGTCGGTTCAAACAAATAGCATTTCACCCCTCGATACAATAAGATGAAAATAGATCATGAATGTAATAAAAGTGGCGGATTAATCGAGTACTCTCAATAAAAATGTTTTCTCTGTCGTATCTACCTTTTGGACATTGATGATGACGTAATGATTCGACACGACAAATTTATTCTTTTTTTTACGAATTGAATGAAATAATAAATTTTCAATGAAATAAGCCGAGGAATGCGATTTGCTGGTATTTATGCCAATGTCAAGTAATTAATAGCAAGGACAAATTGAATAAATTAAAATAAAATCTAAATAAAAAAAAAGCAGTGGTAGCCTCGTGGGCAAGAATGCCCGCCTTGAACGTAAGGGGTGCAAGTTCAAACCCCAGGCCCGCACCTTTTGAGTTAATTCTCATGTGCGTATGTCATTTTCAACAATGATTACCACTTGCTGAACGGTGAAGGAAAACATCGTGAGGATACCTGCACGTCTATTGAAAGGCGTGTGAAGTTCACCAACCCGCACTGAGCCAGCGTGGTGGACTATGGCCCAAATCTCCCTCGTATTGAGGGGGAATGTGCCCGGTATAATGGCAATAGGCTCGCCCCCTATTACATTGGGACCAAAATACATCGGCGAAGTGTGGGCGCACTACAGTGCACCTCTGCCTACCCCTTCGGGGAATACAGGCGTGATGATGTATTTATATACAAATATGTTTATTTCAACAAAAACAAAAATTACATCATAAAACACATGACTTCCCGGCATAACAGCAGCACGTGTTTGCGTCATTAAAAAAGTCAAATGTCAAAATCGGTTCGCGCCAGAAAATATTCCGATGGGATTCCAAATTCAGAAGCGTTTGAATTCAGAATGTTAAGACACGAAATTCAGAAGGCACGTTGCTATTGAGACTTCAATTGGAATCAGTGCGTTTTAAATTTTACCTGGTTATATTAAAATGTGGTAATTTGCAGGCCAGTCACGTAGGTATTTCACTAGGGATGGACTGCATCGTATGCATAAAGAAGTTAAGGAACTCCATTCGGCGCGACTGTGATTTAAAAAATGGCTCTAAAAAATATGTTTTCGTTTTAATAGAGTCATTTAACTAGAATTATATGCCTGTCTTTTTATTGCTTATTTCCTGTGTTCCTTGGTATTATTTTTATGAATTTCTACTCTTTGACGACCTCTTGGTCTAGTAGTTTGAGCATAAGCCGCTTGGCTCTCTGAACCAGGTGATTCCGAGTTCGATTCCCGCCAGTGGTAAATTTCGGAAATGACCTTTCCTGAACCTGCCTTAGTCAAAATATTTTTACGCTGCACGTTTCTGACTACCATTTTAGGATTTAAACTCGTGAAGATATACAGGGTGTTTCAGAAGTCCAAAATAATAGTTTGACGTTTGCATCAGTATCGGCTATACTACTGAATGGTATAAAAATTTGATAGAAATTCGACCATGTTTTTCCAACTTTTTTTCGTTGTCAATTTCTATAACTCGTAATATCTCGAGTCCTATGTAAAATTTGTATGTGCTGTTTGTTAATATTGGTAGTCGCCCCTTATAAGTTTATTCTAAACTGCTGAATAGGGTCATGGATGTACCCAAAGACAAGAACACGATACCTGTGACAAAAATTCAAAGGGCTATAACTCAGAAACCATGATAGTTAGGTATAAACTGTCTCCACTAAGCATTTACATATGAGCTACCGTTTGTACCCAAAGTATTATTTCGGACTTCTGATACACGCTGTATTATGTAAACTAACCTAGATTTATCACAATATGCCAAGTATTTTTAATCTCAGCATGAACTGCGCAGCGGCAAGTAATTGCTTGCATAAAACATAAGATATCGGCCAACAATACCCCGCTCTTTGTACACTAAGCCCCACTTATTTATGTAAGGGATCCCATTCAATAAGTTAAAGTACAGTCGTGTTCAAATATAGGACGTATCATGGAACATAATAACATCAGAATGGCAGTAACGATAGTTTTGTATGAAGACTCGTGTCGCTCGTCGTACACAAGTAAACAATAAGTGATTACTAGAAGTAAAACACCCATTCGTCTTATTTATTACTGCTTTAAAAGGCATTTCGAAACTGTAAAAAATATTATATTGTAGCAATACGTATGGGTTTTCTACGCGGACATAAACAGGTCTCATCCAAAGTACATAGACAAAAAATCTTATGAGTTATAGGTAAGCGGAATGTTTCCTTGATAATTAATAATGATCGTATTCTATTGGAACGTAGTTCCCTATGGCGCGTTGCGAAAGGGGGCTAGACGGAAAAAAAGCTAGACTAAAAGTGTCGACCGACACTTTTACATATGTGTGTGTGATTTTTATTGTACGACACTTTTACATATGTGTGTGTGATTTTTATTGTATTCATTTATGTATACTTATAAATGTTTGATTTCTGTTTCTGTTTCTGTTTCGGTTCCGGTTCCGCTTCCGGTTCCGGTTCCGACTCCGATTTCGATGTGTGTGTGTGTTTTTTATTTATTTCAAAAGGAACTTCGATGCATCCGGGTGTCCCTTGACACCTCTCAAGTTTTTTTTTATTTGTCTCCAATGTATTATGTTATTCCTATTACATACTAATTATGCATGTTGTGACACCTTTATTAATTGTGCATTTAGTGTAACCTTATTTGTATGTTAAATATTTAAATGTTATTAAATTAATGCAACAATTTTTGGTTGTCCTAATAAATAAATAAATATGACGTTACCGAAACTCGTAATTCGTAGCGGATCTCACCGGAGAATAGGTCAACCGGTTAAAATAGGCCAGGAGAAGCGTAACGTTATGGAGATTTTGAATCACATTCCAAAATTGAAGCGTTTCGGAACTTTTGAAATGACAATCTTGTGACGTCATTTTCCTTAAGGGTAGCGACCGCCTTGTTATTCCTTCGTGTAGCTCCGCTGTGTACATATAAAATGAAATGGATATCTACGTCTAAGTATGATAAAGTAATTAGCATTTTATATTAATAAGATAAATTGAGTATCTGTTTGCGTTTACATCAAATACCTTTTTACCTTTTTTCAACAGTATTTTTTATATACTTGTGAGTACCAGCGCCATTAAGTAGGTACATTTATAATATTTTAATTAACTTTCACGGTAAGTTAGTTAATCTTTTAAGGTTCTCTCTAAATTGATATTATCGTTTTATGACATAAGCATTCTACCTCTTAGACTATAAGTAACAAAGTGCGATGCATAACTTAACTGGATCCGTTAATCTCTGTTTAGTCAGCTCTTACTTAGCGTGAGTTAAGTTTAACTGTTCGTTAAATATTTATAACGATCCTTGAGTGTACGAGACTGATGGTAATTGAACTTTTAGTGAATCGTCAATATTAAACGTAAAGTTAAGTTACAGAAATAAGTCTACGGCCAATGATGTTATAAAGTACAGATACCTCAATGTACCAAAATGACGTGCATATTTCTTACCGAAATGAGTGAATTGATGCCATGGCTATCTAGTCTTATACGCTTTGGACAAAGATTATCGACGTACGTTGACGTCAAAGGTACACATAAAATTGGACCTGTCAAACTGTAAAATGTTAAGAATAACTCCCTCTTTTATTACGCCTTAGATACATCTTCGTTAAATAGATCGAGAAACTTTTGAAAGTATGTTTCGATAAAAGTCAAACATAGAAGTCATGCTTCAAAGTTTGACTTTTATCGAAACTGACGTACGAAATACATTTTCTACATAATTAAATCTCCGTAAACAAGTAGTATATAATAAACGGAAGTTGCCATACAAAATATCATATCTGACAAAGAATACTTATATATCATAAAATTTTGATGGCATTTAAACGAGCCCACTCAATCAAATTACCGCTTAGCAAGTCGAAAACGACATGGCGCCATTTGAACAACGTCAAAAATTCATTTCATTAAAATTTCAGACGGACGGAAATTGAAACGCGCGCGTGTCGTAGCGTACTACGCGGTACGCGACTACGACAATACGCCGCGACGATGTTAATCGACGCATTAATATGGAAACGACTGTACATTGTGTTTCGTTAATTGGTTGAAATGTGTGTTTTTGTTTCGTGAGTACGATAAGCGAGGTAATGCTCCCATTTGTCTTTATGATGTTTGTAAATACACAAATAATGTTATTATATTACGAAATATATTAATAGCCATTACTACTTGTAATCAGGCATTGAAATTTACATAGAAATGTACAAATTCTCAATCAAGATTACCATTTGCTGAAGGGTGAAGGTAATCGTAAGGAAACCTGCATGCCCATAGAAAGGAGTGTGTAGTTCATCAACCCGCACTGAGCCAGCGTGGACTATGGCCCAAATATCGTCCGTATTGAGGGGCATTTACGGATACCTACGTGGACTTATGGGAATACGCTCGTTCTCTATTATATTAGGACCAAAAAACTTTGGCGAGGTGTGGGTACACTGCAGTGCACCTCTGTCTAATCCTTCGGGGAATACAGGCTTGTTGATGCTGATGAAAATATCGTCAAGAAAATAAGGTCTAGTTGGACGAGTGAATCTTGTACAAAGTGGAGATTTGTTCCTACGAGTCACAAAAAGACAGTTTTGCTATGGCTAACCCCATGATAATATTTTTTTTTTAACCTATATTGTTCCACTTCTGGGCAAATGTCTCCCCCATTCTCCTTCACACATCTCTATTTCCTGTCAGATCACTCCATCCCTCCAGATAACAGTCTAGGTCATCGCAAAACATTTTATAATATAATAAGTGTAAATATAAATGTGTAGAGTCGTGTCATCCCCCATTATTGGAAATAACACGAAAAGCTATTTATTTTCGCAATACGATACAATAATTGTGTTATTAATTTGTGCGTTATTAGTGCAGATGTCAGGTTATTATGGCTCCGAGATGATTTGTGGTATTCGGGTCAGTAAGCTGTTGGTTATTGTTGTATTAGAAAAGTACGTAGTAATATTTCAGCAAACTACATACCACAAGTCACATTAACTTTGTCGACGACGTGACCATTGAGATGGACTCGGGAAAGCAAGTTGATGCCGCTTACTTAGATTTCCCTTTTTAAAAGCTAGGAATTGACTGACTGACGTAATTTTCTTTTTAAAGTAATATAAACTAGGTATGTGGCCTTTGGGTAAGTGTTTGACGAGATATTTGTATTAATATAGACCACCAAAATCTATTTAAATTTTATTTTCATTCCTCTTTATCGAATTATGTTTTTTATTCACTTACGAGTTTAGAAGTTAAATTGCGCCATTAAAATAGAAAGTCAAAATGCAAAACTCTTCCGAATTCGACCTCTCAATTCAAACATTCCAAATTTTATCGCAAAAGTTGTTTGAGCCGTTAAAAATCACGAAAAGGACGGTCCGAGAGGGAAATAATATCCTTTAAAACCTTTCTGAATTCTCTTGTAATTGTTCATTTGAATACGAGTTTTAATTACTTCTCTGATAGCTTATTATTATCTTGAGTGCTCTTTGCGTTCCGCCCTTTTTTTGTGAGTGTTGCTTTGATTTTGGACTAAAATTTTGAACAGATTTAAAGGTATAAAGGTATGGCGTATTTTAAAGGTTAGCCATATTTAATAGGATTGTTTTAATTGGATAGATTTATATTGTTTTCTTATATTTACGCGAATACTATACATTGAAATAAAACTATTTTACGGATTCTATCGCGTGGCGTTTATTTACTATTTTATTTTCCCGCCGTTTCAGCCGAAACGGCGGGAAAATAAAATAGTAAATAATCGCGATAGAATCCGTAAAATAGTTTTATTTCAATGGATAGTTTTATGTTACGGTTAGCCTATTTCTGGGATTTTTTGATCTTAAAAACATGTTCGTTTGTATTGTGAGTTACCTATAGCTGGTAATTTATTACCTATTGTAGAGGTTACGAAAGCATGTTCAGTATTTTCTATGTCTATGTGGCTAAACACTCATAAGTCTTTTAATAATACTGTTATCCCCCCAAAAAAAAAAGAATATCAGACCTTAGTCATAAAGTAAAGTAACTGGGTCAAACTAGGCAACACTGTCCTCGTAGAGGAACGCAAATGGCTGTAACAGAGTGATGTATTGAGCACACTTTTCACGGAAGACGTAGCTAACAGATTAGCGGGAAGTTTTAGCTGAAGTTTCAATGTCTCGCTGTGACTTTGATGCGTGGGATGTGGGAAATTTGCGGTGGATTCCACGATATAATGTAATTCATCATTTAAAATCTTGTTAAATCTCTTCAAGTTACAATATTGTTCATGAATTCATTTCTTGAATTTGAATGGAACCAGAGGAATTCTGTGAATTATCTTAAAATGGTCAAGAATTTACGCGGTTCTCGTACATATTAATTTCATGAACGAATATATTGATGTTGTCATACTGAAAATGAAGTCATGTTAGAAAAATTGCTAAAATAATCGCCTTAGACCCCCCCCCCCCCCCCGAATGAGCAGGTAAGTTACTTAATTCCTCTCTTTTCTGCTAGACTGAACATAGGGATATTGTCTGACAGAAGTTACTGAGTTTTGTGATGAAAAGTGTTTTTTCCACAAAGTCTTGAAGTACAAACTTCCACCCCTATACTTCTTTATTTAAAAATGAAATCATCAAATAAAAACTACCCCATAATTGAAAGGTTAGCTACAAATGTAATTAGAGTCGTTACTACTAATTGGTCTTCTGAATCTATGAAGCTTGCTCAGCATTTTTCGAAGACTCAAGAAAGATCACGACCCGTCGCTCAAAATAAATTTTGCGAGTATTAAAATTTTGTCTTTTGCAAGCTGGTTAAATGGACTTATTTCGTTCGAGCTAGTTTAATGGTCGTTTTATCTGAACGAACGACGTAAGGAGATTCGAGGAAGTCTAGCTGATACTGTCACACTAAAAAGGCAGTCGAAAGTCAATCTAATGAAACACTGAATTAGACGAGGTGTTTATGGTAGAATCAGAATCAGAATTTTTTATTCATGTAAACCAATACAGGCACTTATGAATCGTCAGTAAAAAATAAATAATATAAATAGTATCTCTACCACCCATTCGGAATGCATTTCCTATGAAGAAGAATGGGCAAGAAACTCTAGTCGTTACTCAGCTAGTTGCTCACCTTAGTAGTTTGACGTCCCAAAGCGCCAGCACTTCGGGAGGTCTGGACGCGCACAGCGCTAGCCTGGGCCCGCACGCGTGAAGTCTCACCGGGCCCGCGCGGCAGTTGGTAGCACTGGGCGCTGATATCAGCACTGCTGCGAACTCCTTGCTGCCACCGAGGTTGTGTTGCACCTGAAAATAACAGGATTTGAAATATTTGCAACGACTTTATGTGTTCTTATATAGGTTGGGTTTCTTGTGCCAATCAAAACGACTGCTATAGTTTTTAAAACATGTATAACAGAATTAGCTTTTCTATTAGACTTACTTAGAATTATCAGACTTACTTAATCCTTCCGTCCGATTGCTAAAAGGTCGTTAAGTGTGTATACCCAATTTTAAGATACTAGAATATATGCAGAAAGTGATGTCTTTAGAAATTGTGAAGGCATAGAGGTTTGTCTCCACGAATCTTAGAAAAATAAAACTAATACTGTCTGATAGAGGAAATGTTTACAGTAAATACAACTCAAATTAGCCAAAATGTCACTTAGGGCCTTTTAGTCATCGGACGGCAGAATTACTAGATCAGTTTTAAAGGTATTTTAAGCTTCAGGGGTCAGTCTAGATATATATGGTCAATCCTTACTGCACGTGTTGTCAAGTTATAGTGATTACACAGCAGAAGATCAGGGATTGAAGTCTACAACCACAAGGGTTCTAGAATGAAAATGATACACATTAGAATTGCAATTTTTTTTTTATCTATTATAGGAATATGAGCAGTAGACATTAGAAATTGTCACCTTCAAGCCATTAGGCTAGTCCTATTCCAGCTACTATTGGTAAAGTATTTATCCCATTCCAAAAAAAAAAAAGTAATAGTCATTTAAGACTTTCAGTTAGTCGACTTTCGGCCTAGACAAACTAATCAATTAATTGTATTTGAGCGTCAAACAAACCTTAACTTTCCACTGTATCAGGATCTCCCTGGTATCAAAAGCCAGCACTGGTACCACGTCTTCGCACAATATTGCCAGGGTATTGGACTCCTTGTCCAGGGTGAACCCTGACTCCGTGCCGAGGTACTGCTGCAGGGATAGCGACGCCTTGGTTTGGCCGTTTTTGTGACGCTCCTTAAGATCCTTGTAGAGTTGCAGGTGGACGCAGTCTGTGAAGAAAGACGAAGAAATTAAAACAAGTTATTGGGAGGAAATGGTAGTTCCATCAGTTATGGACAAGTGTGAGTTTCTGGCTAGGAAATAAATTTATACCGGTCATCATTACCGTATGTCGAATATAAAGCCAACACGAACTCTGTGTCAACATACATAAAGATTGAATTTCTGTGGTAAAAGCTAGGCGACAACGCGTAAAATTTGCTGGCATTGTCAAGGACATTTTGTTGTAGAATGGACTTTAGTTATGAGTCAATACAGTTCATTTTAGTATTGGCAAACACTTTGACGCGTGCGTGTGTTTCAATAGTAACAGTCAATTTATGACAGGTTTTGTACTGAGTTAACTGTCAAAAACTGAAAATAATTATAAAAAAAACCGGCCAAGTGCGAGTGAGACTCGCGCACGAAGGGTTCCGTACCATTATCTATAAAACGGCAAAAAAATAACGTTTCTTGTATGGGAGGCCCCTTAAATATTTATTTTATTCCGTTTTTTAGTATTTGTTGTTGTAGCGGCAACGGAAATACATCATCTGTGAAAATTTCAACTCTCTATCACGGTTCATGAGATACAGCCTGGTGACAGACGGACGGACGGACGGACGGACAGCGAAGTCTTAGTAATAGGGTTCCCGTTTTACCCTATGGGTACGGAACCCTAAAAACATTGTTGCAAGACAGGTCGCATATCCTCTCATACGCAAATGCTCATAATATTCTTTACGTCACTATTTAAGATCGTTTTTTGACGAGACCAAAACAAAATCGTCCGTAACGATAATAATTCTTTTGACAAAAAATCAAATTAACAAACTTTAACGATACTTATAATTACTTAAGGTAAAACATTTAACAGAAGCGTACGGAGAGGCGGAATTTTCCTCACTTTTCCGACGACAAAAAATTCTTGACAGAAATTGGACGGCCAAGTACAGTAATCAAGAAAATGACTGAACCGACGAAAATTCCTTTGTGCCGTACACGATACAGTCGCGTACAGAAGGTCAAATTATGTAACACTGTGCAAGGGATCAATTTTCTCGGAAAATATTTACTTTTATAGGCTTTATAAAGTCATTTTATGAAGGCTTATTCCAGATTATATTTGCGAATGTTCATACGGTGAGGTTTTCGTCGAGATATCAGGATAATAGCTTGAACATGCTTTAATAGCTGACGTATGTAATTCAGAATTAAGATTTGGTTCCGTGATGCTTTAACTATTTGTGGTAATTATATTTTTTATTTATTTTGTAACAAAAATATATAAAAATATTGCCAGACACAAACTCATCGTATGTTCCCAACCTAAGCAAAGATTGTACTAAGAGTACCAAACAATGGACTGGGGGCGATCTCAGTTACACCCAAACCAGAGCAAATTCCGAAATGGCTATCTTCAAATTTTGCCACTGGCGGGAATCGAACTTGCTACCACCTGATTCAGTGAGCTGAGTGGCCTTCGATCAAACCTTTAGACTAAGCCGTGGTGAAATTGCTGCGATACTTTTTTGACGAATTATGTCGTCTTTGAACAGAGTTGACCTACTGTACCTACATATTACGTTACGTCGCGAGCGCTTGTAAGACTAATGAACGCGACTGTACCACCCCGCTTTGTCCGATCCAATATGGCTATGGGGCCAAGTCTTGGTTAGTGAAAGAAGTTTTTTTTAAATGCTGACATGTCTACGTCACGACGTTCTAGAACCTTCTTTGATACTATACTAAAAGGATACAATTATGTCATATTGGTTCCGGTTAGAACACAATTTCTGAAGAAAACAACTCAATCTCATCCTTATTTCTATGACAAATAAATCGTATTTTAATCAATAAAGAAAGCTGTGAATGACATTCAGTATTTCACCTATTATCTCGAAAGGTTTAGCGAAAGCAACGGCATGCTGTTTACGACTCTATCCAGCTAACAATAGGAATGAAATTTCTTGGGATTACCGAAACAAAGGCCACAACGACAGATTCCACTACATCAAAATCGAGTGTTCCATTTTCAAATTAATTCGGGACCGTTTTCTAATTGGCGCGACGCGACGTGACTCGGCTCTATTCGGTTCTAATCAGTGTGTGTTTGAATTTGGAATGTAATTTGTGTTTAGTGCTTTTGTGATTGTTACCGCGCTTTGTGTTCTATATTTGAATTTACATGGTTATACTGGTTGTCAAATATTTAGATACGAATTTGAATTTTAATGTGTTTGTCTTTGAGTTTATAGTAGTTTTGCGTTGTTTTGACCTTAAGCTTGTTTGCATAATACTTACATAGATAAAGTTTGTATAAATAAAATATTTATCTGCTATTTGATTAGGATCAACGTGCCAAATAAAAAAGGCCAAGTTTCATGTCTATGGTAATATTAAAAACAAGTTTTTTATTTTTTTTAAATACTTTTAATAATGGAAAGCCTGGCCAGTTACTCTCTGATTAATATTGACTCAGAAATAATAGCGGATTAACTACAGAGGGAAATTTGGGCCATAGTCCACAACGCTGGGCCAGTGCGGGTTGGTGAAATTCACACGCCTTTCTATAAACGTGCAGGTTTCCTCACGATGTTTGCCATACTGGCGCGTCAAATATATTGCCATATCAAAACAAACTGTATTGACTCTTAGAAAAGTTCATTATTCAACAAAATTACATTTAACGCGCGAGCGAATTTTGATGCGCGAGGGCGTGTCTTGTACCATAGAAATTAAATCTTTATGTATATAGACTCAAGTTCGTTTTGGTATTGGCAATAAAAAACGCGCGGCCTTTATATAGGGTGTTTCAGAAGTCCGAAATAATAATTTGACGTTTGCATCAGTATCGAGTACATATGGTAGTCGCCCCTCATAAGTGTATTAAACACCGCTGAATAGGGTTATGGATGTACCCAAAGGCCAGAACACGATACCTGTGACAAATATTCAAAAGTTTATAACTCAGAAACTATGATAGATACGTACAAATTGTCTTCACTAAGCATCCACATATCGGCTACCGTATGGACCCAAAGTATTATTTCGGACTTCTGATACACCTCGTATATATAATATAATAACTTAAAGTACATATATTTACATAGAGGTTTCTCTGTAAAATCGTGATCTACCAATCATATTTGTAACACGTATGCTAAGTTATGCGTATATTCGGGTCATTGATTAGATCTATCACGCTCTGTGTCGCGGACGGGGTTAGCAGGATTGTAAACTACCGTTAATACCAAGTGACATAGTAATCAGTCATTTTAATCGTTAGTTATTTTGTCGTGACTTGGTTCACTCACTGCCGCGCTTATAAATATTAATTTCAAATTTTAAAAAGTCGTTATAGTTACAATATTGTTGTAAGTGATTTGTGGAGGGATAATGATCTTATATGGACGAACTGAAACGTGATTAAGAATATGAATCATTTATTTCCGATAAACTGCGGTCTCATTACGCCTGCCAAGATAAGACATTTTCTCACGGATTCGTGATTTGTTCGTGAGCAAACTAAACTAGACTTGGGGTCTGTATCTTGGTGCTCTTATGACATTCTTATTGTCCAGTAAATCTAGAAACAAGGTAATAAAAATACAAACATAAAATGGCATACGGATAGGTCACGCTCACAAGCATGTTTATAACTAGTGAGAGTGCTAAATACTAACGTGTTTGTGAAATACGCAAATGGTGTGCAAGTCCAGTTGTTAATTCGTCAAAGGACTCCCATAAGAGCTCAGAAAAACTTTGAAAGTAACATTTCCCACCGACACAAGCCTAGGGTGTACCATAAATCTGCAACTTTGCAGATTAAGTCCTCGTTTTGCGAATATCCGTCGCATCCAACTCGAAACTTGGGACATCTCTTAATTTATTTATTTTGGAAGCGAGCGTCGGCACTAGGATTTATCGGTAAGTAAAGATATTAAGCCGAGCCGTTAGCTCGAGATAAATATTATGATTAATTAATGCAAAGTTTGAAGCGAGCGTTTACCGTTCTAATACATATGTACCTATAAGTATGTACATAGATTTATTAACTTAAACATCGTTCTTTGGAATCCTATTTGGTGTCCATGGCCGGCGTTGATCACTTACCATCAGGTGAAACGTCTGCTCATTTGCCTCCCAATCTCATAAAAAAAATTACCCTCGACTGTATCATAGAGGATAAAGGCCCCAGATTACTATTTCGCCAAGAGTCACGCGTCAGTATTTTTGCCAATAACAAATCGAACTCTGTGTCAATATACACAAAACTTTAAATTCTGACGTAAAAGCCTTGCTCCCACGCATCATTTCATGAGTCAATACAGTACATTTTGGTATTGGAAAAAAAGTGGACGCGTCTTGACGCTCCCGTTGGGATTTTGTCATGGATTTCAGCACAAAACTACACGACCTTTTTTACAGGACAAAATAGTCTTAAACATTAATACGCAATAACATGTCAACAATGACAATGTCCACATCGAAAATTCAACTGTATGTGAATTAAAATTGAAATAGTAGTTGAACGTCAAAAGAGTTTGGTTCATAGTATACAACGAAAAGTTTTAGGCTTGTAGTGAATTATAAAAGGAAAACTTGCTTTGTATATGAAATACCTTTGGTAAAATAAGCTGTGATAAATAAAGATTTAAACGGATTTAATGAAACAATTCTCAGACTGCAACAAAGGCAGATCTTTTCCAATGTGAATGTTGCGGTTTAAACAATACTTTTTATGTACAAACTAGATATGTTATAGGATGTAATATGAATGATGTAATCGATATAAAACGACCATAAAAAACTTGTATCAATAAAATGTTATATCTCCATAAAAAGCCTAAAATACCAGCATCAGTGGGAATCCTTGTGTATCTAATCAATTTTAAGTTAATTGGTATGCCAATAGCTATATAGAATAATTTTCTGTGGGACTCAAATGATGGGAATCGGGCTAGATACCGTGAGAACGGGTGATTTCGATTGGATTCAATATCAGGGGCCTTTGTTGTAGCAACAAAAACTGTCAATGGTGGACAGATTTTGTACGTTACTGTCAAAAACTGAATGTTTTTCAGGCAGGCTTCCAACTTACCTCGTACCTTATCGAATTCTGCAGAATAATCTTCCAATGTAGCAAGAAAAAAGGGTCCTTAATTACGGGTTCCGCTCTCACAAAAAGCTGGCCTTTTCCTTAAGGTCTGAACGTATAATTACCAGCGCTCCCGCCTAAATGAATACGACAATTTGGACGCCATTTTGTTTAGTTCTAATTAAGGAAATGAACTGACGTATTTAGTTTGGAAGGGAAAAATGTTGATGATTATTTTGTGGGACAAGAACATCCCTCTTGCCATCACCTGTCTTGAAAGAAAGTTTTTAGGGTTCCGTACCCAAAGGGTAAAACAGGAACCCTATCACTAAGACTTCGCTGTCTCTCCATCCGTCCGTCTGTCACCAAATCTTACAGTTACGATTGCAACAACTAGACTTTAAGACGTGCAGGTACACTATTTGCGCGGAGTTTCTAGGAATTATATTTTTAAGGCTTAAAATCAACATCTTTTATCAATGGTAACTAAAATACAGACATTAGGCATTGGTCCAACCATTTTCCTCATAATGACTTCTTCTCTAGTGGCAAAGGTGCTGTCTGCTCTCTTGATATTGCTGCTCCTGAGAATGTATTACTCGCAATTATCATTTTGAAAAGAGTAACCATTGAGTTTCTTACCGGCTTTTCTCAGTGGAAGCAGCTTCATTCCGAAACGGTGGTAGAATCTGACTATTTGTAAGTGCTTTTAGGCCTACACGAATAAAAAAAAATATTTTGATTGTCATCTTGTAACCATTAGACTAGTTATTCTAGCTACCATTGATAAAATAAGTCGTTTTCATGCTTTGAAAAATGAAGACATAGCAACTCCACAACAGTTATGTATGAGGACTTGGGGTCCTGGACTTAAATATTTTCACTGTAATGTTATAGCCATGAGGCGTAGACTTAATTTAGCTAAGTTTAGTCCAGTTCTAGAGTATTAGCACCACTTGTTAGAGAGATCCACTAGAGAGAATCCTCCTCGCATTGACGGTAGGCCCGTGTCCAGCAATGGGACGATAAAAGGGCTGTAGTAGTAGTTAGATATATGAATTAGTAGATAAAATCAAACTACGAATGTAATCTTCATTTCCAAAATACTACCTATTTTGTGTTGTAAAGGGATAACCCATCAATCAAATCAAATCAACACATAATCAATATTAATTAAGCTAAATCTAACGTTACTCCGACCTCGGTATCGTCTGTCGAATACAAAATGGCGGCGGCACGACGTAGCCCTGACATATTGTGCGATTATGTGAGCGTGATGCCGCGTTTGGTAATATTGGTGCGTGCGCGCATAGAGAACAGTCTGCAGTAAGTCAAGTGCCAACAACTGTAGGACTTTTCAGTTTAAGGATTAAATTTTAATGTAAGTACACACAGCACAATTGTGCTGTGTGGGGTTGTTAACCAGCACGCTTACTTCGAATCTAATAGTCCTTATTAGTGATATCCTTCAGTTAAGCAAGTCTGAAATGATATATGAATAATTTCAGATTAAAAAAAATATTAAAGGTTCTCGAAGCTTTGTCTTGATTGCGACAATATTATTGTTTTGTTTTCTAGACATCATGAAAGGAAATCTAAAGCAACTGATAATGAGGCGAGAGTGTTGAATAGGTAAGCATAAGTTTAAAGACTGTAGCATGTATCTAAGCTTAGGTTTTCTCTGTCTACATTAAGTGTTAAAACATCAAACAAATACTTTTTGAATAGTACTTTATGAGGCGATACTAGCGTAAATCATTTGAACTATTTTGGACATAAGAGTTACTTTACTAGTACAATAATTATAATGTATTACGAGTACTTGTGCTACTAATGCAATTTTTTGCTAAAAAAACAAAAGAAAGCTGTTATAGAGAGGTACTTGCCAACCATTTGGCTATGACCCAAATGCTATAGATTACATATGACAGTTCAACAATTTTGTGGTAACTAATGGTTTTACGGTCAATATTTTCACTGTGGCGACATAACTATTGGCGATAACGAGTATGTCTACAAGTAAAGGCAGTCGTTAATTCTAACATTGTAAGTGATAGCAACATTTACATGGTTAGAATATGTACTCTATTTATTTATATAGGTAGATACCATACATGCCGTTAAATATAAGATTAAAAGTCTAAGAGAGCACGCGGCCGATCTCCCACACGCTGGATAGACTTAATTAAGACGGCAATACAATCTACCATAGCGCAGTGTTCTCGCAATGCTACCAACCGCCAGAAGTGGAGAAGCATTGCCAGATCGGTAACCCTCGCCAAGGAGAACGACGACACGGAAGATCCACCAAGCACACCATCTCAAAAACCACGACCACTCTGACAAGAGTGCCCGACTGAGAAGAAGAGAAGAAGTTCTATGACAGGTTTACTAGATAATAAATGGGAAAATGAGGAAATTTACCTACCGAAGATCAAACTATACTCAAGTCCCGGGCACACTGGGGTATCAGTTATACTAAAACGAACTGTACTGGCTCATAGACAAAGCTCATTCTTCAATGGCAATTGTCACCGCGAGCGAATTATAATTGAAAGTTATAAAATAGAACAAAATTTTAAAAAAATACAAATTCTAGTTACGGTATCGTTTATACTTTCATGTGCATATAGTCAAAAGTATTATTATTTTGGTATTACAAACAGACACTCCAATTTTATTTATTTGTATAGATTAATTAGCCTTAACTTTTTGTCTAGAAGAAATTGCTTTTAACGATAAGACCGCCCAAGTGTATATAGACCTAAGAATGTTGTATTATTTCCATTGTTTGGTGTACAATACAGTGCTCTATCTATTCTTTAAATTACCTAAGTACTTAAGTAACTATTCCAAGGTATCACATAAAAACTGCACACTATGAAAGAAAAACAGGGTTAGTAACATTTTAAAAAAATATTTATCTTGTCTATAGTTTGTACCCCATAGTATCCTTGGGGACCAGCCAATATTATTCAACTCCGCAGGCAATAAAAAGGTCTACAAAAGTCCATAACTAAGTTTCTATTTACAAGTGGTTTTGTAAGAAAATGTTACAATTTCCTTTGTCCAACCCGCCCTCGGGCCCTTGGGCATAACACCATCTGAAGTATTTACATAAAAAAAGTGACTGAAATGTGTAGCCAGTTTCAATTGTTTACAGGTAGTTTTTGACGATAGTCTTAAGCCTCCCGCATACAGGGGCGTCTATGCTCGCATTTAGTATTGGCAAAATGTTTGCCAATACTAAAACGAACTCTGTGTCAATATGTATAAAGATTGAATTTCTATGGCATAAATACGCCCCCACGCGTCAGAATTCGCTCGCACTATCAGTGTAATTTAGTTGAAGAATGAACTTTGTCTACGAGTCAGTAGAGTTTGTTATGGTATGGCAAAATGTGTGCGGTCGATTTAGTCAAGAGAAAAAACATTTTTGTATTATTCTTACAATAGACATATCTATTTACACTAATGAAGTTGGAAATGTATGCGTAACAGCGTAACGTGGGTACACTACAGTGCACCTCTGCCTATCCATTGGAGACTACTAACGTAGTTATATTTTTTAGGATGACTTGTTCCGTTAGTTAGCCTCTCTAACTAAGCTCAAATAAATAGATTAACAGCCAGGGTGGGGATCGAACTCGGTATCTCGCGATCATGAGGGCGGCTCGTCTAACGACCAGGCTATTGATGCTTATGAAGTCGAGTCAGGTGAAAATCACCGACTCTACATTCTTGCCAAGCAATTTCTATCGAAAACATTTCGGGTGTCGCGTTGAATTCCGAGCGTCAAACAATTGATTAAGTTACGCGCGCCACCAAACTGTTTTATATTGTTTTGAAGGCGTCCCCCCAATGCTCCTTTTCTATCAATTTTTACAAAGAAAATCTGGGGGACAGTGCGTGTAGTGAATTTTTATTTTTCCCCAATATTTTGTTGAAAGATCTTTTTTGGATTTGGAGGTACGACGATTGTAGGACTGTCTGTAAAATAAACTCGCCTTTCAGTGCATTGGCTTGTGGTCAATAAGTATATGGACAAAAGTATGTTATGTAAATATGAAACTTTCACAACTAAATTAAAGTTTCTTATCAGGAAAAGTTACCATTTCGAATAAAATAATTTTGTCAAATTGTTTCTTACGCATGCACAGTGAAAGTGATCTTTAGGGATTTTTTACTCCGCTCAAAGGTAAAAGGTCGCGTTTATACTTTCCTTTGGGCGGGTAACGTTTACTTTATGACACACAAATAAATACTTTAAATGCTTGGCAAAGAAGATAGCTTTTATAATGCAACATTATACGATCGTGAATAGTTACATGCATAAGTAAAATACTTAAATATACCTAGATGTATTTTATTTTTAATATATTAATTTCAAGTATTCGGTGCTTGTTAATTTATTTTATATCGGAATTATTATTATAATATTTTTATAAGACTACAACTAATGTTCTAGTATTATTAGTACCTAGTAATAATATAACATTACTTGTAGTCCCTTTAGCCATACCAGCTAAGCTATATGCTCGTTTTAATCCTAAACCTAACCTAGATAACCTTGAGAAGTTGACAACGTAACATGCATTTCTTAATATTATAAGTGATGGTCTCCCAGAATAATTTAATTAATACTTGTATTTGAAAATAAAATTACGATAGGTACAGAACCCTTACCACTCGAGTATCGCTCGCACTCGTTTTTCCATTAGAATCACGCAACCCTAAAAATCGGAACAAGCATTGATTTTTCGAATCCTTTTTCTTATTGCCAACAAAACGATTTCATAAAGTAAATTTTCTACCCTTTGTATCACAAAACCCTTTCAAATAAACCCTTATTCCGCTTACACGAGCGAAAAATAAAGATGAAATTCAATATCATATTTTTGACGGAATAAACTTGACAAAGGTTGGTGCTACGACCGTTACAATCATACGTTTTTATACTAATTTGATAGTTTCAGACGTCCAATTTCATTTTACGAAAATAAATGAAATTACGGGGTTCGTCGGTCATCTTTATCTCGTCCATGGGGCATTTGTCTTGAATAATAAAAAAAAATATACATCATCACGCCTGTATTCCCCTAAGGAGTTGGTAGAGGTGCACTGCAGTGAATCTACACTTCGTTAATGTATTTTGGTCCCAATGTAATAGAGGGCGAGCCTATTGCCATTATACCACAGTTCCCCTTAATACGAGGGAGATTTGGGCCATAGTCCACCATGCGGGCCCAGTGCGGGTTGGTGAATTTCACACGCCTTTCTATAGACGTGCAGGTTTCCTCACGATGTTTTCCTTCACCGTTCTTTATAATGTGTATTTATTGGATTTTTATTGCTATTAATTATTAGATACTGGCAGACTTACCCGCGAACCGATGGTGACGCCATTCCCTAACTTATTCCATCAAAATTTCATCATTTAATTTATTTCCTAAAAATGAAGAAGAAATAAGTCATAGAACTACACAATACCCAGGGAAGTACAGTATACAAATACGAAATAACGATGTTGTATTAACGTCAATAACGCCACGTTAGTCGTTAGTCTCGTTAGTCGTTACTGATTTAACGAGACAGCTGTTAGCGGCATTGTGGTTATATCCGTCAGATTGACGTATGATATTATCGAATGGCGATAAATGCGTTGGATAAAATATAAAACCGGCCAAGTGCGAGTCGGACTCGCTCACGAAGGGTACCTTTAGGTAACTTCGAGCTTTCTGTACTGGACATGGCTCGGTGTGACGTCATTTTCTCGACCAATCTGACAGTGGAAAGAGATAAAACTTAAGTCTACACGGTCATGCTGCAGGGCCACGCGTGATTTAAGTTAATTAACTTGAGGTATAATCGAGCAGCTTGTGAGGGGGACCTTGGCCCTCAATATTGTATTAGCATACAATGCTCGCTTCGCGGCGTAGGTCGGGGTTTCACACTTTCGATGCGCTCGCGACTGTTCAAGTAATTTACGAATATATAACGATATATTTACATATTGTTAGACATCATCATCATCATCACGCCTGTATTCCCCGAAGGGTTAGGCAGAGGTGCACTGCAGTGCGCCCACACTTCGCCGATGCATTTTTGGTCCCAATGTAATAGGGGGCGAGCCTATTGCCATTATACCGGGCACATTCTCCCTGAATACGAGGGAGATTTTTGGGCTATAGTCCACCACGCTGGCCCAGTGCTGGTTGGTGAACTTCACACGCCTTTGTATAGACGTGCAGGTTTCCTCACGATGTTTTCCTTCACCGTTTCAAAGCAAGTGGTAATCTCGGATGAAAATGAGATTCGCACATAAACCCAGAGGTGCGAGCCGGGGTTTGAACCTGCACACTTTGATTTGCAAGGCGTGCGTTCGACCACTCGGCTACCACTGCTTACATATTGTTAAGTGATGTATATAGGTACTGTAAGTACAATTTAGAAGCAATGACTTGAAGAATCGATTTTATAGAGATAATATCATAAAGTCCATATTTGATCGTTAGATAATCTGACAGACAGTGTTCATTCCACATTTTGAATATTTTTTTCAATTATCAGATAGGTTAATTATTTGTCGAATAACTTGTAGGGTAGTCTTAAACGTATATAACTTATCCTGTACTCATTTACAGAATTATAAGTTTAAAATGAAATCCACGTGAGCGCTATTTCTGCCTATGAATAAAAATTAGAACCAAATATTAACTGAATACCTACAAAAACTACCTATATATCCTCGCATCTATTTTTACTTTTTTTATTTATTTTGCACAATTGTACAGAAGTAAAAAATGTACAAGGTAAGCTTAATGCCTCAGGCATTTTCTACCAGCCAACATTAGAGTGATGTAGAGAGAAAGAAAAAAATCAAGCAAACTATGTATATATTACTGTAATATTACTTATTCATGGCTGAGAAACAGCTTACGTCAAACTCAGTAAGCAAAAAAATAGAAAAACCAAAAAGATTTTTCCCTTATCTCAACAATACCCCTAGAAAAGCCTCATCAAGACCTTTAAGGGCACTAAAATGCCCCAAAACACGGAATGAAGTCGTCAAAATAAAATATTCACGCCTCTACCGCCGCGGGGTAAGTATCCAATATTAAGGAATGACAGAGCACATCAGATTTTTCCTTACGATGCGATTTTCGGGACGCACCCTTATTTTTTGTTGAAAATTTGTGAGTATTAAGCCTGGAACATGATGGTGGGATATCGTGACTGTTGTTAAAAGCCTTTTGGAGTCACGACAGTCCGTCCGCGGCCTTAGCACGAATAGGAAATATATAATTTAGGTTACTTACCTTAAACTTGACATAAGGTATAAGTATTACTACCTGAGCTGGGCATTTGACAACTGATTACATCCTCTATAAAGCAAATAATGTCCTTAATTATTTGGAATCCATAGCAATTCCGGTTATTTTCTTAAAATGGACAATTATTTACGCGATTCACTAAGAGATTCAGCTCATCAGCCATTATGTTGGTTAGGGATAGTTTATGTTTACTTATCATCAGCTTACGAGCTACCGTATGGGCACCTTAAATATTATTTCAGCCTTAAATACATATACACATATGATACACCCTGCATAACCTATCTACCTAAGCATCAAGAGTTACGTCAGACAGATACTAAAATAACCTTAACCGACCATATCAATTCAAAACCACAGTGAAACATGCAATATTAATTCATCTCACGTTCAAACAATTCACTTCACAAGTACACCGTTAAACAATAACACGTCAACCTTAATATATACCACAATGTAATTCTGATTTAAATGACAGAGAAATAGAGACAACATTTGAATGAATAACTGTGTGCAGTTGATGGTTTATTGTTTTTATGTGGGAGTAACACTGGCATTTATATGACATATCAGCGTCAAAAAGCAATTTGGAATCACAGCGTACGGAATGATGATAACATAGCTTGTGGGAAAGTATGTAAGTAGTGTTTTAGACTTAATCTATAGATAAATAGAGTACAGTTCTATGTGTATATATAATATATCAAATTGAACAAAAAAAAAGAAAAAATAACGGTCGTAATAAATACCAAGTATTCGTTTAATAATAGAACGCTTGCCCTTTCCATTGAATATGTTTAAGAACTTGTTCAGGATTATGAGAACGAAGAGGCAATAGTCTAGTAGTAAGATGAGCCGGTCTCGTTACCGAGCGGTACCGGGTAAGATGTCCACCTTAACCATTGACATTGTCCACTCCTAGTAAAAATATCGTAGTTACATTGATAATCTTTAAAAGTTGAAATTAGTCATGACTCCAAAAGCTGCGATGTCATAGACAGCCATAGAGGTGCGAATAATAACATCTCGTTTTATATCGGCCGTTAATAAAAACAAGATATCCAACGAACAACGATACACTTTCCAACCCTATCAGGTACATTCAGTTGCATAATCCAGGATTTGAATCTCGAACTAGTTAGTAATTAGCATTGCAAAATTGCGAATCCCGCTAAATATTCCGGTGTACGCGACAGTAATCCTTCAAAGTTCGAAGTAGGGTTGTTGACGATTGACGTTTTTTTTTTCTTCATCGATTTGTGTATTTTTGTTATGTTTTTCTAATTACCTCAATCGTTTTATTCGTACTGGCCATAAACAAAATCACAACATGGTCATAGATTTATTTATTCATTTATTACTCCAGCACTCACAGTTTCCCAAACCGTGCTGAGAGTCATGTTAGAACAAATATGTATCTATACAAGTAAATAAAATTGGAGTGTCTGTTTGTAATCTATACATACATATACATACATACATACAAATAAATAAAATTGGAGTGTCTGTTTGTAATATCAAAATAACACTTTTTTACCAAATGCGTATGAAAGTATATACGATACCTATAACGAAAACGCAATTTTAAATTTTTTTGTCTGTCTGTCTGTTTGTTTGAGGTAAACTTCTAAACGGCTGAACCGATTTCAATGGGACTTTCACTGACTGATAGCTGACGTTCCAAGGCGTAACTTAGGCTACTTTAATTTTAGAAAAAGCATTAGGGTTCCGCGGGAAAAACATAATACCCATATTTCCGGGTAATCTCCCTAAAGTCCACGCGGGCGAAGTCGCGGGCACAGCTAGTTAACTTATAACGACGATAATTAGTTTTATTACAAAAAAAAATCTTTAGTGCACCCAGACTTTGCCGATTTATTTTGATCTTGTAATAGGGGGGCGAGCCTGTTGCCATATACCGGGAACATTCACCCTCAATACGAGGGAGATTTGTCCACCACGCTGGCTCAGTGCGGGTTGGTGAACAGGCCTTCCTTAGATGAGCAAGCTGGTGCGTGTTTGTGAACTTCATACGCCTTTCTTAAACGAGCAAGCTGCACCGATCATTGATGCTAATTTTCACAGCAACCCTGTTTCGAAGTTACTTGCGTATTGGTTTATTCCAACACGATTTGTAAAGTCACGGCAGTTCAATATTCATGAGATTTTATTTGAAAACATTAGTCGATTGGAAATCATAGTGGGGTAGTCTACAGGCTCTAAAGGACATCAGTCTGGACTAATAGCTATAAGCAACAATTTTTGCCAATTCCAAAATGAACTCTACATCAATAAACATAAAGATTGAATTACTCGCGTACTGTCAATGCTATTATTTCATTGAAAAAAATAACTTTTTCTCCTAGACAATACAGTTACTCAGTTGAGGTCGCGATTCGATCCGGTGGTAGTATAGTAGTATGTAAGAAAAAAAGAAAAAAACTTGACAATTTGTAAGTGCCCCCATCGACTTCGTTTTGGTATTGGGAAAAACTTTCACGCGCAATTGTTTACGCCTTATGGAAACTGTCAAAAGCTCTTTTCTCAACTTATTTAAAAGATCTAACTAACTACAGCCCTTTTAACGTCTCACTGCTGGGCACGGGCCTCCCCTCAATGCAAGGGGGATTCAGGCCATAGTCCACCACGCTGGCCCAGTGCGGGTTGGCAGACTTCACACATTTATCGAGAACTAGTCAAGTTCCCTCAGACGTGCAGGTTTCCTCACGATGTTTTCCTTCACCGTTTCATAGCAAGTGATAATCTCGGATGAAAATGAGATTCGCACATAAACCCAGCCAGAGGTGCGAGCCGGGGTTTGAACTTGCACACTTTGATTGCAAGGCGTGCGTTCGACCACTCGGCTACCACTGCTATTTCGGCTGCCACTGCTTTTTTAAAAGATCAACAAATTAAAAACAATACACGGTATCGTAATAATAACCTCCTGTTTTTGGTGTCGGTTAAAACAATGGGTAGTTAAGTAGTGACAAGGTGTCGGCGTCTCGTGGGGTCGTTGGCCTGCCACGTGACAGGTGCTATTTTGCATAGTGACTCACGCGCAGTGGGACCGTGGGCGGAGTGCGCTACCGATCGGAACTACACGCTATCTCTATGTAAAGCACAATGAATTAAATACCCAACATCATTCAGCTCCCCACACACAGGGGCGTCAAAGCACGCGCGTATTTTTTTGCCATACCAAAACAAACTGTAGTGACTCTTATAAAAAGTTCATTCTTCAACTAAATGACACTGAATCACATAAATTCAAACTTTATGCATATTGACACAGAGTTCGTTTTAGTATTGGAAAATATTTTCCGCGTTAACATGTTTATCAATACCAAAACAAACTCTGGGTCAAAATACATAAAGATTAAATTTCTGTGGTAGAAGTCACGCCCTCAAGCGGCGAAATTAGCTCGCGCTGTCAGTGTCATTTAGTAGAAGAATGAACTTTTTCCATGAGTCAATACAGTTTGTTTTGGTATGGCAAAACACCGGCCAAGTGCGAGTCGGACTCGCGCACGAAGGGTTCCGTACCAATATCTATAAAAACGGCAAAAAAATCATGTTTGTTGTATGGGAGCCCCCTTAAATAATTATTTCATTCTGTTTTTAAGTATTTGTTGTTATAGCGGCAACAGAAATACATCATCTGTGAAATTTTCAACTCTCTAACTATCACGGTTCATGTGATACAGCCTGGTGACAGACGGACGGACGGACGGACAGCGAAGTCTCCGTAATAGGGTTCCCGTTTTACCCTTTGGGTACGGAACCCTAAAAAATGACACGCGGACGTTGATGCCCATAAAGAACGTATGCGGGAGGCCTAACCGTATCCGAAGCCGGTATAATATTATTCCTATATCCGTATCCAGTAGGCTTAGCATGACCGTGTAGACATGTTTTATCTCTTTCAACTGTCAGATTTCTGACTGACTGTCAGACTTCGAGCTTTTTGTACTGGATATGGCTCGGTGTGACGTCATTTTCTTGACAAATTTGACAGTTGAACGAGATAACATCACAGAACTGAAATTCCATATCCGTAACAACCCTATTGTAGTGGTCATTTAGTAAACTACAGAAAACAAAGGCTCAAACTCAAAAGCCTAGTGGTAAGCGGTGGCTCGTAAAAGGCGCCCGGTAATCGAACCCGTAGCTACGTAACCGGCAGATCACACTTAACACAACAATGTTTCCTTTTTCAAAAACTTAGGAATTCCAAAACAATTAACTTCGACAGGTTACATGACACTGACCAAGTATGCATTGTCCTTAATATATCCAAGAAACATCATTCAATTTCCAACCTAGCACAATAAAAATAAAGTGCAAAATGCTTTGAAGTCCCGCTGTGTGAATATAAAGGTGTTTATCTATTACGTGTCGTCCAGTTGACAATAGTTAGTTGTTTTGTTAGAGTTGTTACCGAGTCGTTAGTCGAATGTTAATTAGTTTAATAGAGTGTTTGTGATCATTATCGCTTTGAACAATTTAATACAGGATGTATGTAGTTACTCGCTTAAATAGATATGTACATAATATAGATATTGTATACAACGTTTTCTCATCATTTGCCTTACCTTTACACATTATTTGGAGCCGACCCAGTATGTCTTTTGCAATTCATCTCGCTTCCATAAGTAGTATGCCCAGAATTTTCAGTTTATTAGGGTTCCGTACCCAAAGGGTAAAGCGGGAACTGAGAGTTCGCTGTCCGTCCGTCCGTCCGTCTGTCACCAGGCTGTATCTCATGAACCGTGATAGTTAGAGAGTTGAAATTTTCACAGATGATGTATTCCTGTTGCCGCTATAACAACAAATACTAAAAACAGAATAAAATAAATATTTAAGGGTGCTCCCATACAACAAACGTGATTTTTTTGCCGTTTTTATAGATAATGGTACGGAACCCTTCGTGCGCGAGTCCGACTCGCACTTGGCCAATTTTTTTTAATGAATAGCTTTGACTCACATCTTTTTCAATGAAATTGTTTGCATATCTCAGCTTCATTTCTTTTATCTGATCATTTGATTGACACTAAAACAAAAGATATCGCCGACATCCTTGTAATCATAATGAATTCACAAAACAGAAATATATTAGTACTTACTTACTCTATGGCAATAGGCTCGCCCCCTATTACATTGGGACCAAAGTACATCTACGAAGTGTAGGCGCACTGCAGTGCACCACTGCCTACCCCTTCGGAAAGGACAGCCGTGATGATGATGATGTATTAGTAATCTTACATTTGATTTTGACGTAGATTGCCTACAAAATAGAGTCTATAATAATCTTTTAAGGGAAGAAACAGAGGTATACACTTATCGATCTAGAAATCAATTGAGATCCGTAGTATTATCATTATAACTTTACGATATCTTAGTTTTGTGGTCGCTCACAATGGGACTCCTAAGACGGCTCAGAGTCACTCAACGTGCAATGGAGCGAGCTATGCTGGGAGTTTCACTGCGCGATAGAATCAGAAATGAGGACATCCGCAGAAGAACCAAGGTTACAGACATAGCTCGAAGGGTTGCACGTTTGAAGTGGCAATGGGCCGGACACATTGCCCCGAGAACGGATGGCCGTTGGGGCATCAAAGTCCTAGAGTGGCGGCCACGAACAGGCAAGCGGAATGTGGGACGACCCCCGACCAGATGGACGGACGACCTCACCAGGGTCGCCGGGAGTCGATGGGCGCATAAAGCCCAAGAACGTAATTTGTGGCGATCTATGGGGGAGGCCTATGTTCAGCAGTGGACGTCTCTGGCTGATAGATAGATAGATAGATAGATCTTAGTTTTCCATACCTGTTCCCATACTGATTATATCATCGGATTATCCCATGAGTAACATGTCCGCCATTACCCAGGAGACCATAAAACTGGCGTATCGCCTTCCGCGGATAAGATATTTAAGCTTCACTGAACGGGTTAGTCATTAGTGTAATGGGCTTAAAGATGGGTAAGCGTTTGATAGGGTTAACAACTTTTTAATGGATAAGGCACTGAGGTGTATGGCTCATTTTACATAGGAAAGCCGACTGCACGATAATTAAGGGTTATGTAATTACTGATGTGCAGTTGCAGAACATTTTGTATGTAAGCTGTCGGAGGCTTGTGCGAACGCAGGTATGATAACGAGGTATGAAAGGCTATTTGACTAAGCGACACATTTGGTGATAAACACCTTCCTATAACATACTATGTTCGTAGTAAAAAAAGCTTTCACCAACAAGAACTTTTTTCCGAGATTCAACTTTTGTCAAAATATTGTGAATGGGTTTTTGAAAGAATAACCCTTACTTTGGGAGAGTTGGATATAAGCTTACCTGTAAGCCGCTTGTCGAACCCTTTCAACTTAATCTACTTCTACTAACTATAATTAACATCCACTAAATAATAGTTATCATTAAACTTACAGAAATAAATTACAAAAAGCACGTGTGTATCGTACGACCACCCCACTAGATCTGAGGAACAAATGATTCATTGAATGATAAATTAAGTTAAAATTAATTATGATTAATCGCCGCCCGCCCACTAGCTTGTGTCGGAAGCGATAACAACTCACAATTTTATTTATTGCAATTAAGATCAATATACAATTGAAATAGGGTTCGAATCAATTTACGTAAATATCTACCCAAATAAATAAAATTGAAATGTTTGTTTGTAATGTCAGTATAACAGTTTTTTACTAAATGTATAAATATAAAAGTATATAAGGCACAAATAAAAAATCCTTTTTTTTTTTTTTATGTCGGTTTATCTGCATCTCTATTTGATCCCGGTAATCTTCAAAACGGGTGGACCGATTTTGATGAGACTTTCACTGGCAGATAGCTGATGTATAACATCAGTGAAAACCTTTTTATTTAATTTCAGTCAAATAAGTTTTACTTTGTATTTCTGATACATCCTGCATAAATGTTATGGTCTAGAAATCCTTCAACGACCTAAATTCCTTGAGTGAATCCCACGCAGATCCAAGCCCACTCCAGATCCGGAGATATCGCGAGATTGCAGATAGTAAATTCATTGTTATGCATAGTTTTTTCTGGCTGCGTCATCTGTACGGACAATTTGCGTGGTTCGCGTATTACACGAAAATATCACGCCATATTTTTTGTCTGTCAGTCCAACCACGTCTCCGTAACGAAGTAAAAAAAAAATACTGTCAAGTGCACGGCGAAGTGATGGGCTGGGTTCCCGAAAAATATTAACATGTCGAGTTCCATGTAATTAAAACAATTGATATTTCTATTGTTTTGGGATTTGTATGTCCCGCGGGGTTTCAACGTAGCTTAACTGATGAAAATGAAATAAAGCATTATTACTGTTTTATACACAGGTACAAAACGCCGTGGAAGACCAAGGAAACGGTGGCGTGATGATCTAGACATCTTTGCGGGGAAGACGTGGCCGGAAATGGCTCCGGATCGGGATCGGTGGAGGGAGAGAGGGGAGGCCTTTGCCAAGGAGTGGGACACAAAATAGGCTAAAAAAAAACTGTTTTATGTAGCTGCGATTTGGTAAACATTTAAACAACCATATAATTCTTACCCGACTACGGTGAAGCCAAAAGGAAGGGTTATGATTTTAGCAGTTGTATGTATTTGTGTAAGTTCCTCCGTAGCGCGTAAACTATTCATTTGATTTTGATAAATAAGGTATGAATCGATTTCTTATTATGGCTTGGGTAACATAGGCCACATTTTAACAATAGGAGTGGTTATATTCCGCAGTCAAGCGAAAGTTTATTTTTTATTTTTTTTATTTTTTGCATTCAAAATTAATTTAGTACAAGAACTGTCAAAAACGATAAAGTTATATTAAAACGTAACTGCTAAAAGATGTGGCATCAAAGTTTGCACAATCAACGACTAAACATTTCATAGTTGTCTAACGTTTTCAACCCAAACTGCGGAACCCTAAAATCTGACACTCACAGTTGAACGACCCCGTTCCGCGAGTTATTTCATTGTTATGGAGTATAGCCACGTTTTGGCAGACCGCGTATCGCGCGATCTAAGATTCGTACCATTAATTTGGCATTTTAGATGGCTATAAACTCCTAAGAACCTTCTGCATGAGGTATAACTATAATTCAGTTCAAGTTTTGTAACAGGTTTTTTTAAAGATTTGGCCATGGTCGACGTGTTATCAAGCAGTAACGTATGTACATAGCCGTTGTATATTCAGGGTGTATTAGAAGTCCGAAATAATACTTTGGGTACATACACGGTAGCTCATATGTGGATGCTTGAAGATTATATCATAGTTTCTGAGTACCTTTGAATATTTGTCACAGGCATCATGTTCTTGCCTTTGGGTGCATCCATAACCCTATTCAGCTGTGTAAACTACACTTATGAGGGGCGACTACCAATATTCACAAAACAGAACATGCAAATTTTACATAGGACACGAGATAATTAACGAGATAATAACGATAATTAACGAGATAATAGCGATGAAATTTTGATACCATTCAGTTGTATACCCGATACTGAACCAAACGTCAGAGTATTATTTCGGACTTCTGGAACACCTTTATAGATGCTGCAAAGGATAACAGACTCCTGTTCATTTTCAGAAACGAAAGAAAATAAGAAGTAACTAAAAATTATATTCGAAGTGTTGGTTATAACATAAATCTTATTTTAAAAGGCCAAAGGTACACTTTTAAATATATTAATGTAGTGAAAGTGAACATACGCAATTATTATGTAAGAACACAATTTTCACTCCACTGTAAGTCCCATTCAAAGTGGTTGCACAAAAACTGTACACTTTCAGTTCTTTGAATAAAACCGTGCGGTGTTCGGGCGCGTTTCATCAGTTTACGTCAATACAACTTTTTTTTCCCCGCCAGTGTACTTTATTTGGCCCTTTTGTCCCGCCTATCCGGGCCGTTACGTTTTGTTGGCCCCACTTTAATTGTAGTTTCCGATACGTAAATTCTAGTGTTTTTTATTTATTTTTTCTGTTATTCTACGTAGCGTGCGGTTAGTGACAGCGAATAGTGTGAAATAGAGTATTTATTTTTTATATTGTTAAACAAATATCTTTTTTTTTATGGGACTAAGCCCGCCACACATTCCCACCACTGTTACTCCTGTAAGCCAGGATCGACAGCGGTGTCCATTGAAAACACCGAGGTTTGACCCTCGGCGAGTCCCGGGGGAAAGCTAAATTGTCTTGGAACCCGCACGAATTTAATCGAAAAAGGTGTTGGAGGAGTTGGAAGAAAAATGTATCCACTTCCCTCCATTGCAAAGCGGGAGACAAAAATAACTGTATTGGCTGAATTGCCACAGAAATAAAGAAGGCACCACGGATGCTAACAATGTGAGCTGCATTATACTTGATTCCAGTAATAGGTATGGCAGAACCGATTGAACGCACGGAAATTTTCTCTGGTCTCAACAAGGTCTGTGTAATAAATATCTGTCGACATAACTCAGCTCAGCACTCCAATAAAAAATGGTTGTGGTGGGCAGAGGTACGCTGCAGTGCACCCGCACTTTGCCGATGTACTTTGGTTTCAATGTAATAGGGAGCGAGCACCTTGTCATTATACCGGACACATTCGCCAACAATACTAAGGAGACTGGGGCAGTAGTTCACCACTCTGGCCCGGGTTGGTGAACTTCACACGCCTTTTATAAACATCGATCTTTGCCTTCACCGTTTTGCAAGGTAATCTGAAAATCCCAGAGGTGCGGGCTCGGGATTTTAATTAATTAATTTATGAGGCGTTTCCATTTTAACCAAACTATAAAATCTCCCAACTTCTGTCTGTCCAAGTTGACAAATCACAATTATCAAATCAAAGATTCATCCGCCATCTTTATCACATTCATCACCCATTCTTATTTATCATGTCGAGGCTTGAAAGTGCCAAAAAGTTGTGAAATTAGTTATATCACCATTCAAACGGTTTTGCATATAAAAAACATTTTACGATTTTTTGTCGCTTCTTAAGGATTGCCTATCAAGGGTCGATGTGTACTTAGGTCCTTCCTATTAATTACTAGACACTGGCTGAAATACCCGCTAACCGCAGGTGGAGCCATTCTTCATCTTATTCGATTAAACATCATTTTTATTCATTTCGTAAGAAAATGAAACTGCTGTCCAAAGTTGACAAATCACAATAATTAAAGCAATAACTATAAAAAAGTGAGTTCAAATGGCTACAAACAATATAATTTAATTACAGTTTGCGTGTCAGGACCGGCTCTGTTTGTATCGGTTCCCATGAGACGAACATGTTTATTGGCGTCCACTTTGATCTAGTGATGGATGGCGTTATGTAACAGTGTGCAATCATAAAAAAATATTTTGTATTATATATAATATAGTCGATTTTAATAACTGGAGCTAACTAAATTATATGTCAATGTCTGAAATTATTTCTAACATATTTTATAGTGCACCTACTTTGTTTTCTCTGCATCACCCTAAGGTTGACTGGTAGAGAATGCCTTTGGCATTAAGTCCGCCTTTGTACATCTTTGTGCTAAAGTCTTAAGGAGGATCAATTCGATCCGTATGTTTTTTTTTAATAAATACACATTACAATTAAAAATGGGTCATAAATGTGATAAAGATGGTGGATGAATCCAAAACAATATACTTAATGTGTTTTTTTTAATTGTATTGTAGCGACACCTACCTCGCCGCATACGAACTAATCCTGCATCGCGATATTAAAGCGATCCGAGCGATTGCACATATATACAAGAACCCGACAACAACCGTCGGGCAGTAGCCCACCAGACACAACACCCGTCTGGTCGGAGGATCCTCCCTTTTCCGCCAAAGTATTAAGAACATGTATCTTTAGTGCATAACGACGTCCGTCTACGCATGGTTGCTCAATTGATTGTAATGGAGACACTCGACTTGCATCGTTGGCAACCGATATGTGTATGTATGCGGCTTTATTTTCAAATTTAAAATAAGAATATTGAGACCACAGACTTATTTTTAGGGTTCCGTACCCAAAGGGTAAAACAGGAACCCTATTGCTGAAACTTCGCTGTCCGTCCGTCCGTCTGTCACCAGGCTGTATCTCATGAACCGTGACAGTTAGAGAGTTGAAATTTTCACAGATGACGTATTTCGGTTGCCGCTATAACAACAAATAGAAAAAAAATAGAATAAAATTAATATTTAGGGCTCCCATACAACAAACGTGATTTTTTTGCCGTTTTAATAGATAATGGTACGGAACCCTTCGAGCGCGAGTCCTACTCGCACTTGGCCGGTTTTTTTTCCTTTAGATAAACACAACCTTTAAATAGATGGAGTTTTAGTGATAGCAGAGCTCACTGCCTTCTGTCATAAGTTTTTTTGCCTTCTAAGGAACCATGGATATATTATAACGGAGATGGCATATCGAGCCCGCGATGCGGTAAAATTTTCTGGTTTTTTTGACTCCGCCATTGTTGTTTTCCCATATAGTTGCTGTATACTACAGGTACATGAGATAACAACAATGGCGGAATAATTACCGCAGAGCCATACGAAGAGTAGAGTCGTTATGGGTACTCTAGTTACTCTATGGTACCAATCTATTTCTTTCCAGGTAGGTACTCTGTAGTTTTGGTATTGAAAAAGTTTAGACGCGCGCATCGTAAGTGTGCTCGGGGCTTCAAGAAAAAAAATGTTATCATGCAATAAATAACCAGGATTATAATAGACACCAAATTAAAAGAGGGTATCTCCCCCTTGTCATATAAATTGACTCCGCACTAAACAGTAGTTAAACTATTTTTAATTCTACAATAAAGATAATCCTAAACAGCTCTGTTGGCGACAAACAAGCCGTTACACATTCATCTTCATCACTTGAAAGTTAAGCCTTTATTACCAGGCAGTAGAGTTGAAAATAAAATGTACGACATTAACATCAAAGATCACAATTTATTTGTAACTTTTGTTTGAGTTTAATTTATTATGGATGTTGTACAATAAAAGTGCACAAATATTTGACATAATTTTCATCTGGGAATTAATAATAATATTGTCGATTTTACAAAAAAAATCGCTTACACTTTTTGTCATCGATAACTCTTTAAACCCCTTAAAGTAATCAAAACTTATCATATATTTTATAAAAGCTGAAAGTTTTCTGTGCATAGCCCTTATAAAGATAAGAACGACCAGCGACTATAGAGTTTGGGTGGTGGTTACTTGGGCAGGTATCAGGTAGTAAAGGTGTATAAAATAGTACCTAAGATTCGTTATGTAACCACCACCCAAACTCTATAGTCGCTGATCGTTCTTTTCTTTATAGGGGCCATGCACAGAAAATCTTTCAGCTTTTATGAAAAAAAAACGGCTAAGTGCGAGTCGGACTCGCGCACGAAGCTTAAAAAATCACGTTTGTTGTATGGGAGCCCCCTTAAATAATTATTTTATTCTGTTTCTTAGTATTTGTTGTTATAGCGGCAACAGAAATACATCATCTGTGAAAATTTCAACTCTCTATCTATCACGGTTCATGAGATACAGCCTGGTGACAGAAGGACGGACGGACGGACGGTCAGCGAAGTCTCAGCAATAGGGTTCCCGTTTTACCCTTTGGGTACGGAACCCTAATAACGAAGGTCTGGCCGTCGGTGGCTCTTCTTCTATAACTATAAAGATCGTATTATATGCCCGGCTGCTTAATCGTATCTAATATTCCTAACCTATAAATAAAAATATATTTTTATAACTTGACACAATATTTAATAACCCCATCACTCATGTACTATTGAATACACGTGCGGCCGAAAAAAGGATAAACATTCTTTTTATAATCAATTTAAATTTGGTTGACACGAAGTGTGCTTCATAGATTAAAAAGCTTTTTTTATGGACGAACATAAAAAACAAGTTTTATAATTACTACGTTGGGTATTTAAGCCTTGAACTAAATTGGGAAATTGCTGTTTAAATTAGTTTGTAACTAAGCTGATTAATTAGACGATTTAATTATAAACTCGTTTTAACATTAAACAAGAAGAAATAAGTCGTACTATATATTATTGGCTTTATATGACAATAATATATAGTACAGTACAGTGTGAACTTGGCCATAACAATGTATGGTGCGCGATATTGTTGTGCTATGTATTATATTATAGCGTAGTCTGAAACCCGCTTTAGAGGACAAATATATTTTTTCTTATTAATTTTAAAAAATTGCATTAAAACTAACATAGAAATAAATACTATCATAGAGTATCTATAGATACTCTATGGTTAAAAGTCAAGCCCCCCACGCGTCACAATTCGCTCACGCTGTCAATGTTATTTTGTTAAAGAATTAACTTTTTCTATGAATCCGCCATCTTTATCACTGTCATTATCCATTTTTATTTATAATGTGTATTTATTGAATTTGTCCTTGCTATTAATTACTTGACATTGGCGAAATACTCGCGCTTGTCGCAGGTGATGCCATTCCTCATCTTATTCCATTAAATATCACCATTTCGCTCATTTCGTTAAAAAAAAAACTTTTTCTATGAGATTCATCCGCCATCTTTATCACTGTCATCATCCATTTTTATTTATAATGTGTATTTATTGAATTTGTCCTTGCTATTCATTACTTGACATTGGCGAAATACTCGCGCTTGTCGCAGGTGATGCCATTCCTCATCTTATTCCATTAAATATCACCATTTCGCTCATTTCGTTAAAAAAAAAAACTTTTTCTATGAGATTCATCCGCCATCTTTATCACTGTCATCATCCATTTTTATTTATAATGTGTATTTATTGAATTTGTCCTTGCTATTAATTACTTGACATTGGCGAAATACTCGCGCTTGTCGCAGGTGATGCCATTCCTCATCTTATTCCATTAAATATCACCATTTCGCTCATTTCGTTAAAAAAAAAAACTTTTTCTATGAGATTCATCCGCCATCTTTATCACTGTCATCATCCATTTTTATTTATAATGTGTATTTATTGAATTTGTCCTTGCTATAATTACTCGAAATTTCCATAAATACCGCATATCGCAGGCATTCCTTATCTTATTCCATCAAAATATCATCATTTCGTAAAAAAAGAAGAAGATTTATAGTAGGTACGTTGTCGTATTAGCAAATACAGACACCCACTAAACGCCGCATGGTCTAATTAGTACCAAAAAATCCCTTTATTCCACATTTTCTTGTCATAAAAGAACATTTATGACATATCGTAATTAATGAAATAAATTACATTTATTTTGTTTGACAGGCGCTGAAATATGTCTAACAAAGTGGGTTTTATTCAGTTCAAAGCATTTTTAGTTTCGTTAGGATTGGTGTTTTAAAGCAATTAATATGCCAGTGAGACTCTATTGACATTCCAACCACAGTTACTCCTAAAACTATAATACAAATATTATATCTATCATTTAAAAAGATGAAAGGGCAGTTGTGACGTCAAATAATCGTTTTGTAGTACAGCGCGTCAAGTGTAAGTTGGCGTGTGGCAAAAAAACGTACAAATTTTTAAATTGTTTAAAATCATTACGAAACATGCCAAATTGGTGCAGAGTGCAGCTAGGGAAGTTATTCTTGCTGTAAAACGTTTTTTGTAAAGAAGAGAAACGTAATAATGGGCCGATTATTCCATTTCAACAAGTGAATGCGCCGATGGAGGCGCTGCCACAGGAACGCCAACTTATACTTGACAGTCTGTAAGAGCCATGCGGTTCATCCGCCATCTTTATCACTGTCATCGTCCATTTTTAACCGACTTCAAAAAGAAGGAGGTTATCAATTCAACCCGTATGTTGTTTTTTACGTTTTAAAAATATTTTTAACAAAAGTCAAAAACGACTTCAAAATAAGTCGGTTGCTTAGTCTGACGTAGATTGGCACCTACTCCAAATGTAATTAATTATAAGGTTATTTGTAGCTTTTTAGTGCACCTGGGTTTTTGAAGTAGTTTTTTAATTTATAATGTGTATTTATTAAATTTGACCATTTATTACTCGAAATTGCCATAAATTCCGCTAATCGCAGGTACAGGCATTCGTCTTCTTATTCCATTAAAATATCATCCTCTCACTCATTTCGTAAAAAAACAGAAAATACAAGCGACCAAGCGTCAAAACCTCGCTCGCAATGTCAATAACATTTCGTTGAAGAATTTACTTTTGATGTGAAACATCTAATAGCGCGCTTGGCAAGTGAGAGCAACTGTTGATGCCGCGATGCCGTGATGCGAAAACTTCGAGCAGCTCCGTGGCTCCTCGGTTCTTTAAGCCACTTAGACTCTGCCCACCGGCTGACTCCGCTCACTCGCCGCTACGACGCTTCTGTCTCTCTACTCTAAATAACATAATGTTTCACATCTGCCAGGCGTCCCGCGACGGCTACTTTTTAGGGTTCCGTACCCAAAGGGTAAAACGGGAACCCTATTGCTGAGACTTCGCTGTCCATCCGTCCGTCCGTCCGTCTGTCACCAGGCTGTATCTCATGAACCGTAATAGTTAGAGAGTTGAAATTTTCACAGATGATGTATTTCGGTTGCCGCTATAACAACAAATACTAAAAAACATAAATATTTATTTATTTACTAAAAAACATAAAACAAATATTTAAGGGGGCTCCCATACAACAAACGTGATTTTTTTGCCGTTTAATAGATAATGGTACGGAAACCTTCGTGCGCGAGTCCGACTCGCACTTGGCCGGTTTTTTTTCGTTCTTATTAATAATACCGAAAATATTGACGCGCGCATTTTGGCGCAACAGTCTGCCTAGGGTTTAAACATTGTAAAGTCTTGTAAAATCAAGCCAATCAATACACTTAACCCCCCGCTGCGAGTGGTACAAATTCGATAACTTATGGTCCGTCTGGACGAGAATTGATCGCCTGTGGGCGGATGTGAACGTTAGCACCGATCCTCGCCTGTTGTGATTTATGGACGGGATGGGACACCGTGTTGTTGATGAGGAGACTAGTCTTCGTGGACTGGACGGTTTAAATGTAGTCCGGACGATGGGTTGTCGATAACGTCGTAAGCGACATATAAGGACTCTACTAATGGAGTTGTATTTTTTGAACGTAGTTCCTTATCGCGCGTTGCGAAAGGGGGCTAGACGGAAAAAAAATTAAGACTGTAACGAAATTTTGTAACGACTCTTTTCCATATGCGTGTGTGATTTTTATTGTACGAAACTTTTACATATGTGTGTGTGATTTTTATTGTACGAAACTTTTACATATGTGTGTGTGATTTTTATTGTACGAAACTTTTACATATGTGTGTGTGATTTTTATTGTACGAAACTTTTACATATGGGTGTGTGATTTTTATTGTACGAAACTTTTACATATGTGTGTGTGATTTTTATTGTACGAAACTTTTACATATGGGTGTGTGATTTTTATTGTACGAAACTTTTACATATGTGTGTGTGATTTTTATTGTACGAAACTTTTACATATGTGTGTGTGATTTTTATTGTACGAAACTTTTACATATGTGTGTGTGATTTTTATTGTACGAAACTTTTACATATGGGTGTGTGATTTTTATTGTACGAAACTTTTACATATGGGTGTGTGATTTTTATTGTACGAAACTTTTACATATGGGTGTGTGATTTTTATTGTATCGATTTCGATTGCGATTGGGATTATTATTGCGATGGCGATTTGGATTTCGCTTCCGATTGCGATGGCGATTTCGATTTCGGTGTGTGTGTGTGTGTGTGTGTGTGTGTGTGTGTGTGTGTGTGTGTGTGTGTGTGTGTGTATGTATATGTAAAAAAAAATTGCTTTTTTTATTTCAAAAGGAACTTCGTTCCATCCAGGTGTCCCATAACACCTCTCAAGTTTTTAAAAAATAAACTTCATGATTCGGCAAACATTGTATCATCTTTAAGCGTCGCAATTATCAGACTGAACAGCCCCTCACCAATCCTGTCATGCAGTTTGTATATAATTTTGATTTTGACAGTAATTCAGTGCAAAATCAGTTAAAAATGTACTGTTACTATTAAAACAACAAGACTTTAAGTTAATAAATCTTAGATGTTACAAAAACACCTTAAAATATCAACAACTTTCCCAGGAAAAGTCTTCGTACTTATCCATAAGTGCATTACTTAACAGAATTCCAAGAAGCAAAAATCACTATAATAAAATCGATTAAAATTCTAATTACTGCATTGTTTTAAGGGTTCCGTACCCAAAGGGTAAAACGGGAACCCTATTATTAAGACTTCACTGTCCGTCCGTCAGTCGGTCTGTCACGAGGCTGTATATCATGAACCGTGATAGTTAGAGAGTTGAAATTTTCACAGATCATGTATTTCTATTGCCGCTATAACAACAAATAGTAAAAAACAGAATAAAATAAATAATTAAGGGGGCTCCCATACAACAAACGTGTTTTTTGTCGTTATTATAGATAAGTAGACGAGTCCGACTCGCACTTGGCCGGTTTTATTTTTATTACTTAATATATTTTTCCTGTCACCAGACGATTTATGAATACACAGGATTTTTCAGGAAAAATACCATTAGCAATTTTCTTGTCATGTTTGAGCAGTTGTCTGTGTCTAGTATTTTTCATTATCAGTATCAATGAGTTCAGAGTCTTAATAAAGTAAGAATACTATCTACCAGACGGTACCACCTCATTTCTCCGTAACTACACGTGTCGGGTCATTGTATCATACAATATTGACACACTAATGTTTGTGTGTCTGTACATCGAAGATTACCGAGTCCCGCGGATGTTGCGCAACGGCGATATAAATACGATTGGTATGTACGTTTTAATTGCAGCTCGAGGTCACTTAAATCAATAACGTCTAGATAAAAAGACTGTGATAGCAAAGTGGTTGAACGCAAGCTCTGCAATCAAAGCGTGCGGGTTCAAACGTCGCTCGCACCTCTGGGCTTTATGTGAGAGTCCCATTTTTAACACCACTTAAGTTGATAGATATGGCAGATCTCTATAATTGATAAAAAAACGTTTTATTTCGCTAAAAAATAAATATTATTCACCAAAATAGTTACACGAGTTACTGTGGAACCCAAACTAAGCGTTGCCTATATTTTGGGTTACTGTGTTAAAATTATTTGCTGAATTAAATAAATGTGAAATAGAAAAGTTATACATGAAATATTAGATAACATAAAGAGTGTATGGATGTATGTGTGTGTAATGAAGTGTATGGAAGTGAGGGTGTGTGCGTGAATTGCTATTTTCGATATTTTCGGTGCATGATAAATGTTACCGATAAAAGAAGGCGGTATCATGATTGAATATCCAATGGCTCGATCAAGTATGGCTTAGTATCCAGGGCTGGCGCGAAGTCTGGCGTGGCGCCAAGCCGATTCGAGTCGCGATAACAGTTACGACACTATCATTGCTTAAAGTTTTCCCATTACATACCACATTTCAAAAGCGAACCGAATTTTGCAGTGTAAAACTGCATAATAGTTGGCACTTACTACGAGTTATGCACATCAATCATTTTGAACGAACTATCTGTGAATCTATTATACTTATAACATATATATTTATTATAAAGGTAGTTATTAAATCTATTGATTCATATGTCCACAATTAGGGACATAGTATTTTTTAGGGTTCCGTACTCATAGGGTAAAACGGGAACCCTATTACTGAGACTTCGCTGTCCGTCCGTCCGTTCGTCTGTCACCAGGCTGTATCTCATGAACCGTGATAGTTAGAGAGTTGAAATTTTCACAGATGATGTATGTCTATTGCCGCTATAACAACAAATACTAAAAAACAGAATAAAATAAATATTTAAGGGGGCTCCCATACAAGAAACGTGTTTTTTTTTGCCGTTTTTATAGATAATGGTACGGAACCCTTCGTGTGTGGGTCCGACTCGCACTTGGCCGATTTTTAATTTAAGTGTTTATTGTGGAATTAATTTTCTGATTTAAATGAAATGTCTCCATTGCAAAACTTAAAAAACTAGATGACAAGTTGAAAACTCGACTCACAACTTCGGTGGGGGCTGCAACTATAAAAGTGCAAAGTTTTTGACAACCCCCGGGTGATATAAGGCCTCACTTTACTAAGTGCCAGCTCTATTATTACTGATAAAAACTAGGGTTACATTTTCAATATTTTAAATTCATAAAAATTTTAACCGACATAATTATTGTAAAGTTTGTAAGCGACAAAGGTGTACTGACAGGTTGACACTTATCTCTTAAGCCCCCCTTTTAAAGTGTTATAGGATAAAGGGTGTTCTTAATTAATGAATGCATTATCACGAATTCTCATAAACATGAGTACTTATATCGTTTACGTCAATCCAATAAGCATATATGTTTTGTCGTACGGCGCAAACATTTTTTTTTTCAATACACTTCAGATATTGGGTTCAATAGCCGAGTTGGTAAATATGTAAATACAGGGTCGTTCGGACCGGTCGAAGGGTTACGTGTAGGTGACATTTTTGTTATAACAAGTGCGGGTCGGACTCGCGCACGAAGGGTTCCGTACCATTATCTGTAAAAACCGCAAAAAAACACGTTTATTGTATCGGAGCCCCCTTAAATATTTGTTTTATTCTGTTTTTTAGTATTTGCTGTTAAAGCGGCAACAAAAATACATCATCTTTGAAAATTTAAAGTCTCTAGCTATCACGGTTCATGAGATACAGCCTGGTGACAGACGGACGGACGGACAGCGAAGTCTCAGTAATAGGGTTCCCGTTTTACTCTTTGTGTACGGAACCCTAAAAAATATGGTAACTTTTGTATTAAAAATTAACATCTAGCCGACAAGCGGGTTTAACGCCTATAGACAAAAGTTTTCTTTTTTTTTACAGAATTATGAAATTTAATGGAATAAGATGAGGAATGGCTTCTCCTGCTACTAGCGCGGGTATTTCGCCAATGTCAATTAATTAATAGCAAGGACAAATTCGAAAAATACACACTAGATATAAAAAATGCGTGATGAATGTGATAAAATAGTGGAGGAATCCCCGACAACAGTTTTATTTCTTCCAATTCAGAATTGTCGAGCATAGACGCCATATCGACTTGACATTAGCAGAATAAACGATAATCACGGGTGCAGTCCATTCCCCATCTTATTTCATGAAAATGTCTAAAATAAGTATATTTCTTATTACATTAAAATCATGTAGCTGACCAGTAGGCTTTGCGTGACAGCGGCGTAGACATAAGTTTTATCTCTTTCAACTGTCAGATTTGTCCAGAAAATGACGTCACTTCGAGCTTTTTATACTGAACATGGCGTGACGTTATTTTCTTAACAAATCTGACAGTTGAAAGTGATATAACTCATGTCTACGCAGTCATGCTAAGCCTACAGCAGTCTCAGCATGACTGCTGGTCAGTAGACATAAGTTTTAACTCTTGCAATTAATTGTCAGACTTGTCGAATTTTGACGCGTGGGGGCGCGCGAGCGTGGCTGTACTTTTTGTCATTGACAAATTAATTTACTCGCGGCTTTCAACGCCCCAGTGTGTGGAAGGCTCTATCAATAGATATTATTAGCAATTATATTATGTGTAGTTGCAGGTTCGATTTCTGTCCTGTTTTCTTGTTTTTTTTTTATGGCGTGTTTAAGGGTTGATACAATTGTTACAACATACGTATATACTACAACATTTTAATGGTATATATAATACTTGTTGCCAATGGGGTGCCTACAGAGGGTTGCAGCCCTCGCCCTCACCTGGCCTTAGGGTGTAGGTTGCGTTTGGTAGCGGGTTCAAATTTGGGAGTAAAAAAATTAAAGCAAAAAATATCCGCAATCGATACTATTAAAAAAAACATTAGCTATGAAAATTTCCGTCGAATATTGAAGTCCTAAAGTTAGAATAGTAGGAGGCATTTGGGTTAAATTGTCGTTTTTGTCTGTTTCGTATATTCAAGAAATATGCTTCGTTACGCCAACGAACTGTGCAAAATAAATGAAGACGTTATTCAAATTGTTTTCATAAAAAAACGTTTCTACAAATACAGGATGCAGGGAAAGAATCTTATCAAATTTATGGAATTACCTATCCATTTACAAAGCGCATTTAATATCATTTTTCAGTTAAAACAAAAGTGATTTACAAAGCCACTGTAAATTAATTATAACTTTATATGTACCTATAATATAAATTTTATCTATAAATGCTTCCGATGCGTGTTACGGTTCGAACCACGTTCCTCAAAAAACGAACGGTTACGATTACCGATATCGATTCGTTATAAGAACCCAGGAAACCCGCCAAGTCTTGTCACTCACGCCAAGAGTAAAGATGTATGGAGGCCTAAACGGAATGCACAGAGAATTAAACTTGAATTTTCCACGGATACACCTGTTTTTGGGGAGATATTTTCTCAATTTACCATATTTTAATATTGTTGAGTTGTTTATTCGTATTTAGAATATGATTATCATCACCATTGACCATATTCGATTATTTAAGAAACATCAGTAATCCATCAACTCATGTATTAGAATTAAGTTTCGTCCAAAAAAATACATATTTAAATATAAAAAGCCATATATTTTCTTGCCGGATCTTTTCAGTCGAGGTTGCGTTCTGATTCGGTCGTAGCATTAAAGAAAAGAAAAACAAAAAATATTATTGGCATGATTATTACATCTTTTCCAAAATTAATTATATAATACAATAGAATAAGATGGGGAATGGCTGCACCTGCAATTAACGGGTATACTGTCAGTGTCTTGTTATTGATTATAAATAAAAAATTGCGATGAAGTAAATAAAGCTGGCTGGGAGTCTTTGGATTCCTTGAAAAACAATTTTGTCGTCTGGAGAGCTCTTAAATATCCCAATAGACATTTATAACAATGCTTCTAGCGAAGAAAATCCTTGTAATCTCTTACTCGGGACAAATACCCTTGCCTACTTATTGATTGAAGGTGTTCGGAATATAAATCTCGGAGGCTGCGGCCCTGAAGCTATAAGGAATAAAGAATCTGTGTTTATCCACACTGAACGGAATTTTATGCAATTTATATAGATTTATTCTTAAAGGTATAAAGGAAAAAATCGTGAGGAAACCTGCACGTCTATTGAAAGGCGTGTATAGTTCACCAACCTGCACTGGGCCTGCGTGGTGGTGGTGCGTGGTGGGAAATGTGCCCGGTATAATGGCAATAGGCTCACCTCCTATTATAGTGGAACCAAAATACATAGGCGAAGTATGGGCGCACTGCAGTGCACCTCTATCTACCCCGTCGGGGAATACAGGCGTGATGATGTATTTGTAAAGAATAAAAATAGAGATACCTTAGTCACAATCAAATATATTCGTTTTGAAAACTAAGAAACACAATAGAATTAAACGAAGGAGACGATGAATTGCAAAAGAAATATAACTAGGAGTAACTATGAAATCCGCAGATGAAATTTCGAATAACTACCCAACGAACAAAGTTACGTGGCTATTTATCCATCTGTCAATTTAATGTTTTTGTTGAATAAACCATATCTGAAAATAAAAAAATGTTGCTCCTTAAATAAGCAATATCTGTCAGCTTATCTTTAGATTAAAATCGGCTCCTAATCGTCGGTAAGTGAATCACGTAGTATACCATTCCTATAAGTAAGTACATATTCGAGTAGTAATCAAAAACACAAAAATTGTGTCTACCTACATCCGTCATAGACTTTGAAACCATCCAACCTATGTGCTCCAAAGCAGTTTCATTAGGAAGGCAATAATGCGATGATGGTTTAAGACTATTAAAACAATGTATTAGGCCATTCGATCCATTCATCGTAGGAGCACACGCTGGGTATCCGTTTTATATAAACGCGAGAAGATTTTCATCTTCCTTAAGGGGGCTTTTAAATCGCAGTTTCAATGGCCACAAATAAGAGTTATTTCAAAGATTATAAACGAGTCACGCCGTAGAAATATTCAATTATATTCGTCACAGGGTTGCGCGCCCAACCCTCACCGCCCCCTCCTCAGTGGATGAGGGGGTGGATGCTAAATTAATAGCTAATTTAAGTGACACACACCCCCAATCTCCGCTCAGGTAGAGGGGAGCTTAATATGCAAACTTATTGTGTTGTTTCAAAGCTTTTATAACTTTGCCGTTTTGATTTTAACCGACTTCAAAGGTGGTTTTTAATTCGACCCCTATCCTTTTTATGGTGCCTTATTTGTGTCAAAATTGTTTACCTTCCCGCAATGATTAAAGTGTAATGTTGTTTTTTACCTGTAACAAAAAAACAGAATATTAATATAAATGCCAAGTTCATGTCACGTCATAGATAAGGTAGTTCCGAAGAAACTTTAGCGTCGAAAACATATTGTACCCTAGAAGTGCAAACATGAATTAGAAAGATAAAATAGAAGGTCGAAATAATAAGTATTAAAAGAAATCTACTTATAAATTTAGTCTAAGACTCGAGAAATTAATGTTTATGGCTAAATTTTAAAAAATAATTCTGACCGGTATGCCGTATGACGATTCATACGTACCGTTATAGTTAATTTCAAAAAGAAAATCTAAATTCAAATAATTTGAAACTCTCCAAACAATGTCAAACTCAAAGGTATGTACGTCCCTAAAAGTTTGCTCGGCTTGCGTCCGTCAATGTCGCTCCGTGACTTCGTAAATAAATCACAAACGGCACAGTAAACACCTCGAACAAACAATTTTGAGCCGTGCGAACGTGAAATATGAATGCTGTGGGAAAATTAATATATTTTTTGGCGAGATATACTTTTTTTTGGTAGGATAATTTTTGTCTGTCGCTTCGAGACTGAAAATGTATTGGTTGTCTTTGGTTTCTTTTTAAGTGAAATGGATGACTACGTTGCTAACGAGTGCTAAATTCTTTTTTTAAAAATATTTTTTAAATGGTCAATGATTTTAAATTTCGATATTGCAAAGACAAATATATTATATGAATCGTCATAAGAACTTTTTACATGCTTTTGCGATGAAATATTTGAATCTGTTTTAGAACAATACTTAAGTATTTATTATTATTTGCATTGTCAATGATCAATCATATAAAGGGTGTTCCAGAAGTCCGAAATAATACTTTGCGGTTTGCATTAGTATCGGGTATACAACTGAATGGTATAAAAAATTAATCGAAATTCGACCATGTTTTTCAAAAAAAAAATCCTCGCAAATTTCTATAACATGTAATATCTCGAGTCCTATGTAAAATTTGCATGTTCTGTTTTGTGAATATTGGTAGTCGTCACAAGTGTAGTTTACACTGCCGAATAGAGTTATGGCAGTACCCAAAGATTGGAACACGATACTTGTGACAAATATTCAAAGGTCTATATCTCAGAAACTATGATAGTTACGTATAAATTGTCTTCAATAAGACCTATATACGATGTACCCAAAGTATTATTTCGGACTTCTGATACATTCGCACATTTATCACTCACGTATTACAGTTATAATCGAATAGTCTAAAGGCAACAGTTGCTAGCTTTCAATGTGTCATGCAGATAACAATGATAGATAGGAGAAATAAACATTTCATTGATCGCGATCGCTCATAAAGCCACGAACACGCTCGGGCGTCAAAACGCACGCGTCAAAAGAATTGCCACTTGCAAAACGAACTCAATCACTGTGTCATAAAAAAAAACCGGCCAAGTGCGAGTCGGACTCGCGCACGAAGGGTTTCGTACCATTATCTATAAAAACGAGCAATAAAATCACGTTTGTTGTAGGGGAGCCCCCTTAAATATTTATTTTATTCTGTTTTTTAGTATTTTTTGTTATAACAGCAACAGAAATACATCATCTGTCAAAATTTCAACTCTCTATCACGGTGCATGAGATACAGCCTGGTCACAGACGGACGGACGGACGGAGGTCGGACAGCGAAGTCTCAGTAATAGGGTTACCGTTTTACCCTTTGGGTACGGAACCCTAAAAAATATGTGTTAAAAGCTCAGAGTAGATAGAGTTGACATAAGAACTTAACTTCGTAATGCTCTGCGGCGATTTTTTTGAAGGTCGAATAAAGGTTTATATGGGATCCGCCATCTCAGAATTAAGATCAAGTAAGTACGTAAGTGTCAAACAATCAAATTCTAATATGGCGGAAATTTACCGCAGTTCGGGCTTAAGGGCCGCTCCTTAGTATATACTAGCTAGATGGGTAAAAGCCACGCGTCCTCGCGTCAAAATTCGCTCGCGTTATCAGTGTTTCGTTGAAGAAGAGCTTTGTCTATGGTCAACTCTGTTTAATAGGTCAACATTACGTTTTAATATTGGTAATATTGACGCGTGTGTCGTAACGCCCCAGTGTGCCCAGAGCTTTTTTTATTAAAACTAACAAATTGATGAGCCGCTTAATTTATATTTGATCGATTGTTTTGACATTAAACCTTTTGTATGCTACAGCTAATAATATTGGTCTAAGGTTATAGGGTCATTTTACTTATGGCTGTTAGCATAGTTTAAGTTGGTAAGTCAACTTGGAGTCAATTAGCAAACTATTGACATAACATACCATTTTCCTCTTAATGACTTATCATCTACTCTCCCATACTGCGTTGAAGTCATCATACCTAAGCAATTATTTCTATAACCATCTGTGGTTTAGATAATCCCTTCATTGTAAATGGGAGTAGACGCACCTTACTGTACTAGCTTCCTAAGCGTAAAGACTATATTTGTATTTAATATTAGACTGCCGTGAGTATAATTCTTCTCTATTATTGTGCCAAAGGTGCTGTCTGCTCTCAAGGCATTGCTGCTCCTGAGAATGTATTACTCGCAATTAGGTATCATTTTGAACAGAGTAACCATTGAGTTTCTTACCGGCTCATCTCAGTGGAAGCAGCTTTCCGAACCAGTGGTAGAATCTGACTTTCTGTAAGTGCTTTTTGACCTACACAAATAAAAAAAAAATGATTTTGATTGGGGCAACTTGCTTAAGTATCAACTTGCGAAACTAGCAATCAAATTGACAATTGATCTTGAATCGAATTCTGGACCTTAATACCATTGGCAAATATGTCTGTACATCGATGAACTTTTATATAACCCTTCAGACAATGCTGCAGGCTCAGTATGACCGCGTAGACATAAGATATATCCCTTGCAATTGTCAAACTTGTCGAGCAAATTACGTAATTTTTGGATTTTAAATATCAAAAGGAACTCTGTGTCAATATACATAATGATTGAATTTTTGTGTTAAAAGGCACGCCTCCACTTGTCAAAATTGCTCGCGTGTCATTTTGTTGAAGAACTTTTGCTATGTGGCCTTAAACTCGTTGTGGAGCTGCTTCATTCTTCTTCTTATTCATCTATTACTACTACTACAACCCTTTTAACGTCCTACTGCTGGGCACGGGCCTCCCCTCAATGCGAGGGCGATTCGGGCCATAGTCCACCACGCTGGCCCAGTGCGGGTTGGCAGACTTCACACATCTATCGAAAACTAGTCAAGTTCCCTCAGTCGTACAGGTTTCCTCAAGATGTTTTCCTTCACCGTTTTATAGCAAGTGATAATCTCGGATGAAAATGAGATTCGCACATAAATCCCAGAGGTGCGAGCCGGGGTTTGCAAGGCGTGCGTTCGACCACTCGGCTTCCACTACTTCCACTCGGCTACCAATGCTTATCAATGGTAGCTTCTTCACCTTTCATCAATGTTAGCTAAAATATAACCAGTGTAGACATAAGACATCACCAGGGGTCGCCCCCAGGCTAAAATTTGCTTAGTTTGGGGTCATACAATGAGTATGTGTTGTCTGGCATTATTATTAATCTGAATAACAGTATTCTAAGGTAATAGCGGTCACTAGGACAGTGACTTTGAGAGATAACTCGTGGATGTTTGCATGTTGCGTGACTTATCTAACGTAAGTACAAACAAGAAATACGAGTTTAATGAGAATAACAGGTTTACTTATTGTTAGTAGTTTCATTGTTTACTCGCATACAACGTTCTCAGCGTGAAGATACTTTAAACAATTTTTTTTTTCTTTTTTCATTTTGAAAGTTACTCTCTCCTTGGAAACATGGGTAATTATTTTTTATATCAAAGTAACTGTGCCCGCTACTCACGGATTCAGGAAATAAAATAAAATAAAATATTAATAATAATAAAATGTCCTAAAATAAAATAAAGCCTAAGTTAGGTACTCCTTATAATATCAGCTAGTCGTTTCGGAGATAACCCGGAACAAACAGACAGATGAACAAAAGTTTTAAAGTAGATTATTTGTTACAAGTATACTTTAATTTGTATTTGGTAAACAGCTGTTATTTTGATTTTAAAAACAGACACTTCAATTGTATTTATCTGTATGTATAGATCAATTGAATGCAGATCATGTTTAAAATACTTAAATTCAATTCCAAAGACTAACAAACTGAAATAGATTTTATGTGCTTTCAACGAAATTAATTTAAAAAAATCTTATATTTTAGTAGTAATACTATAAAAAATAATAACCAACAAATGAATGAATTAAAATTCAATAAAAGCAATTTCATTGGTAACAAAAAATATAACACAATAATCTCAAAATGTTACAGGAACTATATACAAAGACGTAACGGGAATGACTCTCAGTATTTCCCCTCCCTCGATTTTGAACATCCAAATTTCCTTGTCCGTCAATCAACCAGTACCCACCATTTCTCAACGACAGCCATCGGAAGGAGGTAACTTTTTAAAATAGAGTGCAAATGTAGATCTGACCCCCCCCTTACCACCACTTGTCTTGCAGCGATGTTTTGAATATTACTTTCAGTTTTTGACAGTTAATTCTGGCAAAAATTAACAGTTACTATTGCTACAACATTACTTTAAGAGGTGGTGAGAAACGCCCATAGGCCTGTAGCTGATTATAGTGGTCAAGATTTGTGTTTTTTTTTTTATAAAATTACGTTATTATTATTGCGTTACTAGATTTTTTTTTATGTTATAAAAGCGTGACGAAGTTATCAAAAATGGTAACAAAATAAATTATTAGTTTCAATATATTTTCTTGTTTATAGATCATTTTGATTCATTTATAGTGGCGTTCTCGGCACTTAGGTGTAGAAAAAGATTTTTTAAATTAAATTTAGAGGATTTTTTATAGATTTATAAGTTATTATTTATCTTGGCGTAGTTTTGATTAACGAGGACATTCATGGGGCTTTAGTTAACCATATGCACCTAAGTACATACTTTGTATTTTTTTATGATAAATGATGTTTTTCCAATAAATATAAAGCAAACAATTTTCTTCAAACACTTTTATAACCAAAATCCATTTTAACATCACCCTTAGCTAACAACATGAGGGTGTGTTTTATTTAAACAAAATTTGATATTTAACACACAGAAAGGTAATGTTCGGAGTATATCAACATTTTTATTTAATTCGTAGTGACGTTTTAAAAGCGAGGGTGTATCCATCCACGTTCTAAGCGGAATGGACCCAGTGTGTTTGACATGCTCGTGAGTCAGTGACGTAACAAAAAAGGCGAATATATAAAAACTGGATATGGTGGCGATCTAACAACAATATGTGTAGGTATGTGTAACTTATATTGAATTTTAGCAAGGTGGTTGACTTTAGTAAAAAGATAATACTTATCTGGTTAGGTATATGGACCAATAACATGCACGATACATTTTCTAGAAAATTCTAAAAATACCATCGCGCTCATTTGATGTTCTGGGGTAGGGTAAATGCTTTTATCGACGCGTCACGAAACGTCTCATCGAATTTCTACTCCGTCATTGAGGTAAAAGCTCCATTAACCGTCTAAGCTACCGAAAAATTCGTCGCATTTAAAAAACAAAACCCCATCGGAAGCGGAAACGCGATCGTTCGACGTTCGAATCGAGCGCGCTAATTCATGCGCAGCGAGATCAAAGGCGGCGTCCAGCCAATTACAGCGCAGCGGCGTGTGCGCAACGAAATGCTCCAGTTTGAATGGCATTATAAGTCACAAGTTGTAGCCCTCGCCACATTAAACAACACTTAAGTATAGGTTCATGATAAAAAGGTAATCTAGTAAGTACATCGTTATCAAACAATACTTAAGTATGTTAAGTTACCTGATAAGTACATAATCTAGTACCTAAGTACATCGTTTTCATATAATGTATAGTAATGTAAATTATTATCTTACCATCACCTATTATTTGTAACCATTACTAATGTCAAAAACTGAAAGTATTATTAAAAACCATTGTAGCAAGACAGGTGGTCGTAAACGGGCAATAATTGACATATTGCTGTCTATAAAATTCGCAAGTATGATTGATTGTTACCTTATAAAAATTTATAACAGTTTCTTTTCAAACACACTGTGCCCAATCTAAGTATGAAAAAAAAACCGCCCAAGTGCGAGTTGGACTCGCACACGAAGAGTTCCGTATCATTATCTATACAAACGAGCAAAAAAATCACGTTTGTTGTATGGGAACCCCCCCTTATATTTATTTTATTCAGTTTTTTAGTATTTGCTGTTATAGCGGCAACAGAAATACATAATCAGTGAAAATTTCAACTGTCTAACTATCACGGTTCATGAGATACAGCCTGGTGACAGACGGACGGACGGACGGACGGACGGACAGCGAAGTCTTAGTAATAGAGTTCCCGTTTTACCCTTTGGGTACGGAACCCTAAAAATGGTTCGTATCTACTTTATCGAAAGTTCGGTCACCTAAGTATCTGTATTATCCAGAGCTTCCTTGTTCTTATCTTATCTCCTATGATTTGTACCACACACGCTTTACTGGTCTGTTAACATCGATGTTGTAACCTGTCCGTGGAATATTATGTAACGGGAGTCCGACGGAGATTAGACTTTTCCAGAGTAATGTGACGAAACACGACGAACAGTGGACGGACGATAACTGGGCCCTTGGCCTTACATAGAAAAAACAAATCTCTACAATAAATAAAGAAAGAAGTAGATACCCAATTTAGTCGCGTGGTCACGTGCCCTTTGCCACCGAAGTTCAATCTTTATGTCATTTTCACAAAGAGTCCATTTAAAAAAAAAATTAAGTGTATCTCCTCGCCCTAATATGTTCAGGCCGCCATTACTAGCTGACAAGTATCTTATAACCCCAAGCTAAGCAAAGCTTGTACGTGTATGTACATTATAGGATAGCATAGAATGGACTGGGGGCGATCTCAATTACTCCCAGAAGGGGGAAAATTCCGAAGAGGCCATTTCCGATATTTTCCCCTGTCTGGAATTGAACCCGCAAGCACTTGGTGCAGTGGGACAATCGGCTTGCCCTCGAACCACTGTGCCATCGCCCCGTGAACTGAACAAGTGCAGTTCCCTTACTATTACATATCAAGTACTTTACTTACAACAACAACTTTACAACTAACTTGGTACCGACTAAGACTATCAAAAACGTAAAATAATATTAAAATACTATTGTTAAATTGTCTGGGGTCTTACCACCACCTCTTAAAGTATGGCTTATTCAATAGTTTTGACTGATTTTGTACTAAAGAAAATTGAAAGTGATCTATACTTCTATACTATCTATAATAATATTATAAAGAGGAAACATTTGTATTTTTATATGTAACGAATTAACTTAAAAACTACTGGACCGATTTCAAAAATTCTTTTGCCGTTAGAAAGATATATTATTACAGAGTAACATAGGCTATATTAGAAACCCGTGCGAAGCCGGGTCGGGCCGCTAGAGTTAAATACATAGCTGCAAGACAGACAATGTCTGTCGGTAGTAAGGGGGCTGTTGGTGGCCTCTAAAACTTGTTTCAGCTACTATTCATAATGCCAAAGTCACACAAGCCATCAGTAAATATCATATTGTACTTATTGCACCCGTGGGGTTGACAGAAATAACTTTAACTGCGCCCTTTCGACTCCCTAAGTTCATGTCTTTTTAAGATTTATTAACTAAAGTGTGCCGGGTGGCTCCGAGATGCATTATGTACGTCACCCATGATTAGTTGGTAGGTTAGGGTAAGTTATGGTTGATGAGCCGGATGGGTGGGCGCACTTGCTATCTACTGTACAGTACCTGAAAATCATAGTTATGAAGAGATTGGCTATCCTTTGAGCTAAGATTTAAAGGACACGCAAATTGTCACTGATATTGAATCAGAATCAGAAAGAAAGTTTTATTAATTCATTAAAGAAAAGAAAATTCATTAAAGAAAGTTTAATGTAAAAGTGTTAAAAAAATTGACCGAAATTGGTCTCATTGATGCCAGAGCCGTCTAAACTTTTTGACATAGACAATCTGAATTAAGTACGTAGATATCAAAGTCACACACGAAATCGGAAGTGTACATTTTGTCTATACTATAGTATAGTATAAACTATCGAAGACACTATTTATACTGTTTCCTTGAACAGCCTGGTAGAACCTAGCCCTTCAAATAGAAAGTCTAAATTAATAATATAATTAAAAACCATTTTTTTAGTTACATAATCACTTCTTACAAGTATCGTACAATGACAAATTTAAACTACAATTAAAAAATAATAATTATAAAATGTGTAAAATATGTGGCTCATGCGTTAGCGTACTCACGACGCAGTCTAAAACCTAGTATTATTTATTTTAGTATCTATACAAATAAATAAAATTGGAGTGTCTGTTTGTAATATCAAAATAACACTTTTTTACCAAATGCGTATGAAAGTATATACGATACCTATAACGAAAACGCAATTTTAATTTTTTTTGTCTGTCTGTCTGTCTGTTTGTTTGAAGTAAACTTCTAAACGGCTGAACCGATTTCAATGGGACTTTCACTGACAGATAGCTGACGTTCCAAGGCGTAACTTAGGCTACTTTAATATTAGAAAAAGCATTAGGGTTCCGCGGGAAAAACATAATACCCATATTCCCGGGTAATCTCCCTAAAGTCCACGCGGGCGAAGTCGCGGGCACAGCTAGTTTGTAATATAATATAAAGAAGGTTTGTAAATTTATGTATGTAAATTTTTAAAGACTTTTTTTCTTTATCTTAAAACAAAATGTTAAATACTATTGTTAAGGAAATAAAAGGCTTAATTATTATTATTTTTAAAGAAGGTTTGCCATTGTAAACAAACGATAATTTTATTGACACAAAGCAACAGTGCAACAAAGCTAGGTGTTTATTTACAGTGGTTTTACGTTTAATACGCTATCTCGGTATCGTGCGAGCTTATCAGAGGTCGTGAGCTGAGGTCGCAATATGCAGGAAGGGCGTCCGAGATAACCTGCCTAATGCACATTTATCAATTACCACAATATCATGGTCTCCATTCAGAACATTGATTTTATTTCCTGTAATTAAATTCTTCTTTTTTTACGAAATGATGATATTTAATGGAATAAGATGAGGAATGGCTCCACCTGCGTTCAGCGGGTATTTCAGCCAGAGTCAAGTAATTATTAGCAATGGCAAATTCAATAAATACACATCTATACATCTATACATACAAATAAATAAAATTGGAGTGTCTGTTTGCAATATCAAAATAACATTTTTTTACCAAATGCGTATGAAAGTATATACGATATCTATACAAATAAATAAAATTGGAGTGTCTGTTTGCAATATCAAAATAACACTTTTTTACCAAATGCGTATGAAAGTATATACGATATCTATACAAATAAATAAAATTGGAGTGTCTGTTTGTAATATCAAAATAACACTTTTTTACCAAATGCGTATGAAAGTATATACGATATCTATACAAATAAATAAAATTGGAGTGTCTGTTTGCAATATCAAAATAACACTTTTTTACCAAATGCGTATGAAAGTATATACGATATCTATACAAATAAATAAAATTGGAGTGTCTGTTTGCAATATCAAAATAACACTTTTTTACCAAATGCGTATGAAAGTATATACGATATCTATACAAATAAATAAAATTGGAGTGTCTGTTTGTAATATCAAAATAACACTTTTTTACCAAATGCGTATGAAAGTATATACGATATCTATACAAATAAATAAAATTGGAGTGTCTGTTTGCAATATCAAAATAACACTTTTTTACCAAATGCGTATGAAAGTATATACGATATCTATACAAATAAATAAAATTGGAGTGTCTGTTTGCAATATCAAAATAACACTTTTTTACCAAATGCGTATGAAAGTATATACGATATCTATACAAATAAATAAAATTGGAGTGTCTGTTTGCAATATCAAAATAACACTTTTTTACCAAATGCGTATGAAAGTATATACGATATCTATACAAATAAATAAAATTGGAGTGTCTGTTTGTAATATCAAAATAACACTTTTTTACCAAATGCGTATGAAAGTATATACGATATCTATACAAATAAATAAAATTGGAGTGTCTGTTTGTAATATCAAAATAACACTTTTTTACCAAATGCGTATGAAAGTATATACGATATCTATACAAATAAATAAAATTGGAGTGTCTGTTTGCAATATCAAAATAACACTTTTTTACCAAATGCGTATGAAAGTATATACGATATCTATACAAATAAATAAAATTGGAGTGTCTGTTTGCAATATCAAAATAACACTTTTTTACCAAATGCGTATGAAAGTATATACGATATCTATACAAATAAATAAAATTGGAGTGTCTGTTTGTAATATCAAAATAACACTTTTTTACCAAATGCGTATGAAAGTATATACGATATCTATACAAATAAATAAAATTGGAGTGTCTGTTTGCAATATCAAAATAACACTTTTTTACCAAATGCGTATGAAAGTATATACGATATCTATACAAATAAATAAAATTGGAGTGTCTGTTTGCAATATCAAAATAACACTTTTTTACCAAATGCGTATGAAAGTATATACGATATCTATACAAATAAATAAAATTGGAGTGTCTGTTTGTAATATCAAAATAACACTTTTTTACCAAATGCGTATGAAAGTATATACGATATCTATACAAATAAATAAAATTGGAGTGTCTGTTTGCAATATCAAAATAACACTTTTTTACCAAATGCGTATGAAAGTATATACGATATCTATACAAATAAATAAAATTGGAGTGTCTGTTTGTAATATCAAAATAACACTTTTTTACCAAATGCGTATGAAAGTATATACGATACCTATAACGAAAACGCAATTTTAAATTTTTTTGTCTGTCTGTCTGTCTGTTTGTTTGGGGTAAACTTCTAAACGGCTGAACAGATTTTAATGGGACTTTCACTGACAGATAGCTGACTTTCCAAGGCGCTTTAATTTTAGAAAAAGCATTAGGGTTCCGCGGGAAAAACATAATACCCATATTTCCGGGTAATCTCCCTAAAGTCCACGCGGGCGAAATCGCGGGCACAGCTAGTTATAAATAAAAATGGGTGCTGACCGTAATAAAGATGGCGGACAAATCTCTGTAATTAAATTACGACAGGCTATCTCAAGCGACATGACAACTTGATAAAAAACATCTTAGAAGGAAATATAGATGGAAAGTGTGGAAGGGAGACACCGCGAATATGCTACATGAGCTAGACAAACGATAAGGTTGCTGTCATGTCGTATGTGGAGATGAAAGAGAATGCAATGAATTGAATCAGATGAAGCTTCATCAGATGTACTGACAAAGGATGTTTATAAATATTAATAGACATAAATTTAGTTATCAAGCTTTGAAAATACTGTTGATAACGGGGCAGTCAGAATCAGGGGAAATTAAGACGGATACAATTGCCACCGGGGCAGTCGGGACGGGTGTAAGACATCAAACCAGTCAAGGCAGATTATCAAGCAGTTTATTAGTCACAGTCTACCACGCTGGCCCAGTGCGGCGTGGCAAACTTCACACGCCTTGGAAAAGACAAGCAAGTTTCTTCACTATGTTTGACTTCACCGTAAGGCGATTAGTAATGACTATTAAAAAGATATTCGCGAATCCCAAAGTCCCAGAAATGCGAGGCCGGGGTTAGAACCTGCATTTCTTGCTACCAATAGCTTTCTACCAATTAGGTTAACAGTAAAGATATCCTTTATACAAAACTGTTGCAGTATTGATTCAATATCTCAGCAACACAAGTACTCTATTCAAATATTAATTCGCTTGCGAAAGCCCAACTATTTTGGGCGACAAAGAAAACACTTAGAGATTCTACCGGTGCACGGACGGCGCCTGATTTAGATGCATAAATACCGTCTACGGACGATGCCGGATGCTTAACGCCGTGGACACACTGAGGCGTCAAGACGCAAGCGTCAACATTTTGTCCAATACCAAAAGGAACTGTATTAAGTTATAACTAAATAATTATTACTTAGTAGAATTAAGTTATTACTTGAATAGAAATTCTGGTATTGGACATAAATGTTGACGCGCATGTCACTTCGGGTAATGGTACAGGCGGGATGACGTATTTATCATCATGCCTGTATTACCCGAAGGGGTAGCCAGAGGTGCACTCTACAGTGCACCCACACTTCGTCGATGTGTTCTGGCCCCAATGTAATAGGGGGCGAGCCTATTGCTATTATACTGGGCACATTTCCCATCAATACAAGGGTGATTTGGGACATAGTCCACCACGCTGGCCCAGTGCAACTTTGTGAACTTCACACGCCTTTCTATAGACGTGCAAGTTTCCTCACGATGTTTTCCTTCACCTTTTCAGCAAGTTGTATCATTATTGAAAAAAATACAGTTGCACATGACAATCTCAGAGGTTTGAAATTTCACCACTTGCGTTTAAGGCGGGTATACCAACTAGGGGACCATGCACTGTATTGTCTCATAGAAAAGGCTGATTTTTCAACGAAATGGTATTCACTGCGAGAGCGAATATTGACGCGTGGGCCGTGTGGCTTTCAACACAGCAATTTAATACTTATGTATATTGACACTGAGTTCGTTTTGGTATTGGCAAACATATAGACGCGAGCGTCTAACGCTTTAGTGTGCCTAGGGTTTACACCCGGTATTAACAGCCTGCTGGTTTTACTGTGAGAATTGAGCGTTAGGTATTCAAGTTACATTGTATCGTTGATCATACAAATGCATTTGTCTTGTACATAATTAAAACGTTTCCTCCGTTTGTGAGGGGGAACGTCGGAACTTCTCAGACGTAGGGCATGTTCAACTCGCTATGAAGAGATGTCTCTAAAATTGAAATTTTAAAATACGGCGTGTATTTGACGCAGTTTTGTCTCATGCCAAAATATTAAAAACTCGGGGTTGCGTTATCAGATTTTAAATGAGTTAATATATAAAAAAAATACATCATCACGCCTGTATTTCCCGGAAAGGTAGGCAGAGGTGCACTGCAGCGCGCCTACACTTCGCTAAAGTATTTTGGAGCCTATTGCCATTATGCCGGGCACATTCGTCCTCAACAAATATATTTTCTTTAAAATGTCCATTTCTTAAATTCTAATTTAGTTTCCTTATAATATGGATTCCATGAAATCATAATTACAGTACAAAAACACTAACCTGTGCCCTATTGTCTAAACTTCGACTAACTTGGCTATCGTTTCAAATTGTTGGTATTTCTCAGAAACACGGCGGTCATCGCCAAAACATTGGTGACATCATCGAGGTCGGTGCACGGCCATTGTTTCTGCTTACACACCTCGTGTGGCGTCGTAATGTTATTGTATTATTACACAATTGGATCTGCGGTTACCGCTTTGTTTTTATACCTGATACTGTTTGTGTTTTATATACAGGATGTTTCAAAAGTCCGAAATAATACTTGACGTTTGCACTGGTCTACAATAAAATGGTATACAAATTCGATCGAAATTCGATAATCTTTTTCCAACTTTTTTTGTACGACGTAAATTTTTACTCGTAATATCTCGAGTCCTATGTCCTATGTTCTGTTCTGTGAATATTGGTAGTCGCCCTCATAAGTGTAGTTTACACTGCTGAATAGAGTTATGGATGTGCCCAAAGGCCAGAACACGATACCTGTGACAAATATTCAAAGGTCTATAACTCAGAAACTATGATAGGTATACACTGTCTGCACAAAGCATCCGCATATGAACTACCGTATTATGTACCCAAAGTATTAGTTTGATACATATGTATATACATCTAATATTCTTACTATGTTAGAATAACAATCATGTACCACTTAATAAACGTTATCCGTCTCTCCTAGTTCCAGAATAATTCTAATAACCTAGACCTACCTATAAAGAAATGCTTAAAAACCAGGTCAACATACTCAGATGAAGTTAAGCAGATACCTAAATATTTAGATCTTGCGGGAAAACAAACCTAATTGTCTACTTATACCGTAATAGAGCAATGGCAAAATTGTATAACACTATAAATTTAGGGTAAGCGATCTAATTTAGGGTAAGTGGTAGCCGAGTGGTCGAACGCACGCCTTGCAAATCAAAGTGTGCAGGTTCAAACCCCGGCTCGCACCTCTGTGTTTCATGTGCGAATCTCATTTACATCCGAGATTACCACTTGCTATGAAAATGTGAAGGAAAACATCGTGAGGAAACCTGCACGTCTGAGGGAACTTGACTAGTTCTCGGTGTGTGAAGTCTGCCAACCCGCACTGGGCCAGCGTGGTCGACTATGGCCTGAATCCCAAGGCCTGCATTGAGGGCAGGCTCGTGCCCAGCAGTGGGATGTTAAAATAGGCTGTAGTTAGTTAGTTAGATCTAATTACTAGCCACAAGACTTATGTTACGATAAAGAAATATATTTTCTCTTTCTCTCCTTTGACATAAGACAGAGAGCGATACACTCCACAGATTGTTTATTTTATGGGTTAAAAATGTCAAATTAAGTAATCCTTTTGGAATATAGTAACCAGTTTCTTACCCTTTTGCTCTATTATAGTAAAGGCATTCCAAATGCAGAGGCAGAGTGGATCCAGTGGTAGAGTCCTATTTTTTGTGTTTATTTGGCGATTTATAATATAATTCTAATTCTATATAAGCAGTGGTAGCATCGCGGGCAAGAACGCTCGCCTTGAACGTAAGGGTTGCAAGTTCAAATCCCAGGCCCGCACCTCTGATATAATTTCATGTGCGAATGTCATTTTCAACAATGATTACCACTTGCTGAACGGTGAAGGAAAACATCGTGAGGAAACCTGCACGTCTATAGAAAGGCGTGTGAGGTTCACCAACCTGCACTGGGCCAGCGTGGTGGACTATGGCCCCAAATCTCCCTCGTATTGAGGGGGAATGTGCCGGGTATAATGGCAATAGGCTCGCCCCCTATTACATTGGGACCAAAATACATCGGCGAAGTGTGGGCGCACTATAGTGCACCTCTGCCTACCCCTTCGGGGAATACAGGCGTGATGATGTATTTGATGATGTATAAAACTAAAAAAATCCGTCTATAAGGGACATAGGTATGTTTAAAAAGACACAACTGTCTTCTTACTTCTTTTTAAAAAGCATAAAGGCAGTACCTCCATCATTTATGAATTATCTTGACTGGATCTGTACCTACTACTAGTGATGTTTTAATGTTATTTTGTTTTTGTTTTACGGTTATTTATCACGCTACACACTTTATTAATTAAACAAAGCAATTGCAAGCAAGCAGGTTGCTATAAGTTGCAGGCCAAAAAAAAATACAACTAACATTTTCCGGGACTTTCCCACAAAAATAAAATCCCCACAAAATAAGTGCTAAAAGGTTTGTACGAAAAAAAAAACAATTCTTTAACACTCGGTTGACCCTCCGCCTAGCGCCAATCGAGCGTAAATAGTTTATAGCCGACATTTGGTGCGTTCACCTCATTCGGCGTAGAGCCGCGATTGCGAAACTGTTTCGCTTCTCTCGCAAATTGCTCTATTTAGTTTCGCTTAGCGGGAAGGGAGGGAAAATAAAGTAGGTAGGTATTACTCTAAGGGGTAGACAGTGGTGGTATGCTGCAGATCTAAATTTTGACAGTCAAAATAGGTCCCTTCATAATTAAATACACATCATCACGCATGTATTCCCCGAAGGGATAGGCAGACGTGCACTGCAGTGCGCCCACACTTCACCGATGTATTTTGGTCGCAATGTAATAGGGGCGAGCCTATTGCCATTATATCGGGCACCGTTCAGCAATTAGTAATCATTGTTGAAAATGATATTCGCACATGAAAATTATCTCAGAGCTACGGGCGCAGGATTTGAACTTGCACCCCTTACGTTCCAGTACTAGCGTGTACGTAATACTTTGCATGTTCCGGAAATCGAATCAAGTACCAATTGAGGAAGAGAAGACTTTAACTGTATGTATAAAGATATATTTTGGAATTAATTCACAACGCCTTACCGCCTTATAACTTTGAACAAATGACACAAAAATTAACCCAGATGGACAAAAGCTCAACCTAAAATAGGCTTACAACATTATTAAATAACGTTTAAAGAATAACCACAGAACCCAACCGATTTACGCGTCCGTTCCCGCAGCGTTTGAACACGGGAAACGCTGGTCTCGTGTTTTGCCGGCCCCTTCCATGTTCTCCGAAGCTAGTCTCAATCCGGGAACGTTCTCACGAAATCGGGATCGTATAAATAGTAGATACTTATTGTGGTTACCACCTCATTGGTGGCTAATACAATCTGTAATTGGACGTAGTTATACAAAAAGAATCCAATGCACATCAAAATAGTTTTGAGACATGGCAGCTTGAAGTTAATGTAGTACATGTTGGATATATGGGATGGTAGCCGAGGTGGTAATAAATTAATGGTAATAAAAACTTTTTAAAAACAACCTTTTATTTAATTGCCCTTAGTTTTTGTGTTCTCCTCAGCAAGCCTTTTCATTTGATACCCATACTGTGGTAGTGCAGAAAATATAACTATTCCGCCATCTTGGATGATCCGCCATATTGGAATTAGAATGACGTCACATGCATTGTCATCCAAAATAAGCGTGTATACCAAATTTCAGTTCAATCGGTTAAAGATAACTGATTTAAAATTCAGTTGCAAGATTCCACCCGGACATAAATACGAGGACATTGCAAGTTATTATAAAAAGCTTGTAAAAATGCTATTTTCTTTCATTTTTTGTTGGTTTTTTTTTGTTGATTAACACCGTTTGGTATACTTAACTCATTTTTGTCAATTTTATGGATTGGATCCTTTTTGCTTTAGTACGTTCAATTATAGGTACCAAGATTCCGGTACGTCTAATTAAACTGTCTGGAAAAGAAACATAGAGTAACTAGAGTACCCATAACGACTCTACACTTCGTATGGCACTGCGGTAATTAGTCCGCCATTGTTGTTATCTTATGTACCTGTAGTATACGGCAACTATATGGGTAAACAACAATGGCGGAGTCAGATAAACGCAAAAGTAAAGTTTACCGCAGCGCGGGCGCGATATGCCATCTCCGTTATAATATCTCCATGAAAAGAAAAGATAGTGTGCCTGAAAACAGACCTGAAATCCCCAGGTTTATGAGATAGGATACATTTCTTATGGACGTATCAGTCAAAATCAATCAGGATGATGAGAAAAAGTTCAAGTATGTCTTTTCAAAGAGCATGAGAAATTACGCCGTTTTAAGAGGTTCTTTTAAGAAGTACCTACACATCCTATAGTCTTGTGACCCCATAACCGCCGACAGCAATTTACCGAACATGTTCCAAATTTGAATAAAACATTCATTCGCATCACGTTCGAACATGATGAATGAACTCACTGAACGAATGCGGAATATATTTTTACTGACACTTTGACAGTCGATGATAATGTGACAACATTCGCCGCCATATTGGAAATAAAAGATATATCGAGGGATGAAAGAATATTGGGTTTTCTAGAACTTTGTTGATTTCATCCGCCATCTTTATCATTGTCATCATCCATTTTTATTTATAACTAGCTGTGCCCGCGACTTCGCCCGCGTGGACTTTAGGGAGATTACCCGGAAATATGGGTATTATGTTTATCCCGCGGAACCCTAATGCTTTTTCTAAAATTAAAGTAGCCTAAGTTACGCCTTGGAACGTCAGCTATCTGTCAGTGAAAGTTCCATTGAAATCGGTTCAGCCGTTTAGAAGTTTACCTCAAACAAACAGACAGACAGACAGACAAAAAAATTTTAAAATTGCTTTTTCGTTATAGGTATCGTATATACTTTCATACGCATTTGGTAAAAAAAAGTGTTATTTTGATATTACAAACAGACACTCCAATTTTATTTATTTGTATGTATAGAAGATGTGTATTTATTGAATTTGCCCTTTGCTTTTAATTACTTGATACTGGCTAAAATACCCGCTAAACGCAGGTGGAGCCATTCTTCATCTTATTCCATTAAATATCATCATTTCATTCATTTCGTTAAAAAAGAAGAAGAAAGGCTATTGGAGTGAAGCGACATTTTACAGGAGGGCATGCATGAGTATGTATACTGAGTATTAGACGCAGAAAAAATGGCTGATTCCAAATATGTATACCCAAAAGTGGCGCTTAAGAAAAACAGCCTTTCACCCCTCGATATAATCGTAATAAGGTTTACGAAAACCTAAAGATAAATTGAGTCAAAAACACGTCCAAAAATTGGACTGAATGGAGACGGATACGCTTTCATACATTCTTGGGCCCAGTTGTAAAAATATGAGAGTGGTGTCAATTAAGAGCTTATATATTATCAAACCATCTCCGAAAATTTTGCCGATCTTGGCAATCTGAGAGCAGAATTATTAGAGATTTAGTAAAAGTGTGGTTATTCAACAAAGTGACAACAACCTAGATACTAAACAGCTGATTTTTTAACTGTGATTGTTATTTTGTTTTAATATACAGTTTTGGTGTTAATTCAACCACTTTCGTGTATTTTAATATATTAAAATGAATACATGTGATATAATAAATGTGCTTAATCATTAATAACACAATTTGTTTTTGAGCTACCGAACGTGCTCACTCTGTCTAGGGCGCACGGACGTTCGGAAACTCGTCCGTCGACATTTTGTGGAGCGTTCGGAAACGCGGACGCCACACAGTTATTTACTATATTAATTGTAGGTTTTTTATTAATTGTAGGTATTTATTCATTATGATTGAATCAATCAAGTATTTTATGTTCAATTGTTTAAATCATTCACAGTAATCGATTATTGTAATCTATACTCTATTTCTTCAGTGAAATAAACTTCTTTTTATGATTTCTCGTCTCCCGGATAGTGAATTGAGCTGATTTTTTTATATTTTGAATCAGAAAAAAATACCGCTTTTTTTTAAACCTAATCTCAACTTATTACAATTGGGCCCAGAGATCCCCGTCTCCTTTGTCTCGTTGATACCTCGTCCATCTAGTCTAATACGTCTTGTTATAGACAACCTGACGTACTTAGTCGTCAAAGTCACACACAACCACTACAGCCCTTTTAACGTCCCACTGCTGGGCACAGCCCCCCCCCTCAATGCGAGTAGGATTTAGGCCATAGTCCACCACGCTGACCCAGTGCGGGTTGGCAGACTTCACACATCTATAGAAAACTAGTCAAGTTCCCTCAGACGTGCAGGTTTCCTCACGATGTTTTCTTTCACCGTTTCAGAGCAAGTGATAATCTCGGATGAAAATGAGATTCGCACATAAATCCCAGAGGTGCGAGCCGGGGTTTTGAACCTGCACACTTCGATTGCAAGGCGTGCGTTCGACCACTCGGCTACCACTGATAAAAAAAAATCGTTGGCGAGAAGATTGGCAGCGTATATCTATCTATCTATACTATATTAATATTAATATAATATTATAAAGCTAAAGTGTTTGTTTGTTTGTTTGGTTGAACGCGCTAATCTCAGAAACTACTGGTCCGAATTGAATAATTATTTTTGTGTTAAATTTTTCATTTATCGAGGAAGGTTATAAGCTATATCATCACGCTACGACCAATAGGAGCGGAGCAGCAACGAATAATGTGGCAAAAACGGGAATATTCCCGAACATGAATCGGGTATTATAGACTTATATATAATCATAGACTTTATAACATCACTCTACGCCAAAGTAACTATTAGCGCGGGTGAAACCGCGGGCACAGCTAGTTGGATATAAAATATAAGTAGTCGAAGACTTCAAGGTTTACGGGAAGTAATAATGTCCAAAAATTATTAATTGTTTTTTAGATTACCATGAAAATTTGCGTAAGTATTGGTCATAGTTATATTTTTGGAACATTAAACGTTTAGGCACCAAGGATGATTTGATTGAAAGGTCTACGGGTCAAATAGAATGTTGACTCAGAGTGACTCTTGTCATTACACCGGATACATTCCCCCTCAAAAGGAGGGAAACTTGGGACATAGCCACCACGCTGGCCCGGTGCGGTTTGGTTAACTTCACATGCCTTTCCATAGACGTGCCGATTTCTTCGCGATGTTTACCTTCACCGTTCAGCAAGTGGTAATAAGTGTTGGTAAAATTACTTTAATTTCAATTAATTATGAAATCCGATAATACCAGAGATTCGAGCCTAGGGTTTGAACTTGCAGCTTTAAAGGCGGGTGTTCTACCGACTGCAGTGGTAGCCGAGTGGTCGAACGCACGTCTTGCAAATCAAAGTGTGCAGGTTCAAACCCCGGCTCGCACCTCTAGGATTTAAGTGTGAATCTCATTTTCTATATATATATAAATCTCATCAGCGTGGTGGACTATGGCCTAAATCCCCCTCGCAATGAGGGGAGGCCCGTGCCCAGCTGTGGGACGTTAAAAGTGCTGTAGTCGTAGTAGTAGTTCTACCGACTAGGCTACCACCTACTAAAGTTTATATAAAATACAAGCTTCTACCCGGACTTCGTCTGCGCAGACTTTGATTAAGTATTTAATATCGTTATAATACTATAAAGTTTCATCAAAATCCGTTCAGTAGTTTTTGCGTGAAAGCGTAACAAACATCCATCCATCCTCACAAACTTTCACATTTGTAATATTCATTTCACATTTGTAGTATGAAGTAGGATTATGACATTTATGTTAAGCCCCCGGCACACGGGGGCGTCAATTATTATCCAATACTAAAACGAACTCTGTGTCAATATGTATAAAGTTTGAATTTCTGTGATACAAGTCACGCCAAAATTCGCTCTCGCTGTCAGTGTCATTTAGTTGAAGAATGAACTTTTACTATGAGTCAATACAGTTTGTTTTGGTGTGGCAAACAATTTGACGCGCGAAGGCCTTACTTTGCTTAAACAAAGTAGCGAACGGGTTTGGCATACGCCAAATTTGGCCCAAAAAATCAACATGGCCTCCCACTTGTCCCGTTTTCTTAACAATGGCGATAATACCCGGCCTGGGAGTGGGAAACAATGGAATTGGTGAAAAAAGGTTTTCCAGCAACGACCGAAGGATACCGCCTTCATCCAATGACGATTTAGAATCCTGCTCTAATACACGCGAAAAACAGACACGATTTTTATTTTTTCCAATACCAAAACGACACCTATTAACTCGTACTTAAAGAATATTTTTCAGCGAAATATCCGTGTTGATGATTGTTAATTCAGTGGCGTAGCTTTCCCCACAGAGATTCAATCTTTATATATATTGAAATAGAGTACATTTTAATATTATGATCCTAAACTAAGCAAAGCTTGTACTATGGGTACCGTACAATGGACTGGGGGCGATCCCAGTTACACCCAGAACTATACACCTATAATAGGCTTAGCATGACTACGTAGACATAAGTTTATCTCTAGGAACTGTCCGATTTGTCGAGAAAATGACGTCACACCGAGCCATGGCCAGGCCCTGTAGCAAGACCGTGTAGATATATGTTTTATCTCATTTAGCTGTCAGATTTGTAGAAAAATTACGTCACACCGAGCCATGTCCAGTACTAAAAGCTTGAACTGACGTAATTTTCTCGATAAATCTGACAGTGGAAGAAGATAAAACTTATGTCTACACGGTCATGCTAAGCCTGGGCAAACTCCGACAATGATGGCGCTGACGAGAATCGAACCCCAGACCAAGCCGTCGTCTAAAGACAAGTGAATTCGCTCGTCTCAGTGTGCTCAGGTCTTTATCGCGATATATTGATCGTAATTACTTTATACTGAATAGCCGATTATTGATTGAACCCTGTACTTTATTAAGGAAAACTTTGTTGTGTTTTTTATACATCTTTTTTTTCGTAAGACGAGATTTTCTGTGTGTGTTTATAGAGCGTGAAGCAAATATGAAGGTCAAATTAACTACCAAAGCGTTCATAATTGAATAATACGGTTTTTAAAGATAAATAAAATTGGCTATTTTGTGTGTGTAATAATGATTTGAAAGGAATAATTCACTAGTCATGTTATTATCAGATTATTGGTTGTACCGCAGTTGGCCAACACAGCACTTTTTTTTGTTTACTAATAAGTAGCGTACACAATATACTAGTAGTTAAACGGATCGCTCTCTTAACCGATAGTATCTGGGTTTGATCCCCACCCGGGCTATTAAACAAAATCTTTGCCTAAACCAAAACGTACTCTTTATTTGTATACATAAAGATAGTAGAGATACTATTATTTTTTTATTGGCGACTAGCGTCGCGGCTTCGCACAGGTGGACATTTTCTTTTAACATTTTGGGATAAACAAATATAGCCTATGTTACTCAGTGATAATGTAGATTTCTAACGGCAATATATTTTTCGATGTGCTACTTTTGGCGTTAGCTTTACTCGTAAACTAATATTGCCATCGGTTTAGAGTCTAGTTTTTTTAAATACAATAGATATACAAGACCGAACGACCTCAAGATTAGCCTTTAATTCAAGGTAGTTGTTTGTCGAAATGCGGTTTCTTTTACCTTAATTTGCAACAGGGAAGTCGTCACAGTGAGTTTAATCTATTGTCCTCTGGGCTAGGTCAAACTTGTTTTAAATTCAATAGTACCTGCTGTTTGTTAAGTCTAAGGCCCAGATAACAGCTGTTATTACTTATCTTAGTAAATACATCACGCTTGTACCTCCTATAGGGGTAGACAGAGGTACTTTAGTCCCAATGTAATACAGGGCGAGCCTATTGCCATTATACCGGGCACATTCCTCTCAGTACGAGGGAGATTTGGGCCATAGTTCACCATCTGGCTCAGTGCGAGTTGGTGAGCTTCACACGCCTTTTTATAGACGTGCAGGTTTCCTCATGATGTTCTCCTGCAACATTCACGAAGTAGCAATCATTATTGAGAATGATATTCGCACATGAAATCCGAGGCCCGGGATTCGAACTTGTTTCTACCGATTAAGCTACCATTACACACCTCTATCCATTTTAAGCTAAGAATCATAGGTACATTTGCATTACACAGTTCGCACCTATGTTTAATTTATTTTAAAATTGGTTACCTGCGAGACAAGCTTGCTTAGTGTGGGAACCAAGTTTAAGAAATTGTTTAAAACTAAGCTCTTAAATTGTTAACTAGTTATACACCCATGTTTAATTTTAAATACACTAACACATGTAGTAGTGTGCTAGATTACAATATAAGATGAATAAATATATTTGACTTTGAATTTTGGTGACTCTGGATTTTTTGTAGCCAACTACACAAAAGGAGATTCTTAGTTCGACCTGTATGTTTTATTTTTCTATATAGATATAGGTAAGTTGATACATACACTAAGATAAGATCTTCAAAACCATTATTTTATAACATTGCCGTTCATTTAAATAAAACACTAGAATACAATAAAATAACACGCGAACTCAAATGTTAGGAATTATCTCAAAAGATCTGTAGTTTGTACAGTGGGCATTTACTGACCCACATACACACCACATCATATATTTAATAGCCAACAACTTCGCAGAAATAACTGTACACAGCGCTCCGAAATCCCACACGTGCGGACAAAAAAAGAACTTAACACCGACTAATCACTTGCATACGAAAACAGAAAATATGACCAAAAAACTCTCGTCCGCACGAATAGCTCTGTTTATCTAGGACACTATTAGCATGTGACTAGTCCGCGAGCTAGGGATGAGCGGAGAATATCGATAACGGATATCCGATATCACTATCGATAATACACGCAGACCGCTAGATGTCAAGCAAATTGTATTAAATTCGAAGAAAGCACATCTCACCTCAACAAAATGTCAAATGGATTTAATTGCGTGGTTATTTTTCCTTTTTTTTATGAGATAGGGAGGCAAACGAGCAGACGTTTCACCTGATGGTAAGTGATTAACGCCGCCCATGGACACTTGCAACACCAGGGGCATCGCAAGTGCGTTGCCGGCCTTTAAGGAATGAGTATGCTCGTTTCTTGAAGATACCTTTGTCGCATCGGTCCGGGAACACCGCTGCAGGAAGTTCATTCCACAATTTGGTGGTGCGAGGAAGAAAATTATATTGCTATATACATTCAATACTTATGATTTCAAAGTGTATATGTATCGGATATAAAAATATATGAAAATGTGGTGTTTCAATTATGTTATATCACGAGTATACTATGCAAAATTTACAAGTTCTGTATTTTCAATATTAAGATAGCCTGCGTGGATATAGTTTACATTGTTAAGTAGGGTTATGGGTGTGCCCTGAGGCCTCAACGCGATGTGACAAATACTAAAGAAAATTCATAGTTTCTGACTATACCTCACTGTCATCAGTTAAGTATAGTCTGCTTTCACTAAGCACCGAATCAGAATATTTTATATTCATATAAACCAATACAGGCACTTATGAATCGTCCATAAATAATAAAAATAGTAGCTCTATCACCCATTCGGAATGCATTTCCTATTGAGAAGAATGGGCAAGAAACTCCATGGTTGCTTTTTCAAACCGTTTCAAATTTAGTGTCAGTCGCGTTTATCGATACATCTGTCGATAACACCCCATCTCTATAGCCAGTAAAACAATAATTCAGTTCGCCCTACATGCACTTGAATAGGTATTAACATATGCATACATAATGTATTGGTTTGTTGATAGCTTGTATTGACCTCGGCGTCTTTTGTGCGCGCTCGGACAGAGAGGGAATGCGTTATTATATGTATTTGTAAGAGCAATTTAAATATTACAACGCTGTTTTAAATTCAAAAATAATTTATATTCGTAACAATTATTTACAATGACTACGAGGAAAAAAAACAGTCGAATTTAACCAAAAAAAATACTATTATTAATTAAAAATAAATGGCCGATTTCAGTTACACCTACATTTGATAAAATTACGTAAATACTATATTAATATAATTAATTTCGAATCTACTACCACTAGTAATCTTATACTGAGTTCCTATAAAAACGAATCGTAATCTGTAAGAGCAAAGATTTGGGTTTTTTTAAGGAATGAAAAGTTTTGTTTTGTAAAGAAACAGTCCTGACAAATTTTTTGTTGAAAATTTTACGGGCCTTCAATGGGGCGTTTGTTGATTCTAGGAATCGGATATTAGCTTAATATGTCTAAACTAAGTCAAATCAAACGTTGATCAAAATATTTCAAGAATCGAATGGAAAACTAGTTAAGGATTTATATCTTTAAATTTGTGCCGCACAGTAGTTCGGCTAAATAGTATTTCAAAGCCAGTCCCTGTGTCGAGCTACAAAGGATTAGGGTACCGCACTCAACGTTAATGGCGCAGTGTATTGTATATCAAAGGAGGAATCAAAGGGAAGATCTGAGGCGGATTGGGACACGAGACGCTGGGAAATTAAGAAAATATCAGTCGCACAGTGGTGCGAAATCTATAAAAAAAAAATTAAAGCGTCTGTTTGTAATATCAAAATAACACCGTTTTACTCATATGAATACTTTCATACGATGCTTGTAACGAAAACGCAATTATATAAAAAAAACGTGTCAAACGGCTGGGCCGATTTTGACGGGTTTTCACTGGCATGTAGCTGACGATACAAGGAGTAATTTAGACTACTTTTATTTTAGGAAAAGAGTAAAGGTACCGCGGAATAAAAATAATACGCATTTTTCGCGCGTACGAAGTCGGTGTCAAATTTTTACCACCGGTTTTATTTCGTTATTTTTATCTATGTACGTTAATAAACATAGAAAAAACGTGGGACGAAAGGTTACAGTGTTTACGCAGATCTTTTATTAAACGGTATTTTATTATTCCAGTACAATATAGCCCCAAGAACAATATTTTTTGGGCTGTAAACATGAAAGATTAATCGTAAGCTTCCCATTCTAACAATATTTAGTTGCACACACACAATTTCATGAAAATTGCGAACTGAATACATTAGTAGGCACTTACCTATTTTAAAAAAAATGGAACATTCGATGATATAAAAAGTACAGGTACCAAAAATATGTATTTTTCAAAATATGTCTTTTTTTATTTAAATGTGTGAATTAATGCCATGTCCAGCATTGTTTAAGTCCAGTCTACTGTGCCAGCTACACTTAAGCGGCGCGCACAGCTCATATTTGCAAATTCAAAAATAAACTGTATTGACTTAGAGAAGAAGTTCATTCTTCAACGAAATGATATACAAGTTTAAGGGGTGGTCGAGTAAATTTCACCGCATTAATTCAACCTTTATGTCATTAATTTAAAACTACTATTTTTATCTACTATGTACAGTTCTTTTTAACGTCCCACTGCTGGGTACGGGCCTCCCCTCAATGCGAGGAGGATTCGGGCCATGGTCCACTATGCTGTGCCGGTGCGGGTTGGCAGACTTCACACATCTATCGATAACAAGAATTCAAAATAACAAAAAAATCCCTCAGACGTGCAGGTTTCCTCACGATGGTTTCCTTCACAGTTGCATAGCAAGTGATAATCTTGGATGAAAATGAGATTCGCACATAAATCGCAGAGGTGCGAGCCGGGGTTTGAACCTGCCCAATTTGATTGCAAGGCGTGCGTTCGACCACTCAGCTACCACTGCTACTACTATTTGCAATATAATAATTTAAAATGTATATTGACACACAATTCGTTTAAATTATGACACGCGATTTTTGACGCCCCTGTATGCTCGGGGCTTAGGGCTTACTGAAGAGGCGGTAGTTAGGAAGCGGCACTCTTAATCTAGCCAGACCAATTTTGAGAAAACCAGACGGAATTATGTTTGTTTTTCCAGCACTTTTTTCAGTTCACTGTGCAGACCACACTTATCCCACCAAAATAGTTACAAGTTAACTACAAAGTGGCTGTAAATGTAAACAGTAAAGCGTAGGACGAGTTGATGAAGTGTTTACGTTAAAGCTAAGTTATGGAGGCGTTAAAAAACTGTCTGTTTGTTTGTTTAACGACTGTGTTTGGGGGTCAACGGTTTTATGAACTTAAGGATTATAAAACTTTGTAAAATCTTAAAACAATTTTTTTTTTTTGAGATTGGGAGGCAAACGAGCAGACGTTTCACCTGATGGTAAGTGATTAACGCCGCCAATGGACACCTGCAACACCAGGGGCATCGCAAGTGCGTTGCCGGCCTTTAAGGAATGAGTATGCTCGTTCCTTGAAGATACCTTTGTCGCATCGGTCCGGGAACACCGCTGCAGGAAGTTCATTCCACAATTTATAGTACGTTTAATGCACTTACTTAATAATATCGAGGGTTAAAAGGCTTATGCGACATTTTGTTAACTTTACAGGAGAGCATACCCATTCGACGCAGAAAAAATCGCTGATTCCAAAAATGTATTTAATTCAATAGCGCCCAGAAGTGTCGCTTAGGTCAAATAGCTTTTCACCCCTCGATATGTATATAACCATATCGAGGGCAGAAATGACTTCAGAGAATTAATCAGAAGAAAAGCCACGCCGAATGGTCCATGTCTCGTCTGCGACGAAATTAATACTTTGAATTTGAATTTACAGCATTGAATTTCTAGTTTTATTACATATTTATAAATTTTTGAAATAGTAGGTACTTCAGGTGTAAAATTGGATATTTCGAGATACGACATTTCCGCTTTTTGCCTACGATATACTATTGCATAGCACTTTTAATCGAAAACGTTGTTTATTATGCCAAAAAAGACGGCATATAAATTCGAGTTTAATTTTGGGTTTATAAATTATAAATACATCATCATCACGCCTGTATTCCCCGAAGGGGTAGGCAGAGGTACACTGTAGTGCGCCCACACTTCGCCAATGTATTTTTGGTCCCAATGTAATAGGGGGCGAGCCTATTGCCATTATACCGGGCACATTCCCCCTCAATACGAGGGAGATTTGGGCCATAGTCCACCACGCTGGCCCAGTGCGGTTTGGTGAACTTCACACGCCGTTCTATAGACGTGCAGGTTTCCTCACGATGTTTTCCTTCACCGTTCAGCAAGTGGTAATCATTGTTGAAAAAGACATTCGCACATGAAAATTATCTCAGAGGTGCGGGCTTGGGATTTGAACTTGCACGCCTTACGTTCAAGGCGGGGGTTCTTGCCCGCGAGGCTACCACTGCTTTATAAATTCTATAAAAATAATAATACATCATACATCATCACGCCTGTATTCCCCGAAGGGGTAGGCAGAGGTGCACTGCAGTGCGCCCACACTTCGCCGATGTATTTTGGTCCCAATGTAATAGGGGGAGAGCCTATTGCCATTATACCGGGCACACAGGTTTCCTCACGATGTTTTCCGTCACCGTTTCTTAGCAAGTGATAATCTCAGATGAAAATGAAATTCGCACATGGAACCCAGAGGTGCGAGCCGGGGATAGAACCTGCGCACTTTGATTGCAAAGCGTGCGTTCGACCACTCGGCTACCACTGCTAATCTATAAATAATAAAAAATAAAAAATATTGTTAAGAAATGAATTAGGTACGAGTGGTAGGGTTATTTCTCAATCACTGCTTTAGATTTTCTAAATAGCACGACTCTGGTATGGAACCCAGTATCGCCGCAATTACATCAAAGATATATAATTATTATCACCTAAATAATTTTTCTCAGAAACAACTACATTCAATTTTGCCTAGTTTCTATAGAAAAACGTGTTTTCTACAGATCAACTCTTGCGCAGTTGTTTTTTATCTCGTTTCCTACGTGTTTGGACATCACGTTACACAATATTTATTTATAGACGCATACATTTATTATTAATGCTTTGATAAAAATAATCCAGATTCCCCACATTTGGCCTATGTATTATAGTCCCTATGTAATAAGGGCCGAGCCTTATGCCATTATACCGGGCATTCCCCTTACTTACTACAAGGGAGATTAGGGCCATATCCACCACAGTGGCCCAGTGCGGGTTAGTGAACTGTACACGTCTTTCTTCAGTGGAATAGGTTTCCTCACGATGTTTGTGTTCACTGTTCAGCAAGAGGATTATAGAAAATAATATTCACACATGAAACACGAAAATCCTAGAGAGGAGAGCCTGGGATTTGAAGTTCCAACCGTCAGATTTATCGAGCAAATGACGTCACATCATTGAGATATATAACGGAGATGCCCTATCGACTCCGCCCTGCAGCAATTTTTTTCTGTCGTTTATCTGTCATCTGCCATTTCAATTGCCGTATGTAGTTGTCGTATACTACAGGTAACTATGAGGTAATAAAGGCGGATATCATATAAACGTTAAAAAAATGGCCGCAGTGCCATATGCAGGGCGCAATCGTTAAGGGTTCTCTAGTTACTCTAAGCGTCACATCAAGCTTTATCTACCGGTGCTGCTAAGGGTATCGATAAAAGCGGTCGATACGACAGAGTTTGAGTTATCGATACACATATTGTCGATAGTGTTATGCTAAGCGTGCTGTATTAGTGAAAACGGGGTGTCTTATTCACAAGTCAATCCGCGGGACTCCATCTTCACTGTATTCTTACTATACTTCACTTCTTCATCACATATGTAGGTGACGCCTACACAATAAGTAAATGCTGATTACTTTGGCCGCTAGTGAATGTTAAATCTTGATATAATTTTTACGATGTGACCAGCCTTCTTGCCAAATAAGTTTACTGTATTGTAAGGTTTCTTGAAGGTAAATCGCCATATTTAGTTCCTCACTGAGGAACTACTTTTTCATGCCCGTAAACAGCGGTAACCTATATTCTATCTAATCTGTGGATCTGCCTTACTAAGGATTATAATTGTCTACCTATGTTTTTGCGTCCCAAAATTCATATAAGTCTACCTACTTCTTCTTATTTATGAAATTATGAAAGTTAATGGAATAAGATGAGGAATAACTGCATCTGCGGTTAGCGGGTATTTCAGCCACTGTTAAGTAATTAAATGCAAGATTATTATTTTTTAATGGGATTACGCACCCCTGTTACTCCTGTAAGCCAGGACCGACAGCGGTGTCCATTGAAGACACCGGGGTTTGACCCTCGGCGAGTCCAGGGGAAAAAGCTAAATTGTCTTGGAACCTGCACGATTTTAATCGAAATGGTGTAGGAGGAGTGGAAAGTTGAAGTCATTTTTTTCCCATGGGAGATTGTCCTCCTTCACTCCTACCCTCCATATTTAGTTGTCAAGTATAGTCTGACAGATATGTGAAACAGGTGTAAAACATAGCTAAGTTTAGGGTTCAGCAATCGTAAAACGTGTCGTAAAACTTTCCGCAATGGATCTAGACAGATGTAAGCAATATTCCAAATAGAACAGAAATACTTTTACCTATGTTCCTTACAAACTTATGTTATGTTATCGTATATATGTATTAGTCTATGTTATAGTACCTATTCGTTTAGTACACGTAGTCCTTACTGGGACTTAGATTTATCTCCATCCAAAAGTTGGCTGGTAGAAATCATTTTTAGTGATAAAGCCGCCCATTGTTACCCTTAATTTTTAATCTCATATGTATAGCTTGTATTTCAATGAAGTGTACAATAAAGAGTTATCTATCTAACATATATGGACAAAACAGTTTTGTAAATATAAAGGGTAAGCGCGGCTTGCAACTTTTCGTCATGACTAATAAGTGAAATCATTTTTAACCGACTTCAAAAAGGAGGAGATTCTCAAAACGATGGGTATTTGTTTTTATTTTTGTTTTTATGTATGTATACATACCGATTACGCTGCGATGTATGATCCGATTTACTTGATTCTTTTTTTGTTTGATGCGGAATAGATGCCATTTGGTCCCATAAAAAATTAAAATTGTATGGCCAAGCAGTTTTCATTTTATGAACATTTTTATAATTATTATGATAATTATTTACGTGGATGATGTAATTGTATACGGTTTTTTTAGGAGTTTTCATTTAGGTTGATTATTAGATTTTGTTTAATACGGATTGTTAACAAACATCGAAACATACCCCCAAAGGAGTGGAAAGGGGACTGTGTGTGGGGGGGGGGGGGGGGAATATTTTTTGGCTGTTACACTAATATGAAGACAGAATACGTCGATAAGTATTTCTTTTTTCTCTCACGAAATTGAGACAATTTCTATGCTTTTATAAGGTATGGAACGTACCTAAGTTATGTTAAAAATATTTGAACGAAACAGTGAAAGATTAAATAGATGAGTAAAGTAATTATTATACCCATTATAGATCAATATAATTAAAATATACAGAACCAAATTACTAATCAATATTTATGGTATATCCAACGTATCAAACCATATGGCGATTTATGCTCGCAAGCCAAAAGAGGCATTACATAAAAGTGTTTAGTACTAGTATAAAAGCAGTGGTACCCGAGTGGTCGAACGCACGTCTTGCAAATCAAAGTGTGCAGGTTCAAACCCCGGCTCGCACCTCTGGGTTTATGTGCGAATCTCATTTTCATCCGAGATTACCACTTGCTTTGAAACGGTGAAGGAAAACATCGTGAGGAAACCTGCATGTCTATAGAAAGGCGTTTGAAGTTCACCAACCCGCACTGGGCCAGCGTGGTGGACTATAGCCCAAAAATCTCCCTCGTAATGAGGGAGAATGTGCCCGGTATAATGGCAATAGGCTCGCCCCCTATTACATTGGGACCAAAAATACATCGGCGAAGTGTGGGCGCACTGCAGTGCACCTCTGCCTACCCCTACGGGGAATACAGGCGTGATGATGTATTATTATTATTATTGTTTAGTACTATTTTAGCGTGTACACAACTGACAAATGACCGACAGCTGTTGGTCGATGCTAATTGATGTGTTGACGTTATTTAACCGACCGTTGCGAAAGAAGGGTTATTGCTTTGACACACTTTATTGTGATTTTGATTTCGATAGTGACGACACTTGATTTGGCAATAATGAATTAAAGTATTGATAACTTGTTCTATACTTCTTGGAGTGAAAGTAAGATCAAAAGGAAACTTGACAATTTGTAAACGCCCCCGTAGGCCTATACAAAATAAGTGATTTGACTATAAAGCTAGAGTATGTATATAAGTAGAGTCTGCCACCTACAAAGATCATTTTTTACTGCATAACGTCTCACTCCTTATAATAAAAAGCATGTAATTAAAATATTATCATTATAAAAATCAACCAGGCAATGGCTCCCCAACCACGGGAAACGGCAACGCGGCAGGCCCAAAAAGAGATGGAAGTAGTTGTAGCATGTGCGCCAAGACTAGAAGTATGTCACGGAATATCTTGATCTTGTCTCTTTCTCTCGTATGAAATTAGACAGAGAGCGAGCTAGTGAATCCGTGACAAAGGTCTTGTCTTGACATGCGTGCTAACGCCACAGGATGAGCTAGACTCTCACTTACCGGAGTGGCCCCGGTTGGCTATGGACCGCAATAAGTGGAAAAAGGGAGGGGAGGCCTTTGCCCCGCAGTGGGACTGTCAAGGCTTGATATGATAATTTTCTTAGCAACCTATAAATATCGTACCTTGGATTAAGAGTACGTTGTATTTATACCCGACTTCAAAAAAAGGAGGAGGTTCTTTATTCGACTCGTATGCTTATTTAAACTTCAGAGTTCAGAAAGTGTCAAGGATTTTTGCAGGTAGTAAAATAGAGATGTGTATTCAACAACTTCGTACCCTTTGATGTCGACATGTAGTGTCGTAAAACATAGAGGCGAAGAGACCTCACGAGGTGATTTATGTCTATGGTTTGTGCACGTCTATAATTTATGGTCAGATTGATATCTCCTGTGATACTCTGTGTCTATATTCCTATAACATGTCACTATGGAATGAATAATAGTTAATAATCGTGCTTTAACCACTTGGCCGTTAAGTTGGTCGGTCGACAAATCAAATTTATTATACGATAGACCCCATCCCATTGTTTTCAAGTCAAAGTCAAGTCAAATAATTTACGTACAGGTCTACGGAAGCACTTATATATTGTCAAGATTCCATTTTTTTGATGTGAAACATATATAAACCAGGGGTAAACCTGATTTTTGTCGTGGCGAGATTTTCCGACGCTTCGCCACAACAAAACGAAATCAACCTTATTACTTAAGACATAAAGTATAGGTTTAAATGCGGTCACGCTTCGTACTCCTCGGCTACTCGGTTCTTTCCGTTCCGCCGCTTAGACTCCGCCCAAAGGCTGACTCGCTCACTCACCGCTACGACGTTTATGTTTTATGTTTCACATCTGCCAGGCGTCCCGCGACGGCTCAGTTTTTTTCTTATATGCGGAGCGAAGCGCGACCTCAACTGAGAAGATCTAGCAAGAAACTCAGTAGGCTAATATTTTATTAAATTTCCTTTTTTTATCTTTGCTACACATAATATTGAGTTTTGGAACAGACAAACTTACCAAGTTACGTATCGTAGTAATAAAAATAATTACCTGTAACAAACAAGAAATATAAGATTAGTTAGTATTCAACAAACCTGATACATTTCACAGCCACTTTTACAAATAAATAAACGGAACAAATGCCGCCTGCCCGGTATAATGGGGCAGTTGACAGGTGGGTCGGTGCGCAGGCGCACGCTGCGACCACCGCACGATATAAGTTTGCCCAACCATAAAGAAAATTGACAACAATACAGTCTTAATTCATTTTGACAAATTATTTTTTATGCAACTCTCTATATATTTTTTTTTTTTTTTTTTTTTATACCGGACCTCTATCGGCCCGGCCCGCGTGCTCACCTCTGATGTGGGGGTCAGAGTTCTTAAAATTAGCCTTAAGTTTAGTGTGTAAAATAATTTTTCCAGGCTGGATTATATTTATTGAAATAAAAAAAAAATCTAAAATTTTTATTAAAAAAAATTAAAAGTCAAAAGACACAATAAAAAGTAAACCCGTCTAAAAAATAACACTATTACAGACAATAAAATACCAAAAGGCTATGGACAAGGATAATAAACAGAATATAATACAGGGTAAAAATAAAATAACAGTTTCCCTACTATCCATTGCGCGGATCCGGCAACCAGAGCCATTGATGCGCAGTGTAGTGTAGGCGGCTGTTGGTCACTTATTGACAAATAAGTTGGCAGCTGGCCTCTTTCTGCTCAGGTCTTATTTCTATCAATGACTCTGGTCACCACCTCCACGCAATAGCCTAGTAGGGTATCACGTCTATCCTTGTCCATGACGAGCTTACTTAGGCTGGATAAAACTAAGGCTACGCCTAAGGTCATCTCAACATCATGCCTTCGGCGCGCAAACACAGGGCAATGAAGCAAGATGTGCTCCACTGTCTCGCTGACACCCGGTTCGCAGATGCACGATGGGTCCTCCTTGCGCTTGAAACGGTTCAAGTACCCAGAGAACCCACCGTGCCCCGTCAACTCTCTATATTCGGTTATGCCAATAAAACTCAATTTTCGTTGAAAGTTTCGAATTCACCGCGGATCACTAATTATTTTATGAAAAACGTAGCTTAAATCACTCCTTGTAACATCATCTATTTTCAAGTGAAGGTCCCTTCATAATCGGTCAAGCCGTTTGGTAGCTGACCGCAAAAAAAAGACAGACAAAAAATTTAAAATAGCGTTTTCGTTATGCGTAGCTATATACTTTCGTATGCATTCAGTAAAAGGCTGTTATTCTGACATAACAGACAGACACATATGTTCTTGTGTAGATCTATAGATTTAAAGAATTATCAAGGAATCCGACACAAATATACGTAACTCGTGACATCCTTAACTGATTAACACTTCACTGTTTACCAGTTGTCATCGGCCGCTTTATTTTAAGCTCCCAATAATCTGTTCGTGACGATATCATCACGACTCAGCCCCGAGGGGCGGGCAGGAGTTTGTTATTCCATTACCAACGGCTGCGAGACAAGTTGTAAACTACTTACTGTTAGTGAACTAGTGAATGAAAATGTACAGACTGGTTTAAAGGGGTCCACACACTGGGGCGTCAAAGTGAGCACGTCAATATGTTTGCCAATACTAAAACGTCAAGTCCGCTTATTAACACGTGTCTTGCAGCAATGCTTTTAATATTACTTTCAGTTTTTGACAGTTAAGTGCTCTTACAGACGAGCGGCCTGTTACCAACGGCATAGGCAACTGCAGCCGTCAACGCGTCGACTGCAGTTGTAGCGTGCCGCGTCCGCCATTTTGTCACTTGCATTCGGCAAATAGTATAAGAGTGCGCATGCGTTGCAAATTTGTAAAATGAGTTCCAGTGACGAAATTGGTATTGAATTGCTAATTGTGGCAGTAAAGAAAAATACGTGTATTTGGAATTATAAATTGAAAGAGTACAGTAATAAAATAATAAAAAACAGAGCATGAGTTGTAAATGATTTTAATAATAAATATATTTATTGAATTGTTTCTGTCGGCGCCGATGAAGTAATCTTCGGAATCCATTTTGCAACTGACTCTTATACTATGAGAGCCGCCGACGGCTGCCGTCGGTTGCCGCCGACGCGTGTCGACGGCTGCAGTTGTCTATGCCGTTGGTAACATGCCGCTCGTGTGTAAGCGCACTAACTCAGTAGAAAATCTGTCAAAAATTTACAGTTACTAATGACACAACAATACTTTAATATGTGTTGGTAAGGCCCCTGTAAAGAGTCATAGACGAACCTTATTCTTCAACACAACTATATTGAATTTTTTACGCGTGTTCGCGTAGTTTTTACCACAGAAATTTAATCTTTATGTATATTGACATAGAGTTTATTATAGTATTGGCAAAAAAATGACGCGCGGTTTTTGACGCCCCAGTGTACGACTTAAGTTAAACTGACATGGGTTGAGCTTCAGGCATTCGTCGACACAGACCACAATGGGTTAACAAAATCCGTTTTATAATCGTATTGACCAAGGTTAGCGTATGAAAATAAAAAGCAAATACTCTACGTCATCATCATGACGCCCGTATTCTTAGAAGGGGTAGACAGACAGGTGCACTCAGCAATTAACTGATGTATTTAGTCCCAATTGAATTGGAAATTAATACAAAATGCTTCTTCAATATTTATTAACCTCCTGTACATGACAATTATGTATGTACCTGCTTTCAAAAGCAGTTTTTTTGGCAATACACCTGTACGAGCCAATCAATCACAAGTACTGCAAATTTGTTGCAGTGCCTCCTTCGGACGGCAGGTGTTCCAAAGAACAGCTGCGACGGCCGCCAAGATTGTCTTGTCCTTTTTGTGATACGAGGAGAAGACTTTTTATGTAAGTTAACGAGATTGTAGAGTCATGGTGCTTCACTACTATTTATAAAGGTATTATTTTAATATTAACAGCGAAGGAAAACATCGTGAGGAAACTTGCACGTCTATAGAATGGCGTGTGAAGTTCACCAACCCGCATTGGGCCAGCGTGGTGGACTATGGCCCAAAATCTCCCTTGTATTGAGGGAGTATGTGCCCGATATAATGGCAATAGGCTCGCCCCCTATTACATTGAGACTAACATACATCGGCGAAGTATGGGTGCACTGCAGTGCACCTCTGCCTACCCCTTCGGGAAATACCCGCGCGATGATGTATTATTATTATTATTATATAGTATACTTTAATAAATACGTTCCTTGGAGTCAGTAAGTACTACCAGTTTATACTGCTTCTACTTGACTAGTTTTGAAACAAAAGAAAGGAAAGTGGATAATGTGACCTGAAATTCAGGTAGAACAATGAATTTCGAGTCTAGACTGAACGTTGCTCCGTTTATATCTAGACTAATTGTATGCAGTTTGAAGATTATTATTAAAAAAAGTGAAAACACTTGCTTTTCTGGGTTACCAATAACGGTTTTGTTTGTTGAAGTAATGTCTTGTATTTCTTAAGATAATGAAAGAAAATTGAATATAATTGTGTGTGTGAAATGTACCCGCGCCTTATCTTAGGTAATGCTTCATAAGTGCCTATATTGGTTTATTTGAATAAAAATGAATCAAATCTGATTTTATTTTTTTAGGCAAAGTTAAACTTGAAAGTTTCCTGCCGGGCTACACTGACGAAGAAAACATTATCAAATTCAAGATTATAATACAACGCTTTGTCTATGTTTTTTTAACTAAACTACGTAATTTTATGGCTTGCTTAAAAAAATATTTATTCAATATTTTTTTTTTTTGAGCATTTTAAACTGAAAGGATAAGTCAAATTTAGTCTGTGAGACTTTAACTAGAACGGGTTATTAAACGGACTGTAAGCAATCCTAGAAATATATCCCGACGAGTGAATAAATCGAAAAGTACATATAAACAAGGAGCCAATTCCCGCTACTTGCTTCTGTCTGCTAATATGCACCTTACTTCTCTTTATTTAGAGTTTAACATTAAGTATTTAAAGTTGAAACTCAGCGACTTATTTGCTATAGTTTTTTAATAGAAACTAAAAAACATGATAGATTGTCAATACATTGTACCAGCTGTTTTGATAGGTGTTTGAAACCGGTTTGAAACTTAATTATGTAATCACACAGAGGGCCATACAATCGACCTTTCAAGTAGGTAATTACAAGGCGTATAATTGGCGCATCGTTCCCTTAGGGTAAGCAGTGAAAGGCAAGGTAGGGAAATGTTTACTTTCACCACGATTTTCGACGCTAATGATGTTTAGTAGGTGCTCGATATTTTCTTAATAACTTTGTTGCGGTGCCGTGAAGTAACGCTAGGGATCTTAGTACGAACGTAACTTTTCAAGTAGTTGATACGGCAACACAATGGATTGTTAAATAGGAACTTTATTTTTTACCCAAAATATATAGTTATTGATCATCCGCCATCCTTTAAAGCCAAAGCCAATTTTATTTATAACTAGCTTTGACCCGCCACTTCATCCTTTTTTTTTTTTTTTTGAATGGACTACGCTGTTGGCCGTGAGTTGGCCTTTACAGCTTCACCGGAGGAGTGGCGAGTGCAGAGTGCGACTCCAGCCAAAGCCTTAAGGGCGGAAGAGGAGGGCAACTAGCTCAAGGGCGCCACATGGGGCACGGCCTCGACTATTTATAGCCTGTGTAATTCTGATGTATAAACAATAATGCCGTAAAGTTTTATCAAAATCTGTTCAGTAGTTTGTGCGTGAAAGAGCAACAAACATCCATGCATCTATTCTCACATTAATAATATTAGTATCTAGGATAGGATTGGTTAAGTGTAACTGAAATCAACCCCAGTTCATTGTACGGTACTGTTCCCTCCAAATTTGCCACAGACGGGAATAGAACCCACGACCAAACCCGCAAGTGAGCAGAGCGGCTTGTTTAGACCAAGCTACAGAACAATCTAGATCTCGGCAACATACGCCACTAATATTATCATACGAAAAAACAAATATGATGGATTACATTTGATACACTGATAAGGACGAGTGCAATATCAACTGATATCTGACTTATCTACGTGGAGATAAGAGCTACTTTTATCTGACAGCGGAAAAAAGCCGCGCCCATTTATGCCAATACTATATCGAACTGTATTTTCTAAAAGATAAAGTTCAATTTTCAACGAAATACCATTGGCAACGTGAGCGTATATTAATGCATGGTCGCGTGGCTTTTACCACAGTAATTTAATCGTTATATATATTGATACAGAGTACATTTTCAAAAAACTAGTTCATTTGCTCGTAATTCTTTCGATGCATTTCGCCGCTATGGCAATTTATTTTTTTGCAATTGACAGAATTGAAAAAGTTTATCGCGATTCGATATAAAAATTATCTATGCGTGCGTAACATCACGTAGATGTATTATGGGTGTGGGCAGAGTTACCTAACTACAGCCCTTTTAACGTCCCACTGCTGGGCACGGGCCTCCCCTCAATGCGAGGGGGATTTAACCCATAGTCCACCACGCTGGCCCAGTGCGGGTTGGCAGACTTTACACATCTATCGAGAACTAGTCAAGTTCCCTCAGACGTGCAGGTTTCCTCACGATGTTTTCCTTCACCGTTTCATAGCAAGTGATAATCTTGGATCAGAATGAGATTCACACATAAACCCAGAGGTGCGAGCCGGGGTTTGAACTGGCACACTTTGATTGCAAAGCGTGCGTTCGACTACTCGGCTACCACTGCTATAACTTACCTACCCAGTGATTATTGTTCTTAAAATGGGATATGAAATTGTAAGTATAATACATCATCACGCCTGTATTCTCCGAAGGGGTCGGCAGAGGTGCACTGTAGTGCGCCCACACTTCGCCGATGTATTTTGGTCCCAATGTAATAGGGGGCGAGCCTATTGCCATTATACCGGGCACATTCCCCCTCAATACGAGGGAGATTTGGGCCATAGTCCACCACGCTGGCCCAGTGCGGGTTGGTGAACTTCACACGATTTCTATAGACGTGCAGGTTTCCTCACGATGTTTTCCTTCACCGTTCAGCAAGTGGTAATCATTGTTGAAAATGACATTCGCACATGAAAATTATATCCGAGGTGCGGGTCTGGGATTTGAACTTGCACCCCTTACGTTCAAGGCTACCACTGCTTTTTGTAAGTTTGTAGTTGTAAAATAAGTATACCAAGATACGTCTATGAAATGTGGGTGCACAAAGGTCTCTGACTATTTCGGATATCCGCAAAGTCAGGTGAACAAGAAACTGGTTTAACATCCTTCGGTAAAAAATAACGAAGAGGACACAAAAATACCGTAACTTTTATCTTGAATGGAGACAGGTGGGCCTGCTCTCATGGCATTGCTGCTCCTGAGAATGTATTACTCGCAATTATCATTTTGAAAAGAGTGACCATTGAGTTGCTTACCGGCTCTTCTCAGTGGAAGCAGCATTCCGAACCGGTGGTAGAATCTGACTATTTGTAAGTGTTTTTTGGCCTACACGATTAAAAAAAAATTGATTTTGATTTTATGAAGCTTTAGTTTATGTACAGTAGTACATAAACTAAATTAAATTTGTACATAAACTTAATTAAATTTGTACATAAACTAAATTAAATTTGTAATAAACTAAATCTAAATTTGTAAGCGAGTACGCTTACAAATGTGATATTAACATATTGTTGTTATGTTGATCAAACTTAAATATGCATTAAAACCTCTGTAGTTGTAGCATGAACGCGAAGACTAGTCTTATATCACAGTATATGGGTAGTTCTACGATAAGAGGTAACTTGTGCGGCAATCAATTTAAAATAGAAATTTTATTCTATATTTTGCTATTTTTTGCAGTGAAACACATCACCTAAATGTACTTTATTAAATAACGTCACGATTAAATGCCTAATTTAAGTATGTTTTTCTGAAATTCCTTATAAAGTCTAAAAAAGTCTCTACCCTGGCCTGTCCCCCTGCCGGTTTCAGTTTAATTTGCATACGATACATACCTTTTTTGTATCAGTTATTAAACTTAAGTATGTTAAACACAAATTTCAATAAATATGTTTAAGTATTGTTAAGGAAAAATAGAACATTATTTATTTATTTGCAATATTTTTTAAAATTTACTTTTGTCCCACTGTTTTTGCGTATCTACCCTGGCAAATTTTATTCCGCTACTAAAAACACAAATATAAAACGGCCATATTCCAAATAGCGCTCAAGGTCATCTAACGACGTGAAGTTAGCAATGCAAAACACGTGAACTGTTAAGAGCAGTTATTTGTTATTTGTTGCGACGCATTGGTTCAAAGTGGTGGCTTCGCGAGGTCATTGTGTCTCTCCACTGGTAAGTCATAAAAGTTATATTATTAATTTAATTTATTTACATTTACTGGTCTACTTTAATAATAGAGCAATAGTTAAAGTGTGATACATAATGTACCGAAACATTTCTTATGTCAATTAAAACAATAAAATTTATCATGAAACGTCTCTCCCCTGCCATATTTCCCCTGGCAAGATAACTGCCAGGGGAGAGACTTGTTAACCAGGGGAGATAATGTTCGGGCAAAAAACTTAGACATAGTATATTTTTATCAACGAACAGTTTTAAACAATTTAAATAATTTTAGTTAATTCTTAAAACTGATGAATAAATGAGGTTCCCAGTTCATATTGTTAATATATTATTGTCTAATAGTGTTACAGATCATGGCACCACGGAAAAAGTTAACACGTGTAAAAAGATTACACAAGAAACGTGAAGCAGAGAGACTACGATATGAATAGGGTAAAAATGATCCCGAAAAATATGAATTCCAAAAGCAAAAAGAAAAGGCAAAATATTTAAAAAAGAAGGAGAAAGGAATTATAAAGACTGTCGACCAAATGACTCCTAGGGACCAACGTAAGGCACGAAAGATATGGAAAAAGAAAGTAAGAGAGCTAGGCAACGACTTGCACTTGATGTAACTAATCTTTCGGTAACGCCATCGATGTCAGATATTAATGATCAAACTTTTAATTCTCATAGAAGAGTTATAGCTGCCAAACTTAAATCAGACCGAGCCAGAAGACAAAGCTATTTGATTAATAAAGAAAAAAGATGAGACTATCAATAAACTTACGTGTTTGAGAAAGCTTAAGCATTTATTTTTTGTTAATATAGGCAAGAGAGTGCCTTTAATGTTTATTTTATTTAATGATTAAAACATGTTAGTTTAGTGAAATGTAGCATAGGTACAGGTAATATGAAAATTATCCTAGCTATCGCAAGTCTGATTATTTGTGTTAGATACTTAAAAAAAGCTGGTCTATATCTACTACTACAGCCCTTTTAACGTCCCACTGCCCGGCACGGGCCTCCCCTCAATGCGAGATGAATTCAGGCTATAGACCACCACGCTAGCCTAGTACGGGTTGGCAGACTTCACACATATATTGAAAACTAGTCAAGTTCCCTCAGTTGTGCAGGTTTCCTCACGATGTTTTCCTTCACCGTTTCATAGCAAGTGATAAGCTCGGATGAAAATGAGATTTGCACATAAATCCCAGAGGTGCGAGCCAGGGTTTTAACCTACACACTTCGATTGGAAGGCGTGCGTTCGACCACTCGGCTACCACTGCGTTTGGTCTAACTATCAGCCCTTTTAACGTCCCACTGCTGGGCACGGGCCTCCCCTCAATGCGAGGGGGATTAAGGCCATAGTCCACCACGCTGGCCCGGTGCGGGTTGGCAGACTTCACACATCTATCGAGAACTAGTCAAGTTCCCTCAGACGTGCAGGTTTCTTCACGATGTTTTATTTCACGCGTTGGATCTATATAATTAGTATTAATAAAATAATATTTGATTATTTGTTGTAAGTACATTGCCATGTTAATTTCATATATTATTGTGTAATGACACTAAAGACACTTTTGTTTTAAATTTCAGAGATGGCTGAAATAATATAGTCTGTTAATGTTTAATATGATTGGTAAAAATATAGTCTAATTCTATGCTAAGTACAATGTTTAATTAAAGTTGATTTTACTATTTTTGTTACTTTTATTGCCACAAATTATCTCCCCTGGCCAAATAAATATCTACCCTGATCTAGGTGTCTCTACCCTGCTCAATGTATTTACCCTGGCCTTGTAAAAAGTTATAAAATATGCATAAATTGACTTGCCCTTACGTGAAAAGATATACAAATAGGACAAAAATCGTAATATAAGTGTTTAAGGTAAAAACAGCAACCTTTCTCCCTGGCCGTATTCTCTAAGAACGTAAAACCTCTTATCGTAGAATCACCCATATCTTGATGTTGTCTCTTTCTCTCGTATGAAATTAGGCAAAGAGCGAGCGAGCGAGCGAATTCGTGACAATTGTCTTGTCTTGATATGCGCACCTTTAAAAGTATAGAGACCTAACTCAAAAATAATGTTGTTGAAAAATGGTCATTAGGAAAGACCCTTTAAGATTTATAGTTGAAATACTAAAATTTCAAAATGAGTCTCTATACTTTTAAAGATGCGATTTGTAAGCGAGTAATACAAAATCTCTTTGTTTTTTTTTGTACTTGATACCCACCTGTCGGCGATATTACTTTAAACGTGTTTATACTGTTATAGTGATGGGACATGTCGATAAAATGTATCTATAATACGTTTAATACGAACGTGAATATTATCCTATCGATAACAGTTACTACATAATTTTAATAATGATGTTTTATTTCTTTAGTCACAAGAATTTCCAATAGAAAATACTTAATTTGAAACTCATTTGTAATAAAAATATTTTGTAGATTTCTTTCTTCAATTTAACTTGCAAGAAATAAGGATTAACAAATAAGAATAATTACAGTTGAAAATTGTTCTCACTTTAATAAAAAAAATGTTAAAAAATGACCACTCCAACTCCTAATCCAAAATCTTACTTTCAAAACGGCCACGCTAACTACAAAATGTCACATTGTACAAACAAGTAAGCAAAACTTATCGATAACCATCTCGGCACATTACTATTAAAGTCATTATCATTTTACGTTTACTCGCGAATGTGCGAAATAAAAAACCGTTACAGAACATAAAAAAAAAAATATTTCTGGCGAAATAAAGGTTGGAATGCATTGTGTCGGTCGCAAATACTCGCCAACAAGTTTGTAGTGAAATGAGTTGTGTGGTAGGGCTTTGAAATAAGCGGGCGAAACGGCAGCAAGCAAAAAGAATACTTGAAAAGTATTTTTGTTATTATAAAAGTGTTCTCTATCCCAAGAGCAGCGCATTTAAATGCTCAAAAATGACATATTCCTTACCTATTTGGCGAACCTATTAATTGATTATTTTCATTATAAAATCTTGCATGCACTAGTTTGTACGTATCCTACTTCCTACTATATATGAAAGTTTTGTGAGGATGGACGGATGGATGTTTGTTTGTTACTCTTTCACGCAAAAACTACTGAACAGATTTCGATGAAACCTTACAGTATTATAGTTTATACATCAGAATAACATATAGACTATAACGATATTGACTAATCGAAGTATGCGCAGACGAAGTCGCGGGTAGAAGCTAGTAAAGAATATGTTTATAGAAATAAATTATCACTTTACTTTACTTAATAGACTGTTTGTTATTTGTGTATAACTTATAACTAACATATCAACGAATTAGGCTTGTAAAATGATGATATAACGTGCCCGGCAATAAGCTCGCCCCCTAGTAGGACCAAAATACATCGGCGAAGTGTGGGTGAACTGCAGTGCACCTCTGCCTACCCCTTCCGGTAATACAGGCGTGGTGATGTAGTAAGTTAATAATTCAATTAACTTACTACATCACCAATCAATTCAATACCTAATCGCTAAATTAATGGCCTCAACCCAATTAGATTATAATAACGATAATGTTCAGTGGGTCGATAGTTAGTTTTTATTGTTACAGGCCGGTGTGCCGGAGGCTGTATCTGGGTCGAATAGCTAAATAAGATTATAAAAATTGCGACTTTGTTCTTACATTTAGCATAGCTTTACAAAATATTAATTAATATTTTGTGTATTGTGTGTGTATTTATTTTTTCTAGAAAAACAAAAGACGATTAACTGTGTTCCAAATTTAAAAACGTACAGCTGAATCGATTTCAAACTTTGAATTAAAATCGAGATCACATTTGTGCAACACTATCTTTAAGAAATATACATAAATTAATCTTCTTAAACATATAATAAAGGACTAATCAGTAATAACATATCAGAATAAAATGTTAATGGAACCTAACCTTAAATTAATACAACTTTTGATAATTAATACAACATTTCTGTAAGCACTGAAAATTGCCTTCTGGAGTCATGTTTTTACAAACGTTTATTATTAATTTTGACAATCAAACGATTATCGGTTATTAAAATAATGTTCTCAATATTATCCTTTATCAATTTACATTACTTCCTACCTTCTTATTACGACCTGTCTTCAGTCAGTTTTTGAGTACAAAATCTGCCAAAATTATTATAGTTACCATTGAAACAGCCGTGGTGGTAACGACCCTGTGCATACATAGGTACTCGTTAGATCTCATGGAATCCTAGTCCCAAATCCCAACACGGAAGCCCAACAAATCCGGGATATCAGAGCGCAAAGCTCAAGTATCTATCAAACAGACGGACAGACAAGGCGCGCATTCATTAGCGGTCGGTGCACTGCGCATGCGCTTTCAAGTACTGCCTTTCCTCTCTTTCTGCAGCTCCCCATCTCTGTCTCGCAAATTAAGCATCCAGTTACGGACGTCAAAACAAAAGCAAGTGTTATGCGTCTGGTAATGCGATTTTATGTTCTGGCCTCATGAAGTGGTTTATTAACCTTTGGTAAATTGTACCATGAGATCTTCAAATCTTACCTGCAAACTGTTATTTGGTTCTTCTACTGAGATTTGTGGTAAGTGTTCCCAGAAAATGGCAGGATAGCAGCGGTAGTTGGGGTTTTTAAAGCCCCTACAGACAACGTAATTTAAAAGGCCCTTTTTGTCAGATATTTATAGTCACTTATAGTTATACTTGATTCAAAGCTTTTCACGGTAAAATCTTAAATTAGAAGAAAGGACCCGAACACGTCTAAGAATAAATACGACCAGCAAAAACAAATCATCATACGCGACCTTCCAATCAAAGCTGACTCACAGACCTTTGTATATAACTAGAATAATACCAGGAAGAATTTATAGTCTCGGTTCACAAGAACTCATCAAATTACAAGAAATTACACAACGTTGTAGATAAACTATTTGGATAACTATTTTCATCGACTATTAAACCATGAGCCACTGAGGCGTCAAGACACGCGAAAACGCACTGTATTTACACTCTAAAAAAGTTCGTTCTTAAACGAAATGTAGATAGCGAGCGAATTTTTCACAAGTGGTCGCACCACAGAAATTCAATCTTTATGTATAGAGTTCGTTTTGGTATTGAAAAAATCTTTGACGCGCACGTTTGACGCCCCAGTGTGGCCAGGGCGTTACTGAGAGGCATGCTGGAGATATGCATCATTTGCACTATAGTTATGGGACAGATTCTTAAAAGCTGATGTCAGTAGAGTTTCGCGGTACCGTAGGTGTCATAGATTAATTTGTTTTTAAGAAGTGACATTGGGACAACTACATTTTTAGCGACGCTTGTTATTGAGATAGGTGTATTAATAGACGCCTAATATATCTCATACATCATCCCGCCTGTTTTCTCCGAACGGGTAGCGTAATTGTTATTTATTATGTGAATTTATTGAATTTGTCCTCGCTATATTATTTGAGATAGACAGAATACCCGCTATCGCAGATGCAGCCATTCCTCATCTTATTTCATTACAACATTTTATCGTTTCGTAAAAAAGGAGAACGTATGTGTCTGGGTTCCTTAAAGCGGGGTCCGTATCGTAATCATATTTATTAGGATATAGTAGTCAGTTATAAAATCCACTTGTGGTGAATCAATGCCGTTAGTTAAACAAGAAATACTACAACCCATCTTGCAGCAATGTATTTAATATTACTTTTATTTTTCTGACTGAGTACAAAATCCGTCAAAATGACAGCTACTATTGAAATTACAATACTTTAAGCGATGCTCAGGATATCGTGGACGGAATTCCGCACCAACGTGTCCATACTCCGGGAGCTCGGCATCACGCAGCGTCTATCGGCCGTAGTACAATTGCGCATTCTACGATACTTTGGGCATGTCTCTAGACGAAATGGCGACTCCATAGAGCGGCTGGTAGTGCAGGGAAAGGTAGAAGGAACCAGATCGCGCGGCAGGTCACCTATGCGCTGGACTGACCAAGTGAAGTCCGCAGTGGGTAACCGTGTGACTGACTGCGCGAGACAGTCTGCTAACAAACAGCGATGGCGCGGGATCGTTCGGAGAGCTGTGTCCGCCCGTGCCACCGACGTGGATGCCTGGACGTGACCACGACCGCTCTGTCAAGAGCGAAACGAATGAGAAGAAGAGGTATACTGTAAGAGGATCGACATCATTTCCAATTCGACATACATATTATTATGTCGGAACGAAACAAAAAATACGACCAATTTGACGTTTTATTTGACATATATATCTTGAATTAGATATGATGTCGATCATGCGAGAATTGGGTCCCTATACCATGAATGGTTATCTAACCTTGAGATAGTTATCACCCCTTTTCCGCCCTTAAGGCCTTGGTTGGAGTGCACTCTGCGCTCGCCACTCCTCCGGTAAAGCTGTTAAGGCCACCTCACGGCAAACAGCGTAGTCCACTCAAAAAATAAAAGTTTATCTAACCTCGCATCTATATTCATAAAGCCAACATAATCTATGTCCCGTCTAGGTATTTGTGGACAGATATAAATGTGTCAAGTGCGAGCGCACGCGCTATTTCGGGTCTGCGGCGCGTTGTGACTTGCGACACGATCGCTAAATGTCGCGAGTATTGTTTGTTCATCCATTATCGACTGCACTTTCTACTGCCGACTGTATCACTGCTAATCTACTAACAGCTGATATCTGCAGGGTGTTTCAGAAGTCCGAAATAATACGTTTCCATCAGTATCGTGTATAGGTCCCGTTTTACTTAGGGAACGGAACCCTATAACACGTTTCATCGATTTTTTCTACAAAAATAAACCATTGTTTTTACCTATTAATCATCGCGTAAACGCTTTGTATTGTGAGTTAATTAACGTCATCTGGCGGACCATCTATCATGGGGCTGTTTCTCTAGCATGAAGCCCTGGCCACACAAAGGCGTCAGGACGCGCGCTGACGGGAGATAACTTCCTAATCTTCTATTGCGGACGTATTCCACAACTCGAACTCTATTGCGCTTATTTTGTGGGATGGTGGGCTGATCACTACAGCCATCCAAGTTCTGCCAGGAAGTTTGCTAGCTTCTTGACGTCGCCGAAGACATCCTGGAGACTACCAAGTGAGCCCAGTAGACTTAGCATGACCGCGTAGACATAATTTTTATCTCTTTCAATTGTCCGATTTGTCGAGAAAATGACGTCACACCGAGCCATGTCCAGTACAAAAAGCACGAAGGCTTCCGTACCTCGGTGCGCGTGTTCAGCTCGCACTTGGCCGGTTTTTGGGACTAGGCCCGCCACACATTCCCACTACAGTCCATTGAAAACACCGAGATTTGACCCTCGGCGAGCCCCGGGGAAAATCTAAATTGTCTTGGAACCCGAATGTAGCCTATGTTACCCGGGTCATAATAACGAATCGATTGACACCAAAAGCACACTAGGGCGTCAACACTCGCGTGTAAAATCTTTGCCAATACCAAAACGAACTCTGTGTATATGGATAAAGATTAAAATTCTGCCTCGCCGCCACGCGTCAATTTTAGCTCGCGTTGTCGGTGTTATTTAGTTGGTGAACTTTTCCTATGTTTCAATACAGTTCGTTTTGGTATGGAAAAAAACTTGAGAGGTGTCAAGGGATACCCGGATGGAACGAAGTTCCTATTGAAATAAAAAAAGCAAAAAAAATGTACATATACACACATACACACACATCGAAATCGGAATCGGAACCGGAACCGAAATCGAAATCACACACACATTTACAAAAGTGTCGGTCGACACTTTGGCGATTGAATAATTATCTACAAATTTCGCTAATTAACTTGAAATGAATTCAAACATTCTGTACGTTCTTTTTTCAGAGTCCGGTGAAAGTCAGATAAGCGTTCTGGTTAAAAGTAATAATTTTAAATTATTTTTTTGCTTTAGTAACAGTGGTCGTCGTCGGTAGAACACCCGCCTTGACCGCAAGGTGTGCAAGTTCAAATCCCGGGCTCGCACCTCGGAGATGTTTACTACTTTTTTAACGGTGAAGGAAAACATCGTGAGGAAACCTGCACGTCTATAGAAGGGCGTGTGAACTGTGTGAAGTTCACCTTTCCGCATTGTGTCAGCGTGGTGGACTATGGCCCAAATGTCCCTTGTATGAAGGGGGAATGTGCCCGGTATAATGGCAATAGGCTCGCCCCCCAATTTGCAATCAAATCAAAACATTTTTTTTATTCGTGTAGTTGCCCCGCTGTAGTTTGAAAGATTACATTTTAGTGGGAAAAGTCACTAGACCTCGCGACTGGAATCGGTAGCGTCGTTGATGTCATTTTGTTGAAATATGTGCTTTTTGGATATGTTAATACATTTGTTAATACATTGGCAAAAAAAAAAGATTATATGCAGAGACAAAATATGGGTAAGCAAGCATCCCAGGAGTGTTGCTATTTTGCTATTGAACATTGGTCTTTACATTTGACCAAGGCCATACTAACCATTCTGACCGCTACAAACTTGTCATGATCACTAAACAGGGCATTTTGAAACTTATCCGCTCACCAATAAAGGTTAAGTAGGATGATAAAGATAACGCTGCCTAGTCATTTCCATAAAATTGATGCGTCATAAGGGAAATTACTCTTATTCGTTTTATTATTCTTGTGAGGCCTATTCTAGTCTCTTTCTGTTCATAGTCGATAGAATAAGTTTATATTGAAGGTAATTTAATTTGAAATATATGCTTACCTGCTACTGGAGACAGCTTTCTCATAACACACCATCGCGACTTCCACTGTAACAAAAAAACACGAATGGTAAGCTACGTTCAGTAAGGACGCGGAATGGATGGGTGCGCAACTTGTAGGGTGATTATTGCATATTTAGAAGTCTACTCTCAATCCAAATTCAAACTAATAACTTCACGTTACTAACGTTCGAATTTTGAAATTCAAATAAAACACTATAATCGTGAAACGTGTGCCGACAAAATTGTTATAGGTTAGCGGGCAACTGATCAAACACTATGGCATGTGCCATTAGACTTTCATCTTTATACTATTAGGCCTAAAGTTCAGAATATCCTTGTAGCATGATACGCGGATAACACATTTTTGCTTATACCCAGTGTTCGTGTCGCGCCGCCGGTACATCATCTGGATACATGTTGCCAACGTATCGGCATTGCATGGAGGGTGCTGATAAAGTAGTATTGTCCTGCTCGCACTCGTGTCTTTCCTTATTAGCGCGTTCTTTTTATTGCGCGGGTATAAGTCAACTCTGGCCCGTGTAGGGTGACTATGATTCCTTTTATTTGAAGACCGATTAGGGGACTAAGTGTATTGTAATATTAGATTGTACACTACTGCATCTTTCAATGTATGCATGCAATATTTAATTAAATACTCTAACTAAAACATATGACATGTTTGACAGATGTCATAAAAACACAATTATTGTTTTAAGCTGGAGGAGTTAAAAAATATTATTTTAAAATTGCTAAAATAAAAAAGCAGTACATCTTGAAGCTTTCAAAAATTAAGCATATTCATTTAGCATACAATTTAGTACCTTGTACGTGTCTACACTTAACCTAGGCATTTTTTTAAGTAAGTACCTAGGCATTTTTTTTCTTCGGAATCCTATTATAATTCTTGCATTGTTTCATGTGCTTTGTTGCAGTGCATGCGCATGAAGAAAAGTATGTCGGTCTCTATCGCGCGCTAATGAGCATGAAGTTGTTGTTTTGCTTTTGCTACTCCTTTTAATTACAGCGCGAGCGTGGTATTTTTTTGCATTCGTCCAATAAGTGTCCAAGTCCACATAAGTGATGAATTTATGATCATGACTAATGGTATGCATGAGTAGATAGGTAAACCAATGAGCGGATACATTTATTTATTACCTACTTATCGGTTTCCAAAGTAACAATGCGAAACCACACAATAAACTGCCCCAAACTGCAAAGTAATTCCCCTTATGTATTTCTATTATTATATTTTTTTTATACTCCTTGCTGTCACCACTTAGGTTAAATGTTTTCCTCGTGTATTGTGTATGTAGTTGTTAGTCTTAATACATGTATTTTATTTCTTTCTATTAGTCATTGCAAATATCGATACATAACAGATACCTTACTACCACCTCTTTAAGTATTATTGTTTCAATATTAACCGTCAATTTTTGACGGATTTTACTGAAAGTAATATTAAAAACATTGCTGCAAGACAAGTGGTGGTAAGGGGGCAGAAGTCAGGACAGTCCGGGAATCTTGTAAATCATACACACCCTATTCGATCGAAAAAAAAATATCGGGCGCCTTTCGAACGACGATGTTGCGCCATGCTCGCGCCACAGCAGCGCCCCGTCCCGCCGCGTGTCCCCTCAGTTGCGCATCGCTCGCGACACTGAACGCACGTCGGTTATTTTCGAAATTAACACTATTCAAAAATGAACGAAATTGACACGGAACGACTGATACAGGCTGTCAAGAACCGACCGGCGTTGTATGACAAGAACAATGCGATGTACTATAGTCATAAGAAGCATAAAGCTGCTTTATGGAAAGAGGTAGCTAAGGAGGTGCACACGGCATGGGAGACCTTCAGGCCACAGGACAAAGTTGAATGCGGTGAGTTATTATTATCAAGCAATTTTGTATCTTAGATACATTATCATAAAGTCGTAAGTTGAATGTGTGTGTGATGCGAATACAATCATGTTGTGTTCAATGTATTACTTACAAGCGAAATCAAATCTTCTTTGTTGGTGAATAAGATTAATTTTACATTATTTGCATGTGACTGATGAATTCGATATTTTATTTTGTACAATCGTTTAGATAAATGTCCGGAATGACAATATAATTTATTATTTTTATTCAAAAAATGAATTTATAAACTTGTCAAGGTTATTTAAATACAATATCGTAGTGTGCATTCAACTTCATAATAATATAAAATGGAGAATTAAATGGAACGAATTAAATTACATTTAATTCAATTCACTCCTTTTTCACACGAATTTTGAAACGTTTTCATGCACCACTTCACTTATTTAATTTAAAAACTTAACATCAATGTTGGCTATGCGCATGCTGCCAAGAAAACTCAACTTTTTGCCTCTCAGTCTCTTGATTTTCAAGAAAAAAAAAAAAAAACCTCCTCAGTGGTTTTAGACAAGAATTTACCTATACTAACTACAGTACTGTATGTAAACTGTTTAGCTCAGTTCAACTCAAACCTTGCTTGATTCATTCTTACCGTAAGCTAGTACACGCATGTAAACCTAAACACATTACTCATCATTTATTTCCGGAGAGCGGATAAACATACAATAAGATAATACCAGTTACCTCATTACAAACACGTCAATCCTCGTCTTGTCACAACCGGGACACTTGAGACGGGTTCGATGCCCTGTCAAAGTTTCGGGTCCCGAATGTTTAGGACCAGTTCATCGAATGTAATTTCAAATTTCGATTGAAATAGAACTTGTTAACTAATCTACTTTCAGAGCTTCATGTGGAAGGGAAAAAGATACATCTATTTGCTTATTTTATATCGAGGGGTGAAAGGCTATTTGGTTTAAGCGACATTTTTTTAACTTTACAGGAGAGCATACTTATTCGACGCAGAAAAAATAGCTGATTCCAAAAATGTATATAAGTCAATATCGCCTAAAAGTGTCGCTTAAGTCGTAAGTTAGCCTTTCTACCCCTCGATATGTACATATTTGTAACCTACACAATATTTATGTACATATAGTTAGTTGCCTGAACAATTTATCTATCGGCACCGTCTATACAAGTTGCGTCACAGCACGCAGACTCGCGCGTAGAAAATTAAGCTAAATTGAATAACCTAAACGTGATTAAATTGATTGCCACTCGCGCCAATACATCTGGAACGAGTTCGCTTGACCGAAATATATTACACCAAGTAGATAATCTAATTTAATACAAATATTTTTCACCTAATTCAACTATACTTACTACTAATCGTCAGCAACACTTGCATCTTTGCCAAGATTTCTATTACTTTCAAGTTTGGTATTCTATTTTCATTATATTGCATTGCTGACCATTTCTTACATGTTTCATTACCAGGTCACGAGCTCCAAAGACGATGGAAAAGCCTAAGAACATGCTTCACGCGCGAAATATCACTACAAAAAAAAGAAAGAGTCCAGCGCGAACGGAACGAGCAAGTCAAGAGAAGAAAAAGATACGAACATTATGATAGCATGCATTTTCTACTGGAAGTTGGAGCGACAGCTGATGACCCGAGAGACGATGACGATGACGATGAAGATGATCCGTTCGATGTTAAAAACGAACCAACGCATAATGTCACGCATCAAACATCACCCCAAATGACAAACCACCCACCATTCAACTTGGAAAGTGAGCCACAAATACTACAGCCCATGTTTGAGAGACACGAGAGTACCGATGATAAGATATTAGACGTTCTGAAAGGGATTAAGAAGTCAGACGATGATGAGGACAGACAGTTCATGCTGTCTTTAGTACCGAGTTTTAGGAAGTTAAATGATAAACAAAAATTCGAAGCTAGGATTGAAATACTGAGGGTGTTGAAAAATATTACGTTTAGGAATAGTGAGAGCTAATAATAACTGTAATTGACTTGATAGTATAATGATAATTTGTGAAGTCAAATTTAATAATCTATGAAGACTGGAAGACAGATGGGCAGGATACATTCCTTAAAACAGTCAAGTTTAGCTGGATGAAAATACCAAAAATTATTGACTATATTAATGAAAGATATTAATCCCATATGATGATGTCATATATTAGTCAAAATGTTTATAATACAAATAAATACAGGGTACGTACAAGATACTTTGATACCTACATTAATAATTTGCAATAAACACAATTTTCAAAAACTTGTTTTGTTTTAAATTTTTACGAGCAGTCATTGTTGAAACAGAAAAAATATGAGAAGTGGTGTTGTTTTTGTTTTGTTATGAAACAACAACGACATTAACGACCTCTACGCGTTCGCTGAAGTAATAAAGTATTATTCCATCGCCGTGACACAAACGTACGTTTGTATTGTTAAAGTTATAACACAGAGTCAATATAATCCTAATGTTCTCATGCTCATTTAATGTTAATAAATGCCATAAGATGAAGCGTCCAATCTATACAAAAAAAATATATATTTAAAAACAAAAACAAAAACCGACTTCAAAAACCTAGGTGCACTAAAAAGCTACAAATAACCTTACAATTCATTACATTTGGAGTAGGTGTCAATCAACGTCAGACAAGACAAATACACACATGAATCGGCACCGACGAAAAGATATGCGGTAACATACATAAAAAAAAACATACGGGTCGAATTGAGAACCTCCTCCTTTTTGAAGTCGGTTAATAAATAAAGTTAATAATGTGTCTGTGTGTAATGTCAAACAACAGCTATTTACCTAATGTATATGAAAGTATACACATTACCTAAAACGAAAACTAAATTTTAAACTGGTCTGTTTGTTTAAAGTAAACTTCCAAACGGCTGGACCGCCGACATTGAAATGACAATGGCCAATAGCTGATGTTACATGAGGTAACTTAGGCTACATTTGTTCCAGGTAAATGGGGTTCCTAAATAGCACGTGGGCAAAGTCGAGGAATCCGCTAGTCCGTAATCAAATTCTAGAAGAAGATTCTAAAATGTAAAAAAAACCTTATTTTCGTAAGGTGGTCCAGCTCCCAATATAAAATCAAGCTTTTTTCCCTCAGATAACTCGTGCAAAACGATACCAGATTTTTAATTAAAAACCGTTCGAACAGAGTAAGTTACGACTGAAAAGCCAATCTCTGGAGGCAATATTAATTTATTCATAGAAATTTATACGTATACGGGTATAGGTACAGAAAATTACTGATGAAAACATTAATTCTATAAAATATGGCTCGGGGAACGAACGCGGTTTTAAACTCAATAAAGTTACTGTAACGATATAAAACATGTCAAATAGATTTTGGGCCTTACCGACATACCTTTGAGCAGTATTGTGTACTAACAAAGAATAGAAAACAATACTACGCAAGAGGTAATGTAATTCTTGCCACTAAATTTCTTTGTGTGATTCTAAAACGTTGTTTAGCGTGGCATACAGACCATTAGATTCGCCTAATTTGAACAACGATTTATCAAAATTTAAAGCCACATTATCATCGTAATTTTAAGCGTTTTGCATATTTTCAACCCGCTAACACAAAAAAGGCGGACCGACAAAAAACGCAAGGTCGTTTATTAGCCGGCAATTTGCGGCCGACACCAGAGAGCGTGTCGATGTCATCGGGTAATTAAAACGTGGCATAGGTAGTTAGATATTCAGATACATAAGCGATACAAGTAATGAATTAATATAGGAAATTAGTTGGATTGTTTTCTGGTGAAGATACTAGGTATTGAAAAAAAAAATAGCCATCTTGTTGATAATTTTAAAATGAGAACACATGCTGGAAATCGAGATTTTTCCACGTTCGATAAGATAAAATGAATAGATCTTAACATGTATATGTGTAAGCAGATAAACATACATTATGTTATGATACATAATAGTACGAATACATAAATACATAAACGTACATAATACTACGTAGTAGTAATAGTAGTGAAACGGTGAAGGAAAACATCGTGAGGAAACCTGCACGTCTATAGAAAGGTGTGTGAAGTTCACCAACCCGCACTGGGCCAGTGTGGTGGACTATAGCCCAAAAATCTCCCTCGTAATGAGGGAGAATGTGCCCGGTATAATGGCAATAGGCTCGCCCCCTATTACATTGGGACCAAAAATTCATCGGCGAAGTGTTGGCGCACTGCAGTGCACCTCTGCCTACCCCTTCAGGGAATACAGGCGTGATGATGTATTTATTTATTTATTTCATGCTGTACATAATAGTATTTGCTAGTTAAAATTTGCACAACAATCCACTCGAACTAAGAATTCGGAAATGACGTCAGAGCACAATCATAACTCGAACGCGCACTTCCGCAGATATCTTCCGAAAATAGAACACTGTAGTTGAACAGGCATTTAAAACCAATTTATAATGACACATCCAGCCCTATTGGAATGAATACAGGAACCACTGAGTCATAATTCTGCGTAGATCCAATCAAAGTCCGTGTACTAGTAATATAATTTCTGATATCGAAACAAGGTTAGTGTAAATTAACCATTTACTATTAGGTTTCATTTTAATTCAATTATTATGTTACTTAGAATTGTAATGAAATATAGAAATTCCATATTGCCTAGTAAATGTCAGTGTAAAATCATCTTCAATGTTAGAATAAAATGTATAACCACCACATTTCTTGCAGGCCATTTTTTAGGGTTCCGTACCTAAAGGGGTTACAACGGGAACGACTTCGCTGTCCGTCTGTCCGTCTGTCACCAGGCTGTATCTCATGAACCGTGATAGCTAGAGAGTTGAAATTTTCACAGATGATGTATTTCTGTTGCCGCTATAACAACAAATACTAAAATACAGAATAAAATAAATATTTAAGGGGGCTCCCATACAACAAACGTGATTTTTTTGCCGATTTTGAAAGGTAATGGTACGGAACCCTTCGAGCGCGAGTCCGACTCGCACTTGCCCAGTTTTTTAATATTACTTTCAGTTTTCGACAGTTAACTCGGTACAAAATCTGTCAAAATACCAGTTACTATAGAAACGAAAAGCCTTAAAGAGGTGGTGAAAAGGCCGAAACAAAGTCCGAGGGGGACAATTTCTATTTAACTAAACATGCTTGGGTAAAAACCCCAAGCATTGTTTACATTTAACCTTGATCAATGTATTTTTACTATGATAAAATAAATTCGTGGGCGAGCGAGCCTACAGTCACCAAATATTGGGTGCTATTTGGTGACTGTAGGCTCGCTCGCTCAACCCATAATAATTTCCCACGTCAGCAATCCAGGATGTCCGTCACGAGTTTCCCAGAACACTACCGCCGTCTGTGAAAGCAAACAGCGGCGCTTATCGCGACACATTTCGTTATCACAGATAACCGCACCCTATCGGCTACCATGTTATTAATATCGATATCGTTTATCGCCTGTCACTTTGAAGGAGGTCAATTCTAATGATTGAGAGTCGAGCGACGGAATCAGGCTTCTAGAAGCTGTTGGTGACGAACAAAACGTGCCGTAATACTAGAATCTATTTTCTGTATTTTTCAAAGGTAATTATTTGGTAAATATCTTTTGATATTGTTTAAGAAGAATTCAAATCCACTTGGGTTGCCAAAGTGTTCGTAGAACCTCACGCGCGATACATACAATTCAAGTGAGAAAATACTGCATATGCTCTAACTAAACAATACATTGCATTTACTCTAAAAATGATGTACCTACCTATAATTTGCACATTAGTTTGTCACGTTCTGTAAATGTAAGCAAAAGCTAAAACAGCGCGTAATTAGATATTGAAACAGCTTTATAATAATTGCTACTACAAGCAATAAATTCCATTTTCGAAACTGAGTAAACCTATAAAATATCAAATATAATATACCTACTTTCCCTACGTTTCAAGAGTGAAATACACGTGTTTAATACACCATAAGTAATTACTCAGGCTAGACCAATAAAACAGTAGGCGATAAAATACTTTATTACCTTTTTCCCATCGCGAAACTTCACAGTGCCCTCGATGATTGAAGTGGCGGGACTCGTCTCCGCCATGTTTGATTGTCGACGTCACGTGATGCGACCGCAGCGCCACCGCGTTACCATCGTGGAACTAATGCATGTTACGCACACTCTCAATTTGAATTGATCCTAACACTTTTTCACACGATTGTACACTGTCACTTCAAACCTGGAACAAAAGAAAAATAATTGTTTTTTTTAGAATGATACCTACTTCAATATCGAGTCTTGTAAGGCAATCTCTACTAAGCGAGAAAAATCCTAAAATGAGTTATATATACCATTCGAACGGCCAAATTTTTAATAATAATACATCATCACGCCAGTAATCCCCGAAGGGGTAGGCAGAGGTGCACTGTAGTGCGCCCACACTTCGCCGATGTATTTTTGGTCCCAATGTAAGCCTATTGCCATTATACCGGGCACATTCTCCCTCAATACTAGGGAGATTTTTGGGCTATAGTCCACCACGCTAGCCCACTGCGGGTTGGTGAACTTCACACGCCTTTCTATAGACGTGCAGGTTTCCTCACGATGTTTTCATTCACCGTTTCATAGCAAGTGGTAAACTCGGATGAAAATGAGATTCGCACATAAACCCAGAGGTGCGAGCCGGGGTTTGAACCTGCACACTTTGATTTGCAAGGCGTGCGTTCGACCACTTGGCTACCACTGTTTTTTTCTGCGTCGTTTGGTATACCTATATTAAACTCATTTTACGATTTTTTGGCGCTTAGTAAGGATTGCCTTGTAAGCGTCGATATGTAGACTTTTTTCGTTTATAAGACGAGCGAAGGTAAAATTCTATTAAACAAACTTAATAAACATTTACTTTTAATGATATTAAAATTTTCAAATACCTATATGTATGTACCAAAAAGTCAGTCAAAAATAATTAATATAATTAATGCCATCTAGTCCTATGTGTGAAACTGTCAGTGTTAGAATACGTTCCCTTTTTGCTATAATAACTCGATGTTTACTGCTTATAAAAGACGTATAAAAATTATCAGAATGCATGTGACTCTTCGATCATTTTTATCTATATGCAATGATTTTTAACATGATAACAATATGACAGGAAACTCACAGTTATTCGGGTACAGTAGGGTACATAATACATATCCAGATATACATTATGCGACGGGAGTTCACACTGGTCGCGTACCTGGTTAGATTGCTCCGTGGTATCGAGCATAATCCAGGAGTGTTGCAACGGTTTAATTTGTGTGTACCGGACCGCTACGTATGGAGGCGGCTTTATCCGCCACTGCTGGCCGTGCCGACAGCTAGGACCAACTTACTAGCTAAGACACCTCTTACCCGTGCAATCCACGTAATTAACGAACTTCATGCCAAAATTGATGTTTATCATGTCATTTGAATGAATTCGCAAAGATTCTGTTATTTATTTTATGTTATAATGAGTAGGTATTAGTGTAAGTAAGCCATTGTTTTTATTATAGTTATTAGGTATTAGAAAAGAAGCCTCACTATCGCATTAGGTATAGTACCTGTAATGATAGACGTAAGGGAGATGTTTTAATAAATAAATAAATAAATAAATAAATTATAATATTATGACGTCTACTAAACATGCTCTAACTAAACCAATTAACAATAATACTTACTGGCTAATGTAGATAAAAATAAAATTAAAATTAAAATGAAAAAAAGTTTTGAGTACGAAATCTTTAAGGTACTTATTCGTTTTAAGTATATTTTCCCTCCGTCAGTCTGTCATTTTCTATCTTATTATTATTAGCGTGACTTATGTTTAAGAATGCTTAAGCAATGGTAGCCCACGCAATGGGTGCAAGTTAGAATCCCGGGCCCGCACTTCTGGGATTTTCTGATTCAATACTAAACCATGCTGACCGGTGAAGGCAAACATCGTGAGGAAACCTGCACGCAATAGATAGGCGTGTGAAATTCACTAAACTAAACTGGGCCAGCATGGTGGACTATGGCTTAAATCTCCTTCCTATTGAGCGGGAATGTGTCCGGTATAATGGCAATAGGCTCTCCCCCATTACATCGGGACCAAAATACATCGGCGAAGTGTGGGTGCGCTGCAGTGCACCTCTGCCTACCTCCTTGGGGAAAGACAGACTTGATGATGTATTGTTTATTATTTTAAGAATGCTAAATTGAACGTTGATTTAGGCTTGATTAGGTATCAATTATTATTCCCGCAACGCAGGGACTTATAATAACGCATAATAGATGAAGCGAATGACTGAACAATGAATACCTTTCAAGGACATAGTGTCTGAAATATCCTTCTAAGACCCGGTAACTACTTGAACCGAGTTACTTAAAGCAAGTTACTTAAAGTTCCCTAAATATTCAGTTCAACGAAGCTCGACTTACAATGAGCGGGGCTTATGTTAAAGTTTTTGACTTTGAATTATTTATATTTTAAGTCTACACTGGTGCTTGATAATACTTATAAAGATAGGAGATGGTGTCTAGCTCAGACATATGAGAGAATAAGTATGAGATAATGGAACTATTCACAGCGGACGATTTTCATGTCATGCCATAGACAATGTCTTCTTGTTTTTTTACGAAAGGAGTGAAATTTTGAAATTTAATACAATGAAGTGAGAAACGGAAATGGCATTTCGACACCACGCTGCGGTACATTTTATCGCAGGCTAATAATTTAAAAAAGTCATTAGTAAAAGAACTCGAAGTCGCTCCTAAAAAGCCTGTCTGGTATAGCTAATTAATTTTATGTTTTTTTTTGTATATTTATTAGTAAAACCAGCCAGGCAGGTCTGCGTAAAAACTTTTCGTACCTATATTTAAATTTCGATCGTAGGTAAGTAAGGTGTACGTCAAAGATTTTTTATTAGCAGAACAGATTAACTTGGCGTGAACAGCGCCAAGTTTCAAATTAAAAAACTTTCCGGATTACTACTCTGTTATTTTTTCTGCGGAAAGGCGAGACGAGCCGCATTTCGGCGAAACAACCGCGATAAGTATAATGCAGTTTGGCACGACCTTGGCGAGTCTAGTAAACTTTGCAAATATTGACGTAGCAAGCCCTGGACACACTGAGATTCATGTCGGGCTTGAAAAAACTTCTATGGTAAAGGCCACATGTTGCAAAATTCGCTCGCACTTTTAATGAAATTTTTCAATCAAATGTAATGAGTCAATAATGAATGCAACACGTCTAACACATATAACTACTGAAATAAGCACTGTCAATGAAAAAGTACCAAAATATGCAATAACGCTATAAATAATGGTGAAATTTTTTTTTTTTTTTAAAAACAAGCTTTAATTTAATCGCCCTTATTTTTTGTGTTCTCCTAAGCAAGCCCTTTCATGTGATACCCATACTGTGGTAGTGCAGAAAAAAATAACTATTCCGCCATCTTGGATGATCCGCCCTATAAGAATAAGAATGACGTCACATAGCTAAGCATGCATTGTCATCCAAAATAAGCGTGTATACCAAATTTCAGCTCAATCGGTTAAAGATAACTGATTCAAATTCAGTTGCAAGATTCCACCCGGACATACATTGCAAGTTAATATAAAGCTTGTAATAAAATAAAATAGTAATAACTTGTAAAATAAAATAGGTGAACATGCAAATGGTTATAATCCGATGTCTAGTAATGGCATTACATTACGCATCTAAAATGAATTCCGTGAGTGAATTTAGATGCGGGTTTGTGTGTCTTTTATCATACAAAATCAATATTTATGTATATTGCTACAGAGTACATTTTCAAACAAGAGCAAGTTAATTCGCTGAGACCAGTGTGTGTAAGGCTTTACTAGCTGGATCAAGTATGGCAACTTATACTTTATCTTATTTTTCATAAACAATAAATTAGTCTGCAGACTGTCATATTAATAGCATAACTAAAAACGAGTTTTATAACAACAAATCAAAAAAATATTAATTAGAACGAAACTTAGTCATTATGCTTTAATTATTTAATTCATATTGCCAGACAACAAATACCTAATCGTATGATCCCAAATTAAGCAAAGCTGGTAGGTACTATGGGTACAATGGACTAAGGATGATTCCCAGACCAGGTAAAATCCCTAAAGTCCCTAAAATCCTAAAGGATTCGAACCCACTACCACCCACTGCAACACAGTTTGTTCGCTACCTATGTCCGTTATAGACTTTGAGACCATCCAACCGATGTGCCACAAACTGGATTCATTAGAAAGGAAATATTGCGAAGATGGTTTTAGACCACAAAAACTCCGATTTTAAACTTTCCATACAAAAATGTTAGCGTAGGCGCACACGCCGGGTATCGGCTAGTTTAATAAACATGAAGCGTACCCCGAAAATGGTAGAAATACAGTAAAATTAATCCCTGCTGTGACCCCATGTGGTACCCCTGGCTGTACCCCTGGTGTTAGGGGTGGGTAGAATTCAATATTATGAGTAGATATTGCTCCCCAGTGCACAATAAAATGTATTGCGGACCTCGGATCACGCGGATTTCAATGATTAATACTGTTCTGTAAACATTATCCGTGTATTGATGGAAATACAGGGTGTAGGTATTAAGGATATTGTTTTCAATCCAAAAACTTTGAGTGTATAAAACGGACTTGCTAATGCGATAAATCCGCAAAAGAAATGCGATCGTTGGTACGGGGGTAAAGCACATCTCAAACGAAACTTCATCAAAATAAAATATACACACATAGATAAGAAATGCTATCGCTAGATACCTAAGCAGGTATGTCAAATGTACCTAATTAGAAAAGAAAATAGTCAAATTTGGCATGCCTTACGCATGATAAGGTTTGTGTCATGTCGTATGTGGATGTTAAGAAGGCTACAGTGGATCGACCCAGATGGCGGGGACTTCATCAGATGCACCGACAAGGGCCGAGCCCTTAAATTAGAAGAGAAGCGTGATCAGTCTATTTGTCCCGCCCCGTTGCGGAGATGCTCGGAACCAATAGTTTTAATCATTTTGCGCGGAATCCTGATTATTTTTGTACTATAAGAGTAGACAGTCACTCCTTTTAAAATGGAAATTGTATCAAAAGGGCTATTACAAAATCTCGGATTATTTGGAAGATAAATCAGCTTGGGATTGTACAGCTCAGGTTCAAATCAAAAATAAAAATATTGCCCGTCATGTCAAAGTGTAGCGTGTGTTGCCTTACTAACGTATTATTATCTTATCTTTATTATTAAAAACAGCTCTAAGGCAACACACTGAAGCTATATGTACCTATGTATTTGTAATAAGCTTTGGCGATTTAAAAAATGATCAGCCCACTGAGTTTCTTGCCGGATCTTCTCAGTTGAGGTCGCGTTTCGATCCGGTGGTAGCATAGTAGTATATAAGAAAAAAAATGTAAACTTGACAATTTGTAAGTGCCCCCATAGGCCTATACAGAATAAATGATTTGACTTTGACTTTAAAATCAGCAATATGCCAGTAAAAGTCCCGCCAAAATCGGTAGGTACAGCCATTTGGAAGTTTACATCAAACAAACAGACAAACACAAAATAAAAAATGTGATAATTTCAGAATACCTATTATGCATTTAGTGAGTTGTTATTTTGACATAACAAACAGACACATTTGTTTTTTTGTATACATAGATTATTATCGTGGCAAATGCTAGTAATAGACACAGTAAGCGGCAAATAATAATGCTTCACTTTCACCTTTCCGGCAAATTCTATGCGTGAATCACGCTCCTACTATAATATAGGAAATGGCTACCGTAGAGTTGGTGTGACTATTCGCAAAAAAAAGTTACGTACTAACATGAAAGTATAAAAAATGTCGGACGGAATCCCGCTAAACAAAAATGAAGCATCCATAGTATGTCATGTCGCTTGTCATATTGTTGCATGCCACAGTTCACAAACACATAAATCAATATGCCTCACTTTCGCCCTGACCGGTGCGGAGTCTTTCGTTTTTGTCCATGGTTACGACGATTTAATTCATAATCGTACTTCCATTAGCGGAACATCTAACAACATTTTTTTTGACAGATTAACTGTCGTACATTCCGTAAAAATTTGTGGACGAAAAAAAAATTGTAATAACCTCTAATCTATGTGTTACATAAGTAAGCTAAGTGGGATTTTAATACAATATATTTTTCGTCTGTACTGACGTTAAATACTGCTCCAATGGCGTTAAATCCTAAACGACTCCAATAAATAACGATATTATGTCCACATACATATATTTTTTTATTTATTCACAAGAATTTACAAATCACTTAAGTAAAATAAAATGTTTATTTATTTATTTATTACCTAAATGTGGAAATGAAAATTTATTTATTAAGAACAATTTACAAAATATTTACAATGCAAAATAAAATAAGTTAAATAAGTAAAATTAAACTATTATTTGTTAGCTATTACTAAATAAATCCATATTTCTATACACATTAACATTGAAAATAATAGAAAATATTTAGTGAAATTTTATATTTCAAATATTTTATGCTTTATAATTAAATTGTATCAACCTGTATATTCAAAGTAGGGTGCCGGTAAATGTATGTTTTGTAAGCTTTTCGCCAAATTCGTTATTATAATCCCAAATGTATCTTAGACGTTTTTCGGAAACTACAAGATTATAATACTATAATATAATTGGTCCCTGCTAAGTGCTTATTAAGGCCCAGCCTTTTAGAGCAGTATTGTTTTAATATAACTTTTTGATAGATTTTATACTAAATACATAATTTGGCGAAAGCAACCAAACATTACACACTACACAACACATACTCATCGTATGATCCAAAACTAAGCAAATTTGTACTATGGTACAGGATACTACGGTACCAGGGTACCAGGGACCAGGTTACCAGGGTACCAGCGCACCAGGGACCAGGGTACCAGGTACTAGGGTACCAGGGTACCAGGGACCAGGGTAAATTCTGAAATTTCCGTAAATGGCCGCTGTCGGGAAAAAAAGTAAAATCAAAATTAAAACTCCGTAATGAAATCAAAGCTCCACAAATTTATACAAGTTTATTGACCTCTCCGAGACATAGATGATATCATCAGATTAAATCAAATCAATTCTCCTTATCTATGATAATTTGATGCAGAATTTTAAGTAATTATTTAATCAAAGATACAAAGTTTTAAGTCTATCCAATGATATTAAAATGTACCTACAGATAACTTAATGTGTCAAGAAGACCTAAATAAGTGAAGTGATGCCATGGTATGCAGATATTGTAACGGAGATGGAATTTCAAGCCAGCACCGAGGTAATTTTTTCTGGTCTATCCGACTCAGCCATTGTTGTTTTCCCATATAGTTGCCGTATACTACAGGTACATGAGATAACAACAATGGTGGAAAAATCGCGGCAGAGCTATACGAAGAGTGGAGTCGTTATGGGTACTCTAGATACTCTATGCTTAACACAGATTATCTAACGTACGTAGACGTCAAAGTCACACACACAATTGGACGTAAGATACTGTCAAAAGTCAGGAAAACCTCCCTCTTTGATTTAATTACTCGTTGAGAATTCATACACCATTTGTATTGACTATGTGTACCTATTTATCGAATTTGAAGGGTACAGGGAATGTCCTAATTAATGAATTTTGAGAAAAAAAAACAATTTGAAAGTTCAACAATTCTAACATTTTTTTCCATAAACAAAACTGCATTTTTGGCGACATCTGTTAACTTTTTTAAATTCTAATGATCAGAATTCCAAATATGAAAAAAAGTGACATTCCCTGTGACATATTGTACCCTTCAAATTCGATAAATAGGTACACATATATTATGTTCGTATGTTCTTTCTATTTACTACTAACACTGGCTGAAATACCCGCTAATCGCAGTTGGAGCCATTCCCCGTCTAATTCCATTAAATTTCATACTACTACCACTACTACTACAGCCCTTTTAACGTCCCACTGCTGGGCACGGGCCTCCCCTCTATGCGAGGGGGATTCGGGCCATAGTCCACCACGCTGGCCCAGTGCGGGTTATTAATTTCATTAATTTTATAAGAATACCTCCTTAAATCTATCATGATTTTGTATCGAAAACCTTGTAATACATAATACTTAACAAGTAATTTTCAATTCCCTTCAACACTTCGATTCATAAATACCTTTTAAAAGTCAAGAAACATCTGTCCCTGACAAGATACACTTTTTGTAACAATAATAAAAGCAATATTGTTAATTTTGCACCCACTTTTGGGCCAACAAAGAAGTCCTATGGCCTTTTCTTGCATCTGCTGGGCACAATAGTGTCTCTATGACGTAGCTGGCAGATGGTCAGGGGTGTCACGCTTCAAATAAACTAATACATTTCTGTATTAACGCTACATTTGATAAATTAATAGCCCGGAATAGCATTAATGTTGCTAATACTGTAAGTAAAGTCTGATATCGCGTCGAACAAAAAAGATAAAAATTATCACATACCTATGTAAGCTTTTGATTGATTAGATAGGTTACATAGTGTAGATCATCTGCGAAACTTTAGTGCTCTTATAAAGATAATATCGCACATAATTGTAGTCGTAGCATGTCTAGCATGTGCGCCAAAGTACACTTATGTCACAATAGATGTTGATTTTGTTTCTTTCTTTCGTATGAAATAAGACAGAGAGCTAGCGAGCGTATCCGTGACAGTAGTTTAGTGTTGACATGTGCTCTAACACTGCTACTATTTGTTTTTATGTCGTCGGTAAAAGTCAAGAATGAGTAACGTGGTTATGACCAGTGCAAGTGCGAGTTTTTATTCAACAAAACACTCGTTATAGTCCGTATTTAACATTTAAATGACATTTTTATCTTCATTGGACTGGCATCCGTATCAATAACCTCCAATAATTCCTTCAAAGTGAAGGAAATGAAACTACAGTTCGTATTATTTCTTTGTTTCAAATTGTTGGTATTTTTTACACCGTTCCAACCTTTTGTGATCAACAAATTCAAGCAGCACGTGGTACTTTCTATTGTTGGCCCTAATTGTGACAACCCTAAAGTCCAACAATGCTATTGGCCACAATTGACCTGCCCGATCGCGTGGATATAGACAAAGAAATGGTTCATTGTATGATTTTAATCTCCTCAAGCTTGTTTAAACGCATACCTTGACTTTCTTAAGCTCATAAGCTTGACAACATACCGTTTATAAGCTAAATAACCTAGAATTGTATTCCAAATCAGATAATATATATCTAAAATTATATTAAATCAAAGACAAGAAGACTGAATAAGAATTTAAAATTATTCCTTAAAGTTACTTATACTCGTTCTTGTATTAATTTTTTAAGTATTATTTACTTGAGTACTTACATTTTAATTTCGATTTTAATTATTTGTACTTACGCTTCTACATTTAAGGTTATCCGTTTATTAACAACAGTGTCTAGAATCATAATAATTGTTATATACTTTTCTGCAGTCATTTGACTAACCTTTATTTGTTTCTTTTTATTTGTGACAACCCTACAAATCAATAACACTATTGGCTGCAGCGGCACCGATGCACACCTGCCGGTCGCGTGGATTGGCTTATTTCATTTGATTCCACTTTCAAATCAGTTTGAAAACATCCGTTTTTTTCGGTTATTTTTGTATACCACACAGGTAACTAGGTAACTCGTTGTTGGACAAATTCGAAGGCGTAATGTCGATTTTTACAAGCACTACTGTTTTATACACACATACTGTTTTATAATAAAGCATCACGTTAAGATGAAGATCCCTAAGTTACGTTAAGTAGACATAAAGATATTGAATACGGGCATAAGACTTCAAGTAATGTCTATGGTTGCTAAGAATAGCTTATTGCTACATCCTATTACGAATTTGCTTCTGATTTTGTGAATACTTATACAATTCATATAATAATAAGGATGTACACATATCCACACAACATAAAATCGTGTCCTCAATATAATTTTGAAATCGAAAACCCGAAACCCATACAAAAACCGTGGCATCCGCCATATGTTGCTTCTTGCAGATCGAATTATACGCGGTCAGATGGTCTTTCAAACGTTAACATCAAATTAAACCTTGTGATTAATATCTTAAAGTTACTTTTTCAATTGTATGTAATAACATGTTATGGTTTCAAAGTATTTAAATAGTAGGGAATCTTTTACAAGAGACGCAAATCATATTAAACAGAATATTTGAATTAAATCTCCGCTCGAAAAGTTTTGGGTAGCGTTTATATTGATTTCAAATTAATAATATTACTACCGGTAAGTGTAAGTACTTCTAATACTATAACAAGATGCTGATAAAGGGATAGGAGGCAACAGTAACTCCGCATCTAATAAAAACCGACCAAGTGCGAGTCGGACTCTCGCACGAAGGGTTCCGTACCATTATCTATAAAAAGAGCAATAAAAACACGTTTATTGTATGGGAGCCCCATTAAATATTTATTTTATTCTGTTTTTTAGTATTTGTTGTTATAGCGGCAACAGAAATACATCGTCTGTCAAAATTTCAACTCTCTAACTATCACGGTTCATGAGATACAGCCTGGTGACAGACGGACGGACGGACAGCGAAGTCTCAGTAATAGGGTTTCCGTTTTACCCTTTGGGTACGGAACCCTTAAAAGTGTGGATACACTGATAAAGGTACTATTTCAGAACACCTTATAATTATATAACAGTATCTACTGTAATTAATCTACCCAAGGGACATAGACGTGGATCTAAGCCTACGGACTCAAAGCTACACGTTAGAAGCAACTCAAACGTGAATGTAACATCCGTATCCGCCAATTAAACATCGGCGGCGCTGGTTACCTCCCAGCCCGGATTCAGTTAAAGGGATGGACGATGATTATCGATAGAATCTATAAGTATAAAATGAAATATCACCCGACAACACATAGGTACTCATCGTATGATCCCAAACTAAGTAAAGCATATACAATGGACTGGGGGGCGACCCAGTTACACCCAGACCAGAGCAAATACCGAAAAGATCATTTTCGAAATTAGCCACTGGCGGGAATCGAAGCCCCAACCACCCAGTGAGCCGAGCAGCCAACTCACAAGACCAAACCGTCGTCGAAAGCTTTTGTAAGAACCTTTAAGACTGTTGAAACATTTTATACTAAACATAGTATCCTGTGGGAGATAGATATTGAATTGGACTTAGCAACAACTCAAGAAGTATATCTGAAAAACCGCTTGCTCACTAAAACAAATTATAATGTTATCAACATAATATTATATTATAACATAATATAACATAATATATAATATTATATCATATAATATTATAACATAATATAATATTATCATCTTTGTTACAATTTGAGAAGTATTGAGATGTTAATTAAGAGTCAATTCAGACAAGCAGCAATATTGCAGCTAGCTTGCTATCTACATATAGCATAGACAGTCGGAAATCTTATTTTATGTCACGTAATGTTATCAAGTATATTATAGGTATGAATTTGCTAATAGGCAACGACTGAGGCAGTTAATCATAAGTTTTATGTGAATTATCGATATCGATATGATGATATAAGCGAATCTCTACGCACAACCACCAGATTACTAGCCAGGTTCGACGCACTGGGAATTGGTGTTTTGTCTAGATATCCCCGGCATTCGTAGCTAAGTAGTTTAAATACTTTATCATACTGAGATTTCGGCTTTGTTTGGAATGTTTGTGGTGGTAATTCAATTGCTAACTATGGTATAGGAATACTTTAATCAAATTGAACTGGGAACACCCAGATACCACACAGCAATGAGGATATCGACATAGTTCTATGAATTATAAAACTGAAAGATCTATCTTTGGCAGGAATATTACTTGCAGCCCTAACGGCTAGAAGATAGATACAAGTGGCGGAGGACCATGTGTGGACTTCCAGACAAATGTCTCCCCAAGGGCTTCCTTGAGGAGGCATATGTCTAGCAATGGACGTCTAGGCTGATTGATAGATGAATCTAAAATACATTTAGGCCAACATTTAGAACGAAATTTCTGTTAATGAGTGTGACATTTGCAAGTGTAAAGTAAGAGTATAAAGAAAGCTTAACCCACTTTTAAACTTAAGACAAGTAACTGTATTCAAAGTAAAACTAAAATGAAATGTGTCAAAAACATATCTCATCAGTATTTCCCGTTAAGTATAACTAAGCGCAGTAAAAGTGTATTTTGTACGGCGCGTAATAAAATTACGCTAACAGCGATTCATGCTACAGCTCATTAACCGACAGACATCGCGAAAACATCTATCCATCGTTCATAATATATGGTCTAAGTTATTATAGAAAGCGGTAGAATTTTACTAAATCCTTTCAGTCTTAGCACTCGCGGTATTGGATTATCACAAAATGTAATGTTGATTTTCTATCCAATTATGGGTAGAATTTTACACTAATTCAAACCAAATAAGAACAATCTGATTTATGGATGAACTGTAAAATGATTTATTAGGAATCAGAAGTCACAAAATAGCTTCCGACAAGAGGATACTACAACCAGACTCTAATAACCTGATTAAGAAACTGCAAGATACTATAGTAACATTAATATTGAATGATGTCCAGAAATATCAAATCTTTAATAACCGGTGAACAGCATTACCATAGGCAAAATTCTAGACATTACCTAGTATAAGAAGAAGGACCAAGTTTCCTTACTGATTTATAACATTTAGGACTCATTAACTGAGAACTTGAAGTGATTCAAGTTGTTAGTTTTCTATTATTTTTTCTCTTATGACTTCCGCCGTTTTACTCAACCGAATCGCGATTTGGCAAGCTTGCCAAGGCACGGGAAAATTAGAGTACACTACTGTACACTGTTACATTGTGAAGTCGAGGCTCTGAGCGACCGACCGCGTTGTGGACACACATCGAAGAGGGAGGGTAAAGCTCAGCGCAGATAACAGACGGATTACTTTATTAGAGATTAGTTTTTTTGGAGGGGCCGTTGCAAATTCTGTCGTGTACAACCCCAAACAAAACCTACGAAAGACATTTGGAACAGAAGGTCAAATAGGTGTACAACGCTTCGCTATAAATGTACTCTAGGTCAATTGTAGGTCCAGGTTTAAGTCCAATTAACTTGAGTGGTTGATTTATATCGTTAGATGTAGACATTTTAAAGCCTTAAGGTCAATACAATTATACAAAGTCATTTTGGATTTTAAAAGGCCGAAAATAGTTTGAATTATTTCTTGTGCATCTATGTTGATCGAACTTGCCGGACATGGACACAGTTAAAACATATCTGAATTGCTCACGCTACGTAAGACTAATATAATGATGGATGCATTCAGTTTTTCAATTTACCCATAGAATTAGCGTTAGTATGTGTTCTTCTTTTGTATAGCTCTGTCTCTCTTTGTCAGTTTATTAGTGTCATATTTGGACCCAGCACTAAAACGTTACACATAAAAAATAAAACGTCCCCCATTGCAGCCAGGAATATTTGTTACAACGATCATTGTTACGTTCTGGGCGATTTGGCAACGCTGCCTAACGCCAAACGAGCGAGGCGTAATGATAATGTACAGTAATCACTTTAACTGCCGACTTTTAAGATGTTTTTGTGAGAGATAAGTTTTTGCATCGGTGCTTTTATTTCGCCTTCCAGGACTGTAAAAGTGTTAAAGCTTATGTTTTTATGGCGGTTTTGTGAGCATTTAGCTTGTTTATATTTCACTGTTGGGTACATCTCTGTATAAAGGACTTCTGTTTTATTATTTTATATTCGAACAATAAATTGTATTTTTTCTCATTGTTTGGTGTACAATAAAGAGTTTATCTATCGTACTCATTAGTACTTTATATCTCTATAAATTTCATTCGCTGTTTTCAATGATTTTTTAAGGAACCTGATTACCTATCCTTCACTAGTAGGTAACTTTAAACAATGCCTACATGAGATGGCCATGGTAACAATATTCTTTCAGCAGAAACTGAAAAAATGCATATCACAGTTAACCTCTGCTTCAGTACCTCATTAGAAAACCTTTATTTTTCACAAAACCAATGACATGTCTTTTTTGCACTTTTACCAATTTTAAAACCCTGCAATTTAGTTGACTTTTTAATAAATTGTTCGGGTCACTATTGCATACGAAGCTGAAACCGTCCGAATGTACTTACTTATCATCTAAACACCATAAAACGTTCCAAATTAAGACATTAACCATGCCCTATGGTTGCCAAACAGTGTCGGTTGCATTGCAGTCGTGATCCGGTTGCGCAACCGATCTCTGCAACTGTGGTCACATCAAGCAAGCTCTCTGTAACCACGGAATTGCTTTTTATAAGCAATCCGCATTTGCAATGGATTGGGTCAACTGATACCCCAACATATTCTTCCTTAAAGCTGGGGCACATGTTTGTCAATACCAAACGAACTGTATTGACTCATAAAAAAGGTTCATTCTTCAACAAAATGTCATCGAGAGCGCGAGAAACTTTTGACGCATGTTCCCGTAGTTTATTCCACAGAAATTAAGTAGTAGTAGTAGTAGTATAATTCGTCCAAAAGGACAGGCGAAGGAGTTTATCCATACTGCCAATTCTGAAGTTGTCGTAATTGTATAGATTCTTGTTAAAAGTCCGATTTTCTTGAATTGGATTCAATGTAAAGCCACAGAAATTAAATCTTTATGTTTATTGACATATGATTTGGTTTTGGTATGGGCAAAAAAGCCAATATACTGTTTACCCAAGATTATCGAAGGAACTCCTGATTTTTGATTGTGTCGCAATATCTCAAATTAATGCTATATTTCTAAGCTCCGTGCATGTGTTAAGTTTAACAGGCACTGGTCCCCTTAGACCCTGCAACTAGGCTAAAGTATTAAAATAATGCTTGTACTAGAAGAGGACTTACAATAATAGCGTTTTGATCAGGGAACTTGAACCTTATTAACGAGTATGGGTATCAAACATACCTAGTTCATACGAGCATATCGAATATGATCAATAAATTAAAAGAAAAAGTCATAAACACGAAAGGTCTGTACCTAATAGCGATTGCTAATACCAAGCTAAGGACGATTATTGGTTAGGTTAGGTCCGGGCGACTGTTCTACCAGAAATACTATTTTAAGGGGCTTTTTACGTGTTCACCCACTCTATCCACCCTCATAAAGCCATTACGTAACGATAGAGATCTAAATTATTTCTTTAATCAGTAAGCCATTACAAGCATGTTTCATTCAAATCGATTACCGATCAATCGATTCGAATTCAGTGACTATGGACCGATACAATTATTAGAAATATAATTAAGAAAAAACATTTTCATTATAGAGGCCTCATTAAGGTCATACAGAGACGAGATCTAATAAATAGAGGCATTAAATCAAGTCAATTCTTAACCGATCCCAAAATCAACCGTATTATCTCTAACATGAAGTATATTTTCCAACGAAGGGCAGGCTATCTGACGTCAACCTTTTGACGCCATACATGCCTACATATCGTCGGGTAAAAGGCGGAGTGACTTAGACGCCATGTTAAGCGATATTCAGTTATCTTTATATATATAATTCTACTATAACTGAACTCCTCCTAAACGGCTGGACCGATTTGAATGATTTTTTTTGTATGCGTTTGGGTGGCGCCCTGGATGGTTTAGATTCACAATTGCACCCGGTAGGTGGCGCTGCTTTCGTATGTCACTAATTCTAAGGCGGTACGAAGTTCGCCCGGTCAGCTAGTATGTACCTAGTTGGAATCAGCAAAATTTTCCCCGTCTTTTAAGCTGGGTTTCGTGCAGTTTCCAAAATGGCGCTCGAGTCGATTCGCCTTTTTAAACGTCCTTTATTATAATAAATACTGTTCTTTGTAACACGTCTTTAAGTAAGAATGTATTACAAACTACGTAAATACGTTGTCGATTTATAGATTTATTTAAAGTGTTACAGTGGGCGAGTTACCGTACAGCTTTTTGGCAGCAAAATATTCACAAAAGCACTCTATATATAATAATCTTATCACATTAGCCATGTAATGTTATCTCGATGACATTTGAGGCATGTTAAAACCACAAATGTCACAGATTAGGAATTATTACTGATTTTGTCGCGTTCCAGTACGAATAGATATTTATGAGACTAATTGAATTCATTTTAATTATTTCATTACTACGTCCATTTCAATGCATTTCATTATTAGTTTAGTAGGGCTGGTAGAGTTTCAGGCTGTTAATGTTTAATTTTTAACTCTACCATAGACACAACCTGACATTTACTCTATTCTTAACCGTTATATTATTAACTAGCGGTCCGTCCCGGCTTCACGCGTGTGGACATTTTTAAAAAAAATTGGTATAAGTAAATATCGCCTATAATACGTGATAATGTAGGTAGCTTTCTAACGGCTAAATATTTTTTTAAATCGGTCCAGTAGTTTTAGACTTAATTCGATACACACAAAAATACAGATCTGTCCTCTTTATAATGTTATTAAGTATAGATGTGCCTACTAAATTTACCCATTTTATACAGGGTGTTTCAGAAGTCCGAAATAATACGTTGGGTACATATAAGGCAGCTCATATGTGGATGCTTAGTGAAGTCAGTTTATACCTAACTGTCATAGTTTCTGAGTTACAGACCCTTGAATATTTGTCACAGGTATTGTGTTCAGGCCTTTGGGTACATCCATAACCCTTTTCAGCAGTGTAAACTACACTAATGAGAGGCGGCTACCAATATTCACAAAACAGGACATGCAAATTTTACATAGGACTCGAGATATTACGAGTTTTAAAAATTGACGACGAAAAAAAAGTTGGAAAAACATGGTCGAATTTCAATCAAATTTTTAGACCATTCAGTTGTATACACGATACCGGTGCTAGCGTCCAAGTATTATTTCGAACTTCTGATACACCCTGTATAGTGACGTAGCTAAGTAATTAATATTGTGCTCTCATATCATCCTCAAGGAGAGAAGTGCTGCGTAAAATGACTGTAACTGGATTGCAACCTTCTAGTAAACATTTTTGTTAATTTGGTCGTTTTGACCTTTAAAGCGTTTAACTTCAAATTTTTATACATGATATTATGGGCAGAGACTGGCCGTCTGCGCCGGCGCATTGCATAAAAACATCATAATAACAAGTTTGTGAACTTGGCAGTTAAGATTCTTGCGCACTAGCGAAATAAATGGCTGACGGCAACTGGATTAACCAGATCATCTTGAATAATTAGTGCTTGGTAACTATTGTGAGATAAGATAGTATCGCGCTATAAAATATCGTTTTAAACCATAAACATGCAAAAAATCAAGATATTTTTATTTAATAGAGGTTTCATTTATTGAGGTCTTACGCTATGAGAACTTGAACTTACTATTTTTAGTTGTTTCTGAGTTTTTTTGAGGTTGCGTATTTTTTCTTCTAACTCCGTGTTTATGTATTCAGCTTTATATTGCGGAAAATTAAAATAAGTAGTTTATGTTACTTTTTATAACATCAGCTATCAGTTTATAGATATTTATTCTCATAAAAGACAAAATAGCCACTTACATGAGAACAGATTTTGCTTATAAGTAGTAATTACAGTATATGTCGTTCAATTTACGCTTTGCTCCCTTAGCACTTTTAGTGTTTATAGAATATTAAAATTTTTCAACGATATGTTGTGCCAATTTTGATTTGAAAGTGCTAAGTGAACTTACATTTTTTATAGTTGACGGTATTTTGTTATAAAGCTGTGCTCCTTCAAAAGTAAGCATTTTTTTTCCGTAGTTCGATCTTATCTTGGGTAGTATTAAAAAACTTGCTCGACGCGTGGTGGGTCGACTAGCTATTTGCTTTGATTTTATAAAGGATAAGTTAGTATGGAGTGAGCCGTGTAATAATTTTCTGATAAGAATGCATGTATTGTAAACATATAATTGTTTTATGTTCATCAGCTTAGTTTCTGTGTATATTTTAGAAGTGGGTGTCAAAAATGTCAAAAATGGTATCAGCCAGTGAAAGCCTTCACCACAGCAGCAGGTAACGCTAACGCAGCCAGAAGCCAGTTGCAGCCGACAGCCAGTAGCTGAGGGCTCGATGTCAGGTGACCACAGACCAGAATCAGGAAATCCTTCCCCGCAGCCAGAACAGCCGTTGCGTAGATCCGAAAGGAAAAGCAAACCTCCAGCACGTTTTGGATTTTTCGGATTTTAACATGATGGGGGGGGGGGGGGGGGGGCTAATGTAGTATAGTAGCCTAGCAACGAATTAACAGGTCTGTCATTCTGCCCTAGAGTAAGATAACTGTAATACTATAAATATATTGAACATTATTTTACGCACTTATTGTACATAATTATTATATACAAACCTCCCCATTATGCTACAGATACAAGTTCCGCTACGATTTACTGTAGTAACACCTTAATCAAACTTGTAATAATATTAGCTTTATATATTTGCTATGGTTGATAGCTGACATACCGCGATGATTGCTTGTTTTCATGTCTGATTGATGTCCCAGGTTCGGTTTCCGACTAGGATATCCTTGGTTTCACGTACTAATATGCCTTGCCATCGAAAGTTGTTTTCAGATTTGCGTTCCAAACTGGTTTTGTCTTAGATATATGACTATGTACTTATATCTTGAGTTTAGAGAACAGTATTAACTTCAACAATCAATGGTAATGTACTAGGGTATCATAAAATAGAAGGCGATGATCGATATAACATTACTACTAGTAGCTGTCATGTCTATTCAGAACTGCCAGCTTACCACCGCCTGTATTGCAGCAATGTGTTCAATATTACATTCAGTTTAACAGTTAACTCAGTACAAAATCTGTAAAAACAGACCTCGGCTTGGGCAGTTACCGTGAGGGGAGAGGTAGTGACTGTGCTCCTAGGTGCAAAGATGCACCTACGAGCGGAAGAGGGGGTTCCTCGACCTCGCCGGCGAGATCGGTGTCTGTTTAAGAATCTGAATGGAGATGGCAAGGCCTCTGTTAAAGAAAATCATAAATCGAAAACTACTAGGGTAACATAAATTCAAGGAGGTCATTAATTTTTCAACGATACGTCATCGAAGATGCGAGCGAATTTAGACGTGTGATCGCGTGGCTTCTACCAAAGTAATTTAATCTTTAAAGTCTATAGCCACAGGGTATTCTTTTTAATTCAAGATTATCAGTACGTCGGGGCGTTAAAATGCGCGTAAAACAATGAAGGTAATTGATACGCGCCCATTACAATAGCAGACAAGCGTGCAAATGGCGGGCATTTATAGAATTGATCCGTCTATCTATGATGTATTGCTCACTCAGTTAACGATTGTGTAAAATCCCGAACGGAACTCATTCGTGCCAACCGCGGAATATTTATGTTAATTTTAACCGTTGTGAATGACTTTATATTGCTACTATTAAGGTAATACCATCATTATTATAGTAATATTGTTTTTAACGGATATATAAATACAACTGTCAAAATAAGTTACTTAGTATGTAGTTATTGAGTAACGTAGGCTACTTTTATTTTAGAACAATAAATTGAGTTCCTGGAGAGAAACGTGAGACCCATTTGTTCTGGATAATCTCTAAAACGGCTAGACAAATTTTGTCTGGATTTTTAGTGGCAGATAGCTGACTTTGAGAAACAATTAGGTGTTCCTAAAACGCGTACGAAGTCTTAGGCTCAGCTAATAATATGAAAACAATAATGCCAAGGTGTTAGTAGGGGGTAGTATTTAGGGAGCAGTATAGTAGTAAAATGAAGAAAAGTCATTTGAATTTAAGAATTAGTAAAATTTTGTGTCGAATTGAAAACCTCCGCTTTATGAAATCTGACAAAAAAATAGGAACAATTTCTTACAAAATTATATAAAGCAATTAAAATTACTGAAATAAATTAAGCCAGTCTTCATAAACGAATTAAGTGATTTATCAAAGTTAAAAAAGACAATTAATTCACGCAATTACGCACAATTTTATTCATGTCTTTGTAAAAGGAAAGTTAACTGTACTCTACTAAAGATTACCGCGACCGGTTCGGTTACAGGCGGCCAGCTGGCAAGTTTTTTGCCAAACTGTTTATTGCAAATTGGCCTGGCAATGTAGCACCTGCGTAATAATCTTTTTTTTTCAATAAATATGCCATAGCTAATATAGCCAAACGACGTCGCAGCCCAAAAAATGTGGCAAAATGAGTTGGACTCTCATAATTACTGGGCTATACTAGGAAGCCGAGCAGCAGTAGTAGCCGAGTGGTCGAACGCACGTCTTGCAATCAAAGTGTGCAGGTTCAAACCCCGGCTCGCACCTCTGAGATTAATGTGCGAATCACATTTTCATCCGAGATTATCACTTGCTATGTAACGGTGAAGGAAAACATCGTGAGGAAACCTGCACTTCTGAGGGAACTTGACTAGTTTTCGATAGATGTGTGAAGTCTGACAACCCGCACTAGGCCAGCGTGGTGGACTATGGCCCGAATCCCCCTCGCATTGAGTGGAGGCCTGTGCCCAGCAGTGGGACGTTAAGAAAAAAGGGCTGTAATTAGTTTAGTCAGTTATAGATCAATTAAGTTACAATTCCTCTACAAACTATTTACAGCAGCATATTACAATACAAAGTATTGAGCGTTTAAGGCCTTGATTCGCTTGTTTCTTACGCAATAATGACAATAGTCCCACAATATCTAGACATAAAATAAATTCCTCGAAGCATTAGAGATACAAAACAAATGAATAAAACAACATTGCAGATTATGCGCGGACGCAGATCGAGCCGTTGACGTCATGATAGGAAAATGTCCTTACGGGTTCTCACAGCGGGTTTTTTTTCCTGCTCTTTTAATTCTTGAGGTAACTTATATATTCTGAGAATTTTATAACTAAGCCGAAATAACAATGAAGGAAGGAACTCGCAGTATCATGGTTAATTATAAAGAAGGTATGATCCTCCAATACACAGGAGCGTCAAAATTTACGCGATTTTGTGACCAAAACGAACTGTATTTACTAATGAAAAAAAGCTCAATTTTCAACGAAATGTTATTGACGACGCGAGCTAGTTTTGACTCGTAGTCACGGTACAGAAATGTAATATTTAAGTAGGTACCTATATTAAAATAGGGTACTTTTTCAAAAAAAGTCAAATTAATTCGTTCGTCCCAGTGTGCCCGCCGTTTTATGGATAACGATCATGCAACAAAAGCATAAAGGTAATAAATAGCATAACTACGAAATAAGTAACTATAGGAAGTATCAATGACATACGAGTACATAAAATACATAAAAAAAATTGTACCGAAATTGATCTCATACGACGTACGTAGACGTCAAAGTCACACACAAAACTGGACAAGTAAAAATGTCAATTTTTTTTTTTAAGGACTTACACTGTTGGCCGTGAGGTGGCCTTTACAGCTTTACCGGAGAAGTGGCGAGTGCAGAGTGCATTCCAACCAAAGCCTTAAGGGCGCAAAAAAGGGTGGCAAGGGTGCCGGCGGCGACAAATAGAGGATTTAAATGCGAAGCGGCTTTTTTAAAATAGCGTTCGGACGCTATTTTTAAGTGTTTTCGAATTGAGAAGAGGCCAAGGTCGGAATGAAGATCTACGTTCCGTGTATACCACGGGGCACCTACGGCCCTACGGAGAAACCGGGACTGTGAAAATGTCAAACGGTTGTAAAGTATAAATGCCAAGTTCAGGGTTGTATAAAACATTAAAAATACTATCAAACAATATTTTATAACTTCAAAAGAGAGCTCTCTTACGCAAATAGCAAGTATTTCTACTATTAGACATCAACTTCAAACAAAGTCGTCTACAAAACAAACGTTCTGCAATAAAATTATAATAAATCAATTCGTTATTGGCCTTATTATTGCTCAATTCCGTGCGTATTTATGATTTATTATACCAATCGATTTGACAGATGTCTGATACGTTTTGATGCCGCCATGATAGTTCGCCTAGTGCTGCCATCTAGTTAACATTATCGTGATGTACATTTTGCAATAACAAGGTTATTTTGTCAAAACTTTAACATCAAGATTATTTCTACACTTAGTTCTTTTAAAACATTTTTGTTATCTATCATTCGTGACAAATTCGGTTTAAAGTGGTTCTGGTTGCTAATTGGTAGGTTTTTTTCTGCTTTCCAAGGTTGTTTGTACGAGATTTAGATCTTTAAAACAGCATTGAGAAAGTTTGTTAACCGGTTAGAGGTTACTTAAAGTAAAATTTACTAAAACTTAATCCTAGATCTGTTAAAAATAAGTTACGCTCATAAACAAACTACTTGACAAGTATGTAACAAGATTCGTTGAATCTGGGTGCCTACCATCACTTTCTACAACGGTGTTGTTGTAATATTACTGTTATTAATATTTAAGTAAGTAATATTATAATAATACTACTAAAGAGCTGGATTTGGGGAGCGGGTCTTGCATAATTAGGTTACTAGGTAGATTTGTACACTATAAATTTAATATGTTAAACCACAAAATCTGTTAAACCTAAAAAACTGCGTCCAGACAACTTTTTTCAGCAATAAATGTTTTTACCAGGTCAATAACCAACTACCACAGATAAATATATGAAATAGATGTAGGTACTAATAGAGAAAGACGAGGGGAGACTGTAATACCGATTGTGATCAAAAATGAATGAGCCATTAATGGATAGACAGATAGTATTGACAAATAGCTGTGTGATGACCACTAAATAGGGGTGACGAAAGCCATAGGGAGGGAGATAGATAACCCAACACTGAAAGTAGTCGATAAGAATGATATAGTTAACTTGTTTATGATCTTGCGAGGAAGGATCTCGCTGTGACTGTGAAACTAAAATGAAAACAAACCGGAAATGTACTGTAATGTATGAACAAAGCATAAATGTTGATCGTTATTAGTCAAGTTTAAAGATTTAAAAATATTTCACAATCAGTGAAGTTAACACACATGTCAAGAGTCAACCTCTGTCACTGATTCATTCGCTCGCTCTGGAGAATGAATGAAGAATGTTTGTTTGTTTCACGAAAAAACTACTGAACGGATTTTGATATAACTTTACAGTATTATTGTTTTTATTATTAATACTCATTTTCAACAATGATTGCCACTTGCTGAACGGTGAAGGTAAACATCGTGAGGAAACCTGCACGTCTATAGCTTTCTATAGCGTGTGAAGTTCACCAACCCGCATTGGGCTAGCGTGGTGGACTGTGGCCCAAATCTCCTTCGTATTGAGGGGGAATGTGCCCGGTATAATGGCAATAGGCTCGCCCCCTATTACATTGGGACCAAAATACATCGGCGAAGTGTGGGCGTTCTACAGTGCACCTCTGCCTACCCCTTCGGGGAATACAGGCGTGATGATGTATTTAGTATTATTGTTTATACATAAGAATAACACATAGGCTATTTATCACGATAGAATAATGTACGTCTGCGCGGACGAAGTCGCTAGTAATACTAAAAAGCCAACATGTTACTTCGACAATAAAGACATCACTGAAGCATGCAACATCCACTAGCAACATATGTCACAATTATGACCATTACGGCGTTCTTCCAACAATAATTGGCCACAAATCGATGTACGAAATACACTTTCACATATCCGCACGAATGTCCGCGAACGGTGCGCAATTATCAAAAGTAATGAAAGAAACGAAAGTGGACTTTTTGCTGTCGTTCTTTTATTTGTTGCAAATTACACTTGATAATCTTCAGTTGGATTGACATCTGTATGTGTTTATTGGCAATTTGTCAGTGATTAAGTGTTTATCATTGAAAACTATGTTTGTGAATTAAATTAGCTGTATTCATATTGAATAGAGCTTCTATTGATGTGACTACTGTTGGAGATGTGAGTATAATTAGCATGGAGCAAATTAATAATCATCTCCAGACAACACATACTCGTCGTTTGATCTGTAATTAACAAAGATTACACCACAGGTGCCATTCAATAGACTAGAGGCGTTCACACCCAGACCACGGCAAATTCCGAAAAGGTATATTTCCGAAATTTTCATTCGAACATCTGGTATGATGAGCCTGGTGGCCCACTCCCCAAACCACTAAACCAAACCATTGTCAAATAGACATTATAAACTTGAGCTAAATGCAGGTAGATTATAATGATCAGCATTTAGATGTGAACACCATTGCTTTTGTTACATAAGCACATGATAATGTAAGACAAATCTATAGCAAAATAGTCAAACACATTAAGAACACAGTGTCTTATTTCCTCATGTAATGCTATCAGATCAAACCGGCTGCAGCTGTTAAGACCGTACATGGGTGTGGCATAATTTAATTTACCTCAGGACTCCACAGAGAACGTGTACTCCAACTAGTTTGATATGCAAAGAGGGACAAGTAACGAGCGATTCGCACCGCACCTGTTATCAATACCACCTGTTAAGACTTGTTTGGTAAGGTTATGAAGCGAGGGATCGGCCCAAGGTCGACGGCTGTTGACTTAGGATCGGCAGAGTGCTAAATTGTAGTGACTTATGTTACGTTATGATACCCTGAACGATGGTAAGTTACATGTAATAACAAGCCAAACTATTGTCGTCTCTGGTGTAATTTTAGACTGCAGGTTAAGAAGACTTGGGGACTAAAAAATATATCACATTGAGGGAGAATGTGCTCAGTATAATGGCAATAGACTCACCCCTTATTACATTGGGACCAAAATACATCAGATAGTATACCGCTCCTAGCTCTGCGAGGAATACAGGTGTTATGAGGATGTATGTCAAAATAAGGATATTAAGGTATATCAAGGGTTGTTAGGTTTGAATGAAATAAAGATTTAGGTACCGTCTTTGCGCTGCAACTAGTCTCAAGAATAGAAACCTTGATTTTTTTATATTGTAAGCGTTACGCTATTCTTGTTGTTTCTACAATACCTTTTAAAAGTATTTTTGCATTCTTACAGTCAACTCTGGTTTAGCTGATACCTGTATCTACACTGACCGATCGCCATCGATCCTCTAAAAGCTCCCCAGTGGCGCAACGACGTAACTATGTAACTTATCCGTATTTAAGTCCCGCTTCCATTTTTTTCCTCCCATCATGACTTGTTAAGCAAATTGTTGACACAAATTTAATTTGCCTTTGACAAACAAACCTTTGCTCCACAATTTTTAAGTTTGCTCAACACATGTGATTTCCACCGACTTATTAAACACAGGTAGTGCATCTTGCGCAACAAAAATATTTGTGTCAAACGATTTTTTGGGTTGCACATGATCAAATATGGCCACGGAAGGTTTTATTTACTCAGGCAAACATCAATGTAGGGAAACTAGAGAAATTGTAACCGGAACAGTTCCATATTCAACTCTTGGCACTTCGTTTCAAGGTTGTTTTTCGACTGTGATGGTACGTTACAGTTTTTGCTGGCATCCATTAAGTCGAGGCGTGAGGGGACTATTTCGGTTTCCTATTACTGTTTCTTTTTTTTAATTATCACACTAATTATAGTTTTCGATTGGTACGTTTTTTGGGAATGTTCATATTGCTTTTTAGCTTCTGTTTACGAGTTAAGTGTTGTTAAGTTCACAGGCTTAAGTAACCTTTGATTTTGTTTAGACTAGAAATTGAATGAAAGTTATATTAAAACAATACTGCTGAAGTGTTAACTGTAAGAAGACAGATAAAGAACCAATGGAAGCTAGTTCCGTGTTATACTATACAGTCTGAGTATTTTCAATTCTTTTATACTTTTCCAGTTTAGATATCAGATAACCTGGCTGACATTTCAGCAATACTAGTTAGCCTTGTTTTATATCTAGATCTTAATTGGTTCGCCTGCATCATGTATTAAATTGGCTATTTATTATGTTGGTGGACTGGGATATGACGTCAAGTTGATTGAATGGCATTGTCTTCATTGGTTGGTGTTTTGTTTGCTTCTATGAAAATGTAAGATTCGAAGGGATTTTATTCGGTATTCAAATTTTTTTTAATTTATTACCAACGTTATTCTAGTGGTCTAGCAAAAAATTCAACTTATTGATTTCACACCCACCAAGTATCTAGAGTACCCATAACGACTCCACTCTTCGTATAGCTCTGCGGCGATTTTTCCGCAATTTTTGTTATCTCATGTATCTGTAGTATACGGCAACTACATGAGAAAACAACAATGGAGGAGTCAGATAAATCAGAATAATTTACCGCAGCGCCGGCTCGAATTGCCATCCCTTTATAATATCTCATGGCAGCTACTTACTCTCATAGACAATCAAAACATACGTCAATGCTGTCAATGTCAATGCTGTATTACCACGGCTGTATTTCCAGAAAAGGTAGAAAGAAGTGCACTGCCGTGCACTCACATTTCGTCGCTGTATTTTCTGTCTGAAAAGTCTCTAAAAACAAAAAATATTGATTTCGTATTTTGTGAAGGTTATTTAAGTATAAGGGTGAATGGTAAAGATAAAACATTGCCCTGATAGCAGCGTAATTTTTCGTTTCCTATTCTACAAGGTGGATCAGAATTCCGAAATAAAACTTTAACTTTTACAAGAGAATACTATAAACATAAGATTATTGACTATCTAATAGTTCTAATCGCAGCATTGCCTCAGCTATAGTCAAAACATAACAGGCGAACTCACGCTGTGCGAGTTGTGTCCTATTGTGCGACCAAATAGTCTCATTACAGTTAACTTTGCCAATCAATCAAACGAAACACTAATCAAATTCGTATATTCACCTTATCATGTTGTATGACAATAGCTTTTTACATCCGGTTTGATGGTAATTAAGATTTGTCATAACGTTTTGGTAACGATATCCCCCTGTTCCTAGGGTTGCAAAACATTGATAATATCGAAGCCAAATTATCCATTTTTATATCTATATGCCCTAGAATATTAACAACCAAAATTGGGATTTCAAAATTTTATCCACTGAACATAGAATCAGAATCAGAATCAGAATTTTTTTTATTCATGTAAACCAATACAGGCACTTATGAATCGTCAGTAAAAAATAAATAGTATTAATAGTATCTCTACCACCCATTCGTAATGCAATTCCTATGGAGAAGAATGGGCAAGAAACTCCATGGTTGCTAGATAGATTTTATAGATTTTCATATGTGCACTGAATCAACTTTTGAAAATGTCCTTTGTTTTTATATGTATAAAGATTGAATTTCTACGGCAAACGCCGTGCATGCGTCAATATTCGCTCGCATCATCAATAAAATTTCGTTTAAAAATGTGCTTCTTTAAACAGTCTATTTTATTTTGTCTTAGGTGCCTAAAAATAATAAACTCAAGAATATTCTTTTTTGTTTCATAATTTTTCAAATACCGAATCAAATTAGCGTTTACTACTGACATGATATTGGTATTTAGTTTTACGTTTACACAGAACTGCAGCGGAAACATCAGCTATCTCACGATTCATAAAGCGGTTTTTTTATAGTTGCGTGAATACCTCAATGTCATGCGATGTTTAATTATCGCGTTAAACCTAACCTGCGAAGACACACGGCTCGTTTTTTGCGTATTCCGCCCAAACCTGTTCAAGAGTTCATTCAATGTTTTTCTGTTAAGCCGTTGGCACGATTATAAAATCTTAATCTTTCAAGTGATTCGGGATTTATTGAAGGCGTTTCATCAAATTTTGCGTGTAATTATGACCCGGTTTGGTGGTGGAGATTTGTTGGAACGAGCCTTTTTTATATGTACAACATTTTATAAGAATAATAATATTCTAGGTAGAATGACGTCAAAGTTATATTGACTTGTTGTTATTTCGGAAGAATTTAGAAGATGCTAAGTAAAGTTATATGACGATATTATTATAATATTAATAAAGACATCCTATGGATATAAAATTGTACATGGCATATGGGATTTACGATAATAAGTGCTTTAGACAAACCGAAAGAAATTTTATCATGTGTCGGTATTGAGACATTTAGCATTACCTAAGAGTTAACATAAACAAACGTTCGACAAACTAGAAAAAAAATACGGCTACTTGACAAAGGCATTTTTGGACCAATATAAAAATGACATGGAAATAATCATAGATTAGGCGAGCAAATTTAAGATCTGTGGAAAAGACAAAGCGTGAAGCAACAAATATTCTGCGAGATATTTTTTACAATATCATCTCATAGGTTAGTTTTAGTCTCACGCTGACGGTCGGCGCGTAGCTTGTCAGCGCTGAACGGTCAGCTCGTATCGTTCAGCGCGACTCAAAAACGCTACCTGTAACTACATACAAATTGACCCATCAGCGCTGACGGTGCGCGTGCCGTCGGCGTAAGACTAAAACCAGCGTTGGTATAAGCTATAAAATGTAAATGTTAGTCACCTACAGCATAGCATAAGTAGCTAACATTAAAATTTACTACTTAGATTATAAAGTTAGTAATAGGTACCTCCTGGCAATCTTATACAACGCATTCGTAACGCAAAGGGCTCCAAAGGTTAGGTTTTGTTATGACCAGTGTACAATAGATGACCTTCGGTTGTTTCCACGCGAGCGCCAAGTTATGTGGTGGAATCGGGTGACGACATTCGATAGCGGCTTTAACTTGTAGGCAATGTTCGGTCACATTTCCCTACAGTTAATTAAAAACCTCAAGTCGCAATACACTTTAGGTTACGCCCTGAAAACATGAGACAAGTGAAATAACTATAATATTTTTTGAAAATGTACTCTGAGTGAATGTGTATAAAGATTGAAATTCTGTGGTACAAGCCACACGACTGCGCTCGTCAAAATTCGCTTGCGTCCTCGAAGACATATCGTTGAACAATGAACTGTTTCTACAAGACAGCACAGTCCCTTTTGGGATTAGCAAAAAATTGGTCGCGCGCTTTGTGACGATACTGTTTTAAGTTTAATCTATTGTAATGAGCTGTTGAAACTTGATGGCCTTAAAACGGCACTTTCTTTGAAACCAAGGGACTTACTACCACCTCTTAAAATATTGTTGTTTCAGAATCAGAATATTTTTTATTCATATAAAACAATACAGGCACTTATGAATAGTCAATAAATAGTAAAATTAGTAGCTCTACCACCCATTCGGAATGCATTTCCTATGTAGAAGAATGGGCAAGAAACTCCATGGTTGCTTTTTTCAAATAAGGATTTACATTTTTGTGTTTTTCTTAATTAACAATTATACAATATCAAGTTAAACACAATTTCAATAGTAAATGTACACTTTTGACAGTTTTTTGACAGTTCTCAGTAACTGAAAGTAATATTTATGCAAGACAGTAGTTGTAGCATGAGCTCCAAGACTAGACTTATGTTACAAAATATGTTGATTATATCTCTTTCTCTTGTATGAAATAAGACAGAGTGTGACCGAGCCAATCCGTGACAGAGGTATAGTCTTGACATACTTGCTAACACTGGTGGTGGTTAATGGACATGGAGGATAAGATCTGATAGAGGCTGATAAGAAAACCTCTGATATTTAAATATCTCTGGTACTCTTTAATATATTAGCTTTAAGTCATATGTACATTTGACTACCTACATTGCTAGTAAATTAACTGTTCATTAATATGTGTAATATTTTATGGAATGCTGATTCAGGATACAGAAAGTAGTAATAAGCACATCAATAGTTGACATTGAACAAGTAATTGTACCTAGTTATGTACCTAACACCACGTATGTGACGTGAATTAATGTATTGATTAAGATTATATCCTTCAAATAGATGCCTAGGTACTGAAGTGCGTACTTAACTTTTTTCATCTTCCAATAATTTAATTTCTTCATTTTGTATAATGTTAACTTTGAACAGTTCAAGTTTCGACACGAAATCACATTGTAATGTTTCATTAAACTTACTTACCTACCTACCTACGACCCGTGTAGATTTCTAAGAACGCTTACCTGCCTAGCAACTTGCTTCTTGGAACCATACTGTTTCTCTTGAAAAACAATAATAGTCCTTTCAACATGCAATACGCTGGACTTTCTACTTTCAGAGACGTTCAGGTCTAACTAAAACACAAAATAGAGTTAGGTACCTATCTACCTACCAGTTATAATATAAACAGCATTTACCAGCAGCAAGCAACCCATCGCATGATACCCGTAAGTAGTGCAAGCGTGGCTAGTTTGGGATACTAAAAGCAGGTGTTGTCTTGAGTTTATAACTATTTCTACGTACAAATTTGGTCAAACTCATCAAAATCATCATTTGCTTTACCTTTTCCCTATATTCGGTGTCGGCGCAGTATGTCTTTTTCTTCAATTCATCTCATTTCTCCGTCATACTGACATCCACTCCGATCTCATTCATATCACTTTTACATACTCCATCCATATTTACTTTGGTTTTCCTCTCGCTTTGTATCCACACACATATTCAAACTAATAAAAATAATATAACCATAATATTGCTGCAGTTGATATTATGAGACCAGCAAACCGCAGAAGTACTGTGGTCAAACGAACTTACCTAACAAATCAAGGTCTCTGCATTGAAGTTGGTTCTTTTTAGCCGTTTAAAGTGTGAGACGTAGTACTACGTTGAGCCATATAAATGTACCTACCTAGGTAGATTTACCTAATTGTGATTTTGCCTTTAAAACTAAGGTTAATTTTGTTAGGTACCTACATGATACCTACCAGATGTGCACCATAATGTAACATACCTAAGTAGCCTGGAAATCATGAATTAGGAGTTTTTTTTTTATTGGCCTATTTCCATTGAGTCAGGCCCAATGTGATTCTGCCAATGTCAACGTAGTGGCGAAGACACGACGGAGATTAATTAGGAGTTGATGTAACAAACGCATCACTCAAAAATAAACACTTTTTTAAAGTTTTATTTATTGATTAACCAACTCATATCAACGTATTTTCTATGTGTTTAAAAGTCGTGCAGGCCGGCCAGTAGGTATTTCACAATGCATCGTTTTCCCGGCCGGCCTAATAAAACGATGCCTTACTAAAAATAGGTTCTTTATAGGTACATACCAACCTGAAAATAATACCTACTTTTTATGTGGTGTGCGTAGGTAATTGTTTTTGGTACGTAGCATAATGTGGTGATTAGGTATTTTACTGTATATGCATTTTTTACCCAATTACTGTTTAAATGTGTTAAATAGCTAACACTATTAGGAAGTTACATGATTTTCTTAACAAATGCGGTTTTTTAAGCCTCCAAGGCTGTAATGTTATCGTTGAATATTAACAAGCACAGTTTAATAACGTTTAAGTTACCTACTGTTTGCACAATTGTGTGAAATCATTAAATCGATTGTGGAAAACCTTGGATAAATGCCGTATTTATTTATATACGTTATGCGGGTACATTTTAATACGTTGCAACTATACATCTATTTGCACTTGTATAAATAGATAAAATACAGTTATACCTATGCACATAATCAACAGAATCCAGTCCGAAAGCGATAACGATAAAAGGTTTTATCGAAAAAAACCTGTATTAGCGATGAAATATCACAATAACAATAGTTAAGATAAGGGAAAAACATTACCAACCGTTGAAAATTCCGTTCACTTTGCGCTCACTAATCGTGCAACTACCTGCAAAGTTTGCAACATTCCAAAAATGCACACCGAAACTATATTTTTTTTCCCACGAATATTCAATACACTTATCTCACTGATAGTTGTGACACTGGCACAAACACTACGGTACTTCGCAAAAAAAGTATTAACAACGCTTTTTTTACGAAAGTTATCGCGCTTCCCGACGGCACTGCGATACGTCTATCACGGACGGCGTTTCGACGCGAACTGAATGATAGACGCGCGTTTCACGCGAGAGCGAGAGAAAGGTCAGATTAAATTGAATGGAAAACCTGGTGGTAGAAAGAGATGGGTTGATTAGAATGAAGTTAGCGGACCCGAGGATGGTATGACCGGGAATGACCACATGGCACGCATTTTAGTTTAGTACAATCATTGCACAAAATTGTGTGTAGCGCGCTTTATGTTTGAGGGCCACGTGTTTCAAATGTTTTAAAAATAAAAACACTCGTATGGTTTTGTTTTATATCGGACGCACTTATGACTTTCAAGATGTTTTTTTTTTAATAAGGACACTCATATATTTTTTATTGTGTCATTTATTTAAGTACGTATTTAGATACATTTTTCAAGCGTAGCTAGGTAGACGGTGACAAGATTTCCTTTCAATTTGCATTTTTTTAATAAAGATAGAAAAGATTTATGTAGGAATAAAGGAATAATATTCGTAGGTACTCGTGTAGTAGCCGTGTTATTTGTTATTTTGACCTCATTATTCTTAGGGATTCTGTGTATTTTCTTTGTCTCATTAAATTGAAGAAAAATATCTAGCTACGCTGGCGGGTTCTTAGTACTTATGCAATCCCGCGCGTAGGGCCCGGGGTCTATACCTAGGTACATATTTTAGGGATTAAATTAATTATTGGAAATATTAATGAAAATTATCTTAATAAATTAGAATATATAGATAAATACATAGCAATTAAGTGGATACATAGGTAAATATCTACAAAAATAATGTCGCTTAAGTCTGTAATACGTAACTGTTACCGTACAATATATTTTTTTTTTTTTTTTTAACGAAATGAGCGATATGATGATATTTAATGGAATAAGATGAGGAATGGCAACACCTGCGACTAGCGCGAGTATTTCGCCAAAGTCAGTACAATATATTAAAGTTACAGATAATTAATACACACATTTTTGACTTATTTATGTACTTAATTTTTAATACCTAAGTATCTATTATCTACCTAATGAACAGTACATTTAGTTTATTATTTAGTAGCATACAAGATGTTTTAATTAGTTAATTATAACATCTTGTTTGTATGTATACTCATGATTACAAATAGTTTTTTTAACTCTACTTTACCAAGACTTCTCGAAGTAAAATCTAGTAGGTATGTTAGATACCCTTAAAAACTGTAAACGTTTCTTGCGCAAATAAATTGTTGTCGGTCCCAGATGCTATCACACCCTAAATTAGGTGGCCTTGCGCCGCCGTTTCCCAGATTTCCGTATTTTAGTTTTTTTATACGAAAAATATGGTAACGAAAGGGATTCGTATATTTAGCGTTAGCACAACGCGTGGTAGTAAAGTGCGAGAAACATGGCGCATGAATATTAAAAAAAACCGGCCAAGTGCGAGTCGGACTCGCGCACGAAGGGTTCCGTACCATTATCTATAAAAACGGCAAAAAAATCACTTTTATTGTATGAGAGCCCCCTTAAATATTTATTTTATTCTGTTTTATGGTTTGTTGTTTGTTGTTATAGCGGCAACAGAAATACATCATCTGTAAAAATTTCAACTCTCTACCTATCACGGTTCATAAGATACAGCCTGGTGACAGACGGACGGACGGACAGCGAAGTCTCAGTAATAGGGTTCCCGTTTTACCCTTTGGGTACGGAACCCTAAAAAAGAAACAGAGGCTGCACGTAAATATTGCCGGAAAAAAGTTTTATGTCAGATGTTATTTCCCAAGCGTTCCGCTATGAATGCCGTTTTTTGACACTTACTACACTTTTGTTGGGTGGGACTAGATTTTTTTTTTATTTCATAACCCATTTTGATACTTTACTTTATAGTAAAGACACCGAAAAACTTAAAAAAATTTGCCCAAAAATGGACTCATTAACGACGCGAACTTCACAACTTCACGTATGTACGTCAAACTGGTCAAAACGCATCAGACTAAATAGTCGTGTCACCAATGATACCATTTTTTTTTGTATTGGAGGACATTCTGTCAGATTTAGTTATCTGTTCTTTCTAATATCATTCAGTGCAGTTCATACATTCTCGTGCAGTGTTGCCAGACGTCCCGATTTTTAAATCAAAATTAAATGTCCCGCGCGGGACAGGCTCAGTCCGGCTTTTCGGAGATAACTCGACTATGCACGCAGTGTGCTGAGGAAGCGTGGGTGGGTGGCACAGCTATTGTTGGGAACACCATATTTTTCTAATGAATGAAACTTTTTTGATTTTGATTACTGTTTTTTTTAATTCTGAAGACGAATAGTAAAGACTCAACTATTTATCGATATGGTAAATCTGATTTAAAATATTATATTTTTATTGAAATACATTTTCTATGGTTATTTTTGCTATCTTTATTCTGATTATATAACGTTTTTTTTACTATGTCCCGCTTTCGACGAAAGAATCCCGCTTTTTCACTCAAAAAGTCCCAAAATCCCGACTGGGCAAAAAAAAACTGACAACGCTGTTCCCTTTTCATAGGTAGGTACAATATTTAATTAAATGGCCGCCTCTGTACGTTATTAGTAGTACTTCGCAAAAGAACAATGTCGAACTGGCGTCAAAGGCTCGCAGCCTTTGAAACAAAGGCTTAGCCTCTTATTGAGATTGTTAACTGAGTGATGAGCGGGGCGACTACTCCATCGGCCAGTCTAGATTTAATATTTTTAACATTATAGTAATCATCTCATTTTCATCTGAGGTTATCACTTGCTATAAAACGGTGAATGAAAACATCGTGAGGAAACCTGCATGTCTGAGGGAACTTGACTAGTTTTCGATAGATGTGTGAAGTCTGCCAACCCGCACTGGGCCAGCGTGGTGTCCACCATGTCCCGAATGCTCCTCACATTGAGGGAAGCCCGTGCCCAGCAGTGGGACGTTAAAAGGGCTGTAGTAGTAGTATAGTTATCAAGGTGTGTGGAGACAAATCTCTATGTCTTCACAATTTCTAAAGACATCACTTTCTGCATATTTGCTCGTAACTTTAAATTGGTTGTGTTCACATAAATAGCTTCTTAATAGTCGGAAAATGAAGCGTTTCATCTATAAGCCAGTCTTGGTCTAATTCTTCTAACATTTATAGCTATATACATACAATCAAATCTGCCCGTCTAGAGAGAATAATTTCTTCATTTTTGCATGCAGCTGAAAATTTGGTATTCTCACTGAACTGTCTTTTAGCCATCAGACGAGAAAGTTGGTTAGAATCGCTTTCTTCTACTAAAGCATTCTCACCTTTATTCGTATGAAGCTTTTTGTAGTCTGAGTACGTACCTACTAGACTGGGGAGCAGTACCAGCGAAGTTCACTTACTGGCTGTAACAGCATCTTAAACTAAAAGGGACTTTTAATAGGGTGCCTTTTGACTTAAAGTTCATGTGAACCTGAAACTAACTTTAAGTTACAAAGCTATACTTTATCTATCTTGAATAAGAGTTCGATTTCCTTTGAGAGCAACTACGAAAACGGTTATTTCGTTTTTGTAATGACTTTCAAAAAAAGAGAAAATACACAAACGAAATTGCTAATACCAAAACTGACTCTTTGGCAATATACATAAAGATTAAATTTTTGTGGCACAAGACACGCCAGACGCATCAAAATTCGCTCGCGCTGTCAGTGTAATTTATTTGAAAAATGAGCTCTTTCTATGAGTCAATACAGATTGTTTTGGTAAAATAATTTTTAGTGGACGTAGAATTTTGAAATCTGGTCTGGTACTGGACTGGGTGTAACTGGGACCATCATACATGTTTGTGTATTTGTCTGATATCAATATCCACGTACTGAAGCTAGTGACTTCTAAAAAGGCGTAAAAAATTGAGTCAGAACAACACAGTCTGAAGATTTGACATTCCCTTATAAAGTCACTAAGTGCACTAAATTAAAAGTTGCTAAATAGAACCTTAGTACGTCATTACAAGGTTTTAAATGTATATAACGAAGACATGGGTCGTACAATGATATAGCAATTGAATTAAAGGAAGGTAATATTTGGGGAACAAAAAAAACCGGCAAGTGCGCACAAAGGGTTCCGTACCATTATCTATAAAAACGGCAAAAAAATCACGTTTGTTGTATGGGAGCCCCCTTAAATATTTATTTTATTCTGTATTTTAGTATTCGTTGTTATAGCGGCAACAGAAATACATCATCTGTGAAAATTTCAACTCTCTATCTATCACGGTTCATGAAATACAGTCTGATGGCAGACGGACGGACGGACAGCGAAGTCTCAGTAATAGGGTTCCCGTTTTACCCTTTGGGTACGGACCCTAAAAACGAGCAATAAACAGGAACCTTAGAATGATAAATTATATCTCCCGGAGTTCATAGATGCGTTTTTATAAACGCTACAAATAAATATTTGAGGCCATCTTCACCTTAGCAATATTATTATATTAATACGTATCTTGTGTACTCCTTTTTATGAAAATTACGCGAACGGGGGAGTATGAACTTTGGCACGCTTACAGTTTATATGGAGAATTAGTGCTGAGAGCTAATATTTATATATTATTATATGCATTCGTAATACATTAAATTTATAAAATAAACATTATCATTTTTTCTTTTTGAAATTAATGAAATGATGGGATAAGAATAGGAATGGCTGCACCTGCGTTTAGCGGGTAGCAAGGACAAATTTAATAAATCAACATTGGTGCGGGTAAATGATTGCGAGTTGGTGAACTTCACACGTTTTTCTATAGACATGCGTTTCCTCGCGATATGTTCGCCTTCACCATACAACAAGTGGTGATGATTATTGAAAATGACATTCGTACGTCATATTCGAAAATTCCATAGGCACGAGCCTGGGGGTTGTACCTGCACCGTTTAATCGAGTGCTTTCTACTAATTGGGTTACTAATGCTGTATACGATTAGTATGTTTATGAGACATTAAAGCTTATTTTTACCTCATTTAGTAATACACGAGTAGCAGTGGTAGCCGAGTGGTCGAACGCACGTCTTGCAATCGAAGTGTGCAAGTTCAAACCCCGGCTCGCACCTCTGGGATTTATGTGCGAATCTCATTTTCATCCGAGATTATCACTTGCTATGAAACGATGAAAGAAAACATCGTGAGGAAACCTGCACGTCTGAGGGAACTTGACTACTTTTTGATAGATGTGTGAAGTCTGCCAACCCGCACTGAGCCAGCATGGTGGACTATGCCCCAAATCCCCCTAGCATTGAGGGGAGGCCCGTGCCCAGAAGAGGGACGTTAAAAGGGCTGTAGTAGTTTACGTCATTTGCAAAAGTAACCCTTATCATTAACATAGTAACAAAACTAATTACAATTGTACCATTTATCAAACGGGACCCCAGGTGCGTACGTAATAAATTGTTTTGGTCAATGCGGTACCCTAATTATGAGTCCGGGATAGGGCCACTCACCCTACGTAAATTATCGCTTTGGCGCGTGCGCGTATAGTTAATTATATTTTTTACTTATAAAAAAAACCCTGCGCTCATAGGCGCGCAACAAATGTTATACCAATATCGAAACGAACTATGGTTACTATATTAACCTATAGCAGGGATTCCCAAACTGCGCCGACCCCAAATAATGGGATAAGGTAAGGCAAATGATGATGAGCAGGGATTCCCAAACTGGGTTCCGCGGAACCTGGGGGTTCCGTAGAATAGTCATCAGGGTTCCGCCAAAGTTATATACGCATACAATTGTCGGACATAATACCGAACTATTTCATCCTTCACATTAGAACTTTAAGTTAAGAATAATGTGTTTCAATTACGAGTATAGGTATATTACAAATTTCTTAAAAAAAAAAACATAACATTTCAGAGTTGATTTGTAATCATTTGATATGGGGTTATATAAAATAAAAAGTATTTGGTTAGTGTTCCGTAATCTTTAAAGTTTAGGAAACCAGGCGTATTTTTCAACGAAATGTCAGTGGTCGCGTGGCTTTAACCACAGAAATTTAATCCTTATATATATTGACACACAATTCGTTTTGATATCGGCATAAATACTGACGCGCGACTTTTGACGCCCCAGTGTGCGTGAGGCTACACGTTTTGAACATCGAACCCAAGAACATGAGAAGAGAAATCCGCAATTGCATTTACTAAACCCAAGCTTAATAAGTTCAAAAGTGGAAAAAAATATTATCAGCACTATACCAATATTAAATCGTTTTCCAAACCCGACAGCTGTATCCGCAATTTTCGTATCGAATATCGGAATAGACGCCCCCGGCCCGAACCCACTACCCTCCCGTAAACAATCAACCGGAAACGCGCGCAAGACAATTATTCCAAAATAGAACACAATTGAGCGGCGCGCGCGCAACGCATTACCGTTTATCGTGATTCAAATTTAGAAGTTCCATTAGAGGCAAAGTGTCGTTTTAAAAGAAGAAAAAAGTTCCTTTTACGGTCATATCTTCATGCCTGTATTCCACTAAAGGGTAGGCAGAGGTATAATACAGTGTCTGATGTGAGGCGGCAACATAATTTACATCGAGGTCTGCGCAAATGAAGTCGCGAGTAGAAGGTAGTTTGAAATAAGGAAGTGAACGACTCGATATTTTTTTGAGGAGATCTACAAAGATACTACGATCCAAGTTTATTTACATATCATTCGTGTGCTTAACTGTACCAACCTAACAAAGTTGTATAGAATGCCAACAGAGTAAGACCTTCTCAAAGCCCACTACAAAGCAATTTTCCCGACACATCTCGGAATTCCCTCGCTTATCCAGAGATTTGTATGCGCGAACGGAAAAAACATACTATCACGACGTAACATCAAAGGGGCGGGGTGACGTTGGAAAAGTACAAAACATTATTATTGTAGACTCTAATCCACATTGGGTTCCCATAAATAGTCCTATAAAATTATAATAGTTTGACACAATGTGATGGTTACATGAACGTTTATTTATTTTTAAATAAATAAATACATCATCACGCCTGTATTCCCCGAAGGGGTAGGCAGAGGTGCACTGCAGTGCGCCCACACTTCGCCGATGTATTTTGGTCCCAATGTAATAGGGGGCGAGCCTATTGCCATTATACCGGGCACATTCCCCCTCAATACATGGGAGATTTTGGACCATAGTCCACCACGCTCGCCCAGTGCGGGTTGGTGACCTTCACACACGTTTCCATAGACGTGCAGGTTTCCTCACGATGTTTTCCTTCACCGTTCAGCAAGTGGTATTCATTATTGAAAATGACATTCGCACAATCTATCTCAGAGGTGCGGGCCCGGGATTGGAACTTGCACCCCTTACGTTCAAGGCGGGCGTTCTTGCCCACGAGGTTATATACGACTAAAATTGACAATATACTGGGTGTTTCAGAAGTCTGTACTAATACTTTGACGTTTACATCATTATCGGGTATACAACTGAATGGTATAAAAATTTGATCGAAATTCGAACATGTTTTTCCAACTTTTTTTTCGTCGTCAATTTTTATAACTCGTAATATTTCGAGTGCTATGTAAAATTTGCATGTTCTGTCTTGCAAATATTGGTAATCGCCTCTCAGAAGTGTAGTTTATACTGCTGATAGGGTTATGGATGTACCCAAAAGACGGAAGACAATACCTGTGACAAATATTCAAACTCAGATATTTACTATTATTGTTAGGTATATACTGTCTTCAGTAAGCATCCACATATGAGCTGCTGTATATGTACAAAAGTTTTATTTCGGACTGCTGATACACTTTGCATTTACAGTTAAACATAAAGTAAAATAAGGTTAAACTAAAACGCAAAAAATATAATAATATTTATATTGACATTTGGTTAAGCAAAGTAGTCTATAATTAATAAAAAATAAGGTAACATTTTAATTGCTGTAAATATTTTTGGTAGACTGTCATAATCAAACTAATTTGAAAAGAATTAATTTGAAAAATTAAAAAACTTAAGAAAAATTAAAGAAAAAAATTAAGAAACTAATTTGAAAAATTAAAGAGATGGCTTTCAAGTTACATTTCAAAGTAAAGTGTGAAATATATGTAAAGAAATGATTACCTACTTACATACCTATCATTTCCTTAATTTGAATTTACCCGCGCTCAGTCAAGCGCGAATGATTAGCGAAACGACCGATGAGATAGATGGTTGAAGGTGAACAAGACATGACACTAATGACAGGACTGCGCACGTCATTGTGATTTGAAGGTTATAGTGAAAACAGAAAACTTATTTGTTGAATAAAATAACGGAAGAATAATTTATAAAAGGAGACGATATTCGTGAAATTATAAGCTTTGAATGTTGTTTCTTTAATTACAGGTAGGTAAAGTGATATTATCTTGTAAAGCAGTAAGTACTTACTTTATAAAATCTTTTGTTAAACAATAAAAAACTTTAATTACAGAAACGCAATTGAGTTTGTTTACGGACATCGAACCTCGATTAAGTTATCTTATAAAACAACATTCTTGCCAAGGACATTTTACGGAAATGGATAAACTAAAATTTGAGTTTACAATTAAAAGTTTCGATGACCAAAAAACAAATGCACTGGCAGTAACCTCGATAACCACAAAAGAGGGCAAAACTTACCTTGTACCACAAGAACTGCAGTCAATAAAATACCATGATACATTAATGGAAACCGAAACTTATAAAACAGTAAAAAAGACATTGCAAAAGAGGCACGAAAAAAGGTGTTTATGGATAACTTTATCAGATGAATTGAAAAAGACGTATATGGATGATGCTGACAATATACAATTCAAGAAGTACTTCCTGGAAGAAGTGATAAGTACAACTGGAATTACACAACCTTTAATAAATGAGGGTATATCAGAAGAATCACTGTCAAGAATCTTAGAAAAAATTACAAATATGAATCCACAATTACCAAAACAGACTAATTTAAAAAAAATCTCAGACAAATTTGTAATTGAAAAATTCTCCGGAGAAAATGCAAATGTAACTCAATGGATGGCTACTTTTGAAAAAGAATGTGATCGATTTGAAATAGTTGAGGATGAAAAAAAAATCGAGATTTTTAGACTGTTTTTGGATAAATCATGTTTGAATTGGTACAGTTCTATGCTAATAAAACTTACGCTTACTTCGGAATGGAAACAATGGAAGGAAGATTTTTGTGATACTTATGAGAATAAAGGGTGGACACCAATAAGATATGCAATAGATTTTAAATACAAAACAGGATCGCTATTAGACTATGCAGTAAGAAAGGAGAAAATATTGTTGGAAATAGATAGCACAATAAACAAAAGTACTCTGATTGATCTGATTGCAGTGGGTCTACCAAGTTTTATTACGGACAGGATTGATAGAAAAAAAATAAAGGAGACTAAAGATCTTTTTAATGAAGTAAAAAGCTTGGAACATTTAGTAAACAAAAAAGGTTTTGATAGAAAGAAAATGACCAATTCCGTAATAAAATCAAAGGAGGTTAAAGAACCATGTAAAATATGTAAAAAACTAAATAAAGGAAATAGATATCACCCTGAAGACTCATGCTGGTTTAAAACAAATGAAGGCATTAAAGAAAAACAAAATATTATCAATTTTGTTAACAATTCTGAAGTAGAAACCGAATTAAATAATATGGATCAAAAAAACTAGTAGTGCCACCATTAATCAAAGTCAAATTAACATTAAATCACACATTGGATGCATTCGGAATATATGATTCCGGTTCAAATGTCTCATTAATTAATTCAAAATTGCTGAAGTTAAAAGATGAAGAAATAAATAATGCACAGACGGTGAAGTTAACTACGATTAATGGTGTGAAAAAAACTAATGGAATAGTAAAATTGAAAGTAAAAATCTTTGAAATAGAAGAAGAAGTTAATGTGTTTGTAATTAACAAGAACAATTTCAACTACGACTTTTTAATTGGATTGGATATGATAAAACAATTTAAATTGATCCAAAATGAAAAGCTAGAAATCACACAAGAAGTGAATAGAAATGCAGAAATAAAAAAATTAAAAAAAGAAACAAAAATGTGTGACAAGTTTACAGTGAACTTTAACGAACACGTTGATGAAACCAAATTCAAAATTTCAGTGAATCAGCTAGATTACCAACAAGAAGGAGAAATTAATAAATTAATTGAAAAATACAAATCGATCTTCGCAAAAGACAAGTACGATATTGGAACTGTCAAAGATTATGAAGCCAGAATTGATTTAATGATTGATAAATATTGCAGTAAAAGACCTTATAGATGCAACATTGAGGATAAAAAAGAAATAGAGAATCAAGTATCAATGTTATTGAAAAAAAATCTCATTGAGGAATCATGCAGTCCATTTGCTGCTCCTGTAACATTGGCATACAAAAAAGAAGACAATAGAAAATCAAGACTTTGTATAGACTTTCGAGATTTGAATAAACTTGTTATCCCACAGTCACAACCCTTTCCACTAATTGAAGATCTGATGGTAAAAACAAGAAATTGCAAATATTTCTCTATACTGGACTTAAATTCTGCATTCTGGTCGATACCATTACGAATCGAAGACAGAAGAAAAACAGCTTTTGTAACACAAGACAGCCATTTTCAGTGGACCTGTTTACCATTTGGACTAAAAACATCTTCAGCAATATTTCAAAGAATACTGAGTAATATTATGAGAAAACACGGACTTACGGAATTCGCGGTAAATTACATAGACGATATATTGCTGTTTTCAAAAACCTTCCCCGAACACATAAGCCATTTAACAAAATTATTAGAGGCAATAAAAAAGGAAGGCTTTAGACTGAAATTTTCTAAATGCACATTCGCATCGGATTCAGTGAAATATTTAGGGCACATTATTCATAACAATTCAGTACGTCCAATAAAAGATAATTTAATATCAATAAAAAAATTCCCAGTGCCACAAAATCAAAAAAATGTGAGACAGTTCTTGGGAAAAATAAATTTTTATAACGAATATATACCAAATATTGCAATAACATTGGATCCACTACACAACTTACTAAGGAAGAATCAAAAATTCATTTGGACAGAAGAATGTCAAAAAGCCTTTGATAAAATGAAACAGCTACTATGTTCTCAACCTATATTAGAGATATTTGACCCAGACTTGCCTATACTAATTTACACAGATGCAAGTATACAAGGAGTAGGAGCAGTATTGAAACAGAGACAACAAAACACAAAAGAAAAACCAGTTGCATATTTTTCCAAAAAACTGAATGAAGTACAGAAAAGAAAAAAAGCCATTTATTTAGAATGCCTAGCAATAAAAGAAGCAGTTAAATATTGGCAACACTGGCTCATAGGTAAACGATTTACAGTATTTTCGGATCATAAACCATTGGAAAAAATGAACATTAAATCAAGAACAGATGAAGAACTCGGAGACTTGACTTATTACCTTTCTCAATATGATTTTGAGATAAAATATTCACCGGGAAAAAATAATCTGGAAGCCGACTGTCTAAGCAGAAATCCTGTATTAGAAGCACATGAAAATGAAGAAGAACAGTTGAAAGTAGTCAATTGGATAAAAATGGAGGATATTATTGGGGATCAAGAAAAGAACGAAAATGTACAAAAAGAAAAAAATAAATTAATATCAAAACACTCCATATACTACAAGAAAATCAGGAATAAAGAAAAAATTGTTTTATCAGAAGACTTTAGTCTAAGTTTCATCAAAAAAATACATAAAGAATACTGTCACATTGGAAATACACAAATGCAGAATAAAATTACACCATACTACACAGCAAAAAATTTAAGACAGAATATAAAGAAAATATGTCAACAATGTGAAATTTGCATTATGAACAAATCAAGAGGTCAGGATAAATTTGGTCTAATGTCTCATCTAGGACCAGCCACACATCCTTTTGAAATAATGTCCATTGACACAATTGGTGGATTCGGGGGCTCAAGATCGACAAAGAAGTACATGCACCTCTTAGTGGATCATTTTACCAGATATGCATACATTGTCAATTCAAAAACACAGAATTCAAATGATTTTATAAAACTTGTCAAAAATGTCACAGAAGATAATAGGATTGGTATGATCTTATCAGATCAGTACCCAGGAATAAATTCAAAAGATTTTAAAGTATTCCTAGAAAAAAGTAATATTCCGATTGTTTTCACAGCTGTAAATGCACCTTTTTCAAATGGAATTAATGAAAGACTTAACCAAACCCTGGTTAATAAAATAAGGTGCAAAGTAAATGAAGAAAATAAAAAAATTGCATGGTCGACGATAGCACATAAATGTGTGGAAAAGTACAATGAAACTGAGCACACTGTTACAGGCTTTGCACCTGTGTATTTGTTACAAGGAAAACATATTTCGTTTACACCAAATGAATTAAAAGAAGAAAGAACAGAAAACGAATTATTGAGAGATAGAAATTTGGCACTGACAAACAGTATAAAATCACACAACTACAATAAAAAACTATATGATAGAAATAGAAAATATTATGAGTTTAAAGTAGGAGATATGGTATTTGCAGAAAATGGCAATAAATTAAACAGAAGAAAGCTGGATGAGTTGAAGATTGGACCTTACAAAATAATAGAGAAACTTTCAAACTCAATATACAGAATAAATACAGGAAATAGAAAATCAGAATCAAATCTATTCCACATCACCAAACTAGTCCCAGCTCCGGCATTTGGAGACGACAGTTTAGAAGACATTGGATGATGTGCTACAATTCTCTCCCCGAAGGGGGGGGATGTAAAGAAATGATTACCTACTTACATACCTATCATTTCCTTAATTTGAATTTACCCGCGCTCAGTCAAGCGCGAATGATTAGCGAAACGACCGATGAGATAGATGGTTGAAGGTGAACAAGACATGACACTAATGACAGGACTGCGCACGTCATTGTGATTTGAAGGTTATAGTGAAAACAGAAAACTTATTTGTTGAATAAAATAACGGAAGAATAATTTATAAAAGGAGACGATATTCGTGAAATTATAAGCTTTGAATGTTGTTTCTTTAATTACAGGTAGGTAAAGTGATATTATCTTGTAAAGCAGTAAGTACTTACTTTATAAAATCTTTTGTTAAACAATAAAAAACTTTAATTACAGAAACGCAATTGAGTTTGTTTACGGACATCGAACCTCGATTAAGTTATCTTATATATATATTTTTGTCATTACGAAATAATTGCTTTGACATTTTGTGTGGTAACCAACTGTTTTGGCGAACGTAATAATTTTATTATAATAATTTAAGAAATCGGCCTCAATAAAAACACATTTCACAACAGGGTGTAAAAGAAGTCCGAAATAATACTTTGGATACATATAGGTACGGTAGCTCATATGTGGATGCTTAGTGAACATCTATAGAAGTGAAGAGTTATAGACCTTTGAATATTTGTCACAGGTATCGTGTTCTGGCCTTTGGTTACATCCATAACTATATTCAGCAGCGTAAACTACACATATGAGGAGCGACTACCAATATTCACAAAAAAAAGTGTAAATTTTACAAAGGACTCGAGATATTACGAGTTAAAGAAATTGACGACAAAAAAAAAGTTGAAAAAACATGATTTAATTTCGATTAAATGTTTTATACCATTCAGTTGTATACTTGATACTGATACCATCGTCAAAGTATTATTTCGGACTACTTAAACACCCTGTATATTCGCACGTAAGTGATGCCCGCAAATTACAATAGACTTCATAAAAAATCTATTATTGAAACACGTCTAGTCTATTTTGACCAGTTACACTTACATAAGAATAGCTAATAAAAAATACATCATCACGCCTGTATTCCCCGAAGGGGTAGGCAGAGGTGCACTGCAGTGCGCCCACAGTGCGGGCCAGGGATTTGAACTTGCACCCCATACGTTCAAAGCGGGCGTTTTTGCCCACGAGGCTACCACTGCCTGCTGTGACTGCACCGGCTAAACTAAGAGTATTGCCGTCCTTCTCACAGCTATATCGTATGAGGGAGACGGACCGTTTTTAGTACTTTCAAATATAGTTTAGTTGTCGTTTTGTGAGAATCGACATATCTAGGTATATCGAAATAACTCCCCTTCCAGTTAAAAATAACAAATGAATGTACCTAATGAAGCAACTTCTACATTGCGTCCACTCGTTGGAATCGGTACACGCGACCATGTCGCGCCCTCACCCTACTGTTAAAAAGGGGGGTTGAGCACAAATTATAACGGAGCACGTGTCACCAATATCCGTTGTTTTTGTGTGTTTGTCTGTCTGTCACGAAGCGTGACATTGACGTGCGCGAGAACCTATTCCGTTGCACTTCATCAGTTTATTATTACTGCTGGTGATTGATCCGCCATCTTTGTTTCACTCATCACCTATTTTATTTATAACTTGTATTTATTGACTCTTGCTGTTGAATACTGACTGAAATACTCCTAATCGCAGACGGAGCCATTAGATTTTTAGTCTCCTCCGGTAAAGCTGTAAACTCTTAACAGCCGTAAAACCGTAAATATTTATAGCAAAAAAAAAAACAATTGATTAATCAATTAATCAAATCAAAAACATACGGGTCGAATTGAGAACCTCCTATTTTTAAAGTTTGTTAAAAAGAAGAAGATTGCTATTGGGAAAATCTCTTTACTACCAATTAAAACATACTCATCGTATGTGCCCAAACTAAGCAATGCTTGGGCTATGGACCGGGAGTGAGTTACACCCAGAGCTTAGGGCTCTATTGTGGCAAGATGTTAACATGATCTAGTTACGAATTCATTAACTACACAATCTACAGTAAACCCAGAATACGCCGACCGCTCGACAACACTTCAATGCGGAGTGTACTTCAAAAGAGTCGTTTCGTTAGTTGTCAGTTTGTTTGTTCCGTAACAACTACTTAATTGCTTTTGTGACGGCCGCCTCCCAATAGATTTCAAAAGGGGGAAACCATGGGGTTACCCTATAAGTAGGGAACAATATACGTTTCGGAAACTATTGATTCATCGATTACTTTACTATACCTACTATATATCATCACGCCTGTATTCCCTAAAGGGGTATTTAGAGGTGCACTGCGGTGCAACAATACTTCGCCGATGTGTTTTGGTCCCAGTGTCATAGGAGGCGAGATTATTGCCATTACACCGGGCACGTTCCCATCAATGCGAGGGTGATTTCGGGCATAGTCCACCACGCTGGCCTAGTGCGGGTTGGTGAACTTTATACGCCTTTCTATAGATGCGCAGGTTTTCTCACGATGTATGTTCAGTATGTGATTATCATTATTGGAAATTAGATTCGCATATGAAATTAGCAAATCCCCTTGTGTTCTACCATCAAGGCTACGATTTCTTTACTATAATCATACGTAGAAACAATTTCAATAGTCCACCTTTGTCTATCTATCCTTCCAGGGATGACAGTCGTAACGGTCGTCATAACTCACAACTGCAATATATTAAAATCAGGTTAGAATAATTAAAAATCGAATCACACGCCCGAATAAATCTCAACGAACAATTAACTACATCTTTGGACAGGTTAGAATAATTAAAAATCGAATCACACGCCCGAATAAATCTCAACGAACATTTAACTACATCTTTGGACTACCAAAAGCTGAAACAGGAAGAGGAAGTAGCCCGTTACGTTGGCAACACTGACGGACAAAGGGCCCGGACAAGCCAACTGCATTAGCCAAACATGGACGATAGAATGTGTGGGATTTTATTAGGAAGTGTTTTGTGGTGGTCGTTAAATTTGCTAAGCCCTTTATAGTTTAAGCTAAAAGCCACGTCACTCTGAAATACTTAAATGGAATGTACCTACTGACTTATTATTATCTAGAGATTAGCAGTGAAAAGTGAAAACCTAATCCGTGGATTTGCCTAACTAAGGATAAAATTTGCGTATCGCTTCTATATTTTGCGTCCCAACATTCATGTGCGTTTACCTTTTAGATAAACACAGAACAATCATCTCAATATTATTATAAAGACTGACATTTTAGTTATCCATAGAAACTTCTAACTTATAATACCGTTTACTAACTATCGCATATATCTGTTAAAAACATTGGTTTCGGCCATTAGACACCAAATGTTTGAAGTTGAAGAATGACGTAGACACTTAAGTAGACAGTGGCGCGATGCTTGGTCTGTGCCAGAAAAGCATAATTGCCCAGATATATTAGATATTAAAATATTCTATCCACCACTACTTGCCTTTGCTCTAAATGCTTATCTTGGCTACAGCAACTTATCTCGATTTCGCCTTAACATGGCAACAAAAGTTAAATTTGGCTACAACTGCCAAACTTTGCTACAGCTATTGACCTTTGCGACTAGTAACATTCGACACCACAGCTAGCCTAACAAGATATTTGTGTATTATTATGTTTTATAAGGCCATAACTGCGCGTATCGAAGAGAATAATATCGATAACCATCATGACAAATAACGAAATATGAAAAAAGCGCCGCCATTTTGTAAAGTGCACCACGCAACATTTACGTGTTTAACAACTAAACTAAAATATCAAAGGCGTTTATCGATCTATATAGGAATTAACTAGAATGCATTATGCAGACATATTCACGCCAATGCCCTGAGGGGGCGAACAGAATATTAAGTTCGGACATGATCATGATGAAATTCTAAGATATCGATCACTGTTTGGAATTCTGACATAGGTATAACGCACAATGTGTTTAAAAATAGGTATACAAACCCGTAAAATATAGCTTCTCTGGCTTATTCTGCACAAATATGTGAAATCAGAAGTATTTCACTATTGTTTTAATAAGATTTATGGCGTGTTAAGGTTTTCCTTAAATACCAGCGCATTACTGCATCGACGCATGTCTGCATCTTGAACTAATCAAAGTTTGTACTATAGCGATTGCAGGCATGTTATACCTATTACGAAGCACATTGTACAATAGATATCGTCATAAGAGCCATTTTGGTAACTTTGCACAAAACCACGCTCAAAATACATAGAAAAATTCGCGGTATCAACGATATATATAACCCAACATGGCGCATGAGACATAGCTCACTATAGCCCAACATGGCTAGAGACACTTCGCCTATGATTCGTCGATATGTGCATACATAGGTATATCTTATGTATAAATACACGGTACAGTGCATACTACACAAATTACGTTCCGCCCTAATCGGTAAATCGTCCGGCTTGCTAATATTGACGCAGACCGTTATTTATAGCTTCGATTCAGGTTCTCGTAAGTTTTGCCAGTCGAGAAAACACAGAGTTTATGAAAATCGAAGGGACTGCAGAAAGTTACGTCAAACACGTGATAGAGCACTAGTAAACGCCTAAATATTGACACACAAATGGGAACTCCTTAATAATTAGGCAACTCGTTAAAGCGTCTCCAATTGTTAGTGAGAACAAACAAAAATGTTTATTTCGTTAATGCAATATGCATTATTTACTAATTAATAGATTATTTGTATAGATAAAATCATAAAGACACCACAATTTAAACAAATTGACTTGAAATTAAATTACAATGTATCTACAACAATATACATTGTAATTTACTTTTTAACTTGCAAACTGTGCAAGCCATTTTCAACCTTCGTTCTATCCTAAACAGGGTTAAAATGTAATCTTCTAGCAGCATCCAAAATTACTCTGATACTTTTAATCTACCGTCAGGCATCTATTCAACTTGATAAGATGACTATACCACTTCTCAACATACATAATTTAAATTATACAAAAATGCGGCCAACATTATGTGATTATCAAAGAAAAGTTGTAAATACTGTAGCCATAAAAAGGCAAGTAATTTTCCCACAAGCGGCGCCGCGGGTGAAACGAATGTCTGCGCGCAACCGGCTGCATATCTGGACGGATAAGGATGGGTGTGCGGACCGGTGTGAAAATCATTGCGAGTCTGTATGTAATACAGTCAGGTAATTGTTTAGAACTGGACACTTCTGGAGCCCTACCACCACTGCTTGGAGCAGGAGTGTCAATTTCAATTTTGCAGAGGGTCATATATTAAATTAAGAATGTGTAGGCTAAGAACATTAAGAATATATTGCTAAGAGATGGCGTTGCTGTCTACCTCCCTCGTTTGTAAGGCACGCGCTACCCTTGAAATTATATAGAAATGTATTGTGCGCATTTTAAAACTTCCGTAGAGGTATCGAGCGAAGTCATGATTCTTCTTTCTGTGACACATTGCGATCGCGGGCCGTATTGATACGGTCCGGGGGCCGGATATGGCCCGCGGGCCGTATTAATATCCCTGGCTTAGAGTATTGTTGTTTCAATAGTAACTTTCAATATTTGTCAGCTTTGTACTGAGTTCGCTGTCGAAAAACACGAAACTCTACATACAAAAACGTACTTTATTTTCTAGAATGCTAAATTGATTTTGGTTTAGACGTGCTGATACTTATACAAAAAGGTGCTTGTATGTAGATCAAGTCTAGACGTACTGAATCAAGGTGGGAAATGATGACGTCAATGGAGTATGACGTCATTCTGTTTGCTCAGTACATATTTCTGTATCAATTTTATCACCCAATAAATGCACACTGCGACGACAACGCTCGCGCAATTTTTCGTAATTTTTTTTGGCATAGCAATACGAACTTTATTGACAGATAGAAGAAGTTCATTCTACAATGAAATAGCACTGACAGCGCGGGCGAATTTTGATGTAGCTTTTGCGACCGAAATTTAATATTCATGTAGGGTAAAACCCCCAGCTATTGGCACCTTAAGCGCCTACTCGGAGAAAATCAGTCACCAAAACACTCTATGACCCGTTATTTCGCTAAAAAGGATATCAAATGATAGAATATCCACTCGTTTTTAAATTTTTCGAGTTTTTTTGTAAAAAAATAATACTAGAAACACAAGTTTTTTACATTTGTTCCAAAATTTTCCGATTACCCGATTACTGGCACAAGTACCATAAGAAAATGCGTAAAAAAGGGCTATGTTTGTAGTTTGGCACTATATGGGTGCGAGACATGGACACTCACTCAAAAAGATAGAGAAACGTTGAAGGCGTTTGAAATGTGGTGTTGGAGGAGAATGGAAAAGATCAGCTGGACAGAAATGATAACAAACGAGGATATATTGAAGAGAGTGCAAGAACGAAAAACATTATTAGAGACAATAAGGAACAGAAGAGGAAAGATGATAGGGCATCTCATGCGACATGACACTTTTATTAAAAACATCATAGAAGGCAAGATCGACGGAAAGCGTGGGAGAGGTAGACCGCGAATATGTTACATGAGCCAAATAAAAGATAAGGTTGGTGTCATGTCATATGTGGAGGTGAAGAAGGCTGCAATGGATCGACCCCGATGGCGGGGACTTCATCAGATGCACCGACACGAGCCCTTAAATTAGAAGAAGTATATTGATACAAAGTATGTTTGGTGTTATTCAGTTTCTTTCCTTCAATGCTTGACGCAAACCATACGCAAAGAGAGAGCATCGTAATTTTCAAACACAGGATTAATTTTATAAATTAAAACGCAGCAGCAGCAGTAGTAGGACGCCCCTCTTGAACGTAAGGGATGCAAGTTTAAACCCCAGACTCGCACTTCTGAGATTTTTGGATTTCATGTGGGAATGTCATTTTCAATAATGATTACCACTAGCTGAACGTGGCTTAAGAGAAATTTAATCTATCTTCTATACATGTAAAATGATTTGTCCTGAATGACTGACTGACGGATCAACGCACAGCCTAAACCGCTGATCGTAGAGACTTGAAACTTGGAGGGTGTGTTCTTTGTATGACGTGGGCATCCGATAAGAGAGGATTTTCCGAAATTCTTCCTCTATGGGTGTGAAAAAGGGGGGCAAAGTTTATATGGGACAACGTGATTCCTTGGTCAAAATGTTGCTTAATAACGTAAAAAAAAACAATTAAAAATCCTATTAGAAGCATTTTCGACTTCGACGCGGACGTAGTCACGGGTAATACCTAGTGTTTATACATATTGACACCGAGATCGTTTTGGTATTGGCTTGTTTCGACGCGCGACTTCTGACGCCTGCACTTGGGCGCTATGGTTTATTGGTTGTACCCAATGATATTACTTAGAATATCATTGGTTGTACCTATCATTTGTATTGACTGGGTGCGCGTGATAGTCCCACTGATGGATATTGTTTTTGACAAATAGAATCGTCAGAATGTCCGCTTGTCACGGCATTATTAGCGACATATGGCATCCAAACACGCTGTTATATCTTTGTAACCCCAATTTGGGGAGTGATTGCATTTCGATACGGGTGGTTTAGTTTTAAATGGGATGTTGGACCCCTTGTGCGATGATGTATTTGTATGTTTTAATTAGGTTTCATTAAAAAAAGCATGATGATATTAATGCCGTCACTCGTCTCCACCGTACCGTGGGGTTGCATATTCGTTTCCCAGCAGCAGCAAAATTCTGAAATTGCTTTTTTAGAATTTGCGTGTAACTGGGATTGTTTTCAGACCATTATAATACGGTGGACTGGTCCCATAGTACCCGCACTAGGCCAGCGTGGTGGACTATGGCCTGAATCGCCCTCGCAATGAGGGCAGGCCCGTGCCCAGCGGTGGGACGTTAAAAGGGCTGTAGTAGTAGTAGTACAAGTTATGCTTAGTTTGAGATGATTTTATCATTTATTTATTTTATATTTATCCCATCAAAAACATAAATGTAAAAAGAGAGCCAAGTTCAATGTTATGATATATGCCTTGGTTGTTGACTTCAACGACAAAAGAAATGAGATCTAAATGGGTGCCAAGTTCAGTGGTCAGTCTTGAAATTTATTTATAACAACATTATCAAATTATCATTTTTTCTTATAACTTAGGATAATATATTGAAGTCTAATGTCTGAGTTGGCTAGTTCTTATAGCAAAAGCGATCAAAAGCAGTGCAACAATATGTTTGCCAATAATAAAACGAACTCTGTTTCAATATACATAAAGATTGAATTTGTATAGTAAAAGCTACGCGCCCACGCGTCAAAATTCGCTCGCACTGTCAGTTTCAGTTCGTTGTAACTTGAAGAATGAACTTTTGACGTGAAACATCTAATGGCGCGCTTGGCGAGTGAGAGCAACTGTTGATACCGCGATGCCGTGATGCGAAAACTTCGAGCAGCTCCGTGGCTCCTCGGATCTTTCCGCAGCTTAGACACCGCCCACCAGCTGACTCCACTCTTCTCTCTCTACTCTAAATAACTTAATGTTTCACATCTGCCAGGCGTCCCGCGACGGCTACTTTTTTCCATGTGTCAATACAGTCTGTTTTGGTATTGGCAAAATGATTTAAGCAGGAGCGTCAACGCCCAAGTGTGCGTGGGGCTTAAATTTCGCGATACATGTGGCAATGTTTATATGGTGCTGGTTCGATGCCCGGATTTCGTTTCGTGTATTTTGTTTGGTAATCGCGGAAGATGCGGTTCGCCGTAGATCTTGCGGTCTGAGGTATTTTATGGTTCCTGTTTATTTAGGAATAACACCCTGTATCCATTAATGCAAGCGAATCAACTTGACTTTATTTGAAAATGTAATCTGTGTCAGTATCCATAAAGATTGAACTTCCTTGGTAAAGGCCACGAGAGTACGCATCCAAGGTCTCTCGCGTTTATGATGACATGCGTTGAAAAATGTGCTTTATACTATTAGTGAATACAGTTGCTTTTGGTACTGGCAAAAGATTGTGAGTTTTCGTCGCGCTTGTGGACGCAGGGTTTTATGGTGGGTTTAGTTAATACGGAAATATGTTATTAAGTTAATGCCGACTAAGGTTAGTTTGCAACTTCTTATAAATTACGATAACCAATTGGTAAAGGAAAAATTAAAATATCTGTATTTTGTGTCACAATTAGTTTTCAGATAAGTTTAACCTTTTGAGATTTATTTCAGTCAGCTGAATCAGTTGCCGTCAGAATAACCACGCAAAGGTGCTCTACTTGTAAGTATGACTCTACCAAAAACGTCATATACCGTCTACGAACTATACAAAGGTTCTAGGGCCAGGTTTTCGTTTAATAGACATCAATCTCTATTCGAGATATGAAGAAACACGTCAAATTGGTCGTATTTCTAGTTTTTTTTTAAATATCTGGAATAGTGATGATGTCTATCAAACAAAAATCTGGCCCCTGATCTCTACACCATGTCTTTTAAAGTTAGTCCAGTCTAAGTTTAGCAAAATTATATATATTGGCAACATTATTCACGATTATAATGTCAAACAATAGAGTCAACAATATGAAGGTATGCTTAGATACGATATGTTACGCTTAGATATGATACGAATGTTTAGAACTATTTTCTATCTTTGAATCAGGAATTTAGTTTTTTCAAGTAAGAAAAGTAAAAACTTACTTTTAAAAAAACAAGCCGGATGAGTATCTTGTCGGATATTCTCAGTCGAGGTCGTGTTCCGATTCAGTTATAGAATACAAGAAAAAAAAATGACAATTTGTCGCAGCCATAGATGCATATGCCTAGCATGACCGTGTAGACATAAGTTTTATCTCTTTCAACTGTCAGATTTGTCTAGAACATGACGTCACACCGAGCTTTTTGTACTGGACATGGCTCGATGTGACGTCATTTTCTCTACAAATCTGACAGTTGAAAGTGATAAAAGTTATGTTTACGTGGTCAAGCTAAGCGTACTGGAACAAAATATCTTTGATTTTATTTATTTTATGGTTACTCAGTGGAATAGACGTTCAATGCGTGTCCCGTGACATAGGGTAGGAACCATACCCACTGTTGGCATCCCCCACTTATTGGCACCCATGACTTTAACCCCTGATTTTATGTCCTTAATAGAAAGATTGTACATTTTTTTTAATTTAAAACCCTTAACTTTAACCTCAAACTCAGACTTAATTAGAACAAACTTTAAGTTTGTTTGGGACATACACTAAAAAAACCCTTTTTACGCATTTTCTTAAAGACCGGTACTTGTGCCAATAACCGGGTAATCGGAAAACTTTGGAAGAAATGTAAAAAACTTATGTTTCTAGTATATTTTTTTTACAAAAATCTCGAAAAATTAAAAAACGAGTGGATAATCTATAATCCGATATTCTTATTAGCGAAATAACGGGTCATAGAGCGTTTTGGTGACTGATTTTCTTCGAGGAGGCGCTTAAGGTGCCAATAGCTGGGGGTTTTACCCTACATAGTAATAACAAATGACTGTCAAATTATATTTTAATTAACCATCTAAGTAATGAAATGTCAATCATACTCTACACAAGTTGGGGACAGAAATCCGTGTACACATTGACGTATCTGTGCGCTGATAGACATAAGCAGTGAGGGGAAACGTTTTTAAAATTATAACATTAATTTTATTTATTATAAAAGTGTATTTTGAAGAAATACTGAGATCAACATATCTTTAAATCTTAGGTTAACATTAGTTAACAGAGTTCCAAAATTTCGCAGAGGACTCAAGGTTAACAAGTAAGTTTTTAAATTTATAGTTTTTATACCATTCAGTTCGAATATCCGATATTTATCGAAACATTCAGTATTATTTCTAAATAACTGAGACTTCGCCCGCATGGTAATTAGGCAAAAAATAGCCTTAGTTACATATAATATCAGCTATCTGCTAGCGAAAGTCTCGTCAAAATCGGTTTAGCCATTTGACATGCAGAAAAACAGACAATAGGAAATGTTTTAGTTTTTGTACTATTATTATTATTAAGCCTTTATTGCTGGATAACTTAACACAAAATATATAATCTAATAGTTACAAAATAACTTAAATCTAACACATCGGTTTTTCCGGTTTAGTGATCAGCGTGTCCTGTGACACATAGGCCTCTTCCAGCTGTTTCCACTCATTTCTATCTCTAGCTTTTCTAGACCAGGTAACGCCTCCAATTTTTCTTATGTCGTCTATCCATATTTTTGCCTGTCTTCCTCTATTTCTTTTGCCATCTCGTGGTTGCCACTCTGTTATAATTTTTGTCCATTTTAATTTACTATCTCTCGTCATGTGTCCTGTCCATCTCCATTTCAACTGTCTTACTTTCTTTATTATATCTTCTACTTTGGTTCTGGATCGTATTTCGACTGCTCTTAACCGATCTTTTTTAGTGACACCAGACATACTTCGCTCCATTCCCCGCTGACATGATCTCAGTTTTTAAAGATGTTTTTGATTTAGGGCCCACGTTTGGCTCCCATATGTCAGGCAAGGTAAGACGCACGAGTTGAGGACTTTTCTCTTAGCTGCCATGGAGAAGTATTTTCTTTTAAGTAACTCCTTGAGTGACCAATATTTTGGTTTATTTATAAACTTTTATAATTATTCCGAACAGGCACTTGTATTTATTTGTATATATACAGATTTCAGAAGTCCGAAATAATACTTTGGGTACATATACGGTAGCTCATATGTGGATGCTTAGTGAAGACAGTTTATACCTAACTATAATAGTTTCCGAGTTATAGACCTTTGAATATTTGTCACAGGTATCGTGTTCTGGCCTTTAGGTACATCCATAACCCTATTCAGCAGTGTAAACTACACTTATGAGGGGCGGATACCAATATTCACTAAACAGAACATGCAGATTTTACATAGGACTCGAGATATTAAGAGTTTTAGAAATTGACGACAAAAAAAAAGTTGGAAAAACATGGTCGCATTTCGATAATTTTTTTATACCATTCAGTTGTCTACCCAATACTGATGCCAACGTCAAAGTATTATTTCGGACTTCTGAAACACCCTGTATAGATGTGTCTGACCTTCCCGTATAGTGTGTCTTCACCATTATATTATGATTGACCACATACATATAATGTATATCTACTTAGTTCGAAGGCTCAATATTGTGGACACGTGTCCTTAATAATTAATCCGTATCCGCAGGCCCTTTGAGGGCAAATGGGTTAAGTAAGATCCCTTTGATTACAACTCGAGTGTTCTTGTCCTTTCAACGGGATGAGATGTTTGTGATGTAGTGTGCATAGATTGATAATTATTGTGCAGGTATACTGTATGATAAATGACTCATAGAATAGAAGAATAAGGAATAGTATGGCATCAACGATAGTTTTGTATGAAAATTAGCGTCGCAAGATGCACAAATATTGCCCAACAACAAATACTCATCGTATGATCCCACAAGCAAAGCTTTGGTGTCCGCCTGAAGTTTTGGCTTCGGCCACCTTCTCCCAAATCTTCGGCAACAAGTGCAAGTTCATGTTCAAGTGCAAGTGCAAGTAGTAGTACAAATACAATATAGATAACATACTTATTTGCCTATATTTAGTAGTACCATTTAAAATTGATAAAAAACCATTGAAAAAATTTGAGTGGGCTCCGCACACTTCTGCCGACCACATTAAAGAATACAAGCGTGATGGTGTATTGTTTGGAACTCAAACGTAATATTGATATTAGATCATTTGGATCGCACGTGGTGGACGCACGTGCTTCGGTTAACTCTACAGAATAATAGAGTTTATTGTTTGACTCCATTTGTTTGTTGATTTACGTTTAAATTTAGATATAATATAAACAATAGGTTACTTGTATTAGTGAGTGCTTAAACTAAAAAAAATATAGTGCATCTTTGTATATAACTCTACAGTAACTCTAGTTTATTAGTATGTCTATAAGTTTATTAGTATGCTTGATGTTGTTCTTTGGTAGCATTACGTAAAATATTTTTCGAAAGATAGAGTTGCTATTCAAAACACAACATGAATATTTGACGTAGACTCGATAACTAGCTTTAAGCTCATGATAGAGCGAAAATAAACATTAGCCAATGGAATAATTGCATGAAAATATAATATTGGTAAAATTAGTTCTTGGTCCAGTAATTTAGGATTGCGAATTATTAAAAAATCTGTTAAGCAAAAAAATAAGAGAAACATCAATGTCTGTTCATTTTTTTTAATTAAGAATGATTAAAAAAATCTATAAAATATTTAACATAAATCACTTGTTATCAAACAATAACGAAACTTAATTAGGCAGCACCAAAATACTGCTGTCTTCTTCATACATTATGGCGATGAGAAGAACAGCGATACAATTAGTTAAATGCATGGTTTAATTGTAACATAAGAATTGGGCTCTAGATATAATACTATGCTGATTTTAACACTTTTTGTTACTGATTCTATCTCCTCAAATTCGTTAGGTAACGAAAAATGTCATCTAGACTTACATCGAAAAATCCTCCCATTTATCTGTCAAAGGGTATAACAGACCGGTAACGATTCAGCAGCGGCAGGGTTAAACGGTGGGTAACCCGACACTCGCCATTCAGATTCAAATGAGTGGGACTTTTATAAATCATTTGATATAGCTTTTGGGCACTTTCGACGACCACTAAACCGCTCAAGGCAGTCAGCAATAAAAAAGATTATTGATAATATTTTTTATTCGGGTACTTTTGACCGTAATAAAGTGTGGTGTTATTACAACCTAGACACTTATATTGTCAATATCTATGAATGAGTCTAATTAGCAGCAAGTAAGCATTACGCAGAATGCTCGCCTTGAACGGAAAGGTTTAAAGTTCAAATCTTGTGCCCACGTCTCTAAGATTTCGAATTTAATGTGCCTAATGCCTTCTTTTTTGAAAATTTAATGGAATAAGATAAGGAATGGCTTCACCCTGCAATTAGAGCAGGTATTTCGCCAGTGTCAAGGAATTAATAGCAAGGACAAATTCAATACATACATTAGAAATAAAAATGAGTGACCAACGTGATAAAAATGGCGGATGAATCTAAGCAATATGTGCCAATGTAAATTTCAATTATGATTCGCCACAGAGCGTTATTAGAAATTTTGTCTGAGTATTAAAAACAGACTCAAAAAGCAAAATAATTTTATATTTTCTCAGGGTTGATAAATCAACCCTAGAAAATCATTGATATTTGAAACCTAATTTGTCTCAGTAAAGACACAATACAGGAAGGTTTTTTGGGGTATTTTTTACCCCGCCCGCGTGTGGGGTACAGTATGGGAGGGTTACGCGCAGATGGCGTGGACAAATGTACCATGAGACGCTAAAGCGTTAGATTACGATTGTGTGTGTATATTTTTTGGAAAAAGGCCCTGAATTAAAGTCTCTAGACCAGGGATTCCCAAACTAATTTGGGCAAGAGAATTCTTCCAAAATAAACTGGTACAGTACTGGTACTGGACCGGTGGACCTCATAGCCAAATTAATACATCATCATCATCATCATCATCACGCCTGTATTCCCCGAAGGGGTAGGCAGAGGTGCACTGCAGTGCGCCCACACTTCGCCGATGTATTTTGGTCCCAATGTAATAGGGGGCGAGCCTATTGCCATTATACCGGGCACACAGGTTTCCTCACGATGTTTTCCGTCACCGTTTCTTAGCAAGTGATAATCTCAGATGAAAATGAGATTCGCACATGGAACCCGGAGGTGCGAGCCGGGGATAGAACCTGCGCACTTTGATGGCAAAGCGTGCGTTCGACCACTCGGCTACCACTGCTATTAAAAATATATATAAAAATATATACTGCTATAGCCAAATTGCTTTTAAAAATCCTATCGCAATTTTTTTTTTCCAATTGATACAACGCTCGCGGGTAAAAATTGTTTGCCAGTACCAAAACAAACCGTATTAGCTAATAGAAAAAGATCATTCTTCACCGAAATGTCATCAAATGAACGCGTGATCGTGTAACTTTTACCACAGAAATCTAGTTTTTTTTTTTGAAGGACTTACACTGTTGGCCGTGAGGTGGCCTTTACAGCTTTACCGGAGGAGTAGCGAGCGCAGAGTGCACTCCAACCAAGGCCTTAAGGGCGGAAAGGGGTGGCAACTAGCTCAAGGGCGCCACAGAGGGCACGACCTCGGCTTGGGCAGTTACCGTGAGGGGAGAGGTAGTGACTGCGTTCCTAGGTGCAAAGATGCACCTACGAGCGGAAGAGGGGGTTCCTCGACCTCGCCGGCGAGATCGGTGTCTGTTTGAGGCTGGTGTTGGTGTGTTGGTGGCCCTCACAGAAATCTAGTATTTATGTATATTGACACAGAGTTCTTTTTAATACATCATCACGCCTGTATTCCCCGAAGTGGTAGGCAGAGGTGCACTGCAGTGCGCCCACACTTCGCCGATGTATTTTGGTCCCAGTGTAATAGGGGGCGAGCCCATTGCCATTATACCGGGCACACAGGTTTCCTCACGATGTTTTCCGTCACCGTTTCTTAGCAAGTGATAATCTCAGATGAAAATGAGATTCGCACATGGAACCCAGAGGTGCGAGCCGGGGATAGAACCTGCGCACTTTGATTGCAAAGCGTGCGTTCGACCACTCTGCTACCACTGCTATAGTTCTTTTTGGCATCTGCATAAAAATTGACACGCGCGGCTTGACAGCTCTGTGGGTTCGGGATATAGAGTATCTAGAGTACCTATAACGACTACACTATTCGTATAGCTCTGCGGCGATTTTTCCGCCATTGTTGTTATCTCATGTATCTGTAACTATATGGGAAAACAACAATGTTTGAGTCAGATAAACTAGAAAAGTTTACCGCAGCGCGGGCTCGAAATGCGCTCTCCGTTATAATATCTCCATACGCCGAAAAACCCATGGTTCGTGATGTAACACGTTTACTGTGCCCAAAAACGAATTTCCTTAGGACATTTTCTTTTTTTTAATTTATAAAGAAGCTCATTACAGAATCCAATTACCTATCACGCGTTCCTATAACGTCACAAACAAACAGCGTCCCATTACATTAACGCGCATAATATAATTACGCGTCACATCAAAGTGCCGGCGAATGGGCCGTCCCTAATTCCGTAAAAGCCCGTCACACATTGAAGCGTCAAAAGTCGCGCCATTTCGCCAATACCAAAACGAACTTTGTGTCAATATACATAAATATCTTTCTACTTTTTTACAAAATTAGTGATAAAGTAGTGAATTAGTGATATGTAGTAGCAGTGGTAGCCGAGTGGTCGAACGCACGCTTTGCAAATCAAAGTGTGCAGGTTCAAACCCCGGCTCGCACCTCTGGGATTTATGTGCGAATCTCATTTTCATCCGAGATTATCACTTGCTATGAAACGGTGAAGGAAAACATCGTGAGGAAACCTGCATGTCTGAGGGAACTTGTCTAGTTCTCGATAGATGTGTGAAGTCTGCCAACCCGCACTGGGCCAGCGTGGTGGACTATGGCCTGAATCCCCTCGCTTTGAGGGAAGGCCCGTGCCCAGCAGTGGGACGATAAAAGGGCTGTAGTAGTAGTAGTTAGTGATATGATGAAATTTTAATGGAATAAGATGATGGATGCCTGTACCTGATTAGCGGTAATAATGCTAATGTCAAGTAATTACTAGCAAAGACAAATTATACACGTTATAAATAAAAATGGGTAATGACAGCGTGTAGGGGTACGCTTTTAAATTCGCTCGCGCTGTCAATGTAATTTCTTTGAAGAATAACCTTTTTCTCTGAGTCCATACAAAAACGTATTTTATCAATGGTAGCTAGAATATGACTAGGGACAGAAATGTCTACACTAATCATATTGTAACTATATATCATTGATAAAAGATTTTGTATTCATGTCTTAGAAACAGAAGTCATAGCAACTCAACAAGGATGGTGTGGACTTGGGGCACTGTTCGTTTTGAAAAATCCGACGCGTGCGACTTGACGCCCCAGTGTGTGGGGGGCTTTACGAGCTGGTTTTTCCTTGCGTGACGATACTCTGTAAATTATAGTATAGCTAACGGTGGGAAATCGCTATCATTTTCATTGTATCGCGATGGATATAACAGTTTGTGAAGGTAATTGTTACTAGGGATGTTATGGATATGAAATTTTTGATCTGGATACGGATATAGAAATAATATTATACCGATTTCGGATACGGATATAGAAATAATATTATACCAGTTTCGGATACGGATCTAGATCAAAAATAACATTATATAACATTAAAAAATAACATTATACCAGTTTCGGATACGGATCTAGATCAAAAATAACATTATATAACATTAAAAAATAACATTATACCAGTTTCGGATACGGATCTAGATCAAAAATAACATTATATAACATTAAAAAATAACATTATACCAGTTTCGGATACGGATCTAGATCAAAAATAACATTATATAACATTAAAAAATAACATTATACCAGTTTCGGATACGGATCTAGATCAAAAATAACATTATATAACATTAAAAAATAACATTATACCAGTTTCGTATAAGGATACGGTTATAAAATTATTTTGAGAGAGTTTAAGTTACGGATTTTAATAGTAAAATTGCCGCTTGACTTGAACGGGGTGATTCCGGGTTCGATTCCCGGCAGTGTCTAATTTCTGAAATGCCCTTTTCGAAATTTGCCCCGGGTGTAACTGGGATCGCCTTCACTCCATTGTATGGTACCCATAGTACAAGATTTGTTTATTTTGAGATTATAATAATATCGAGGGTGAAAGGGTATTTTTTGTCCTAAGCGACAATTTTGGCGACATTGGCTTATGTACATATTTGGAATCAGCAATTTTTTTGCTCTAACGCTCTAAAAAAAATTGCTCTAATGTAAGTTTAAAAAAGCTTGTGAAAATGTCGTTTAAGTCAAATAGTCTTCTATACCTCGACATAATGAGTATGTGTTGTCTGGCGATATTTATTTATCCATCTTCGTTTATCCGAGATTTGAGTTATACAAAATATAGGCAGGTTTTGAAATAACGATTATTTCTAAGAGTGTATTATCTGTGGTATCTGCCACTTCACACGTCTGTCGCGAAGCCCATTCTCACCTAACGACAGTGAGTGTATTAAAGATGAGTGTAAAAACAACGATGATGCGTGTGAGAACAGATTTGGGTGAAGTGTTTTACGATTTTTTTGAGGGGCACAAAGAGATCTGCTTAAAATAAACGATAACCTTTAAGTTCGGCACACTGGAGCGTCTAGACGACGAAACAAAAATTAACTGTATTGACGGGTTAGTAGCTTATGCCCCCAGTATCAGTTCCCCCCGTAACAGTTGCCCACAGTTTCAGTTGCCCACGATAAATTTTATTACATAAATTTAAACTTAGTACCGTCAACAACAAAAGTGTTTTGCATTTTACACTCAAAGAAAAAGGTCAATCTTCAATGAAATAACGTGAGCGAATTTTGTGGCGTGGTCGCGTTGCTTTTATCACTGAAATTCAATCTTTATGTTCATTAGCACATGGTTCAAATTTGACGCGACCATTTTGACGCCTTAGTGTGCCCGTGGCGTTAAGGCTGTTTTTTGCAACAGTATAGATTTTGACGGGTAAAAGGCGAAGTTACTTGCGACACTTTTGGGCGATATTGACTTATACAAGGTGTTTCAGAAGTCCGAAATAAAACTTTGACGTTGCATCAGTATCAAGTATACAACTGAACGGTATAAAAAATTGATCGAAAATCGACCATGTTTTTAGGGTTCCGTACCCAAAGGGTAAAACGGGAACCCTATTACTAAGACTTCGCTGTCCGTCCGTCCGTCCGTCCGTCCGTCTGTCACCAGGCTGTATCTCATGAACCGTGATAGCTAGAGAGTTGAAATTTTCACAGATGATGTATTTCTGTTGCCGCTATAACAACAAATACTAAAAAGTCGAAAAAAAATATATATAAGGGGCCTCCCATACAACAAACGTGATTTTTTTTGCCGTTTTTATAGATAATGGTACGGAACCCTTCGTGGGCGAGTCCGACTCGCACTTGGCCGGTTTTTTCAACTTTTTTTAGTCGTTTTCAACAATTTCTATAACTCGTAATATCTCGAGACCTATTTAAAATTTGTATGATCTGTTTTGTAAACATTGGTAGTCACCCCTCATAATTGTACATTACACTGCTGAATGGATGTACCCAAAGGCCAGAACACGATACCTGTGACAAATGTTCAAAGGTCTATGATAGTTAGGTATAAAATGTCTTCACTAAGAATCCACATATGAGCTACCTTATATGTACCCAAAGTATTATTTCGGACTTCTGAAACACCCTGTATACATATTTGGAATTGGCGATTTCTTCTGCGCCGAATGAGTAGGTATACTCTCCTGTAAAGTTAAAAAAATGTCACTTCAGTCAAATTGCCATTCACCCTCGATATATTGTTGGAATCAGCGAGTTTTTTTTCGGACTTTTGACCTGGGTTTCGTGCAGTTACCAAAATGGTGCATGAGTCAATTCGCCTTTTAAAAGTCAATATTAAGTTAACTTCGACTATGCTTTTGAACTGTCTGTGTTCGATTTTCCTAGTTGAACTTAACAATAACTCCCACATGTTAAAGACAGTTGAAATCGGTTACTACTACTACAGCCCTTTTAACGTCACACTGCTGGGCACGGGCCTCCCCTCAATGCGAGCGGAATTCGGCCCATAGTCCACCACGCCGGCCCGGCGCGGGTTGGCAGACTTCACACATCTATCGAGAACTAGTCAAGTTCCCTCAGTCGTGCAGGTTTCCTCACGATGTTTTCCTTCACCGTTTTATAGCAAGTGGTAATCTCGGAAAATGAGATTCGCACAAAAATCCCAGAGGTGCGAGCCGGGGTTTGAAGATGCACACTTTGATTGCAAGGCGTGCGTTCGACCACTCGGCTACCACTGCTCGACCACTCGGCTACCACAGCTAACTCGGCTACCACTGCTGACTCGGCTACCACTGCTGACTCAGCTACCACTGCTGACTCGGCTACCACTGCTGACTCGGCTACCACTGCTGACTCGGCTACCACTGCTAACTCGGTTACCACTGCTGACTCGGCTACCACTGCTATCGGCTTACAGTGCCTTTATAGAACACTTTCTTACTGAAAAATGCATTTCTAAGTGGCTGTAGATAGATAGATAGAAACTTATAGGTATATTATTGTGGGCAATACTTTTATCAAAAAGTTCAGGGGTGTCTCCATTATTTTGTTTTAATATTCTTCATATTATCATAATGTAGATAAGGTGCTTCGCGACGACATGTCAATGTTTTCTTTCGTGTTGTTATTATAAAAAAAAAATGCTGACAATCACCTCTCTATTCCGTACGTGTTAAGGTTTATTTTTAACGATTCGGGGTGCAAAACAAGGGTGGTAAAAGTTGATTATGATTAAGCGGCGTAAAACATAAAGCCCTACGTTAATAGTCACGACGAAACGTGCCGACAATTGTTTTTTAATGCCATAATGGACTGTATTGACTCATCCAAAAGGTTCATTCTTCAACGAAATTTCATTGACAGGGCAATATTTTTTACACGTGATCGCGTGGCCACCGGAATTCAATCTTTATTTATATGGCTACAGAGTAGATTTTCAAAAACAATTTGAGTGGATTCGCTCGTCCCAGTAAGTTCAAGGCGTAACCGTCGTAACTTAGGGTAGGTTGAGATGATATTAGAATCGCTTGGGGGATGAAAAATCGTTATTTACTCTACATTTTACGTGTCCGATGCAATAAGTAACATTTTTACATGCCATAGAGTTAATTTGTTGATTAAGTTTTATTACAAGTTCAGGGGCCTAATTCTCATAAGATTAGACATTAAGAGAGAGAAGACATTATCTCGTATTCAACATATGTCGAAACAAAACGAAAAAATACGACCAATTTGACGTTTGGTGTCGATACATCTCGAATTAGAGATCATGTAATTCGAGAGAGTTGCTCCGCAGTAGGTATACCGGTATTGTTCATCATCACTACACCAATGCACGAGGAAGGCGGCCATCAGAGAGGAGTGGCGGCGTGTTGTGAAGCTTGCCACCAACACCTGAAGTGATGACCACGACCACTCTGACAAGAGTGATACCGACAAAGAAGAAGAGGTATACCACAAGGTTCATTTGTATTCCTCACTAGAAGCTTGCGTAGACGTAAAATAAACATGTGTAATGATTTAGATGCCAAGTGAGATCTGACGCTAAAATGTATCTAAGTAAACTATTAAAACAAACGAGTTTTTATTTCGGTTACTATTACTTGGAATATAATCTATGAAAACCCTTTAGTTTTCACTATGGCGTGTTGTAGAGTTTCAAGCGTAGACCGTTTGACTAACTGCAATGACTGCTGCGGGTTCGATTCCCGGCTGTAGCAAATTTCAGAAATGTCCTTTTCGGAAATCGCCGTAGTCTAAGTGTAACTGGGATCGCCCCCAGTCCTTTCTATGGCACTCATAATACAAGCTTTGCTTAGATTGAGATCATACGATGAGTACAATTAATGTTGTCTGGCAATAAATTTATGATGTATCAGTAGTCTGAAATATTACTTTAAGAACTTCATAATTGAAAACATTTTACCACTATCACGCAACCTACACGAAAATCATTTTATACCGGAAGTTACCAAATGAAAATTAATAGAGGTTATGAAAACAATAAAACAGCCAGTTTAATTGCATTATGGACGCCAGTTGGACTGTCAATTTTATAGAGTATACGCCATTCCTTTCCACTGGTTTTTGTTAAAAATATCGCCAGACAACCCATTCCAAACTACGCAAAGCTTGCACGATAGGTACCATACATAGGACTGGGGCCGATCACACCCAGATCAACCCAAACAACTCTCTATAATACCCAACTCGGGGCTAAAATTCTAAGAATATCTTCTTATTGAAGGGGGACCTCACTTTTTCATAAGAACACAGTCTTTACAAATATATTTTGTATGCGAGCGCCGCGCGCGAGACCAATTATTTATCTATGTTTGTATGTGAGTGAGATTAGGGGAACACATTCCCCTCACAATGATTTGATTTTTTTGCTATAATTCTGGCCCTTCTCTGAAATTTCTTAAAGTTCGCCCACCACTCTAGACCATCATACATCATCACGCCTATATTCCCCGAAGGGGTAGGCAGAGGTACACTGTAGTGCGCCCTACCTTCGCCGATGTATTTTTGGTCCTAATGTAATAGGGGGCGAGCCTATTGCCATTATACCGGGCACATTCCCCCTCAATACGAGGGAGATTTGGGCCATAGTCCACCACGCTGGCCCAGTGCGGGTTGAACTTCACACGCCTTTCTATAGACGTGCAGGTTTCCTCACGATGTTTTCCTTCACCGTTCAGCAAGTGGTAATCATTGTTGAAAATTACATACGCACATGAGAATTATCTCAGAGGTGCGGGCCTGGGGTTTGAATTTGAACCCCTTACGTTCAAGGCGGGCGTTCTTGCCCACGAGGCTACCACTGCTCTAGACCAAGTTGTCATATACCTAGATTTATGAAAGCGAGTATAAGAAATGAAAGGCAGACGCCAGCTCCCAAACAGTAGCGGTCAGGTGCCTTCCAAAACTTGGTAAACGCTACATTTTCTGTTATTGACGCAACCTCCGTACCTTCTCCATTGAGTTATTGGTAAAGTTTCCGAGCGCTCTCGTTTCATATCGGTTTCGGTTATTCGGATACCTACCATTGCGGCCGGAGCTTTGTTTGTTTTATTTTGTTGTTTCGTATTTTGATTTCGGAAATTCTAAATATAAAAGTTTGATTTTCGAATGTGAATGTGTTATTTTATATGAAAGTGCGTCTTTATTGGAATCAAAAATTGAATTCAAAACAGTAGTTTAAAAATCGAATGCTTTTTAAAATTAGCAAGCTAACCATAGAGATAGCATTTACCAGTTATACTCCCTCTATGTTTACACGTCTCATTTTGAGTGGTGCCAAGTGAAAATGCCAAACGTATGTGTTTTTCATTTTTCAGCAATTATCTTTTATTTCGTCAATCATCATTATATAGGCCAGTAACAGTTGTGAATTTTCGCGCGCGCAATTTGCTGTCAGTTCCGTGACGTCACGATAATGACGGCCATTATAGATTATGGCATCGGTATGTTCGTTTTTTTTAAATCCTCTTTCGTTGAGTACCAGCGTTTAATCATGATAATAACCTGAAAAAAAAATCAAATATAACTTCTTACACCTCAATCTAAAATGCAATTACAGGGCTGTAAAGCAGTGAACTATCCATAGACCAATCCAAAAATTTCTAAGAGGTTATGATGGATTTTGTCGGCATCGTAAAATACTTTTGTAGTGGAAAATGCCGCTGTAATAGGTTTGTAGATAGATCACAATTTCTATAAATTTTGGGGTAGGCACAACTTAACTTAAATCACCTTATTGGATAGCCATTTTCAGATGACGTCATACACATTCCCAGCAATTATCCACGCTTATTTCACTAATTCAACGCACTGCGCGTTTTCCCGCGCTCCGCTGGGCGCCATGTTTACTGACGTCACAGCAATGGCCGCTGCTAATTGATACAGCCGATATGACGCCTTTTATGTCAATTAATCGTACTCTATGATTTATGGCGTCCATTTTTTTATTATGTCAGTTAGTAGTTACGTAGAAATTTGGTTACCTTCTGAAGAAGAGGAGTGATGTATGCATTTGAAGCCTTATGCTAAAATGTATGAACCATTCAATATACATACAAACGACCTATAAACCGGTTTTCATGACTACTTACTTCATTAGGACATGCATTAGGTATTAATCTACAGATTTATAGCATCGCAGCTCAAAAACGAGCAAACTGATTTTGATGCATTCTTTTCTGTGACAGTCTGTTGGCACCGAACTAGTATAGAAACACGTTGCTTTTCCGTAATAGACTAACTTGATTATTCTTAACACTTAACACACACAATACAGCATATATGGCATTTTTAAAATTTTGTTATCTATATTCTAATAGCTAGCACTCCGACAGAGCTTGATCTTCCCAAAAAAGAAGCTACTACTACTACAGCCCTTTTAACGTCCCACTGCTGGGCACGGGCCTCCCATCAATGCGAGATTTTTTTTTTACAAAGATATAGTCTCCGAATTATTCAAGTATTCATAGATATCGGAATGATCCCGAAAACCATAAATATCAAGTTGGACAGATTTATGTCGAGTCCACTTAGTTACATAAACAATTTGAACTACATAGACTTCAGTAGTCAGTTACACTCATACCCAACCGAAAATTGGATAGCTGCAACTATTAAATTAATAGGTAAGAGAAGTATTTGAAGCACTTATTCATTTATAATTGATCTTATTATTCACAGAAAATTTGTTATGTATGATTTCATTGAAGATTTGGGATTTTGGACAAGAATTGACACCTATCCGTTTAAATAAATGTTCCTTAGAGATTGATTCATAGTAGGTAATTTCTATAATCCGCCAACAAACTATTTCTAGTTGCATTGCTAAGAAAAGTTGTATCCATAAAATATTATTATGATCGCACCTACTAAAGGCAGCGATGTGAAAAAATAATCGACATTTATATTAATCGATTTTTTTTTGTCATAATCGATTCTAGAAATATTAAAAATTGATTTTTAATCAATCGAATATATTACTTACTCTCTTTTTTTTAAGAAAAAAAGTTAAGATATGCGTGGTTGGATTAAACCAATGTAGCCAAAGTTACACATTATAATCGAATTTTGCAAACAGCGCCATCTGTGCGATAAATGAAAAAATGCATGATCGCTAAACGTAAAAAAAGACTGTCACTTGTCAGTCGCAAAATGGCGCTATCTACAAAAAAAGCAACTTTTCGAATAGTTAGAAAAAACGCGAAAATTTTAAAGAGAGTAAAATCGATTGTTTAGTTACCGATTTTTTCCTCTCCAAGTCACATATGCAAAGGGAACAATAACGTTCAGCCTACTACGTGAACGCAGGCACTAACATAGTGTCCGATTACACAACGCACAACAAACTCCCGTAATCCGTTCACGACGCGTCTGGTTGGCGTTAAATTATCTATTCTGTTGGAACAATGCCCCTTCTGACACTCGACTCGCTTATCAACGCGGATTAGCTTAAACGTGTGTTAGCTTGTTAATAGTGCCACATAGTGGTGTGTGCGACCACACGCCGCGTTCCATGTTCTAAATTTGAATTTATTGGTTTTTTTTGGGTTTCTTTTATGCCAGGATTCATCTTTTTTATTTTAGTATGCTGTCATTCATTATTTCCAGCCAGTCACTTATTCAACAATTAAATTATATTTTTTATAGACTAGTTAAATTATTGCAAAAAAAATAATGACTGGCTAGAAATAATCATTGTAGTATGTATTGTTTTATTAACAACAAATAAATATTTTTTTAAGATAAACCTACCTAACTAACATAAAGTTATGGGTAGAACACATTTGAATTGTGGCACAGTTTATAAACGCCATTAGCGAAGTTTACGATTTAGACTGTAGGTGGCGTCACTTTACGATATCGTAAAAATCGCTTAATGAAAATTAAAGTGCCCATATTTTACTGCCGAAGGGATGTCATAAAAAGTGCATACATTTTTAATTAATGTTACCAGTGATATTAATCATAACATTGAAGACTTTCACCGTTTTCACTATCGCTAGGAGATGCCTAAGTAATAACACAACTGGCAACTGTTCATTTTATTTTAAAACTATAGAAGTGGATTGTATATTTTATTTTTTTATACAATTTTCTTTAACTCCAGGCACATTGGGGCGTCATATCGCGGCGTCAACATTTTTGTCAATACCTACCGTTTATGACATCAAGAATTAGCTGTTGCTTAGCATGGAGAATTAGCCGTTGAAGAATTAGCGTTTTCAATGAGTTCGTTTTATTAAATATCGGCAATACAATGTTGACACGCGCGTCTTGACGCCCCAATCTATTCGGGGCTTTATGCATAGCACATATAGCAATACCACGGATCATTCATCACTTTTTTCTACGTTGTACGTGTCAAAAGATACCGAATGATGGACGAAAAATCTTAGTTACTTGCAAAGATTGTTATTGGAAGAGTACCGGCCCAGTGCGAGTCCGTACCATTACGGTTCCGTACCATTATCTATAAGAACGACAAAAAATCACGTTTGTTGTATGGGAGCCCCCTTAATATTTTATTCTGTTTTTTAGTAAATGTTGTTTAGCGGCAACAGAAATACATCATCTGTGTAAATTTCAACTCTCTAACTATCACGGTTCATGAGATACAGCCTGGTGACAGACGGACGGACGGACGGACGGACGGACGGACAGCGAAGTCTTCGTAATAGGGTACGGAACCCTAAAAAGTATAGGTAAGGTGCATGGGTCCTCATACACAAAACAATTTTACCTTTACCTCTCTTAGGTAAGTAATAAAAAAATATAAGTAATTATTTTTACACACTGGCTGGTTTTATATCATACTTTCGCTACATACCTATCTATCAATAATAATAGTAAAAACAAATAATCAATAAACAGTTTTTCAAATTTCGAATTAAGGATATAATTTATAAAATCGTCTGATGCGCACTTTATCGCTGGCCAGTTACTTAACGTAACGAACTCCCGTATTGTATTTATCTATTTACTAAACAATAACATATCTTAAACAACCTTACATCAATGGACATTTCGCGAGACCAAGTTAGTTAGTTTTCATTGCGTTTTCAATATTTATGACGTATGGCCGAGTTTTACGACGACGCCATCTCGTGGAACGTTTTATTACTAATTTGCATTTGGAAATAAATAATCATAAATTTGATTTTCGAATCTCTATAACTGGCCTTTGTTTTACTTTATTAATTCACTAGCTTTTGTTTTTTTCTTACTGCCCAGTATTTAACTACACTTCCATAGATACCGAAAGATAAAACCGGCCAAGTGCGAGTCGGACTCGCGCACGATGGGTTCCGTACCATTATCTATACAAACGACCAAAAAAAACACGTTTGTTGTATGGGGACCCCTTAAATATTATTTTTTTTAGTATTATATTAGTATTTGTTGTTATAACTGCAACATAAATCTATCACAGTTCAAGAGATACAGCCTGGTGACAGACGGACGGACGGACGGACAGCAAAGTCTTTGTAATAGGGTTACCCTTTGGGTGGTACCAACTCTAAAAACTAGTCAAACTGCGACACTGCTCAGTTGAGAAATCGATAATACCATAGACACTAAAGGAACTCGACCCGCCGATTTTAATCGGCTCAACATCTCGATACATCGTCTGAAATCGGAACTTAATAGCGTACAACACAAACATAGCAGTACGGTGTGCAAATAACGCGAGTTAACAATAAACACAATTCCGTTTGTGTTGCCCCCATTACTTGTACGGAAGCGTGTCTTGTTTGAGTTCAGATGTGGGTTACAAGGTTTTATGTAAATACCAAGGAGCTTAGTACGAGTTTTGACAATACTGAAAACGTCCATATCGTAACTTTACATTACCGAAATAGAAATAACCTAACAGGAGACGCAAGAGTAATAATTGCAAGCGCAAAAACTAATAAAAACTAATTGAATAATTAATTTACATAATTCTTTTTCTTAGTGAAACTAGGTATTGGTAGTTTAGTCAGAACTTTTACTCAGAACGAAGAAGCTATATCCTTTTGACGGTTTTGTAAAAGTTACAGTAACATGTAAATTTACCTCCTTGAATTTATGTTATCCTAGTAGTGTTCGATTCATGAGTTTATTTAACTGGGGCCACAGACCAAATACTTGGTCTGTGCCACCACCTCTTAAAGTATTGTTTTTTCAATAGCAACTGTCAATTTCTGACAGATTTTGTACTGAGTTTACTGTTAAAAACTGAAACTACATAATATTAAAAACTGAAAAAAAAAATTGCTGCATGAATAATGGTGGTAATGTGTCCAACTGTCGTTCTAGATGCAGATGGGAACGATTTTTGTAATTTAATTTAAAAAATACAATATTTAAAAATGTAATCAATAAGAGAAATTAAAAAAAAAATAGCACACGACTCTCTTTGCGTAGAACTTCAAACACAACCTTTTTTTACCGACTGCCAAAAGGAGGAGGTTCTCAATTCGATTGGTATGTTTTTTCTTTTTTTTATGTATGTACTCCGATTACGCCCAGATTTATAATCCGATTTACGTAATTCTTATTTAGTTTGATGCGGAATAGATGCCATTTGGTCCCATAAAAATTTAACGTAGTTTGGCCCAGTAGTTTTCATTTTATGAACATTTTAATATTTATTATGAACATTTTTATTAAAGTGCTAATTTCGATCTCTTTGTCTGATAACACTCGCACCTAATGTGAATTATTTTGGACTTCTGAAACACACTGCTATATGCAAGAGCATGTAAATACCACGGCTAAGTTAAGGAGTCGGTACTTAATAATCTGTAATCCGCACAACAGTTAGCAAAGTCTGAGGGGATGGCAGAACAATCACTAAGTTATAACTAAGCTAGACAGTTAAGTTAGTATTCCAACTAGATACTTGACTATGTTATTAGTAACTCAAGTTGGATTTAAGCTTTGGAATATTATTTCACTAAGTTATAATAACCTATTATTCAAGTTAACTGTTCGGTACAGCTTAGTAATGTGGAAGTCGATTTGTGTTCGGTTAGTACATCAAGTTGGATTTAAGTCAAGCTTTTAGCACTGCTGGGCACGGGCCTCCGCTCAATGCAAGGGGGATTCAGGCCATAGTCCACCACGCTGGTCCAGTGCGGGTTGGCAGACTTCACACATCTATCGAGAACTAGTCAAGTTCCCTCAGTCGTGCAGGTTTCCTCACGATGTTTTCCTTCACCGTTTCATAGCAAGTGATAATCTCGGATGAAAATGAGATTCGCCCATAATCCCAGAGGTGCGAGCCGGGGTTTGAACTTGCACACTTTGATTGCAAGGCGTGCGTTCGAACACTCGGCTACCACTGCTATTTCAAATAGCTAATGTGTTTCAATTAATCTTAACAATACAATTATCTTCACGCTCCGCCTGGGACGGCGTGACCAGAGGCTATTTCCCGTTTCACAGATGGTTAACGAAACAAAATTGTTTTTGAAATAACTTATTTAAACCATTTACCTACCGCGATTTTTTTCATTGTTCCTCTTCCGAGTAACTAACTACTGACACTTGTTTATAGGAATTGATTGAAATCCGGAAGTAAAAGTAATGATATTTCAAAGAGCTCCATGGTTCAGAGACAGTAATATTAAGGTTCACGCGTCAATTTTTTTGCTATACCAAAACAAACTGTATTAAAAAAGTTCATTCTTCAACGAAATTACATTGACAGTGCGAGTAAATTTTCACGCGTGGAGGCATTGCCTTAGTACAGAAATTTAGTCTTTGTGTATATTGACACAGAGTTCATTTTTGGTATTGGCAATAAAATTGACTCCCGAGGGTTGACGCCCCAGTGTGCAAAAGACAGGGCTATTATTTTAGCAATCTATTGGAAAGGTATGTATGTACGTATGATTGTATATATGTGTGTTCCTCCGTAGCGCCTAAACTATTTATCCGATTAGGCTAAATAAGGTGTCAATCGAGTCGTTATTTTGGTCCGGGCAATACATTGGCCACATTTTAACCGACTTGAACAATAGGAGCAGTCAAATTTACCTTGTAAACTCCGATTCTAATTCCGTGATTGGGTTATATTTTTTTATCAATATATAGTATAAAACAAAGTCGCTTCCCGCTGTCCCTATGTACGCTTAAATCTTTAAAACTACGCAACGGATTATGATGCGGTTTTTTTAATCGATAGAGTGATTCAAGGTTTATATGTATAATACATGAGAAACACTGATAAATTTAGGTGGCGCTGCTTTCGTATGTCACTAATTCTAAGGCGGTACGAAGTTCGCCGGGTCTGTTATTTGATTATATAATAAATAGTTGCTTTGTGTAGAGTAGATAAAGCTCAAGTGATTTCAGTACGTTCAGAGCGTTATGAGTATGAAGTTAGATAACTTTCCCTTTCGCCAGGACCTGTATGCCCATATGTGGGGCCATATCGTGAGGGCCTAAATGTCAGCCGCGGCGAATGTTAATCGCTTTGGAAAGTTCCTTCCTTAGTCTCAGACATGCTAGCTATGTTTGGTTAGATCATGGAGTTCGTGTACCCTTTTGAGATCATTTTCCTATGCAATACTTCGTCCTAGCGTCAAGGTTTACTACGCTACGGATCTACGGATGAATAGTTCAGACGAATTTGTAACTATGCAGAATCATCTCTGTTATGTTCTTGCACGTAGGTCCGTTTTTATATCAGGATTGGGCTGGAATAAAACAATTAGAGGTATAAAAATATATTAAAATCTGATTTGACTCTAAATTCCACCAATACAACTTGAAATTTCAAGATTATCAGGTTATTTACTGGTTCTTACTTATGTTCTCAAAACGCACTATCACATATCATACCTATCACAGCCTTTACAAACATATAAGAAGGTATGGAAGTTTTTAATAAGGACTCTAGTAAAATCCCATTGTCATAGTCAAATCATTAATTTCGTATAAGTTTACGTCAGGGCACTTACAAATTACCAAGATAACATATTTTTTCTTATGTGCTACTAACGGATCTAAGCGCGACCTTGACTGAGACGATAACAAACACAGTGGGCTTAATAATTTTTTTTCTTATGCATTTTGCAATTCCTGTTGTGAACTCTTTAAGCTACATAGGTATGCCTACGCCTCTTAAAAGCCAAGATCTTCAGCCGTATCCAATGAAAGCGCTGAGGTTTTAATCTCGATGAAACCCGGGGAAAAGCCACATCATGGAACGTACGAATTTAAACAAAAGACAGTGTAGGAGGAGTTAGAAGACAATTGTTTTCATAAAAGAAGTAAGATAGGAGAAGTGAATCGTGAATCGTCCGCAGTTTAAACTGTACCCTAATCTTCAGCCCCCTTACCGGCTCCTGTCTTCAGCAATATTTTTATTATCACTTTCTGTCAACCTTATACAAAATCTGTCAAAAATTGACAGTATGGAAACAACAACGCTTTAAGAAGTGGTGGTAGGCTCCTGGACACATACCCCATCTCCTTAATATCAGATAAATTCTATCATTCTCCCACGAAAGTCGTTCAGAGCAGTCGTAAGAAAGTTTTGGTATAAAATAAAACATCATAAATCGGTGAGGGTATGGAGGGGATCTTTGGGCGACTTTATATACTCCTTCATGATATCTGCGTTTTATGGGTATAACTTTTTTAAGGTAGCAATTTTTTTGAGATGAATTAAGTAAAACACTCAAAAAGGCACTACATAAAGAAAACTAAGGACAATATGGTAATGAACTTGAAAAATAAAAATTTTAAACTAAATAAATATAAAAATGATAATCGTCTTTTATCTACTCATTGCTAACTCATAAGGGAGGTAGGTATTCTTCTTTAGTTAAAGCTATTCTTCTATTTGCACAAATAAGAACCACATTGGTATCGTATTTTTCTAAAATATGTCTATAATATGTATATGTGTAGTATTTAATATATTTTACTTATTATAAATGTATCGTCGTCCTTGAAATCAGTGGCCTCGGCTGAAAATCAGCCTATTGCAGCTTTATGCTGAGCTGAGACTTATTAGGCACGGAGAATTTGTGTGTAATACAGGGTGTATCAGAAGTCCGAAATAATATTTTGGGTAGCTCATATGTGGATGCTTAGTGAAGGCAGTTCATACCTAACTATCATAGTTTCTGAGTTATAGACGTTTGAATATTTGTGATAGGTATCGTGTTCTGACCTTTGGGTATATTGATAACCCTATTTAGCAGTGTAAACTAAACATATGAGGAGCGACTACCAATATTCAGAAAACAGAACATGCAAATTTTACATAGCCCTGTAATGTTATTAACACCCAGTATATTTATATTCCTTTATTTCACATCTTTCTTATAAATTAAATTTTTAAATATATATATAAAAAATACATTTCTAAATTTAAAAAACAGTTCCCCACCGGCATCTGGAACAGGGTCCTAGTTACCAGGGCTCCAGAGAGAGGAACTTCCTCACTATGCGCGCCGTCTCCAGAAGTACCGCCTTCTGAATCTGTCCCTTGACCCAGCCGTCTAACGCGAGCCTCTTCAGATGTTTGTCGAAGCTCTTGGCTAGTAGGCCATGGGCGGAAACGACTATCGGTACAATTATTGCCGAGTCAATGTCCCACATATCGACAATCTCGTGAGCCAGATCAAGATATTTGCTTTCTTTATCTTTCTCCGCTTTCACGAGATTCTCGTCATGACACTCAGTATTATTATTATTTTTGTGTTGCCTAACAAAAATTATTATTTCTTTCTTACTTTAGTATGATTTTATGATTTGACAACCCTAGGCATTGTCAGTTAGACCGCTTTTCCCTAGGGCAGATTGGGCAGCGTCGAAACGCGTGCTGCAAATATTTTACCAAAACTGTACTGACTTTTACAAAAAGCCCATTCTTCAAAGAAATGTCATTGGCGGCGCGAGAGAATATAGAAGCGTCCTGCGTGATTTTTACCACAGAAATTAAATATTTAAGTATATTGACACAGAGTTCGGAATGAGCGTAGCGAGTGAATTTCAGGTCTGTGCTGAAATCTATCTGTATATATGAACTTTTTCATTGTATTCGATTTGACATGTTAAGTGCTCACTATGAAAATATTGTACAATTACGCATGAATTGTAATTTGTGGTATAGTAAAATATTGGTGCCGATTTTGCCGTACACAATATACGACCTAACTTAGGTAATTGACAGGACTAAACACATTACTGTCTTGTTGATACATGACGAAATCAAAAAAGACGAACAGCAGAACTTCCGGAAGCTGTCAGTCAAATCATCATTAAGTTTCTTAAATCACCCGTAATGAGGGAACGAGATAGAAATAGAATAAAAAGAGACAAAAAACAGGTTCCAGAACAGATGGTGAAGGTGATTGATAAGTTTGTCAAATTAATGATACTAACGTTTAGGGATGATTAAAGTTTTAAAATGTCTAGTTCCGGGCTGTCCAAACAATGGCCCGCGGCTTGTTTTCATGCGGCCCGCGACGCATGTTTTAATCAGAAGATAACAAATTTTGGCTTGACAATGGGATTATGGGTAGCACTTATTTATGTAAAAGTGCATATTCAACAATGAACTTAATAAATTTCAGTATAGATCTTCAATGTCAGATTTATAAGTCACTTCTTCATGAAATGCGTATGGCAACATCACGTTGATATCGATATGATTGTTAAAGATAAATTAATGAAGAACCAATCACCGTATACAGAAATTCCCCTTCTTTCCCTTGAAAACCGAATTGGTTTTTTTCTGCGGCGCTCCAGCTTTTGAAGTAAAATTAATTGGCCCGCGAAGGTATGTAGTTTGGACAGCCCTGGTCTAGTTGAATACAATTTTGAAGTTCTTTGAAAATGTATAAAATATGTAAAAATGTGTCCTATGCGGAAGCGTACCCAAGACGCAGGCTGCATTCCCTCGCTGAATGGCTGGAGTCACTCGTGGAGCGAGGAAATGGCCTGCTCTTGGGTCGCCGGTTGTGTCAACCATTTTCTTCGCTAATATTTTTATTAAATGTAGTCGACTCCAAATGGTTACTACCCAATCGTGCACAAGTGATGTTACTGAACCATTCGTATAAAAATCTCCCCTAAGTTCCAGGGACTTGAATAGCCGCGGCTAAATTAATCAATCAATTAATTTCTCTGACATATTAAAATTAGTCAACTTAATGAATGAGCTTAAATATCTGATGGTTCGTTAGCTCGAGGGTGATGGATTGGTGGTTGCTATCTGTATATCAGGACCCGTGTACTTTTTTTTAATAGTATTCTGATTTAACAAGGGCAATATTTGAAGTACATTTTTTGTTTTTTTATATTTAAAAACCTCTTATTTCTTTCAATTTTGGGCTTTTCATATCGTAAAAATCTCTTTTTGAGGCGGAATAATGAGTAAGCATAATGCAAAATGGCGTTGTCCCTAATCCAATTTGTAATTTCAGATTGCAACTATGTGCTTCAAGAAACCAGGGTAAGGCTATGTGCTAACCTAGGTTGTTACATTTTGTTTAAGCTACTTGCCCTTACACTCTTGCCTTACTAACGTATTATTATTCTATCTTTATTACTAAACGCAGCTCTAAAGGCAACACACTGGAGTTATATGTACCTGTGTATTTGTAATAAGTTTTGGCGATTTAAAAAAAATATCAGCCCACTGAGTTTCTTGCCGGATCTTCTCAGTTGAGGTCGCGTTTCGATCCGGTGGTAGTATATTAGTATATAAGGAAAAAAATTTAAACTTGACAATTTTAAGTGCCCCCATAGGCCTATACAAAATAAATGATTTGACTTTGACTTTGACTTTGACTTTGACTTTGACTTTGACTTTGACTTTGACTCCTATAACTAGAACTCCCTAACGGGAGCTCCCTAACTGCTGTCTTTTATAGTTTAGGTTAACACCAAACTAGTCCTAGAAAACTAGCCTCATAAAATCATTAATAAGATAAATCTAGTTTGAAAGTAACAAACAAAGATCAATTTCAACACCCGAAAAGCCAATAAAACCTTCGTGAATCCATTCACAAAGACCGACCGTTCATCATTCACTTACCCATTCAGCGTTCCATTCACGAGGCGCTTTCCCGATTATTTTCCGATATTTATCGCCAGTCGGCTTTCAATTAAATTTAAATATTGACGGACAGAAGCCGTTCAAAAGTCGATCGTTAATGCAAATGGCGAATGCAGCTCTTTTTGTTTTAAAGTAGGTACTTAAAAGTGTTAACAAGTAACTATTCATGAAAAGACAAGCTTATTGCTGCGTCTAGATGTCCATGGAATCAATGTGACCCATTTAGCCGTATTTTTTTTAGGCATATTGTCCTATCTCTACTTTTTATGAAGACGACCATATTATATTTTCAGAACCATTTATAAGGTTTAGTGCAGGAGCAGTGGTAGCCTCGCGGGCAAGAACGCCCGCCCGCCTTGAATGTAAGGGGTGCAAGTTCAAATCCCAGGCCCGCACCTCTGAGATTATTTTCATGTGCGAATGTCATTTTCAACAATGATTACCACTTGCTGAACGGTGAAGGAAAACATCGTGAGGAAACCTGCCCGTCTAGGCGTGTGAACTTCACCAACCCGCACTGGGCCAGCGTGGTGGACTATGGCCTGAATCTCCCTGGTATTGAGGGGGAATGTGCCCGGTATAATGGCAATAGGCTCGCCCCCTATTACATTGGGACTAAAATACATCGGCGAAGTGTGGGCGCACTACAGTGCACCTCTGCCTACCCCTTCGGGGAATACAGGCGTGATGATGATGGTGTAGTATTAACATATAGTGACCTATACAGTAGACAAAGCTTATTGTATCATCCAAAACCCAGCAGTTAGCCTTTATGGCTTAATATCATTTGGTTCGGACAAATGTTTTAAACATAAATACATCCTCGTGCATAGGCTATAGAGTACAATTTAGAAGAGATAGCGTTTACAATTTAAAATACTTGGTAGAGTTATAAACTTTTTTTATTTAAACTGCGAATATTTTAATACAATACAATACAATGCTGTATACATAAATGTATAGATTAAAATCACACACACACATATGTAAAAGTGTCGGTCGACACTTTTAGTCTTAATTTTTCCGTCTAGCCCCCTTTCGCAACGCGCCATAAGGAACTACGTTCAAATACTTAAAAGTAAAATTAGAAAAATACTATGAAAAGGTGTAAGAGGGTGAACATTGAGTTGTTATATCAAAGACGGAGCTTTTTCTAACATATGACCATTTTGGCGTCCAATTTTGACATGCATGTACGTCAAATAATCTATGTTAAGACTTATACATATTATGATAAGATGGCAGTTGCATTCACTCACCTATTTAGGTAAAAAATAATTCGATAACTTTTTGGCTCGTTTACGCATTAACATCGTTTTTAGGGTTCCGTACCCAAAGGGTAAAACGGGAACCCTATTGCTGCGACTTCGCTGTCCGTCCGTCCGTCTGTCACCAGACTGTATCTCATGAACCGTGATAGTTAGAGAGTTGAAATTTTCACAGATGATGTATTTCTGTTGCCGATATAACTACAAATACTAAAATAAATATTTAAGGGCGCTCCCATACAACAAACGTGTTTTTTCCCTTTTAATAGATAATTGTACGGAACCCTGCGTGCGCGAGTCCGACTCGCACTTGGCCGATTTTATTGGCATTTGCCAGTGTTAAGTTATAATATTATCCTCGCCTCTAATTACATCTTGTTCCAAACACCCTGGAGGACTGTAGGAAGGTGAAAATGCACAAAATTATCATATTATAACACCATTGTCCTCTAGTCGCTTTGATTCTAACTAATGCATCCGGTTTCGTAATAGTGGGACTCGCGTGCGGGGTGAAAGGCCCTGTTACCGACCGCTCGGTAAATAAAATGTTTATTGTTGAGAGAATGTCAAGGTTCTCTTTGATTAATGTAATCAATTTAATATGTCATTCTTACTATTACTACGTAATCAAACATGGAATTATTCTGTCTTTTATAGTTTAATTAAAACTTGCTTACATAAAACACTTTAGTCAAATGAGTTTTTATTTGCCTTTCCATATTCAAACGGACATATTCATTATTATTATATATATATTAACATAAGCAGTGGTAGCCGAGTGGTCGAACGCACGCCTTGCAAATCAAAGTCAAACCCCGGCTCGCACTTCTGGGTTTCATGTGCGAATCTCATTTACATCCGAGATTACCACTTGCTAAGAAACGGTGAAGGAAAACATCGTGAGGAAACCTGCACGTTTAAGGGAACTTGACTAGTTCTCGATGTGTGAAGTCTGCCAATCCGCACTGGGCCAGCGTGGTGGACTATGGCCTGAATCCCCCTCGCATTGAGGGGAGGCCCGTGCCCAGCAGTGGGACGTTAAAAGGGCTGTAGTTAGTTAGTTATATATTAACATATTCAACTATAATTAGAAATGACACATTCGGTTCATAGTGACAGTTTAAATATAACTTATTATTGTCCAACTTACCAGAATCAACAAATAAAAGAGGTTTTCTTTTATTATTACGAGTTAAACCGCCGCGATATAGTATAAATTTATCATTTTAATGTACCACGCTGGTACGGGCATTGACCCTTAGTAATTTTGATGTGTCGCGAGTGAGTACGGAGAAGATCACCACGCTGTTTCTACGTGTACCGAAAGCTTTAGAGGGGGCACCGCTATAGTGGACGAGCTGAACACGAGGAGACGAAGCTGCGTCACAGTCAGGTCAGTCCTTTCCCAACGTCCGTTCCGCTGTCCATTCCGCTCCTCCAAAATTTACCCGCCATCTTACCGCTATTTCTCCGTGCCAAGCCAAGACTATTTTCTTACAGTTTGTAATCGCAAATATTCTCAGGTTTATTAATAACTAGCTGAGCCCGCGACTTCGTACGCGCGGGCTATAGGAAATCTAATTACTCGGAACAAATGGGTTATTACTTATTCTTTTTCTAAAATAAATGTAGCCTAGTTACTAAGTAACTGCCAGTGAAAGTCTTGTCAATATCGGTCCAGCTGTTCTAGAGTTTACCTCAAACAAACAAACTTATCAAAAATTACCGTTTTCGTTACAGGCAACGTAGGTATATGCTTTTTATTAAAAAGCAAACGGACACATCAATTTAATTTGTTTGTATAGATATATTAGGTACTGACGTAACTAAACTATATATTGCGTTGATGCTAACAGTTTATATACCCTATTCATTCATATTCAAACCCGTGCATCCCGGTGGTACAATAGTGATGTACGTTAATAACAATATAAAATCGTTACATTGTATGCAGTACACATCACTATCGCACCGCGTCTGATGTCAAACACATGGGTTATGTCTGTTTATGGTCATGTAATAAGTGGTTTAATTTGAGTGTAATAATTAAGCTAATATGGATATATATGTCCAAGTTTATGATACGGGCTGACTAACTAACCTTTTTTTTTAACATGTGGAAAATGCATTTACGCATCCCCGCTCGGTAAGGGGAACGAACGGGATATGTCGGGCTCAGCAACAAGAGTTGCCACTAGCGACTAAAAACCACATGATACTCCGCCTTCCTCGGCTAGTGACCGCCACCGACGCCGGTGCCAGCTGTTGGCTGGCTCGCCTCACGGCCTTTGCCGTCTTTGCGATGCCCCGGAGTATTTGGGGCATCGCGCACCACCACGTGAGGGCCTATCTCTGGTTTAGGGTGCCGATTGCCCCCGCAATCGACGCTCCAGGCCTTCTAATCGGAGACGGAGTACGGGCTCGGTTAGCCCGTCTCCGTGTTCGCACTCTCCGGAGCGGGTCAGCGAGGGAATCTCGTTCCTCTCCCGCTCCTCCGCCACCCTCTGCGAAATAATAGTTTCGCAGAAGGAGGCTATTGCCTCCCATGACCTCCCGTCAACTCTCCAACTAACCTAACCTAACTTTACCACCACCTCTTATAGTACTGTTTTTTCAATAGTAACTGTCAATTTTTGACAGACTTTGGTCTGAGTTAACTGTCACCAACTGAAAGTAATATTAAAAAGATTGCTGCAAGACAGATAGTTTTAAGGGGGCTGTTTTAATTTACTTACTATAAAAGGAACAACTCGGTGTTGGCAACATCGCCACCAATGGTAATTTAATTTTAATGTTACAACACTTGTAATAGGCTATCCCTCTCTCTCTCTCACCACGCTCACCGATAGATGGTCGTGCAATTGTTGTACTGTGCTATTTTAATATAAAATATAAGTGAAGTGATTAAAGGCTGTTTAATTTGCACCCGAGAGCAACTACTGTGTCCCACGAACTCACACACTCGGGTAAATTGAGAACTGTAATTTTTTAAAAATCCTATTTTCGTGTCCCACTCCTGAGGAAAGGCATCTCCTGTTATCCACCATTCGGCATTCGGCATTTCAATTTCGATTTCCATTTTGTTTTTCAATTTCGATTTCGGTTTCTTTTTTGACTTCGGTTTCAGACGAGTGTCAAGAGTGGCGAGAAGCGTGTCAGGAGTGTCGAGACGATTGTCAAGAGTGTCGAGACGATTGTCAGGTGGGTCGAGACGAGTGTCAGGAGTGTCGAGACGAGTGTAGGGAATATCGAGACGTTTGCGGTTTGCGTACATATGACGATTGTCCTGTTGTAGTTGGTGTTGATGTGCTCGTGTATGTGTGAAAGTTCAAGTGTATTTCGTGTAAGTGTATGTTTGTGCTTGTGTTTTTAATAGAGTAGGTAAAACGCATTAGTGTTGTCGTATCTATTTGGTTTTTGTTTGTGTATTTATATTTAGGTATGACCTGGATACTTTCCAGGGAGCATTGTACATAATTTTTCTGTCAAACATGTGTTTGTTTAGGTTCCCAGGTCATACCTGATATTTGTGAGTGGGTGACGATGTTTGTATGTAGTTGTATTGATGTGTGTTTTGTGTAGTTGTGTATTGAAGTTTTGTTTGTGTTCACTCGCCATATGCCACACTAGATCTAGCGATGTTGTCCCATTTTTACGTACTGGGCACGCGTCGTTGAATGCAGTGTGCCCCACGTTTCTGTGTTTTTCTGCTTCACAGTTTTGATACTTCGGCGGATCGCCCTCGAGAAATCGCAGGCAATCCGCCCGCTTGTGAGGGTCGCCGCAGAAACTGCAAAGGTCAGTTGATTCTTTGCCGAGTCTGCGGCCGTGTCCGTACCCGTCCGAGGCTGTGCAGTTATTTAACTTGATTAAAGGATATTTTACTTTTTGTTTTTAAGAGATAATGATTAGTTATTGTAAGGTATAAGTTTGGATTAAGCGGGGAGAGTGTGAGAACGCAACATTAAATTAAACTGAACGCATCCGAAAACGTTCTCACGTTTTCCCCGGATGTGATATACTCGGTGCTTTATAGATGTTGGTAAAATAAACACGGTTTGCAATAATTGTTGTTTAATAACATAATACCCAATTTTCCAGGTAAACTTCACGCTGGCGAAGCCGCAGCCAAAGCTAGTAGGACATACATGCGTAACAACTATCCTGAATTGTAGCTTAAACAGAACTAAGCCAGTAATTAGGCCTAATACCTCATGACTGGCTGCACTATCCGAGACCGCGAGGCGTTAAAAAAATGCGAAATTGTAGGGTAAAAGCACCAATGACCGTCCGTACATTATTATGTAACATCGCTCACAATCGAACAATGAAAGTCGACATTAAATCAATCAGAGTGTCTACATAAAAATATGTTGTCCGTATGTGGGTCACAAGAGTTACTGCTTTCATAAAACGGGCCTAACTGGCGCGGGCGGGCCCGAGCGATTTATAGATGTCGTATAGAAGTTCAAGATTGCTTCCTGGACGTCCCACATATCATTCAAAAAACCACTTTCTTCTGATTGACAGTAGGCTTCTTTTTAAACTCAGCTGTCACCGTTTTGACATAATAAATGATGTAAGTAGCTCTGCATGGGTATTAAACCCTTCACACACTGGTGCGTCGACCCTCGCGCTTCAAACCTTTTGCCAATACCAAAACAAACTCTGTATCAATATATATAAAGATTGGATTACTGTGCTAAAGGCCACGCCCCCACGCGTCAAAATTCGCTCGCGCTGTCAATGTCGTTTAGTTGGAGAATTGACTTTTTCTATGAGTCAATGGTAGCCGAGTGATTGAACGCACGCCTTCGCAATCGAAGTGTGAAGGTCAAACCCTGGGTAGCACCACTGGGATTTAAGTGCGAATCTCACTTTCATCCGAGATTATCACTTGCTATGAAACGGTTAAGGAAAAAATCGTGAGGAAACCTGCACGTCTGAGGGAACTTGACTAGTTTTCGATAGATGTGTGAAGTCTGCCAACCCGCACTGGGCCAGCTTGGTGGACTATGGCCTGTATCCCCCTCGCAATGAGGGGAGGCCCGTGCCCAGCAGTGGGACGTTAAAAGGGCTGTAGTAGTAGTAGTATGAGTCGATACAGTTTGTTTTTTGAGTGTACGGAAAGCTTTAAGTTATTTATTTACAGTATCACTTTTTTACTGAAAAAATAGACTGTAGATGGATTTAAATTTATATGAAATTTAGAATTAGAATCTAATTATCTTATGAATCAACAAAAACCAGCCAAGTGCGAGTCGTACTCGCGCACGAAGGTTTCCGTACCATTATCTATAAAAACGAGCAAAAAAATCATGTTTGTTGTATGGGAGCCCCCTTAAATACTTATTTTATTCTGTTTTTTTAGTATTTGTTGTTATAGCGGCAACAGAAATACATAAACTGTGAAAATTTCAACTGTCTAACTATCACGGTTCATGAGATACAGCCTGGTGACAGACGGACGGACGGACAGCGAAGTCTCAGTAATAGGGTTCCCGTTTTACCCTTTGGGTACGGAACCCTAAAAAAGGACTCTACCACCCACAGAATTGTTTTTTTTTTTCAACTTTTAACATTATTATTAACAAAATATTTACATAGTCCACAATTTACTAATAATAATATAAAATACAATAAAAAATATAAGGTACAATTTACTTTGAAACAGAGATTTACTCAACAATACTACCGAACATCTTACAATTGAATAAAAATAAAACCCAAGCAAACTCTACCAGGCACCCATACTCAATACCAGTAAATTCCATTTCATTCGCAGACTGATTGGATGCGACATAAATTCGAGTTTAGAAACTTGTAGAGTCCGGGATTCAGCGCACATACTCTACCTACGTTTGAACATAGATTCGTAATAACGCTGTATTGCAGAGTACGTCTGCACTGTGCACTGTCGGATGCGGCGGGTTTTAGATAAATAGAGTATAGTACAAGTTAACGCCATATAGCGTTATTATCCACCAAAAGAAAATAAAAGCAGTGGTAGCCTCGCGGGAAAGAACGCCCGCCTTGAACGTAAGGGGTGCAAGTTCAAATCCCAGGCCCGCACCTCTGAGATAATTTTCATGTGCGAATGTCATTTTCAACAATGATTACCACTTGCTGAACGGTGAAGGAAAACATCGTGAGGAAACCTGCACGTCTATAGAAAGGCGTGTGAAGTTCACCAACCCGCACTGGGCCAGCGTGGTGGACTATGGCCCAAATCTCCCTCGTCTTGAGGGGGAATGTGCCCGATATAATGGCAATATGCTCGCCCCCTATTACATTGGGACCAAAATACATCGGCGAAGAGTGGGCGCACTACAGTGCACCTCTGCCTAATACAGGCGTGATGATGTATTTGATGTATGATGTATCCACCATGGGGCGAGTGAATTCCTTTGAAATTTCTTTGAAAATGTACTCTCTCTGTTTTTCATATAAGTAAAGATTAAATTTCTGTGATGAAAGCTACACGACTACGTGTCTAGGTTCGCTCGAAAAATAGTTTTTTTAATGCGTTAATACCGTTTATATTGTTGCGTTTTGTTTTGGGACAAAAATAACGTTAAAGCAAATCCTGTCAAAATATGGAAGATACAGATAAAGGTATAAAGGTACTCGGTCTAAATACAACCGTTTGGGAGTTTACCAAATACAAACAGAGGCAGACAGACAACTTTAAAAAAAGTTTTCGTTATAAATAGTACAAACTTTTTCATGCATCTAACAAAAATCTTTTATTTTGACATTACAAGTAGACACTTTAATTATATACAGATACAATTAATGCGCCCGTAAAATATGCTGAAGCGCTATAAGCGCTGCGGAGTTACAGTAACACATAAATTATATCTCTCCGTTTATTACTTGTACCACAAGCGAACCGAGTAATGCGATTTAGGATCGCGATAACATAGTTTTGTACCAGAAAGAATTATATTTCGTCTGTGGAAATATATTATGATCATATCAAGGATTTATTTTCAGATGCTACGCGGCATGAAGTTCAGGAAGGAAATTGTTCAGTGACAAAGCCTGAAGTTTGTTTTGAATGCAAATAAAATAGGGATTTCTGCAATTTCCTTCAACTCGTATCATTTTCAATCAAGAAATGTGGAGGAAGCTTGTATTATAGGTAAACTTCAGCGTCACTTAATCACACTGGAGCGTCTAAATATGAGCGTCAATACCAAAACGAACTGTATTGACTAATAGAAAAAGTTCATTCTTCAACGAAATTACATTGACAGTGCAAGCGAATATGGACGCGTGAGGCGTGGCTTTAAAGACAAAAATAACTTTATTCATATTGATACAGAGTTCCTTTTGGTAAAGAGCTTTATAAATTGGGATAATCCTGGTTATCTCCTTTTAATGACAGAACTTACATGAAATTAAAATCTTTACTTTTAATCGAAAATGTTTTTTTTTTGCTGCCAGTTTTAAATTCTTTTTTTCTTTAATTGCCTTTTTCCATTGAGTTTGGTTAAATGTGATTCCGTCAACGTCATTTTAAATTCTTATAAGCAACATCTTTAATCCTGTACGGTTAGTATCATCCATGAAGATATTATAACAGAGATGGCATTTCGAGCCCGCGCTGCGGTAAATTTTCTGGTTTATCTGACTCCTCCATTGATATTTTCCCATATAGTTGCCGTATACTACAGGTACATGAGATAATAACAATGGCGGAAAAATGGCCGAGCTATACGAAGAGTGGAGTCGTTATGGGTACTCTAGATACTCTACGGTCAGCACGCATGTCGGGGATTCGCTCGCTCGCTCTCTATCTTATTTCATACGAGAGAAGGAAACAAAATCAACTTTCGTGACATTTTATTTACTATTTACCGATGTACCTATGGTACAGGGAGCAATTCTCGTATGATCGATATTATCTCTAATTCGACATTATGTCGAAACAAATCGACAAAGATGTTAGAATTATGACAACTCTACCAACATTTCTTCATATTACAAATCGCCTATATAGAGTTATAATTCATATCGTACCATTATAAATCCAAGTATGTGTCCAGTAGCCGTGTTATCACCCACGCATAATTTTATAGTTTCAAGATAAAGTCATAAATAAACCATTTGTACATATACTCTAATTTATGTGTTATTATTTACATGAATATTGCATTAGACATGAATTGTGAACTGCATGACTCACTAAAAGTCATCTATCTATCAGCCAGAGACGTCCACTGCTGGACATAGGCCTTCCCCATAGATCGCCACAAATTACGGTCTTGGGCGTTATGCACCCATCGACTCCCGGCGACCCTGATAAGGTCGTCCGTCCACCTGGTCGGGGGTCGTCCCACATTCCGCTTCCCTGTTCGTGGCCGCCACTCTAGGACTTTGATGCCCCAACGGCCATCCGTGTCCGGCCCATTGCCACTTCAAACGTGCAATACTTCGAGCTATGTCTGTAACCTTGGTTCTTCTGCGGATGTCCTCATTTCTGATTCTATCGCGCAGTGAAACTCCCAGCATAGCTCGCTCCATTGCACGTTGAGTGACTCTGAGCCGTCTTATGAGTCCCATTGTGAGCGACCACGTCTCGGATCCGTACGTTATCACTAAAAGTCATAACACAGCTTAATAAATTAATATCGAGGGGCGAAACATTATTTGACTCAAGCGACACTTTTGGGCGATATTGACTATAAACATATTTGCAATCGGCTATTTTTTCTGCGTCAAATGAGCATGCTGTCCTGTAAAGGTAAAAAATACAGGCGTTAGTCAAATAGGCTTTCACTGGTAGATATATTATCAAATATAAATTACTTTTAATGTACTTATAATAATAATAATACATCATCACGCCTGTATTCCCCGAAGGGGCAGGCAGATGTGCACTGCAGTGACCCCACACTTTGCCGATGTATTTTGGTCCCAATGTAATATAAGGGCAAGCCTATACCGGGCTCGTTCCCCCTCAATACGAGGGAGATTTGGGCGATAGTCCACCACGCCGGCCCAGTGCGGGATAGTGAACTTCACACGCCTATCTATAGACGTGCAAGTTTCCTCACGATGTTTTTCAGAAAGTGGTAATCGTTTTTGAAAATGACATTCAACACAAGAAAATCTCAGAGGTGCGAGACCGGGGTTTGAACTTGCACCCCTTACGTTTATTGCAAGCGTTTTAACAACTTGGCTTCCACTGCTGTATTGTTGTTGTTACTTAATCTTTACATGGAAGTAACAATGGCAAATAGCAAAGTATATAGAGAAACCATTATGTACTTCTAAATACTTCAAACTACAAGAATATGGCCGAAATTGAATACAAGAAATTGAATTGTCTGTTTGTAATGTCTTATTAACAGCTTTTTATTAAATGCATGTCGACGCTTGAAAAGCAATCTGTACTAAGCGACAAAAAATCGTTAAATGAGTTATATACACTATTTGAACGGCCAGATGCGTCGTTTGGTATATATAGGTAGCGTCTATATCAAAGTATATAGGCGACTCTAATGAAAACTCAATTTATCGTAAACCCATGAGATAGACAAAAATAAAATGGAATCCAAAAATCTTTCTACGAATCAAGTCCGCTCAAATCGAGCTGCATTCGAAAATTAAATTCTGACTTTCAAATTTCTCTTACCATTCATGTTACAGGATAATATATCTTAACTATAAAGTATTAAGAGTGTTGGTAAGTGCATTACATTGCGTAAAGTTCTATTCGAGACAACTGGGGCAGAACGCCGCCGGAATTGCATCCCTCGTCTCATCTAAATAGGCCAAAGAGTGAGTATGCAACGCAATTGTGGGATTGTAAGTCATATATCAAAATCTTTAAGTACCAATTTTAAACAACACCGGTCTCTTGCTAGATTCTATCGCTCCAAATGGTTCAATGGTCAATATTATAAAAAATGTTGTATGATAAGCAGTGGTAGCCGAGTTGTCGAACGCACGCTTTGCAATCAAAGTGCGCAGGTTCAAACCCCGGCTCGTACCTCTGGGTTCCATGTGCGAATCTCATTTTCATCCGAGATTATCACTTGCTAAGAAACGGTGAAGGAAAACATCGTGAGGAAACCTGCACGTCTGAGGGAGCTTGACTAGTTCTCGATAGATGTGTGAAGTCTGCCAACCCGCACTGGGCCAGCGTGGTGGACTATGGCCCGAATCCCCCTCGCATTGAGGGGAGGCCCGTGCCCAGCAGTGGGACGTTAAAAAAAAGGGCTGTAGTAGTAGTTGTATGATAACGTAATGTAATTTATTTAAATACCTTTTAAGCTGCCTTCCTATTACCTGGTATTGGCGTAATACTCCTGTTTCTTTTATTAATCACGCTCTTCTGTATTTCTGGAGTCCATTACAATTCATTCCGAATAAAATCAAACTTTTTCTTTTACCTCTTTTCGATTTTTTGTAAACATAGATATGTTTTTTTTTTTGAATTCATAGTCCACCATGTACTAAGAATGTCAAAGATTGTCAACATTTTGTCGCTGTGAATAAAAGGGCCAGAGACAACCCTTCGCCGTCAGATGATTAAAATAAGACTTTAATTAATTAATACATACAGTTTCCTCTGTGTTTGCTTGACATCTCTTTGTTTTAGATGAAAAATGATTACTTCATTTTGGAGACCTTCCTTTGTTGGCGATGATATTCAAAAACAAATTCAGTGGAAAGCGCATAGGGTCTAAATTTATGTGAAATGTGCATGGGATTTGGAGGCGCCGGGAAACTACAATTCAGGCCTTGAAATTGATTTATGTTGCAAGCGAAACTCTAGAACAATTAGGTTTGAGCGTTTTTAAGGGAATTCTTTGTATTGTATTACAATAGCATTTCAGCGAATTTGCGGTTGGGTGTGGTTTTGCATTTTATTCTCGTCTTTCTCATTATTGTAATTTATGAGAAGGACAACGATATTATTTTCAATATAATCATGCTAATGTTATGGTTATTTACTATAATCATTTAAGATATTTACATTAAAAACTAAATATTTACATAGTCAACAGTTTACTAATAATATAATTTTTTACTTTTATTTTTTATTATTATTAGTAAATTGTTGACGATATTATTAGTTGTATCTTACTCGTGTATGTACAACCTAATTTTAGGTTATTTTAAAACAATCCATGGTGAGGCTTTTTAGAAAATATATTTTATTTATTTATTTTCTATCCAATATCGGACCTTCTAAACTAAATAATAGGGCCGTAAGGCCTTTCTAAACTTTATTATAGACTATTATTGTTGTTATTTATAGATACAACAGACATATTAATAAAACTTATATTTAACAACGTCATTACAAAACGTTTAAGCGCTCAAATTTGCAATGTGATACATTTGTAAGTAATTTTTAACTGGATTTAAATACCTATAGTTGTAAATGTCCACATGACCTACCTATCAGAGTAGGCGAAGACTAGCCATTGTCCCAATTCAGAAACGCCCTTACCATGTCCTCTCCACGCAGATGGTAAACGTTTCACTGACGTACGGACTAGGTACATCTATTCAATTCGTTACAGGTACACCTAGTTTAGACTCATTATTTATTTGAAAACCAAAAAAGATAGGAGCTATTTTTTGTATTGCAATTGTGCTGTCTGAAGTATGTTATAATTTGGTCACCCACCAAAGTTACGACCAAACCAAACGTGGCTAAAAGTGCTAAGCGATACATTACTACAGCCCTTTTAACGTCCCACTGCTGGGCACGGGCCTCCCCTCTATGCGAGGGCGATTCAGGCCATAGTCCACCACGCTGGCCCAGTGCGGGTTGGCAGACTTCACACATCTATCGAAATCTAGACAAGTTCCATCAGACGTGCAGGTATGTTTTTCCTTCACCGTTTCATAGCAAGTGATAATCTCGGATGAAAATTAGATTCGCACATAAATCCCAGAGGTGCGAGCCGGGGTTTGAACCTGCACACTTTGATTTGTAAGGCGTGCGTTCGACCACTCGGCTACCACTGCTTGCTCTTACGATACATTATTTATTTTAATCTATCTAGTTGACTTCTTCTTCTATTTACTTTATTTAAAAAATCTATCGCACTTCGTAAGTCTCGCTTAAACTTAAATACGGCTGGACCGATTTGATGTATTTTTGGTTTTAACAAAGGGGTGGGTACGAAGGAAAATAAACTTAATTGAAAGGAATTTCGTCAGGTAATCATTTTTATAGAAACAATATTCGTGTGACCTTAAACTTTCATGAAATAAATCGCAATATGATAACACATTGTAAACAGGCGTATGTTTGTTCGTCCATTCAATCAACGTAACGGGATAGTATTGTACACACGCCGACAGCGTACGTAAACAGCTTTATAATAAGTGTATTAAAGCGAGGTTTCTGTAGGCGATGAACGAGAAAAAAAAACCTAACATAGATTTAGGTTACTGTTATTTTCCCATGTACGCGGTTTTTTCGTTCACAAATACTTTATTTAGTCTGTGTATTTTTATCATATTGGAAGACGATTGATAAGATATTAACAAGATAGAGTTCATCCAGAAGTTTCAAATTGTTTTATTACTATTGTAGGTAGGTATTCATCCTGTAGTGTCCCTACCTAAGTATTTACGTATCCGGGTAGGGACACTCTTCGAGATCTAAGAAGTCCGTATTGACACCTGTCATTCATTATTTACAACAACATTTAACTTTGGATTATTTCGTGAAAAAAACCTGAACTTTAAATGTTGGGAACATAATTAGCACGAAAAAAGTAAGCGTTTCTTGAACTCAAAAAGTTTAAAGCAATTTTTTTTATTTAATCCTGAGTAACATTCTATTTTTATAAGTAGCTGTCAAAATATTAATGTAGATCGTACGTACTTTTGCATCCCATCTATTCGAAAAAGACGACTTGGTTCGCCTTTAAGTGCGCCCAAAGGTCGTGTTTTCTTTAAGAAACTTTTAGCGGGAAGTAATGAGTTTTTAATCCTCTTTAGAAGTGCGCCGCAATTTAGTTTGCCGCGCAATTTTTGAATTTGGAACATCTTAGCCAAAGAAATCAAACGCAAATATTGTTTGAATAAAGACGGATGCTGGTACGACGGCCCATAGTCGCGCCGCCAGCTGAATAAAAAAAAAGAAATCAAATTAACAACGCGCGAACTACAGCAAACGTTTTCGTAAATTTTCACGGATTGTTAGAAATTCATGGTTTTGTTTAAAATCTCTCTAATGTAAATATAAGTTTTTAGTTGTTATATTATTACATACTATGTAATTTCAATTTAGTTGTTACTCTATGTCTTATTATATGATAATATTACAATGAAATATGAGGCGCCTTTAATTTTCTCATAGTGGGTGATGAAAAGTAGAGTGTATCTTTCGGGCGCAAAATATATTTTTGGCTCGGGCGACGTACTTTGAATCCCTCGCTACGTTGATGATTCTACTAAAGAATCACTTCGCTCTCGATTCAAAAAAGCGCCCTCGCCGTAAAAATATTATTTTGCTCCCTTGTTATACGATCTACTATTTAATACTAATGTGTGTATCATATTTGTACTGAACTAATATACTCCTAAAACTACATTGGTATTCAAAACTAAGTTCACTGCCAGGACGTAATTTATGAACAAAGCACCTAAACATTTAGTGCTGTCAAATTTAGTTTAGTCCTAGTTGGTGTGCAACTAAATTATGATGATTGTGTTGGTTGTCCCAAAAAAATAGCCTTTACAGTTTCACGGGACGATTTAATCCGCTACAGATTAGTTTACAATAACATTACACCTTTTTGCTTGAACTGATTAACAATAATATCGCAATACAATCCGTTTCAGACTGATCTCAAATGTGTAAGTACATTTTTAGGGTTCAAATGTAAGATGTCAAAAATGGAAGCTTAGGACTATTCAATATATGTGGTAAAAGCCATACTACTACTACTACAGCCCTTTTAACGTCCCACTGCTGGGCACGGGCCTCCCCTCAATGCGAGGGGGATTCAGGCCATACTCCACCACGCTGGCCCAGTGCGGATTGGCAGACTTCACACATCTACCGAAAACTAGTCAAGTTCCCTCAGACGTGGAGGTTTCCTCACGATGTTTTCCTTCACCGTTTCATAGCAAGTGATAATCTCGAATGAAAATGAGATTCGCACATAAATCCCAGAGGTGCAAGCCGGGGTTTGAACCTGCACACTTTGATTGCAAGGCGTGCGTTCGAGAGGTAAAAGTCATGCGTAGTAAAAATCATGCTACAAAACTCGCTTGCGCTATCAATTAAATTTTGTTGAAGATTGTGCTTTTTCCATAAGTAAATACAGTTTGTTTTAGTATTGGCAAACGTTTTGCAGCGCGCGTCTTTCATGCAAGTCCCTAGTCTGCCCGGGGCATCGGTATAGTGATATCCATTCTTTAACACTATCGTAGAGGTGATGCTATTACTAAATTTTTAAAGGGATGAAAACAACATCTTTTATCAGTGGTAGCTAAAATATAACCAGTGTAGATATTAGACATTGTCGCCAAAGCTATGATAGACTATTCATATTCTAGGTACCATTGATAAAAGATGTTGTTTTCATTTTATAAATGAAGCAGTTGCAATTTCATAACCATAGCCTTAGGGAACTTGTGGCCCTATTCGCCCGTTACATAATGGTGTGTGACTTACCATCCCTGTAACACCTTACACCCTGTTCCACACAACAGCCGAATATGTTAATATAGTAGTTGAGAAATAATATGTTTTTCATAGTAATATATTTTTCAACCGATGGAATAGCTTCGGAACCCTTTATTGTATGTGATTATCGCACTTGGCCAGTTTTTTCAATGCGTTTTTCTATACACGCTCGATTGCGTTCAATGCTGTCAAGGATGCCACTTTTTTTGTTCAATCAAACAAAAACCATTCAATCATAATTGAGGTCGTAGCAACCCTGAGTTGGTCTAGTTTTCGACTGATCAGATTGTTTGGATACGTCGGCGGTGACAGTTGTGGCAGCGAGATACAATAAACAAATAATATTCACGTGGTAAAATGTTGAGAATCCCTGGAGAGAATATGATTTTGTTTTTTTTTGGTGTTTTTGCTTTGGTCAGTGGCATCTATGTCGCTAAGGGTGAGTCGAAAATTATTGTTTGTTTTAAAATTATTTTATTTCAATTATTTTTAGTTTATTTTATAATTAGCAGTGGTAGCCGAGTGGTCGAACGCACACCTTGCAAATCAAAGTGTGCAGGTTCAAACCCCGGCTCGCACCTCTGGGATTTATGTGCGGATCTCATTTTCATCCGAGAATATCACTTGCTATGAAACGGTGAAGGAAAACATCGTGAGGAAACCGGCACGTCTGAGGGAACTTGTCTAGTTCTCGATATAGATGTGTGAAGTCTGCCAACCCGCACTGGGCCAGCGTGGTGGACTATGGCCTGAATCCCCCTCGCATTGAGGGGAGGCCCATGCCCAGCAGTGGGACGTTAAAAAGGGCTGTAGTAGTTTAAAATGATTAATAATAATTATTATAATTTAATCAGACATTACATACTAAAAGGCAGTGGTAGTATAGTTGTTAAAATAACTGACTTGAACTCAAGGGGTGGAGATTCAAACCCCAATATAATTTTTAATAATGATTACCACTTGGTAAACGGTGAAGGTAAACATCGTGAGGAAACTTGCAAGGCTTTAAAAATGCGCGTAAAGTTCACCAATCTGCAAATCTTCCTCGCATTGAGGGGGAGTGTGCCCGGTGTAATGGCAATAGGCTCACCCCTTATTACATTGGATCCAAAATAAACCGTGGGGCTGCACTGCAGTGCACCTCTTCCTACTCCTTTGGGAAATACAGGCATGATGATGACGTATTATATCGGACATTTTTTAAGAAATTATTATTTTTAATATAAACTCTTAAATTTTTTTAAACCCCAACTTGACTTAAATAATAAAAACAGTTTTAATAATTAGTTGCATTCAGAATTCTTAAAACTACTCCAAGGTAACGTCATGAGAAGTTTCGCTGTAAACAAGTGCTCATTCGCCTTCAAACATATGCTCTTTCGGTAATTTCTGTAATACTGCCTGAAGTTTCTTATTGCGACAACGAGCCGCCACCGAGCAGGCTCCACCAGGGTACTCACGCACTAGGCCTCTCCTGAAAAAGTACGATTAACTTCCTATCATCTTTTATAATCTTCATAAGGCACTGGTAGCCTTGTTGGTAAAACGCTCGCCTTGAACCAAGGGGGCGCGCGCACCTCTGGGATTTGTAGATTTCATGTGCGAATGTCATTTTCAACAAAGATTACCACTTGCTGAACGGTGAAGGAAAACATCGTAAGGGAACCTGCACGTTTAGATAGGCTTGTGAGTTTCCCCGCACTGGGCTAGCGTGGTGGACTATCGCCCAAATTTCCCTCACATTGAAATCGGAAAATTCCAGAGGTTTGAACCTGTACTTCTAACGTACAAGGTGGGTGCTCAACCAACTTACCACTGCAGATTCATCTTCTTGGGTGTATAGTATAAGTATATAACATTTACTTTATGTCTACGAAAGTTTGTCTCTACCTGCAATAACAGCCAGCTCTACAATGGAGCAGCCTCTTGGGCGCGGTTCTGACTCTATGCTCTTTGTCTGCTTGCGTCCAGCAGGTGTACTCCTGATGGAATGCACAGGACTTATAAATCTCATCAGCAGGACACTCTCTCTCTAAAAACAATTGCATATAAGGTATTTTCGTAGCTATATCTTCTTTGATCTCATTATAGTCGGTGCGATGTAGCCAAATAATTGTTAGTTTAATGTTTAACTTGTAAATTAATCCTGCGTTGTTTCTATAATGAGTAAATACATTTCTTGAAGACTGTGGCGACCCCTATAAATCTTGTCACAAAACAGAATCGCTACAATATTCTAAGACATGGCGCTAAAATACACTGACTACCACCGTTTCATATAAATCCTGAATCGCGATAGAAGAGTTTTCTATCAACTTAACTATATATGTAAAATCTCGACATTAACTGCTGGGGCTGGGGTAGTAAAACTGACTGGCTGGAAAAAAATATTTTTTCCGTCATAAATCCATAGGTGGCGAGTGCGTAATCTATTTACATAATGAAAAGACCATAGTGAAAGCGTTATCTAATCCATAGCTAATCATAGCGTACCTAACTAAAAAGAAGATATGTGAAATTTAATCTGAACCGTTCATACGTATCTACTTACATTAGGTACACGCTATACTAACCGATTTTTAATAAGTACTGATTCTACACTAATAAGGTAATGTTATTATTTGCAATTAACTAGAGGAGTGCCTTCCTACTTCCTATATACAGGGTGGAATTGTGTAAATAATTAAAATAATTTAAGATTTCATAGTTTTCCTTTCATTAAATTTACCAAGTTTGTTAGAGAGATTTCATCCTTATAATTGACCCCAACGATCGATGCAATAAAAGTACAGGGGTAATTTTTTTTACATTTTTGTCGGTTCGATTCCTGGGTGTGGCAAGCGAATTTTAGAAGATCTTTGAATGCAGTTTTCTTTCTTTAAAAAAATAAAGGAATTTTTTCTTTAAGTACTATTTTCTGTCTACAGTATTAAGAGTACTATACCTTCAGGTAGCATTACAAAATTCCACCTTGTTATAGTTCCTTATACACGAATAAAAAGAGTTCCATTAAAAATTAACTTGTTTACTTACTCAACATAATACAATTATATTCACCAACAAAAATTAAAACTTCAGACATAATTAATAACGATAGTTTGTTCAACATTTTCTATTAAGTTTTAACTTTAATAATCTCTTAAGCATAACTTTAGACTATAAAGTTAACTAACCCATTGTTGGTGCTAAGTTATAACTTGAAACTTGTGAATTTCCATTCAAGCTTCAAGTTACTAGACGGTTTATTGCTATTTGCTAACGTACCACTGCCCCTTATGCCGTATTGTTCTAACAATTCAGTAGAAAAACATGCGTACATCAGAGGTATATAAAAGTAGCGTCCATAACAGAGAAAGAAAGAAATAAGAGATTAGAATGTCTTAAACATGTGATGGGAAGAAATTAGATGTGACTAAAAGAGTGATGAATATAATATAAAGGGAAAGGAAGACCAAAGAAAAGATGGATGTAGTGTCTAAAAAGTGATATGAATGAGATCGGAGTGGATGTTAGTATGATGGAAAAGCGAGATGAATGATAGAAAAACGCATACTGTGCCGACCACAAATAATGGGAAATGGTAAGTCAAATGTTGATGAAATTAGTAGAAATAAATATTAAAACAATACTGCTAGAAAATGTAATGGCAAGTAAGGTTCGTGAAGTTTAATTTCAATTAAAAAATATCCACACAACAGTAATTCAAGAGGTAATTAGTCAACTGTGTAATGAGACGGAATTAATGAAACGCCTTTTAGGTTTACGATGGCTTTTTTATGGAGACAAGTAATTACTTCCATCTATTGGCTTTAAGGATCACTCTTCAATGGTTTTATACTTGAATGAATTTATTTAATAGTCGAAATGGAACAGCCATTTTGAAAAAAATTGTTCTTTATATAAAATTAATGAAGAGACTCTTCATAAAAAATACCCAGAGGGAACTTTTTGGATTTCATGTACAAATTTCATCTTTACCAACGATTATCACTTGGTATCCGATGAAGGTAGACATCTTGAAGAAATTTGTACGAATATAGAAAGGTGTGTGGAGACCGTCAACTTGTAATGGATCAGTTTGGTGGACTATGGTCAAAATTGGTCCAGGCCACGGACCTGCTTCACTAATACCGCGAGACGCCTAATCACGATGCCTGAACAAACATTAATCCCTTAGACTCGTCTCTAAGGGATTAAAGCCCATTTTAACTCGTCCTAACGATATGCCTGATTATGAAGCAGTATCCTGTAAGTACTAGTCTAGTTATGACTGTAAGTACTATTTGTGTACGTTTAAGTACTATTGCAGAGTAAGTACTAGAGCAGTGGTAGCCGAGTGGTCGAACGCACGCCTTGCAATCAAATTGTGCAGGTTCAAACCCCGGCTCGCACCTCTGGGATTTATGTGCGAATCTCATTTTCATCTGAGATTATCACTCGCTATGAAACGGTGAAGGAAAACATCGTGAGGAAACCTGGACGTGTGAGGACACTTGACTAGTTCTCGATAGATGTGTGAAGTCTGCCAACCCGCCCTGGGCCAGCGTGCTGGACTATGGCCTGAATCCCCCTCGCATTGAGAGGAGGCCCGTGCCCAGCAGTGGGACGTTAAAAGGGCTGTAGTAGTAGTAGTAAGTACTATTATCCTTTAAGTGTCTTTTTTATTCGGCTTCAGAGGAATGTCCAAGCAATGAGGAGTATCTGTTATGTGGTTCCGCCTGCCCTTTCAACTGTACCGACCCAGAAGGGCCCGTGAGCTGTGGTGACGACTGCATTGAGGGCTGCTTCTGCAAGTCTGGCTTTTTGAGGGACGAGAACGGAACATGTATCGGCGCTGATCAATGTATCGGTAAGAGTTTAACTGGTCCCGAAGTTCCCTTACTCTATCGATGTAGAGTTGCTATAACTTCCTTTTTTAAGGCATGAAAACAACATCTTTTAAACGGTAGCTAAACTATTATATAACCAATGTAGACATAAATAGTTATCTTGGAGCCTTTAGACTAGTCATATTCTTGCTTCCTCAATGGAAAAGATGATGTTTTATGGCCTGAAAATGAAGTTATACTAACTGCACAACGATAGAGAGAGTACAGTTCTCCTTACTAGTACTTTAATTCCCCTCCATCCAAAGGTTGTCTGGTAGAGATCACTTTCAGAGCCGTCCATTGTTACACTTTTTTTTTTGAAATCATATATGTATAGTTCGTATTTCTTTGAGAGGTGGAACAATAAAGAGTTATTTATCTATATATCTAAAGAGTTAGCAGGCTTGTTGCGTAGGAAAAAAAAATGATTTTTTTTTTTAAAACAAGCTTTTATTTAATTACACTTAGTTTTCGTGTTCTCCTCAGCAAGCCCTTTCATTTGATACCCATACTGTGGTAGTGCAGAAAAATAACTATTCCGCCATCTTGGATGATCCGCCATATTGGAATTAGAATGACGTCACATAGCTAAGCATGCATTGTCATCGAATATAAGCGTGTACAACAAATTTCAGCTCATCGGTTAAAGATAACTGATCTAAAATTCGGTTGCAATATTCCACCCGGACATACATTGCAAGTTAATATAAAGCTTGTAAATTGTAATAAGCGTTTCTTTATTTTAGCTGGAATGTAGTAGAACCCAACAAACATCAATGTGACGATTTTTTTGCTAATAACAAACTGAACTGTATTGACTGAGACAAAAAAGTTTATATTTCAACAAAATGACATTGACACTTGTGCGAAATTTAATGCACATGGGCGTAGCTTTTACCACCAAAAACAATTTTAATGTATGTATATCATTATTGACACAGAGATCGATTTGGTATTAGAAAATATCTGACGCGCTACTTTTAACGTCTCAGTGTGTCCCGCACAAACTGATTTGAATTCAATTTTGTTTTGAGCGACCTTTAACAGCTTTAGTAATACGTATTTGGTGTTATTCTGCAAGGCAAAAACCCGTCGGGGATCTGCGGGGACAATGAAGAGTTCCTCTCCTGCGGGACAGCGTGCCCCCTCACCTGCACCCAGCCAGAGCCGCTGGTCTGCGGCCTGACCTGCAGCATGGGCTGCTTCTGCAAGTCAGGATACGTCAGGGACACGTCCAGCAACAAGTGTGTCAAACTGGATCAATGCCCACCAGGTAAGAACTGTACCAACATTCATCAAAAGCCGTGAGTCGATATTCTTGCCAATAAAATACGAACTCTGTGACAATATGCATAAAGATTGAAGATCTGTGTCAAAAAGCCACGGGACCATGCAGCACAAATCGCTCGTGCTGTCAATTTCATTTCGTTGAATAATGAACTTTTTATCGTAGTTAATACAGTTCGTTTTGGTATTGAAAAACAAATCAAAAGCGGCTTTTGACGCCCAGTATGCGAATCATAAGCTGCGCGCCAATATGAACTGTATTTACTCGCAGAAAAAAAACTGTCTTCAACGTAATAACATTGACAACGCGAATATTTAATACACAACTTCAATCTTTATGTTTAATGACACAGAGTTGGTTTTTGTATTGACTTGACTCCCCAATCAGGGGGGCAATTCTCGCATCACCTACTGTATCTCTAATTCGTGATATAATACGACCAAAATGGCGTTTTGTTTCGACATATGTCGAAATAGAGATAATGTCGATCATGCGAGAATTTGTAAGCTTTATCGATATACTGTCTACATAAAACGATTTCACATATATGTTTTGTACCCATTCTTTCTCACATTATTTTCAGAACAATGTCTAAACCAAAACGAGGTGTATGACATCTGTAATGCGGGGTGCGAACCGTCCTGCGCCCTCCCCGAGCCGTTTTGTCCCCAAGTCTGCATCGGGGGGTGCATTTGCTCCCCTGGACTCCTGCGCAACGACAACGGTGACTGCGTTAGCGTCGACAAGTGTCCTAGTACTAACGGAACCGATACTGGAGTATTGGTCAAATATTTGAATGTAATTAACAAGATATTGCATATGTAATGTTCTGAGTCGTGTTAAGCCTGTCATACCAAAACGAACTGTATTCATTAATACAAAAAGTTCATTCTTCAACTTAATGACACTGATAGCACTTGGGGCGTGGTATTTGCCACACAAATTCAATCTTTATGCATATTGACACAGAGGTCGTTTTGGTATTGCCAAAACTTTTCACGCGTGAGGGTCGACTCCTTAGTGTGCTTAAGGCGGGTCCATGATATGGCTTAGTGATAATAAAAGTTAATGTAAGCCTTCTTATAATATTAGCTATCTACCAGTGAAAGTTCCGTCGAAATCGGTCTCACCTTTTCGGAAATTAGTTGGAGCAAACGGACAGAGAGACAAAAATGTTTAATTGTAATATTGTTATTATTAAATAGTAGGCACTTATATTATTTCTTATTCATATGCAATAAGTATAATGCTGTTATTTTGAGAAAACACACAGACACATAAATTATATTTGTTTGCATGTATAGGTTACGTTAAATATTTCTGTTTTATAAGCCGAGACGTTGGCATAATGTACTTAGGTAAATAATAATGAAGTACATGTATTGTTATATCTAATTTATTATACAGTATTATAGCATAACAATAAATAAATATGATAAAAGGATTGTAATTATCGTAAAACCGTTGAATGTAAGCCTCAGTCCGCTGTTTGTCATCGGCAGTGTTATTATGTTCGCCATCTGAAATATAACAATTAAATTGTAATAGGATATTTGAAATATTTCTAAGGAACAATAAATTAAATTACAAAATGATTTCTGTTTCGATTTGGTGAAGGTGTCTTTAAAAAAAATCCGATGATACTATTTGTCCATCGAGACTGTTAACGCCATCTATTGAATATATTACGAACTAATAAGCATGATGCCGAACGCCCCCGTGACTCTCTGGAGAAAAGTTTGGATACGAGTTGTATTTATTAAAGTACATTATATGACCAAGAGATGGCGTTATTATAAAAATGCAATACGTAAAGGGTTGTAGATACAATTTTTCGTTACGGAGTTCAAATACTCTTAACTATGTGCATTGCTATATTATTACCGTAATTTATACTCAGAATATCAAAATTATTGAACGTGTTAAGAAACTAGTTAAAATCGAATTAAAACAAACTGGGCCCTGACTCCCTTACGACTATCTTTGTGTAGTTGCTATGACTTATTAGACTAGTCTTATTCTAGCTATTATTGATAAAAAGCCACGTTCTTTACATGCCTTAAACATTTTAGTAACTCCAAGTAACACTAGCAGGGGACTTGGGACCCTGTTAATATTGAATAAGGTGGGAATTCCCTTAACCAATGAGTATTGATGACTGATGATGGTGATGATGACGTCATCGCCACTGACCTAATCACATGACACTGACGTCACTGAAATCACCTTTCTGTACTCTTCTTCCTTTATCCCGTAGGCCATGTAAGAGTAGGACAGGAAGTCCGTGTGGTTGGAGACCAGCTGGAAGGTCATGTAGTAGGAGCCGGTCTGACCTCGTATCATGGCGAAGTCCACCTCGCCTGGAGCGTCCACTGTCGCTGTCACTTCAAGGTACGTAACAACATAGCCTTTCTGTGGAAATCGAACATTGAGAACATATATGTGGCAAATATGACGAGAACATCCGTTTACTACTTAACATCTTGCATGCACTCACTTGTTTGTATGTACACTCATGTTTGAACAAATAAATTTGATTTGAGAGTACAGTAAGCTAGTCTCAACACAACACTCTGTAGGCTTAGAAGCGATTGTTTAATAAAGCGCTATCTAGTTTTTCTATAAAGAATTAATGATGTCGGAAGCCTGATTCGAGTAACATTTCGTTTTGTTTTTATTCAAAACGAGCAATTATTTAATTAATACATCTACTTAAGATTACAATTCTCATTTAAGTTTTCTGATTATGAAATAAGATCAAAATAATATTTGATTATTTTGGCAACTATCTAAACAAACTCGTTTTAGGTTGCGTTTAATTAAGTTGCGTGATTACCCGCTAGATGGCATTGTTTGCCCGAACCTAACAAACTCGACGAACGTAGACACGGCGCGACGGCGCTTTAATTTTTTTTTTAGGTAATGCAAAGGAGTAGGAAATTCTCATTCCGATATTCTTAGTCATAAAAACAGGAACTACACTGGCAGAAATAACTTAATTGTTAAGCCCAGCGCTGTAGAAAAAAAAATTGTCCCTAGCCTAGGTACCTTTGTAAGTAACTTATGTAAGTAGGTACTCACTTTAGCATTAGCTGTGACTGTGACGAAGAAGGGATCGTAGTTGTTCCTGTGTCTATATCTGTCCGAGCCGCCACACATAGGCAGGGAGTCTGCAATCAATGGAACAGTGGAAAGGTAGTATTGAGGTAGGTAGTTCCTAACAACGGAAACTAATAGTCTGTTTAATCTGTGGATTTGCTTTAGTATATACTCAAGCTCTAGTATAGGTATGGTATGGTTAAGGCACACTCACAAGTCAAAATATTTTCTAATACCAAAACAAACTCTGTATGAATATACATAATGTTTGAATTTCTGTGGTAGAAGCTCCGCCCCCACGCATCAAAATTCGCTCGCGCTGTCAGTGTCATTGAAGAATGAACTTTATCGATGAGTCAATACAGTTCGTTTTGGTATGGCAAAAAACTCGACTCGCGCGTCTTGACGCACACTGGCGGTTTTGGTATGGCAAAAAACTCGACTCGCGCGTCTTGACGCACACTGGCGCGTCTGTCTTATATTTTTTGTCACAGATTTTGTTTTGGATTTGAAAACCCTCAATGGTCCTGTTTACATTTTTTTAAAATCTTAACTTAGCCTTGATGATACAACTCCAAGAATTCGTCATTCATCAGCACTATCATTGAGATACGCGAGATAGGCCCCGTATTTAGATAAATACATGTATTTCCAGATGTGCATGTGTTCAACCAGCTTTATTTTGTAATATTTTTAGCAATAACTCATAAGATTACTTAGGTATATCTGGATTTAGATTTCACGATCTCATTACGCTGCGGGTATTTCCTCCCTTAAGTAGTTTAATAAAAAAAAACCTCAAATGAAACTACTCAAAACAAGGACCGAATTCAGTAACTCGCAAATTGCCATCCGTATGTGTGATACCAAGGCTAATAGTATCTGACCACCCCATTTCATAACAGACCCGTAAACGTATTGGCCCAGGAAAAAAAACGATGGAAAAAATAATAATCTCCGTTGTAGGACTATTCTTGATATCATTTTTAGTTTTTGACTAGGTATTAACCTAGTACAATATAAAAGGTACTAGTAATACATCATCACGTCTGTATTACCAGAAGGAGTTGGAAGAGGTGCACTCCAGTGCGACCACACTTCGCCGATGTATTTTTGGTCCCAATGTAATAGGGGGCGAGCCTATTGCCATTATATCGGACACATTCTCCCTCAATACGAAGGAGATTTGGGCATTAGTCCAACACGCGGGTCCAGTGCGGGTTGGTAAACTTCACTCGCCTTTATATAGACATGCAGGTTTTCTCACGATGTTTTCCTTCACCGTTCAGCAAGTGGTAATCATTGCTGAAAATTACATTCGCACATGAACATTATCTCAGAGGTGGGAGCCTGGGATTTGAACTTGCACCCCTTGCGTTCAAGGCGGGCGTTCTTTCCCACGAGGCTAAAAATAATTCAGTTACCTTATAAATCATTATTCTAATGCGAAAGTGGAAAGGGTAAGTCAGAAGACCTCATATTGTCGAATTAAAAGAGTTAGTCAAAAAAGATGAGTAAGTAGGTACTTACATTCATATTCAACTCCAACTCTGAATATTTTCGTCTCAAACAAAGGGTAACAATACACCACACTTAGGGTAGCCAATAACAACAACCAATTCTGCATCATGTTTTTAACTGTTCAAAATAGGATCCCAACAGAAAGAAACAGTTCTCACAATAATCCTCTGTGATCAAACTGTTGGAAAAGCAAAGAACACTGTTCAAATAAGTTCACTACTGATCAGTTACTGAATTCGACTGTACGCTACTGATGGATTCGTTATCTAGTTATCGGAGATTGAGATAAAGTTTTCTTATTGCATTTAGAGGTGTGATCATGATTATTTTTAAAAATGTCGAGTGCTCGAATACGATACGACCACTTCAAGGGAATTCAGATGGTGTTCGAGGGGCAATAATGCGTAATAAACATTTTACAAAGCTACTTAAAAATAATTTTATTTAAATTATTTATGAGTACCTAAATTTAATTTATTTCTCTGATTGCATTAATCTAATTGAATGAAATATCCATGGGAGAGGGTACGCGATTATAACTATTTAACTGCTTACTATATATTTCCATAATAATTAATGACCTTGTTTATAAATAAGGTTATCAAGCGTCCTTTGGGTGCAAGAAACTTTACCGTATCTTGGTTTAAAATATACCAATGAAAATGCCATATTTATAGAACTATAAATTCGTCTACAAACCACATCATATTCCATTTTCAGTTCAAAATCGTTCTACAATGCCTCTGAAAATAGATTATACATTACAAATGCACACTCAACATAACATACAAATATATCTCGTTAAGATAAAATTACAGGTTACAGACATAGCTCAAAGGGTTGCACGTTTGAAGTGGCAATGGGCCGGACACATTGCCCGGAGAACGGATGGCCGTTGGGGCATCAAAGTCCTAGAGTGGCGGCCACGAACAGGCAAGCGGAATGTGGGACGACCCCCGACCAGATGGACAGACGACCTCACCAGGGTCGCCGGGAGTCGATGGGCGCATAAAGCCCAAGAACGTAATTTGTGGCGATCTATGGGGGAGGCCTATGTTCAGCAGTGGACGTCTCTGGCTGATAGATAGATAGATAGATAGAAGATAAAATTGTGATAAACACGAAAAATAAAAAATAACGGAACATTGAAATTGTGTACTAACTACAGCCCTTTTAACGTCCCACTGCTGGGCACGGGCCTCCCCTCAATGCGAGGGGGATTCAGGCCATAGTCAACCACGCTGGCCCAGTGCGGGTTGGCAGACTTCACACATCGAGAGTTCAAGTTCCCTCAAACGTGCAGGTTTCCTCACGATGTTTTCCTTCACCGTTTCATAGCAAGTGGTAATCTCGGATGTAAATGAGATTCGCACATGAAACCCAGAGGTGCGAGCCAGGGTTTGAACCTGCACACTTTGATTTGCAAGGCGTGCGTTCGACCACTCGGCTACCACTGCGTATGAAATTGTGTAAATTTCGCAATTTATTAGATACCGGATATCTTTGCAACCGGTGAAGATATCTCATTGATTTCAACCTATATAGATTGATTACACTGTCTGCAATTGTTGATGGCTCTACCTAGCAGCGTGATAGAGAGATAGGGCTTGAATTTAAAAGTAGATTTTTATTTATTTACAAAATTGAAACATGGTTAGTTAGGTGACATGTAACTTCTGTTGGGCTCATCTTAAGATCAAAGAGAGTTAAGAAGTAATATCTCATATTATTGTATTAAGTTTTAAGGATAACTTACCATATCAAAATAAAAAACAAACCTTATTAGATACGATACAAAAATGTTTGCTACTTCACATAATGGTTAGCATTTAGTTAGTTATTGTAATGGGTTAACCCTTAAAATATAAGTATACTTAAAGTATTATTAATACCCATTTCAATTCACATTTTTTATAAAATAAGAATTGCGGGTGATTTTAATTCCGGTATCCTATTGCAATCATATTATTATTGGAGTAAAATTCTGACACTCCTGCAGGTGGGAACGTCAGTGGATGGTCCGAATTAACAATAGTATGAACAGGTATAGTAGGAATTTCTGAAATAATCCTTCACTCACCTACTGGGGTATAGCCCTGTCTGTTGTCTAGACACGACTCATGTACCAACTAACCCTTCTCAACCGGATTTCGACTCGTCAGTATATTTAGTAACAATTTTTCAGTGGAACTGTTAAGGCCAGCGCAAACAGCCGGGTGAGCATGACCAAGTAGACATACATTTTATCTCTTACAACTGTCAGACTTGTCGAGTAAGTAGGTAATGTCTTGTGTAGCTTTTTCTACTAGACATACGGTCTAACTACGGCCAAAGACCCAAAGACCCAATACCCGTGCCCAGCTGGGAGACGTTAAAAGTAACGTCACCCTGCTGGGCACGGGTCTCCCCTAAATGCGAGGGGGATTCAGACCATAGTCCACCACTCGGGCCCAGTGCGGGTTGGCAGACTTCACACATCTATTGAGAACTAGTCAAGTTCCCTCAGACGTGCAGGTTTCCTCACGATGTTTTCCTTCGCCGTTTCATAGCAAGTGATAATCTCGGATGAAAATGAGATTCGCACATAAACCCAGAGGTGCGAGCCGGGGTTTGAACGTGCACACTTTGATTGCAATGCGTGCGTTCGAACACTCGCTACCACTGCTACCATACGGTCATTTGTTCGAAAAATCGGACAATTGGACGATTCAAAATGTATGTCTACGCGGTTAAGCTGCTGCAAGAGTGTCAAGACTCACGTCCAATTCTTTGCCAATGACAAAACGACCTTTATTATTCATAGATCAAGTATATTTTTCAACAAAATGTCACCGGTAACTCTGAAACTATAGTCGTCAGGCGTATTGTCTCTCATCACTATGCATCTATGTATATCTACAGTATTATGTCGGACTTCTGATACATCCTGAATATCCCTCAAATCAATATAACACGGGTTAAAGACGAAGCAAACTGCTACTTAAACTTAACTTTCCCAAAGCCATCAATCTTCTATTACATAAATAAAGACACACACCGGTCTACTGTTTCCAGATTGAAGCCCTGCGCATAGAGGCGCGTCAAGAAGCGGGCAACCAATACCCACAACGAACTGTATTAATTCATAGAAGAAGCATATTTTTAAAACACTTGCTTGGGTCTTGCCACAGAAAAAATGGTTGCGTGGGTCTTACCACAGAGGTTCAATCTTGTGTGTATTACTGTCATTAAGTAACATTTCGACTATTTTGAATTACTTAAATTGAGTATAGATAACACGTTTCGTTTTGCGGACTAGTAACAAGCTATTTATGAGATTACACCCAATTTAAAGATAAAGGCAAATATGCAAAAGGTGATGTCTTTAGAAATTGTGAAGGCATAGAGTTGTCTCTACGTATCTTGATAACAATAAATGTTAGATAAAAACCGGCCAAGTGCGAGTCGGACTCGCGCACGAAGGGTTCCCTACCATTATCTATAAAAACGGCAAAAAAATCAAGTTTGTTGTATGAGAGCGCCCTTAAATATTTATTGTATTCTGTTTTTTAGTATTTGTTGTTATAGCGGCAACAGACATACATCATCTGTAAAAATTTCAACTCTCTAACTATCACGGTTCATGAGATACAGCCTGATGACAGACGGACGGACGGACGGACAGAGAAGTCTCAGTAATAGGGTTCCCGTTTTACCCTTTGGGTACGGAACCCTAAAAAATAAAACCAAGACTGGTCGATAGAGAAAATGTTTCGCTTTATTTTTAATTTTTGCTTGTAGTTCAGTATTGGGTATAGTTAAAGGCCTTTTAGCGATCGGCAGATAAGCACAGAGCATATTTTCAAAAAAAAGAAAAAAAAAGTCGATTTAATTCTCCCGCCCCGGTGTGTTCAGGACGTAATTAGCTAGATGACATTTTAATACTCAGTCATTAGGTATGGAACACACGCCCCTGTCGGCGCCGCTGTGTGTACTAGCCTTTAATTAAAACTTCCAGAATAATTAATAGTGGCCAGTACTATTTCTTAGTTGACTAAGTTGGGTATTACTTAATTGCAATTAGGTTTCTACCTGATGGCAAGAATTGCGTAAGAGATCAAACTGAGCGTTGTGCTCGCTCGAATATCTTTAACAACACTTAATAATAAATTCTATGCAAGTTGATTTAAAGTACAAAATACCGTGATGATTGTTGGACTTGCGTTTATGCTATTCTGTACTTTTGAACAATTAATATATAGTTTAAAATTAAGTTCGTATCGGAAATTCTTCGCAAGCACTCTAAGCTTAGTCTGCGCTGGTCTAAAGAAAATATAACTACTACTACTATTACTGCTGATCCTAAAAAGAAGTTGACGTGATGATATTATTATAAGTATTTATGGAGCTGGTGATCCTAACAATATCTAGACTAAGGTAATGTCGTAAAAATATATTTGCCTAACTATATTATTAGTAACAAAATCGTAATGGTAATCAATTCTGTGGTAAGCACATAAATAATGCTTCCGGGCGATGATACAACGTGCATTGCTATAATTTTGCTATACAGAGTCTAATTAATTTATTCGTTAGTTAGTCGTTTGGCAATTTGATGGGTGATTAAAAAATCAGCTCCCTAATTATACAGTACAAATCAGCTTTTAATTGGGAATGGGGTTTCAACATCAAAAAACCGGCCACGTGCGAGTCGGACTCGCGCACGAAGGGTTCCGTACCGTTATCTATAAAAACGGCAAAAAAAAAACACGTTTGTTGTATAGAAGCCCCCTTAAATATTTATTTTATTCTGTTTTTTAGTATTTGTTGTTATATCGGCATCAGAAATACATCATGTGTGAAAATTTCAACTCTCTAGCTATCACGGTTCATGAGATTTTAACTTTAAGGGTTAACCTTATGATCAAAATAGGAACTCTATTTAGAAATGCGAGTAGCAGTTAATGTAAACTTTGGTTTATCTGTTCACCTTTTAGTCACGTGTTTGGGATTCGGCCTTATCAAGAGGCGCAAGAGAGATTTATGCCTGTTTACACTGACACTTAGAGATACCTTAATGCTAAATATAAATACTACTGCAACTGACAACTGCCTAATATTTAAGCAGCACGCTAAAGTACCTTAAGAGGTTCAAGTGGCTGTGATAGTGTTAGTTAAAACGGGCAATAATGTTTCTATAATTAGTTAAGTAAATAGTTAATTAATCAAACGAGTTTTTGATAAACGAACCCTTTGCTTTACTCCTTTTGGATACCTACAACCTCACACTTTTTTTTTGTTTAAATAATAAATGGGCAGTTTAAAAAATAACTTACCAAAAGATCTATCTTACATTTTTTATCATCACCAAAAAGCTGGTAAATACAACCCAAAGCCTCATTTACACGGATTGGTTGAAACCACAGCCTATATAACTGAGCCACACGAAACATCATTTCAATATAATAGAAAAGCTCTCAAAGCGTGACCGCGGGTCCATCATAATCTTGAAAGGCGCAAGCGGGTCGACTGCAGTGCGTGCAGTCCACAGGTGGGGGTGGCGTGCCAGCATCCACCCGCTCCACCCAGCCAGCCCCCGGCCCAGTGCCGACTGGACGGCCGCAGGGCTGACACGTGCGCGCCAGTCCCGCAATCCGCTCAAAAACCGCCAACAATCACCGCGATCGACATTCAAAGTGTTAAGTTTATTTTTTTTAAGAAAAGTAATTTAAATAGTTTTTGTTTCGACGAATATTTTTTTCAAATTTCGATCGAGTGTAGTATTAATTTAATGTTTAAAAAAAATAGATACAATTTTGTTTTTGAAATTTCGAATGCAAATATTCGTAATTCTATTTTTGGAATTAGAATAATCGAACAGTTTATTTTTTAATTTCAAGTGGCTGTGATAGTGTGATAAAGAGTTAAATGTGTGTGCCAGTGTGTTAGTAATGGATGGGGAGAATAGAATAATTTTGAACGTCGGCGGCATAAGGTACGTACGGGGTAGTTTTGTGCCTATAGTAGGTATAGTACAAATACTCTGTAATTGGCCCAGAAGAGCATCGATGCCTTCCACAGTTCCCCACTTTAACAGTCTATTGTTATTGGAAATTGGATCAGAGTTGACGTGAAAATTTGTTTTGGTAGGGATTATTGTTGAAAATCACTGTGTTACATTTTCCTTGGTTTTACCATACTGAAAATAAAAACAAATTATTATACAACTGGCTGGCCGCTTTTCCTTGTATAAATATCGAGGGATGAAAGGCTATTTGACCCAAGCGACACTTTTGGGCGATATTGACTGACACATAATTGGAATCAGCTAATTTATCTGCGTCGAGCAATGATATTCTAGTAAACAGATATGTTATACACGCACAAAACAACCGAAAAAAGGGTTCCGCGTAACAGAGGCAGCACGCATACACACTTTTCATTCATTTTACATTTCACAACACGTAGAAATTTGCAAAAGAGATGGCTTGATAAAAGCAACTAGAAAAAAAGAGATAGCCTAGTGTTGTCACTTGCGCTTCTATGTGATGTTACATTCATCTGTCAACCAATCCGCATGTTGGTATCAAATATACGTCCCAATTAGGATGTATTCGAGTCTTCACTCATAACATGTCTGTTTACTAGAATATCATTGGCGTCGAGTGAATATGCTATCCTGTAGAGTTAAAAAAAATGTTGCTTAAGTCATTTTATCACTAAGCTGTTTTTAAGACAGCTTTGCAAATTCCATGCATTCAAATGCTTTGTCCATTGTGATACTAAAAATTTACATGTTTTTATGGTCCAGAGTGTAAAATGTTTCAGTGAACTAATGCATTGCGTACAATAGCCTTGCAAAGTTGGCACAACCTTGGATGTCCGTAAATTGCAGAGACTAGTAGTGCAAACTCTACACTGCTGTTGTGAGATTAGCCTTGTATTTTTGTAGAGCTATCTGGTAAAGCAATAGAGTTGTTATTCCCCAAAAAAAAGAAAACCTTAGCTGATATGTTATTGAAGATTTATTAAGTCGATTGCTTAAAAAATTATAAACATTTAAGTCTTGCAATATTAATAATGTTTTCTCATATTGTTTCATGTTTCTATCTTTAATTGAAGACATAAAAAACATTTGAAAGTCATGTTTGAATTTCAAATCTATACTGTATACTAATATTATAAAGAGGAAAGATTTGTATGTATTTTTGTATGTAACGAACTTAAAAACTACTGGACCGATTTCAAAAAACCGTTTACCGTTAGAAAGCTTTTTTTTTTTTTTGACGGGGAGGAAATCTTCACAAAGATTCCCAGTCTTCTGTGTGGAAGAAGACTGAGATATGTGGGATTCTTACCAACTAAAACCTCCTCGGTGGCCGTCTTAGACACGTTAGAGGGACTCCGGGATCTCCTATCGGAACGCACCGGTGTCCCTCTGTGCCTCGCTCCAGAGCTTTAGTGCCCAGGAGCTCGTCTCTGGGGGAGCAGATGTTTGCTCCCCCCTGCACCCTCGCAGTGCATACGGCGGTGAGAGACCACCTTTCACCGCCGTCCTCCTCAGGGTCGTCGTCTACTTAAGAGCGTCCGAGGCCCACACCCCAGACGCTCACGACCCCAAGGGTAGCCCGTTGTTTTGGGCCCCGGGCATCAGGGCCGACCGTTAGAAAGCTACATTATCACTGTGTAACATAGGCTATATTATAAACCCATGCGAAGCTGCGACGGGCCGCTATTTATATATATAATAAGTTGAGATGCTAGAACCCGAACTCTATACAATAAAAACATAAAGTTTAAATTTCTAGAAGCCACGGGTCAACGCGTCGAAATTCGCTCGCGCTGTCAATGACATTTCATTGAAGAATGAGCGTTATCTACGTGTTAATAAAGATCGTTTTGGTAGTGGCATAAATGTTGCTTAATGTGCTCGTCTTTGTCTCGATATCAGATCAATCCTGATTACACCGGACACGTCACAGCCTAGATTAATACAAATCCAACAGAAACTGAATTATTCAAATAGGGCGAATGATTAGCTACGAGATGGGAACATGATATACAGGGTGTATCAGAAGTGCGAAATTATACTTTGACGTTTGCATCAGTATCGAGTATACAACTGAATAGAATAAAAAAAAAAATAGAAATTCGACCATGTATTTAAAATTTTTGCGTCGTCAATATCTATTAATTGTAATAATATCTTGAGTCCTATGTACAATTTGCCTGATCTGTTTTGTGAATAAGTGTAGTTTACACTGCTAAATAGGGTTGTGGATTGCCAAAGGCCAATCCCTGTGACAAATATTCAAAGGTCTATAACTCAGAAACTATGATAGTTATAAACTGTCTTCACAAAGCATCCACATATGAGCTACCGTATATGTACTCAAAGTATTATTTCACACTTCTGATACAACCTATTTATTTTCATAGGCGTTTCATAGAACTCCACACTCGCACGTGAAAATTGTTGCCAGAACCAAAACGAACTCTGTGTAAATATGCATAAAGATTAAATTTCTGAGACCGTAGCGACCACGCGTCCAAAGTAGCCTGCGCTGAAAATGACATTTCGTCGAAGAATGAGCTTTTTCTATGAGACAATACAGTTTGTTTTAGTATGGCAAAACATTTGTCGTGTGACGTTTGACAGCCCAGGGGCTTAGAAAGGTATATATAATAAATAAAATAAAAATATTTAAATATTTAGGAATATAATCTGTGAAAAAATCAAAGCAATATTATAATAATAAGGCCGTGTTTCGAACCCTTATCTAATATCGTAATATCCGAGATATATAGGTTGATCTTTACACAACTCCCACGCAAATCATCAACATCTGTTATTTGACTCATAGCAGTGGGTGTGCCATTTGCTTTAGTTATTTTTAAGCCTTAAAAATACGGTGATATCATCAATTAATTCAACAGTGCACAGGAGTAGTGCCTATTTGGTGGAACGAACGCAAGAGGTGCAAGGTGCCGGGCCCGCACCTCTGAGATTTTCATTTGCGAATGTCATTTTCAATCATGATTACCACTTACTGAACGGCGCCGTAGGAAAACATCGTGAGGAAACCTGCACGTCTATAGAAAGACGTTCTATAGTTCACTTATCTGCACTGGTCAGTGGACTATTTCCCTAATCTCTCTCGCATTGAGTAGCAATGTGTCCTGTATAATGGAAATAAGCTGGCTTCCTATTACATTAGGACCAAAATACTTCAGGGATATGTGGATGCAGTTTAGTGCATCTCTGCTTATCCCTTTGAGGAATACAGGTGTGATAATTTATCTAAAATCTGTCTTATACAATACCACGTAGAAGGCATCGCTACCCGAGGCTCTTTGCCATTTTTTAAATTCGTATTTCGTTTTTTCGTATTGCGGTCTGCTTTCCAAATCCCTCTCGAATTCATTCAATACATTCCTACCACGAAAGCTACATGCTTTATTGAATAATGTAATACATAAAACCACCAATCATGTAGGTCCCTATTTGTATTCAACCCGCGGGTTTCTGTACCTTGAGGTTTCGGCCCTTAATTTTCACGACAATGTGAGCGCCGATATGATTTCTAAGGGCCAAGGGTCAGGGTGAACGCAATTATTTTCGATGCTGAAAGGAATAACCGCAGTTAAAACACACGGTCGTGTGCTGGCCAAGCTCGGATATAAATACACTGTATCCTCTAAATTAATAGAAATTTTAATATGTCCACAAACCATTTATAATAGCAATTTTATAAATAACGTCATTTATAATGCGGATGACAATAAAAAATATAGACTTAAAAAAAAAAATTGTACTGTATTTATGAACATGTATTTTTTTTTCAAAATAAATACATATCGTCAGACTGTTGTCTATGGGTTTGTTGTCATAGTTATATCTTACTAGCTTCTACCCGTGACTTCTTCTGCGCAGATTTTGATTCTTCAATATTGTTTCAAATTCTAGCCTATATATCATTCTGATGCATAAACAATGATACTGTAAAGTTTCATCAAAATCTATTCAGTAGTTTTTGCGTGAAAGACTAACAAACATCTATCCATCCTAACAAACTTTGACATTTATAATATTAGTAGAATATAGCCCTTAATCGCTAGATAAGACATACTCATCGTATGTTCCCAAACTAGTCCTTGTACTATGGGTACCATACAAGGAAACGGGATCCCAGTTCGATCCAGACTAGTCGGGAATCGAACCCGCAGCTACCCTGTGCAGTGAGCTAGGCGGCCTTCGTTCAAACAAGCCGTCATCACAATTTTTACAATTTAGCACATCTACTACTACTACAGCCGTTTTTAACGTCCCACTGCTAGGCACGGGCCTCCCCTCAATGCGAGGGGGATTCGGGCCATAGTCCACCACGCTGGCCCAGTGCGGGTTGGCAGACTTCACACATCTATTGAAAACTAGTCAAGTTCCCTCAGACGTGCAGGTTTCCTCACGATGTTTTCCTTACCGTTTCATACCAAGTGATAATCTCGGAAAATGAGATTCGCACATAAATCCCAGAGGTGCGAGCCGGGGTTTGAACCTGCACACTTCGATTGCAAGGTGTGCGTTCGACCACTCGGCTACCACTGCTCGGCTTGCACATATTAACCTTTTTTTCAGAATGGATACATGAGTTCCTCTGAGGTTAATGAACTGACCTAGATTAAAACATAAATATTTAATGCCTGTAGTTTCTGATCGGGCCTTTGTTAATTTACTCTGGAGCTCGAGCCGCATTCCGTGCGATTGTTCCCCGTTAATTGGATGGTAATTAATTAATTTTTTTTTAGACACTGGTCTTATTGCTATCAATTTGCGTTAGAAACCACACCATATGGCTGATTTATAATATATTTTAACAGCTGTTTTGATAGAGATTGAAACGTGTTTGCAATTTAATTACCTAATCACCCTGCTGGAGAAGCCTGGCTACTTAAACCATGTTTATTTTTTACATTTTACCCGTACCAAAACGAACTGTATTAATTCATAGAAAAGCATATTTTTGAACGAAAACGCATCGATGACGCGGTCAAATATGAATGCGTAGTCATGTGGCTTTTACTACAAAAATTCAATCTTTACGTTTTTGAAACAGATTTCGTGCTGGTATTGGTAAAAATCTCATCGTCATCTCGACGTCTATCAGGGCTTTATACTCTAGCAGTCTTTATTCTTGAAGTACCTACTTAAGTGTCACAAAAGACAGCTACATTCTTCATGCCAATAATTGGTCGGAATCCGATAATTTGACGCCACTGATGGATGGGGGATGTCTGAAAAACTCTCGAGATCGTACAGTAATGGATTTCAGTTCTGGCACTCCTTTGAACGTTTTTTGTTCGATGTCTTTGCGACTGGACTTGGGTCCGTAAAGATTTTATCTACGTCAATTGGATCTGGTAAAAACTGAAGGGTTTTTTGTTACTTATCAGAAAAAAAGTTCAGAACTTTCGAAGCTGTTTTAATACTGGTAGAGTCTTTATATTCTTTGCATATGTATTGACGATTTAAAAACTTTTATTGCTAACATACTCGTAAATAAAAAAACTGATTTATAATTTCTGTCTATTAGGAAACGAAATACAGACGTGCTTATACAAAAAGTATCAAATTATCATCCAAATCAACCCCCCATTTCCTTAATTTAACTTATTAAATTGCTTCACTTAAGTTATTTACGAGTTTGAGAGGTGAAAAGTTGAACCCAATTGCTTTGAACTAAATTAACAGGGTTCAAAGTTATAACACAAACTTTTGTTAATTAAGGTACCAGAAACATGGGCGTTACTTTATTTGCCGTGATTTTATGTATTTAGCTGTCGGTCCCAGCTGTTAAAGTTGTCGCGGTATGTCACAGGCATTCAGACGGTTCCTACCGTCCAAATGGATAGCTTTTTGTTTTTTTTTGAATGAACTACGATTTTTTAAAATGGATAGCTCGACTATTGTTTCCATTCAGTTACAATCTAGAGCAGAGATTCCCAAAGTGGTCGATATCGGTTTCCCAGGGGCCGACATAAACAAAAACTGATTTTGGGGTCGATGTGGTCTAAAAATCGACCCCTATTATTTAATACAAGTTCTCATTTGAAACTTTCATGATACTGTAAAAGTTGTGGTACGTGTACCAACTTGTTATATGAATTGCTAATATTTTAGTAAGAAGTATAATTGTTGTACTTTAAAAAAAAAATAGTCGCTACGCGTGCACAACGTGAACCTGTGAGTATTGTGTATCAAGGATACGATTTTAAAGTAATTTGGCTATGGGCTCTGAGGTATCAGTTTCTTTTGGTACAGGGGTCTCTTGCCCAAAATAGTTTGGGAAACCCTGATCTAGAGAATATTACTATACTCTGTCTTATTGATGTCTAAAATGACTAAAAAAAAACGCGTTTTACCGTTTTTTTTTTTGGAACCCTATTACTGAGACTTCGCTGTCCGTCCGTCCGTCCGTCCGTCCGTCCGTCTGTCACCAGGCTGTATCTCCTGAACCGTGATAGTTAGAGGGTTGAAATTTTCACACATGATGTATTTCTGTTGCCGCTTTAACAACAAATACTAAAAAACAGAATAAAATTATTATTTAAGGGGGCTCCCATACAACTAACGTGCTTTTTTTGCCGTTTTTATAGATAATAGAACGGAACCCTTCGTGCGCGAGTCCCACCCGCACTTGGCTGGTTTTTTTATTCGATAACTGTTTGGTATGCTAATACGAACAGGTTGGTACCAGGGGATGTTTCCCCGAAGGGGTAGGCAGAGGTGCACTGTAGTGCGCCCACACTTCGCCGATGTATTTTTGGTCCCCATGTAATAGGGGGCGAGCCTATTACCATTATTCCGGGCACATTCTCCCTCAATACGAGGGAGATTTTTGGGCTATAGTCCACCACGCTGGCCCAGTGCGGGTTGGTGAACTTCACACGCCTTTCTATAGACGTGCAGGTTTCCTCACGATGTTTTCCTTCACCGTTTCAAAGCAAGTGGTAATCTCGGATGAAAATGAGATTCGCACATAAACCCAGAGGTGCGAGCCGGGGTTTGAACCTGCACACTTTGATTTGCAAGACGTGCGTTCGACCACTCGGCTACCACTGCTTTTTATTTACTTTATAATGTGTTTTATTGCATTTGCCCTTGCTATTAATGTCATTTGCAAAAATGATTACCACTTGTTGAACGGTGAAGGAAAACATAGTTAGGAAAACTGCACGTCTATAGAAGGTCGTGTGAAGTTGCCCATATAACGTCCCCCTGCTGGGCACGGGCCTCTCCTCAATGCGAGGGGGATTCACGCCATTGTCCACCACGCTGGCCTAGTCCGGGTTGGCTGACTTTACACGTCTATCGAGAACTAGTCAATTTCTCTCAGACATGCAGGTTTCTTCACGATGTTTTCCTTCACCGTTTCTTAGCAAGTGATAATCTCGAATGACAATGAGATTCGCACATGAAACTCAGACGTGCGAGTCGGTATTTGAACCTGGACACCTGATTGCAAAGCGTGCGGTCGACCAATCGGCTACCACTGCTATGCTATACAGACCATTCCTCATCTTATTCCATTAAAATGTCATCATCTCGTAAAATTGAAAGAAGCAATGTCCTTAGATATCTTAACTGTTAGTAACTCCACACCATTCTAAACATACATTGATTGCTTAGTTCCAGTTGCGTAAACAAATAGAGAAACGGACCACGCAGTGTTTATGCGAGCCGTTGACGTTTTAACATTGACTGAAGTGGAGACTGATGGTATAAGCATTGGCAACGCCAGTCTGATGCTATTTAAACACGATTAGCAACATACGTATGTAGTTTAAAGAGTTTAATTGGTGGGGTGCAAATTTTGACTACTCATCTTGAGAAAGACGAGGATAGGAATTAGGATTTGTGTGGAATACTAGTGGTAGCCGAGTGGTCGAACGCACGCTTCAATCAAAGTGTGCAGGTTCAAACCCCGGCTCGCACCTCTGGGTTTCATGTGCGAATCTCATTTTCGTCCGAGATTATCACTTGCTATGAAACGGTGAAGGAAAACATCGTGAGGAAATCTGCACGTCTGAGGGAACTTGACTAGTTCTCGATAAATGTGTGAAGTCTGCCAACCCGCACCGGGCCAGCGTGGTGGACTATGGCCTGAATCCCTCTCGCATTGAGGGGAGGCCCGTGCCCAGCAGTGGGACGTTAAAAAGGGCTAGTAGTAGTGGAATAGTGGTTATATTGTGTATGAGACTAAGCGGCCCCTCATTATTTTATCTTAATGACTCTTGATTACGTTTACTGAAAATAATAATGACTTTTCTGAGTTTACTGAAAATAATAAGTCTATGGTGTACATCATAAGTAAAAAAACCGGCCAAGTGCGAGTCGGACTCGCGCAAGAAGGGTTCTGTACAATTATCTATAAAAGCGTCTACCTGTTGCCGTTATGAATATCGAGTAGAAACGAGCAAAAAATCACGCTTGGACGGGAGCCCGTTATTTTTTTGTTATAGCGGCATCAGAAATATATCATCAAATTTCAACTGTCTTACTGTCACGGTTCGTGAGATAAAGACTGGTGATAGACGGACGGACAGCGCGGGAGTCTTAGTAATAGGGTCCCGTTTTACCCTTTGGGTACGGAACCTTAAAAAACATAACAATCTTATGTGTTATGCAATTATTTGATACAAAAGTGTTGAACAATTTTACCTTATATAGATCATAGCCCTTACCCCTGTGTTGCAGCAATGTTTTTAAATTGCTTTCAATTTCTGAAAGACATTTCAGTACAAATCCTGTAAAAAATTGTCAGTTACTTTTAAAACAAGTATACATGAGGCTCTGTAAAGTTAAGGATATAATCTCAAATTCAAATATATTTATTCATCTTAAATTGTAATCTAGCACACTAGTACATGTGTTAGTGTATTTAAAATTAAACATGGGTGTATAACTAGTTAACAATTTAAGAGCTTAGTTTTAAATAATTTCTTAAACTTGGTTCCTACACTAAGCAAGCTTGTCTCGCAGGTAACCAATTTTAAAACAAATAAAATAAAACATCGGTGCGAACTGTCAAATGACTGTGTAATCCGAAAAATTTAAATTTAATGCAATAATATACATATTATATGGTTTCTGTGTATGGATGTGTGATGTCTTGTGTTGTGTGGATCTGTATTTCGTAAATCAACATACATTTATAAACGATTGTTTTATTTTTCCACGGTACCAATTCTGCAACGCGTTCGAACGTTATTGCCATCGGAACTCATTCGATTCGGCAATTACTTAGGTAATCAATCGCAATTCCGCTTCATTCGTATATCGATGCATCACAAAGCGAATAAATTGAACTGTGAACTGACAATTATTGACTGTAGCGTGTTTTAGAGAGGAAGCATTATTTTGGATAGGAAATGTTAGATTACTTCACGTTGAGTGGAATCGCTGTTAAATGATAATAGCACTCCATTCGACAAATATTTCGTATATTTACGAAGAAGATTAGAATGTATACATGAGGTATTGTATTAATCATTTAATCGTATATTGCTAATATATGTCAAAAAATAACCATCTAGGTCAGTGGTACTCAACCTATGAAAACATAGTGGCCACAAACACGTTGGGGGTGAAAGCCTATTTTACTTAAGCAAATTTTTTTTAACTTTACATGGGACTTTTTTTTATGAGATAGGGAGGCAAACGAGCAGACGTTGCACATGATGGTAAGTGATCAACGCCATGGACACCTGCAACACCAGGGGCATCGCAAGTGCGTTGCCGGCCTTTTGGGAATGAGTATGCTCGTTTCTTGAAGATTCCTTTGTCGCATCGGTCCGGGAACACCGCTGCAGGAAGATCTTAAGTGATCGAGCGGAATTTTGCCCACCCCAGAGTACGCAGGGCAGCCCGAGCGTAAAAGCTCAGGGAGGGATTCTCCAGCACGCAGCGTGCTGGTACCCTCCTGGGGTACGTCTTTTCTAATTGCCGCTGTCATACTTGGGGTGGGGGTGGGGAATGGGCTCCGGCTCTCTCGCTAACCAGGCGAAGCGCGACGACAAAAGCCGCCACTCAGACGACTGGTCTTCTGCGAGAGTGTGGTACTACCCCGGTCGAGCCGGCCTATGTGTGCTGCTGATAGCAGCAAGGTTCTACCACATGAGTATTAGTACTTATTCTACACAGAAAAATGCCCAAAAACTATTTAAATACATCATCATCATCACGCCTGTATTCCCCGAAGGGGTAGGCAGAGGTGCACTGCAGTGCGCCCACACTTCGCCGATGTATTTTGGTCCCAATGTAATAGGGGGCGAGCCTATTGCCATTATACCGGGCACACAGGTTTCCTCACGATGTTTTCCGTCACCGTTTCTTAGCAAGTGATAATCTCAGATGAAAATGAGATTCGCACATGGAACCCAGAGGTGCGAGCCGGGGATAGAACCTGCGCACTTTGATTGCAAAGCGTGCGTTCGACCACTCGGCTACCACTGCTATACTCGGCTACCACTGCTAGCTATTACTATTAACTATTTCTCTTCAATTAATCTTCATACGAAAAGATACGTCTTTAGGCTACATGGCAATGGTTGGCAGTGCATTTATATCATAATATTAATACCAAAAATGAAGAATTCCCGATACCATTCCGTCCACTTAATTAAAATCCTTCGCGATACTTCGCGAGCATTTTTTCAGTTTCAGCGAAATACCGCAGTTGAATGATGGTAATAATTTTGTTCCAGAATATTATAGCTAGTAGTTTTTGACAAACATTTCAAGGTTTCGTATAAATATGTATCACATAGGTTCATTGTCCTTATATGAATGTCGAAAAGAACAACTTTTAAATTTATTGAGATGTTTTAAGAAAACAAAAAAAAAACTTCGGTTTTCCAAATATACCTTTTTATTTATTTGCAAAAACAACCAAGCCCCACTCTACGTCAGTAAAAATAAGCGTCACTGCGAGTTTTTCCCCCATGAGGAAATAAAACACGCTTACTAAGAGTTCCTATGGCTTCTGTCCATTCAAAGAAAGCTATTTCAGGAAGTTGCCTTGCGAAATTAAAATGTCCTTAAGCAAGAGAATGTCGAAATTCTCGAATTCATTTCTCCCACTTCTGTGACGAAATGATGGTTTTTTAGGGTTCCGTACCCAAAGGTTAAAACGGGAACCCTATTACTAAGACTTCGCTGTCCGTCCGTCCGTCCGTCCGTCCGTCTGTCACCAGGCTGTATCTCATGAACCGTGATAGTTAGAGAGATGAAATTTTAACAGATGATGTATTTCTGTTGCCACTATAACAACAAATACAAAAAATTTGAATAAACTAAATATTTAAGGGGGCTCCCATACAACAAACGTGATTTTTTTGCCATTTTTATAGATAATGGTACGGAACCCTTCGAACGCGAGTCCAACTCGCACTTGGCCGGTTTATAGAATAAGATGAGAAATGGTTTCACCATAAGCGGATATTCCGCTAATGTGAAGTGATTATTAGCAAGGACGAAATCAATAATTTCACAACCACATAAAAATGGTTAGTATGGGGGATAAAGATGGAGAGTAACCCACTCATTTTCAACAGAAGAACCATTGTTTTCTGTACTGTGTTAGTGGTGAATTGAGCTTGTCCAGTTTAGCCTAAATGCAGTCAAAAAACATTACCTACAAAGGTTTACAATTTGCAGAAGAAACAAAAGATTTTACTTAGGAACTTAATAATTTGAACTACTATGATAGTGGTGGCCTCGTGGGCAAGAACTCCCGCCTTGAACGTAAGGGGTGCAAGTTCAAATCTCGGGCCCGCACCTCTGAGATAATTTTTCATGTGCGAATGTCATTTTCAACAATGATTACCACTTGCGGAACGGTGAAGGAAACCATTGTGGGGCAACCTGCACGTCTATAGAAAGGCATGTGAAATTCACCAACCTGCACTGGGCCAGCGTGGTGGACTATGGCCCAAATCTAAGGAGAGGAAATGTGCCCGGTATAATGTCAATAGGCTCGCCCCCTATTACATTGGGACCAAAATACAGCGGCGAAGTGTGGGCGCACTGCAGTGCACCTCTGCCAACCCCTTCGGGGAGTACAGGCGTGATGGTGTATTTATTTATTTATATGATAATGTAATAAAAAACCTAATTTATAATCAAGCTAGGTGATTTGGTTATGTTCAAGTTGCCTGTAGTGTAAATATCATATCGAGGGGTAAACGCTATTTCACTAAAGCGACACTTGTGGGCGATATTACCTTATATATATAGATGGAATCAGCTAATTTTATACGTCGAATGAGTAGGTATGCTCTCCTGTGAAGTTAAAAAAACCAGCCAAGTGCGAGTCGGACTCGCGCACGCATGGTTCCGTACCATTATCTATAAAAACGGCAAAAAAAACACGTTTCTTGTATGGGAGCCCCCTTAAATAATTATTTGATTCAATTTTTTTGTATTTGTTGTTATAGCGGCAACAGAAATACATCATCTGTGTAAATTTCAACTCTCTAACTATCACGGTTCATGAGATACTGCCTGGTGACAGACGGACGGACGGACGGACGTACAGCGAAGTCTTAGTAATAGGGTTCCTGTTTTACCCTTTGGGTACGGAACCCTAAAACAATGTTGCTTAATTTCAAATAGCCTTTCAACCCTCGATATACTAAGCACCCCCATAGGACTGAACCCAATGAACGATGACTTCAACTCTCACACAGCCGGACGTATAATTTAATAAAAAAGAACCACACATTTATTAGTATCCGGATATTTTCAGGAGGGAAGATACGATGTTCACAGACCCAGGCACACTGGTGCGTCAAGACGCCCATTTAAATTTTGTATCCAATACTAAAATGAACTGTATTGACCCGTAGATCGATTCTCCAACGGAATGGCTTTGGGAGCAAATTTCGACGTTTTTTTTTTAATGGACTACGTTGTTGGTCTTGAGGTGGCCTTTACAGTTTTACCGGAGGAGTGGCGAGCGCAGAGTGCACTCCAACCGGTCGCGTGGCCTTTACCACAGAAATTTAACCTTTATTTATATTGAGACAGAGTTCGTTTTAGTGTTGATGGAAATATTGACACACTGATTTTATAACTGTGGTAAAAGCCACAACCCCACCCGCTTCAAAATTATCTCGCGCTGTAAATGCTACGTTGAAAAATGAGTATTACATGACTCAATAAAGATTACGAATGTTGACGCGCTCGTCTTGACGCTCCAGAGTGTCTAGGGCTGTATTGTCAGTAGTCTGTTATGCATAGGATGTGGTCGTGTCTTGTGGGTGCTTTATGTTATCACCACATTGACGGCTGACGCAATCTCTAATATTCACGTGCGCATACGACTAAAATCCTACTAATATTATAAATTTTAAAGTTTGTTCACCAACCCGCAATGGGCCAGCGTGGTGGACTATAGCCCAAGAAATCTCACTCGTATTGAGGGGGAGTGTGCCCGGTATAATGGCAATAGGCTCGCCCCCTATTACATTGGGACCAAAATACATCGGCGGAGTGTGGGCGCACTGCAGTGCACCTCTGCCTACCCTTTCGGGGAATACAGGCGTGATGATGTACAATTTATAATGATATTGAATAACCGAAGTCCGCGTGGACGAGGTCGCGGATATAAGCTAGTCTACAATAATCGCACAATCATTTTATTTTAAACAAGGTCAGGGGTTCAATTCCCACGTTGAGAATCGAGAGTGGTATTTTAAAAACAATATAAATATCAACTATTTGTGTGAGCTTCGATCGATCTAAATGTAATGTAAAAGAAAATATGAAGCGCGAACACCATGCTAAAATAAAGGTTCCGTATGGTTTTTTATTTAGATTTATTTATTTTTATTTTATTTACGTACCTGATATTACGAGAGATGACGAAAAGACTCAGGTTCTGGTTCTCAAGACTAGTAACACTACGTATTAGTATGACAATGGTTCCACAAAAATCTTATTTAAATGTAATAGTAAGACTGTAGACATTAGACACTGACACCTTGAAGCCATTATACTAGTCAGATACAAGCTGTCATTGATAAAATATATCGAGGGGTGAAAGGCTTAAGTCAAATGACTTAAGCGACACTTTTGGGCGATATTGACTTAAATACATATTTGGAATCAGCTATTATTTCTGCGTCGAATGAGTATGTTCTCCTGTAAAGTTAAAAAAAATGTCACTTAAGTCAAATAGCATTTCAAACCTCCATATTGTTTTCGTGCCTTATACAGGGTGTATCAGAAGTCCAAAATAATACTTTGGGTACATATACGGTAGCTCATACATATGAGCTACCGTATATGTACCCAAAGCATCCACATGGATGCTTAGTGAAGACAGTTTAGACCTAACTATGATAGTTTCTGAGTTATAGACTTTTGAATATTGGCCACAGGTATCATGCCCTGTCCTTTGGGTACATCCAAAACCCTATTCAACAATGTAAACTAGACTTATGAAGAGCGACTACCAATATTCACAAAACAGAACATACAAATTTCACATAGGTCTTGAAATATTACGAGTTATAGAAATTTATGACGAAAAAAAAATTTAAAATCATGGTTGAATTTCGATGAAATTTTCATACCATTTAGTTGTATACCCGATACTTATGCAAACGGCCAAGTATTATTGCGGACTTCTGAAACACCCTGTATAATAAAACCATTCATACTACGACAATTGTGTTCGTAGACTTGGCGCCCAGGATTACTGTCAAAAGCAGATTATAAAATCATATTCCTATATAACTAAGAGTTGGTTTGGTACTCCGATATAACTTTTCTGTACACTACCCAAAATGGTAAGACATTATTTTTAGTCAGTGAACTAGTAAAATAGTAATTTTGGTTCTTCAGATACGGAACCCTAAATAAATATAACGCACTTCAGGCCAAGGTCAGTTTCATTGCTTCAGTGTTTTGATGGTAAAACTATCAAGTTAAATATAAACAATGAATTGAATTTAACAGCCGCTCGTGTAGTCTTGCGTGTATAATAAAAATATACCGATTCAGGGGCACTACCTACTTAGTAGCCTAGTAGGTAAAAATCTTGAACGTAAGCGGTGCAAGTTCAAATCCCGAACCCGCACCTCTGAGATTTTTATGTGCGAATATCATTTTAAATAATGATTAGCTGGACGGTGACAAAACACATCGTGAGGAAACCTGCACGATTATAAAGATGTATGAAGTTTACCAATTCGCACCCGGCTAGTGTGGTGGACTACGGCTAAAAGCTGCCTCACATTGAGCGGTATTGAGCCCGGAAATAGGATCACTACATTAGCTAAATCAAAAAAAATAAAATTGAGACCAATAAAACATCGATGAAGCGTGTGTGAACTGTAGCGCACCTCTGCTTGCTTTCGGGGTAATATTGTTATAAAAAAACTTTAATTTTAACCGACTTCAAAAAGGAGGAGGTTCTCAATTCAACCCGTATGTTTTTAGGGTTCCGTACCCAAAGGGTAAAACGGGAACCCTATTACTGAGGCTTCGTTCGACCATAACGTGAAAATATTTATGTTCTTTATTTGAACACCGTGCTATGGAGGTTCCTAATTAGCCTAATGCTTTTAATTATGTTCAAAACCACAGGTGCAGAAGTTCAGTTCGGTGACCACTAAATAACTAGTAAAAAATACATACATACATAATCACGCCTGTATTCCCCGAAGGGGTAGGCAGAGGTGCACTGCGCCCACACTTCGACGATGAATTTTGGTCCCAATGTAATAGGAGGCGAACCTATTGTCATTATACCGGGCACATTCTCTCTAAATATGAGGAAGATTTTGAGCCATAGGCCACCACGCTGGCCTAGTGCGGGTTGGTGAACTTCACACGCCTTTCTATGGACGTGCAGGTTTCCTCAAGATGTTATCCTTCACCACAAAAAATACTTTAAAGTTATTACCATTAGAATGATATACTTATTCCAATTGATTCGCATAGTGGCTAGGCATGTTTTTTTGTTTGCCGCACCGAGATCGAGCAATGTGAAATTAGATCTGATTTCCCTCGAGACAGTGCGGATTTATTACTTGTGTTTTTTCACTGTAAGATTTCAAAGTTAAGCTTTAATACTGTACCGAGATTGTACAAACATTTATGATGGCATACAATGGCGGTTACAGTTAAACGCCGGGCACACTGAAGCGAGAAGAGAAGCGCGTAATTTTTTTTTCCAAAACAAAATGGGACTCTGTGTCCATAACCGCCAGACAACACGTCACATCTTTAAAAGTATAGAGACCTAACTCAAAAATAATGTTGTTGAAAAATGGTCGTTAGAACGACCCTTTAAGATTTATAGTCGAAATCCTAAAATTTCAAAATGGATCTCTATACTTTTAAAGATCCGACATACTCATGGTATGATCCCAAACTAAGCAAAGCGTGTAGTACGGATACCGTCATCATCATCATTATCATCAGCCGGTGTCAGTCCACTGCTGGATGTAGACCTCTCCCAAGATGCGCCACTGAGCCCGATCTTCGGCTCTTCTTTTCCAGTCACTGCCCACCGCTTTACGTATGTCGTCGCTCCACCTAGTCATACCGTACAATAGCCTATTGGCCCAGACCCGCGCAAATTCCAATAAGGTAAATTTTGAAGACTGCCACTGGCAGGAATCGAACCCGGAACCTCCAGGTGGAGTAAGCCGAGTTGACTACGCTCATACCACTAGAGCAATCCGTGGACAAATATAAATTTAGATTGAATATCTGTGGTGTGGTGTCTGTGGTGTAATAAATGCCAGGTGATCGCGTCAAATTACCTGATGCTGTTAATGAGGTTTCGTTGGAGAATGAGCTTTTTCTATAAGTCAATACAGCATATTTTAGAATTGGCAAGAATTTCAACAGGCGCACGCCTAGACGCATCTGTAGGCCCAGGGGCCCAATTTTCGTTTGACAGACAAAATAATAATACATCATCACGCCTGTATTCCCCGAAGGGGTAGGCAGAGGTGCACTGTAGTGCGCCCACACTTCGCCGATGTATTTTGGTCCCAATGTAATAGGGGGCGAGCCTATTGCCATTATACCGGGCACATTCCCCCTCAATACGAGGGAGATTTGGGCCATTGTCCACCACGCTGGCCCAGTGTGGTTTGGTGAACTTCACACGCCGTTTTATAGACGTGCAGGTTTCCTCACGATGTTTTCCTTCATCGTTCAGCAAGTGGTAATCATTGTTGAAAATGTCAAATGTCAAACAAAAAGTCAAATTGGTTGTATTTTGTCGTTTTTTTCCGAACATCTAACCAAAATCGGACCCAAGGGCTAGACAGAGCTAATTCACACTACTAAGCATAGTTTCCAAGTAATTAATTATAAACAGAATTAGCTCGTTCTCAAGATTGTCCAAAGGAATGAACGGGTCGAACCTAATCAGTCGTAATGAATTCCACTCCAATTGGTTTGGTCAGAGTTCGAGAATGTTCTTGGCTCACTGGTTGATTAAAAATGTTTATTTTGATCTCGTTAAATGATTTTGTGAAGTATTTATTTAAAGTAAATAAATAACAAAATATTCTGTGAATATTTCAAGCATCTACCTGTTGCCGTTATCAATATCGAGCAAAAAGGAGCAAAAAATTTCCTTTCAATATTTATTTTATTCTGGTTTTCTATTTAGTATTGCAACAGGAATACATCATCTGTTAACATTTCAACTGTCTAACTATCACGGTTCATGAGATACAGCCTGGTGACAGACGGACAGACAGACAGACAGACGACAGACGGACAGCGGAGTCTTAGTAATAGGGTCCCGTTTTACTACGGTACTTCTGTACCCAAAGGGAGAGACGATGCATACAAGACGGGTTTTTGAAATTTTGAACGGGATTCTAAGCGACTTCCAAAGAGGGGGTTCTCAATTCAATACGTAGGTTTGTTTAGAGAATTCGTGGCCTGCGTCGCCTTTGCTTCTGGTGGTAATTCCACCCAAACTCCTTCGCCTTGCCTATCCTATCCCAGACCCTCACCATGACACCTAGTTTGTTTACAAAAAGATAATTTAAGCGGTGTCTTTACAGATACGAGACGTACAAGGCCACGTTGAAGAAGATCCCAGCCACGAGGCTCTCGAGGCTGACCGAAGCTCTCGCCAACTATGACCCGGTCCTCAACGAGTACTTCTTCGACCGACACCCTGGGGTCTTCGCGCAGATCCTCAACTACTACAGGTAATTTGAGAGTATTACCAGCTATCTTATCATTATTATTAAAAGGTACTCCAAAGGTAACACACCGGAGCTATATCAACCTGTATATTTGAAATTAATTTGATAATTAAAAAAAAATATCAGCCCACTGAGTTTCTTGCCGGATTTTCTCAGTTGAGGTCGCGTGTCGATCCGGTAGTAGTGAAAAATGTTAGCTTTACAGTTTGTAAGTGCTCCCAAAAGGGCTTAGCCTATACAAAATAAATAATTTGACTTTGACTATTGGAGCACCTCTACTCTTCCATGTTATCTCTCACCAGCATACTCCTGCCATTTTTGAAATTCAGAAAGCCCAGAGGTCTGAGCCCGGATTTGAAATTGTACCCCTGACGTTCAAGGCGAGCGTTTTTCTAACTAGGCTGCCACTGATGCACACCTATTATTGGAAAATATCTGTTTAAAATCGCGATCCTGAATCTATATTGCCAAGTTTCTTTGTGAAAATCTTATAAATTGGTCTGTACTTATTGAAATTGTCCCAAACGAGCAAAATAAGTACTCCGCTTTGACGGTAACTGGAATCGAATCGAATGGATGGAATCAGTATTTTGCCCCTACTATAGTTCCAAAAATTACAAACGCGATCATTTATAACATTGACATCATCACGTCTGTATTATTCAAAGGGGTAGGCAGAGGAGCACTGCAATGCACCCATACTACCCCGATGTATGTTGGTCCTCATGTAATAGGGGACGAGCCTATTGCCATTACACCGCGCACATTCCGCTAGGATACGAGGGAGATTTGGGCCACAGTCCACCATGCTGTTCATCGGGTTAGCATGCAGGTTGGTGATCTTCACATGCCTTTCTATGGACGTACCGTGGTAGGGGACCCCGAAGTATCAATTTCAAACGAGCGCGCGTCCCTTTCACGAGATGCCTCGATTGTTCTATTATACTGTATGAAGTGATCTGCACTGCTGATGTTGGCAATAAGGCATCATTTTGGATCAAAATACTTTGATTGCTGTTTTCTAATGCAAGGCAATGCGTTTAAATGATAACTTTCGTTTTATCAAACACTTTTCAGTAGCGTTCCGCGGGAAGAACATAAATCATATATTTTCCGGGTAACAGCTGTACCGATTTTGATGAGACTTTCACTGACAGATAGCTGATGTTATAAGGATTAACTTTGTTTTTTTTTTTTTTTTTTTTTTTTTTTTTTTTTTTTTATCCGGACCTCTATCGGCCCGGCCCGCGTGCTCACCTCTGATGTGGGGGTCAGAGTTCTTAAAATTAGCCTTAAGTTTAGTGTGTAAAATAATTTTTCCAGCCTGGATTATATTTATTGAAATATTAAAATCAAATTTTTTTTTTTTTTTTTTATTAAAAAATTAAAAGTCAAAAGACACAATAAAAAGAAAACCCGTCTAAAAAATAACACTATAACAGACAATAAAATACCAAGAGGCAAGGATAATAAACAGAATATAATACATGGTAAAATAAAATAACAGTTTCCCTACTATCCATTACGCGGATCCGGCAACCAGAGCCATTGATGCGCAGTGTAGTGTAGGCGGCTGTTGGTCGCTTATTGACAAATAAGTTGGCAGCTGGCCTCTTTCTGCTCAGGTCTTATTTCTATCAATGACTCTGGTCGCCACCTCCACGCAATAGCTTAGTAGGGTATCACGTCTATCCTTGTCCATGACGAGCTTACTTAGGCTGGATAAAACTAAGGCTACGCCCAAGGTCATCTCAACATCATGCCTTCGGCGCGCAAACACAGGGCAATGAAGCAAGATGTGCTCCACTGTCTCGCTGACACCCGGTTCGCAGATGCACGATGGGTCCTCCCTGCGCTTGAAACGGTTCAAGTACCCAGAGAACCCACCGTGCCCCGTCAGAACCTGTGTGAGCACGACAGTGGGCACGATCTCTCTAATCGTCCTGTACGCTACCAGAAGGTCAGGGAAAAACATTTTGGTCGTGGATGCAGTGGTGCCAGTCTGGTACCTACGATTCCATTCGTCAAGCGATTCCGAGCGGATTTGTCGCTTGACGAATGAAACCGGACATTTGTCGTACACAGGTTTGGTCCTAACGTGCAGCGCTGCTTGTTTAGCCAGCTCGTCTGCTCTCTCATTACCCGCCAGCCCCGCGTGTGCTTTTATCCAAAACAAGGAAACGTCCTTGTTTTGGAGTCTACAGCGGGCGATGTTGTCCCGCGCCTCAGCGGCTAGCGGATGATGAGAGAGTGCGTTGACCACTGTCTCGAGTGCCGAACGCGAGTCGCTGATGATAGCAAAACTGGCGCTTCCACTCTCAAACGCGAATTTCGTGGCTCTGCATATGGCCAAAAGTTCAGCCTGATAGACCGTGCAGTAAGATGACAGCTTGAGTTTGAACGACTTGGTCTCCACTTCGCTATTCCATACGGATAGTGAGGCGCCGACCTTGCCTTCAATCTTGCTGCCATCTGTATAGATTCGTACTGCGCTGCATACGTTGATGGTCACGTCTCGCTGATCCATCAGGCTTATGAACTTGAGGTCCATATGTTTCGCGGGATGCGGAGTACTCGTGTACGCCAGTCTGCTTTCTACCTCGACGTCTCTCAGCTCTGGTCGAGGTACTCCCCTCTTTGCCTTGTAAAGGGAGGCCGCTTCGCGTATGCGAATGTCGAGGGGTAGTAACCCGGTCAGAGCGAGCGACGCGTTCAGGGACACCGTTTTGTAGGCTTTGCACATCTTCAGCGCAAAGCCTCTCTGGACAGTGTTCAGCTGCTTCTGAATAGTGATCTTGTTTGTCGACGGCGACCAGGCACTGGCGGCATACAGGATGAGGGGCTCAACAGTGGCTGTGTAAATCACCCGGATGACTTCCGGGTGGAGGCCCCAGCTAGTTTTGGCGGCCCTTGCCAACTGTTTGTAGACATTCAACGCCTTTCTGCAGGTATTCGCAGTGTGGCTGTTGAATGTCAACTTATGATCGATGGTGAGTCCCAAGATCTTGACCTCATCGGTCATGCCAATATCAACCCCGTCCATGGTCAGCAGGGGGGTGTCATAAATACGCTTCCTTGTCACAACCATCGCGCTTGTTTTGTGAGGTGCGAACTTCAGCTTATTTTTGACACCCCAATCCCGCACATATGCGAGGGTGGGATTGGCTTGCCTCTGTATGTCCAGTGCCGTTTCGCCGTGGAAAACAAGCACTACGTCGTCTGCGAAAGCCTGTACGTAATGCCCTCGCGTTTCAAGTCCTTTCAGCAGCGGGTCAAGGAGAAGATTCCAGAGTACCGGTCCGCCAATAGACCCCTGCACGCACCCTTTCTGAGTGCCCTTTATGTACTCCTCACCAGCATACCTGACACGGACCTTACGATCCTGCAGGTAGCTGTCGACGACTCGTCGGAGGTTGACCGGGCACTCCTCCTCGGCCAGTCTCACCCTTATGGCCGGCCACCATGCATTGTCGAAGGCTCCCTCTATGTCCAGTGATACCACGGTCACGATCTTTCGCTGAAGTAGTTTGCCGCGTATGTACTGTATCAGATCATAGAGGGAGTCCTCGGTGCTCCGCTGGGGCATAAAGCCATATTGGCGTAGACTGAGCCTAGGAATCAGGTGCCACTTGAGCCTATTGACTACCATCTTCTCGAAAATCTTCCCCATGACCGGCAGAAGGCCGATGGGCCGATAGGACTTGGGGCTCGTGTAGTCCGTTTTACCGGGCTTTCGCAGAACGACCACCACTGCTACCTTCCATTGTTCCGGGAAGAGACTCAACTCGAGGCACTTGTTCATGATTGCCAGGAAAAGGTCCGGATCCTTGTTGATGACCTGGCAACATATGTCAGCGGTGAAGCCGTCTCCTCCGGGTGCCTTCTTCGGGTTAAAACTTTCCGCCGCGGCTCTAAGCTCCTCCACTGTGAACGGCTGATCATGGACTTCGCCATCAACTCGGTCATTCACACGGTTAGCTAGGGCTCTCGTCCGCTGGTGGTCTAAGTTGTCCTCCGTCTCCAGGTCTCCCGGGAAGAATGTGTCCGCCAGTAACTTGGCAGACTCTCTCTGCCCCACCGAAATGCCGTCTCTCACCAATGGAAGGTCTTCTTTCCTTCTGGTAGTGTTTTTTATGACCCTGTAGATGCCCCCCCATACTGTTTCTCGGTCTTGTTTCTCACAGAATCCCTTCCAGCTTTGTATCTGGGCCTTCTTGGCTTCTTCCTCGTACTTTCCTTTTGCCTGCAGGTACTGCTCAACGACTCCAGGTCTTCGGGATAGCGCTGCGCATCGGACTCTACGCTTTTTTGTGTTGACTTCTCGCTTCATTCTCTCAAGATCCTCAGACCACCATGGCAATTTAAATTTTTGGCCTGGTTTATGTGTTACTATTGTTTGGATGCATGCGTCTGAGATTACTTGTGTAAGGCTATTCACATGGCTGTCTAATTCTACTTTACTATTAATGTCATCTATTTCTAATCTATTTAATTTGCGTTCTAGTTTTAACTGGTCCAGTTTCTCATGAAACCGGTCCCAGTTAGCGTTTTTAGTTTTAAATTTTCGCGTGGTTCTACTGATGTTAATTCCATTTGCCTTACACAATCGAATTTGGAAAAGTATGCCATTGTGATCTGAGCTGGTGAGATCTTCAGCCACTCTCCAGTCTTCCACCAGCGCTAAAAGGTCCTCCGTGCAGGCTGTGACGTCGATGAAGCTTGTTAGCCGTCGTCCTCCCCTCACCGTATCGAACGTGGGGACGTCACCGTTGTTTAGTACGTGCAGGTTCATCTCTGTTAACGCACCCAGCATTTCTTCGCCTCTGCCGTCCGTCGTGGTGCTGCCCCACCAAGAGCTCTTGGCGTTTGCGTCGCCCCCAACTATGATCTTATGGTTTGCGTGAGAAAGAACTATGGTGTTAAGATGGTCCAAGTATGGCCCTATGGGTTGGTCAGGTTCGAAGTAGTATGAGACGGCGAGAACTTCCCATGCACTCGTAAGGATTAACTTAGGATACTTTAATTTTGGGAAAATACTTAGGGCAGGTACTAACTTTCGCGAGTCTGTGGTCGCGTGCTCAGCTAGGTAGTAATATATTTTATGAATGGGCCTTTCTTTTATGTAGGTGTAGTAATCACTTATTGTTTACTAATAACTACCGACACTAGACAAACAATAAATAGACTACCTACTGTTCTAACCTTTTTCTAATTATCTATGAATTAGAGCAACTTTCGCCTGTCTATTATATGAAACAACAGTCGTTTATTGATTTGTCGTTAATATTAATTACTTGACAATAGTAGATATTAATACCCGCTAATTGCCGGTGCAGCCATCCATCATCTTATTCCATTATTTTTTATCAATTAATTCCTCTCACAAATAAAGAATCGATTGACACCTTATTCATCAAAATCGGATGAATAGTTTAGGCGCTACGAAGGAATATACGTGAATACAAACATAAATACATAGACTGGTAAAATCATAACCCTTCCTTTTTGGTACGCCGTAGCTGGGTAGAGGTATCTGTCGTTGACTCTCTAAGTCGTTAACTTCATTTAACCTTTGAGTTCTGCTTGATTAGAGATTAAGAAAACGAAACATCTAATTGAAATAAAACTATTTTACGGATTCAATCGCGTTTATTTACTTTTGAGGGTTCCGTACCCAAAGGGTAAATCGGGAACCCTATTACTGAGACTTCGCTGTCCGTCCGTCCGTCCGTCCGTCCGTCCGTCCGTCCGTCTGTCCGTCTGTCACCAGGCTGTATCTCATGAACCGTGATAGCTAGAGAGTTTAAATTTTCACAGATGATGTATTTCTGTTGCCGCTATAACAATAAATACTAAAAAACAGAATACAAGAAATATTTAAGGGGGCTCCCATACAACAGACGTGATTTTTTTGCCATTTTTGTAGATAATGGTACGGAACAAGTGCGAGTCCGACTCGCACTTGGCCGATTTTTTTTAATGTTAATTTTACTTTCTGCGTGGATCGGACCGCAAACAACAACTAAATATGAGGGTACCCAGTTATTAACTATGACATCAGGACGTCTAACACCTCAGTCCCCCCGTGACCATGGTTGCTGTGAAGCACGGGAAACGTCGGGAACATTCAAAAAGTAAATAAACGCAATAGTTTTATTTCAATGTGTAGTATTCGTGTAAATTTAAGAAAATAATACGAAACATCTAAATTGACAAGTCCCTTACATGTTGTAATTCAAAAGCCTTACCTCAGAAGTTACCGGGGAACTTTACTAATCTTGTTAATGACTTACAGATAAGTACGTATCAACTAACACATGGAGTATTGTTTTACTGTCCTAAATACGTCTGGTTCTCAGAAGCCTGTGAACAGTTTCAGCCTCTATTTAAACGGTGAAGCCGGCTGCCTGATTATGATTTGAATTATCTACACTATAAATTGAATTTAAGTATATGTTTGTAATGTTACTACTACTACTACAGCCCTTTTAACGTCCCACTGCCGGGTACGCCATAGGCTATTCAGGCCATAGTCCACCATGCTGGCCCAGTGCGGGTTGGCAGTAGTTCCCTCAGACATGCAGGTTTCCTCACGATGTTTTTCCTTCACCGTTTCATAGCAAGTGATAATCTTGGATGCGATTCGCACATAAATCCCAGAGGTGCGAGCCGGGGTTCGAACCTGCACAATTTGATTGCAAAGCATGCGTTCGACCACTCGGCTACCCCTGCTATATAAATTTACTGCTATTGTAATGTTAAAGAAACAGCTTTTTACTAAATGCAAATAAAAGTACTTACGCTAACTATAACGAAAACGCATTTTTGGCTATCTGTAAAGTCAGAAATATGGGACAGTCAGAAATAAGGACATATGCTACGTTGCAAAATAAACAAATGGAGCAAACAAGTAACCTTATGGTACCCAAGAGAGAACACTAGAAGACAGGGGCGTCCAAAAACAAGATGGAATGAAGATATCCGTCTAACCTTGAGACCTTACTGGACCAGAGTAGCAGAGGATAGAGCTCAGTGGAGAGAGCTGGAGGAGACCTATGCCAAGAGGCACGCCGAATTGCGAGACATACTAAAACAAAATTTGAAAATATGTATCGACTAAGCTGTAGCGAATTCGGAAGAAAAGGGCTTTATTATTATTATAAAGTCAGAAATATTCTCATATCATAAATAAATATCAAGTTTATCTTAAATAACATAAGAAAACTGTTCTTTAGTCTAAATAAATGTGTGGAGCCTCTATGGTAGTCAATTTTAAAAGGTCTACAGATATCAGCTCCACAGTTTTCTTTGTGCGCAGTCAGATAACAGTCGTAATGTTGTTGATACAGTCGCACATCGTGTAAATACAACACGGAACATAAAAACCGGTTATTTTTATGTCCTGTTTAACCGCACTATTTACGGTTTTATTCTGTGACTAGACGGTTTTAGTGGTGGTAATTAGACGGGTGTTCCGTTCATTATGGTTTAAAAAAAATATGATTTTAGACTGGATTTTTTTCGGTACAAAGGAAAGGAAGGAAAACTGCACCAAATTATTCACATAACCTTATCTTGATGTGTCTTATTACCGAAACAAATAGGTTTTTTAAAAGAGAAAAATGATAATTAGCGAACCGATTGTATATATCGGCGCAAATACAACAATTCGCCTATTATAGAAAACCGGCCAAGTGCGAGTCGGACTCGCGCACAAAGGGTTCCTTACCATTGTCTATAAAAACGGCAAAAAAAACACGTTTGTTGTATGGGAGCCCCCTTAAATATTTATTTTATTCTGATTTTTAGTATTTGTTGTTATAGCAGCCACAGAAATACATCATCTGTGAAAATTTCAACTCTCTAACTATCACGGTTCATGAGATACAGCCTGGTGACAGACGGACGGACGGACGGACGGACGGACGGACAGACGGACAGCCAAGTCTCAGTAATAGGGTTCCCGATTTACCCTTTGGGTACGGAACCCTAAAAACTAGAATAATTAAGTTTGATAATTTGATTATTCTAAAATCATCAATCGTTTAATTTGAGTTTGTTAAGATTTGAAATTAACTTTAAACAGGATACCATTATTTTCCGTATTGTAAATCCAACACAAAAGAACATGTGCACGTGCGCCGAGCCCTATAAACACGGCTGCACTGTCGGCGCAAAGGCATCTCTCAAACAGACACCGACCTCGACGGTGCTCGTAGGTGCATCTTTGCACCTAGGAGCGCAGTCATTACCTCTCCCCTCACGGAAACTGCCCAAGCCGAGGTCGTGTCCCATGTGGCGCCCTTGAGCTAGTTGCCCTACTCTTCCGCCCTTAAGGCTTTGGCTGGAGAACGCACTCTGCACTCGCCACTCCTCCGGTGAAGCTGTAAAGGCCAACTCACGGCCAACAGCGTAGTCCATTAAAAAAAAAAAAAAAGCGCAAAGGCATTCGAGCTCGAGCTGTCGGACTGTTCGTAGCTCGGCAAAATAATAATCAGAATTATTTGTGGCGCACCCTATATCTCGCCACGAAACACAACTACCGCCAGTTGCTACTAGATGGCGCGACTGTAGACACATCGCAATTCTACGCGTTCAAGAAATGATCAGTCATACAAAGTACTATGAAAATCCTAGCTCGCGGTACTGGTGTGTTTGACGATCTGATCTATATATACAAATTCCCCGACCACATCACTGGCGTAGCGGACCCCGCCTGGCAGGAAGATCTTCCCTATTCCGCTAAATATTAATTACTTTTTGTGAGCAGTCTCTATTGGAGTTTCACTCCTCACCGAAGAATAAGTGACCACCGTGATGACGATGATAACCGTGATGTCAGCGAGGCTGACGTCACAATTTGTAATGATACCTCAGGGCAAGGTCCCCCGTCATATATGTTAGAAGTTTTTATGGATAACCAAAATGTCAGGGGCCTTAACACCTAAAGTATAGTTGTTTCAATGGGAACTGTAAATTTTTGACGGATTTTGTCCTGAGTTAACTGTCAAAAACTGAAAGTAATATTATAAACATAGCTGCAAGACGTGTGGTGGTAGGGGGCAGTTGACGTCAAAATAATAGGTATTGTAATGATCTCTATCAGTCCTAAATACATACATTCATACATATACTCACGCCTGTATCCCATGGGGGTAGGCAGAGACTACCGTTTGCCACACGCTACGATCCCGACATACCTCTTTCGCTTCATCCACAGTCATACATCTTTTCATGCACTTCCGTCGGTTTAGGGTGCTACGGACTTGACCTTTCTGGAAGAGATCGTTAATCTGGTCGTGAAAGGTCCTCCTCGGGCGCCCTCTTCCGACATTTCTATCAGTCCTATATTTGGTAAAAGGTACATGGTTTGGCTTACATGAATGTTGGGAAGCAGAAATAGAGAAGATAGGAAACTTTATACCTAGTAAGGTAAATCCACGGATTGGACAGAAGATAGTTCGCCGCCGTACGTTTATTTGTAATGTGAATTTAATGGAACTATTACTTTTATTACGAAAATTATTTTAATGGTAGTTATTTCTATCAGAATCCGTTTTTTTTATTCATGTAAACCAATACAGGCACTTATGAATCATCAATAAATAATAATAATAGTATGTCTACCATCCATTCGGAATGTATTTCCTATGGAGAAGAATGGGCAAGAAACTCGATGGGTGCTTTTTTAGGGTTCCGTACCCAAAGGGTAAAACGGGAACCCTATTACTGAGACTTCGCTGTCCGTCCGTCCGTCCGTCTGTCACCAGGCTGTATCTCATAAACCGTGATAGCTAGAGTGTTGAAATTTTCACAGATGATGTATTTCTGTTGCCGCTATAACAACAAATACTAAAATACAGAATAAAATTAATTTTTAAGGTGGCTCCCATACAACAAACGTAATGTTTATGCCGTTTTTATAGATAATGGTACGGAACCCTTTGTGCGCGAGTCCGACTCGCACTTGGCCGGTTTTTTCAATAAGATTAACATTTTTGAGTGTTTTTCTTCATTAACAATTAAACAATATAAAGTTAATGAGGCTATATACATTCTCAAACACAATTAACTACACAAACTACGTTCTGTGCAAGATTTAAAGGTAGGAAGGAGGAGGAAAATGGGACTAATAGCTAACATCCCTAAAATGAGTATTATGAAAACTACGCAACTACGCGGCGCATTTGCTCGCATCATCGATGAAATTTTATTGAATAATGAGTTCATTGCGAAACGAGGTATAATACGCCTCGTATGTGTCTTCCGTGCGGTGCGGCTAAGCAAAACATAGCATTATCTGCCGTGCGGAGACCGTAACTTAAAATTGATTTAGCTTAGGAAGGAGATGAATATATATCTAAGATGCCGTATTAAAACAGAAAGCAGTGGTATATCTACTTTAATAAGCACCTTACAGTTATAATGATAGTTTTCAAACGAGGTCTTAAATGCTGCGTTTTGGCATAGAATTGGTCGGGCAATTTTTTATAAACACTTAGTTCCTTAGCAGTTAGTAGCAGTGGTAGCCGAGTGGTCGAACGCACGCCTTGCAATCGAAGTGTGCAGGTTCAAACCCCGTCTCGCACCTCTGGAAGTTATGTGCGATTCTCATTTTCATCCGAGATTACCACTTGCTATGAAACGGTGAAGGAAAACATCGTGAGGAAACCTGCACGTCCGAGGGAACTTGACTAGTTTTCGATGGACGTGTGAAGTCTGCCAACCCGCACTGGGCCAGCGTGGTGGACTATGGCCCGAATCCCCCCCGCATTGAGGGGAGGCTCGTGCCCAGCAGTGGGACGTTAAAAGGGCTGTAGTAGTAACTTATTTCCTTTGCATGTAATAAACAGAACTGATTACTGTAAGTAAAATGTAAAGGGTGGATTTCCGTAGGCCCCGTCCGGGTAAACACACAATAATGAACCTTATGTACTTAAACAAATCCGCTGATCTATTTGCCATTTCAAAAGTTCTGTGGCGAGGGTGACCATCGACGTTAATTAAACAGCTCATATCCTGAGATCTATTGAACCAGAAGTCCCGCCTGTCCTTTATTTGATTTGTGACCAAATACCAATCACATGTGGACCGACAAACTTTGATGCGGATTTGAATGAAAGTCGCCACGATTTCCACACAAATCAGGAATAAAATGATCATGCTAATTATACACAGTTTTTACAATAGATGGCGTTGGTAATTGATATGCTGTTAATTATACTCTTTTAAACAAATGACAGCTTGGTCTATTGGTCCGAGCGAAGGATGCTCACTGTACCGAGCAGTTGCGGGTTCGATTCCCGGCAGCAAATTTCTAAAATGGCCTTTTCAATTTGACTTGGTCTAGGTGTAACTGGGGTCGCTCCCAGTCCATTGCACGGTACCCATACTACTAGTGTTGCGATATTGACTTAAATACATATTTGGTATCAGCAATTTTTTCTGCGTAGAATGAGTATGTTCAGGAGAACATACTCATTCGGAGTAAAGTATAAAAATGTCACTTAAGACAAATAGCCTTTCACCCCTCGATATGACGAGTATGTGTTGTCTGGCGATAAAAAAAAAGGTGGAAGCAGACCACGAACCAAAAGTTAAAGCAGACTTTTTTGAGTGTGTTTTATTTTTATTTTTGTGTATTTTTTACTGACTATTGCTTCGATCAGTATTTTTTATCATATCACATCAAAGAAATGATAGCATTAATAAAATTGTTTGTATATTATAAAAAACCAATCTCAAGATTGTTTTTATATAATTTGGTCACCCTAAAACAACTTGGTTTATATCGAGAGCGTTTACTTAGTACCCTACTCAGCCGGGCCCGTCAAATATTACTTACTTTGATGTATTCAACACTGTGGGCCACACACTTGTGTACCCATTATGTGAGATCACGTGCCGTGTACGTCACGTACTCTTGTTTTTATAAAGGGTGCATCAGAAGTACGAAATCATATTTTTGACGTAAGTTTTTTCTGTCTACAAATAATTAAGATGGATAAAATGTTATTTCTATACAGATACTTTTATGTAATTTCTACTTTCTGTCATTTAAAATCTGTTGGAAGATTCGTACGGATCCTCCATCTTAATCACCATTATTACTTAATACTATTTATATTATATACTTAACACCATTAATACTTAATTTATAATGATTTTTTTAGCAGCAGTGGTAGTGGGCTAGCAGTGGTAGCCGAGTGGTCGAACGCACGCCTTGCAAATCAAAGTGTGCAGGTTCAAACCCCGGCTCGCACCTCTGGGTATATGTGCGAATCTCATTTTCATCCGAGATTACCACTTGCTTTGAAACGGTGAAGGAAAACATCGTGCGGAAACCTGCACGTCTATAGAAAGGCGTGGGAAGTTCACCAACCCGCACTGGGCCAGCGTGGTGGACTATAGCCCAAAAATCTCCCTCGTATTGAGGGAGAATGTGCCCGGTATAATGGCAATAGGCTCCGAGGCATTAGAATCCGTAAAATAGTTTTATTTCAATGTTTAGTTTTCGCGTAAATATGAGAAAACAATAATTAAATTTCATTTTATTTTATTTGCAACGAAATATGACGGAAGAGAATTCTGAAGAGTTGTCGCGTCGCCTTTTTTAATCTATACATTATCCCACTGCTGGGCAAAGGTCTCCTCCATTCGCCTCCACACCTCCACACATCTCTATCTCCTGTCAGATCACTCCATCCCCCAGATAGCGGTCTAGGTAATCGCACCACACAAATTCAATCTCTATGTATATTACAGAGAGTACATTTTCATAAACGCCAAGTTATTTCGCTCCTCTTAGTGGGTGCAAGATTTATATCTATAAAGGGTTACACGTGTCTGCCCGCAATTCTATTAATTAGACATTTTTGGCTCCCAAACTTGGTTCTTCAGTCCCTCGCCGGGATTATGGCCTCAAATAATTTGAAATTAAGCTAGTTGCGAACTCGTGTCCCGGTTCGACCCACTCGTTATTGGATTCGATCAATCATTTACGATGGTGTGATGAGAACACCGGTGTTAATAGGTACACCATGAGTTTCATGTACAACGGGACTACTTAAGTTTCTTGAAAATGTACTCTGTATTAATATTGGTCCAACCATTTTCCTCTTAATGACTTACCATCTTCTCTCCCATACGGCGTTGAAGGCATCATACCAAAGCAATTATTTCTATACCATCTGTGGTTTAGAATAATCCCTTCATTGTAAATGGGAGTAGACGCACCTTACTGTACTAGCTTCCTAAGCGTAAAGACTATATTTGTATTTAATATTAGACTGCCGTGAGTATAATTCTTCTCTATTATTGTGGCAAAGGTACTTTCTGCTCTCAAGGCATTGCTGCTCCTGAGAATGTATTACTGGCAATTATCATTTTGAAAAGAGTAACCATTGAGTTTCTTACCGGCTCTTCTCAGTGGAAGCAGCATTCCGAACCAGTGGTAGAATCTGACTATTTATTAGTGCTTTTTGGCCTACGCGAATAAAAAAAAATGATTTTGATAATATACAAGATTTATGTCCCGTGGTTAATGTCACGCGATGATGTGTTGAAATTTGCTCGCGGTAGCGATGAAATTTCATTGAAAAAAGTGCTTTGTCTATCAGTTACAGCTCGTTTTTGTAACGGCCAAAGTTTACACGCCCTTTTCCACGCGACAGTCTGCTCGAGTCTTGGAGTTTATGGAGTGTAGAAGTAAAGGAGAACAATCTCCTATGGGGAAAAAAATTGAAAAAAGTGTCCGTCAAAATGTATTAAATAATAGTTCAAAAACCTTCCACTATGGCGGTGGTGTCGACAACGCCCCCCTGGAATAAGTCGGCATGCGCTTTTTGTGGTTATGCCAGATTCAGAATCAGCGATTTATATGATACCGGTTTATTCACGGGGACGTCGATATATACCCCTTGTCGACACCATTGTGGAAGGTTTTCGAACTACTATTTAATGCATTCCGACGGACACTTTTTCAATACACAGATTACTCTCCTTTACTTCTACACTCCATATTTGAGTTAAATTAGCTGTCTAAAACAAAAACAAAAGATGAATACGAAAACATAATAAAAACACCAAAGGGTAATAAATAACATACCCAGTTCGCCAATTGAGGATCACAAGACTATGATGTTAAACAAATAACTTGACGCTATGATTTATCGAGCACTTTTGTTCAAGCGAGAGCGGCAATATCGATCAATATTTATTTATTCTTGAGCTCAAATTTAACCGCTCTGGGCCTGGGAATAAGTGTTGGGCATAAAGGAGGACGCTTGTGTAGGTGCCGTTTGTGTAGGTGACGGATAGGTGCGTAAAATATTGTCTTACAAAAATAACCTATAAAGTGTTTAAGTAATATTGAAACAGCCACAAGTAATTTTGGATGCTTAGAGCCCAAATTGGGTGCATATTGTTGTATTGGGACGATAAAGCAGGCACAACCAACTGGTTATGCCTGCATATACCAAGAGGGAGCGTTTCCTAACATCCTACAGTTTTAGAAGTCCAATTTTTGTGCGTCACTTTGACGTCTACATCAGATTGTCTTTGTCAAGACGTATCAGATTAGCCTTGGCATCAATGTAACCCGATTCGGCATTTCTTTTTTGGACGTCATTAAGACACATTTCTGTATCTATATTTTTTAATATCATTGGTCAGGCAATATTGATACACTGATATTTTATTTTATTTACTGTAAATTCGTTATATAACCAACTATCCTACTAATATTATAAATGTGAAGGTTTGTGAGAATGGATGGATGTTATTTCACCCAAAAACTACTGAACGGATTTTGATAAAACTGTACAGTATTATTGTATATACATCAAAATAATACATAGGCTTTAATTTATAATGATATTGAGTAATCGAAGATCGAATAATCGAATGGGACGAAGTCGTGGATGGAAGCTACTATAGGAATATGTAAACTAGGATATAACCATCAGTAGATGGCTAACAAGGTATCTTCAAGAAACTACTACTGCAGCCCTTTTAACGTCCCACTGCTGAGCACGGGCCTCCCCTCAACGCGAGGGGGATTCAGGCCATAGTCCACCACGCTGGCCCAGTGCGGGTTGGCAGACTTCACACATCTATTGAGAACTAGTCAAGTTCCCTCAGACGTGCAGGTTTCCTCACGATGTTTTCCTTCACCGTTTTATAGCAAGTGGTAATCTCGGATGTAAATGAGATTGGCGATCTTCAAGAAACGAGCATACTCATTACTTAAAGGACGGCCCCTGGTGTTGCAGGTGTCCATGGGCGGCCTTGATCACTTACCATCAGGTGAAACGTCTGCTCGTTTGTCTCCCTATCTCATAAAAAAAAAATATCTTGCGAAATTACCAAAATGGCTGCAACACAAATTTGTAGCGATAAAAAAAAAATATCCACCATTCACCGGTATCACAGCCACCCTGGTCCATTCATCAACGAGATTTTACGTCGTATTTACAACATACATAACACCTATTTATCTTTTATGATGTTAGCGAAACCGCGATCGTTAATTTTGGTAATTAATATGAAGAATATAATGTCTACTTGATTTGATTTGTGAATCAAATTTTTACCATTGATATACATACTATAGCCATTTTAACGTCCCACTGCTGGGCACGGGTCTCCCTTCAATGCGAGGGGAATTAAGGCAATAGTCCACCACACTGGCCCGCTGCGTGTTGGCAGACTTCATACAATTTTGCATTAATTAAGTACGAAAACTGATAAAAATATCAAAGTATGATTAAAATGATAGTGCTTCTACGTGTGAAGCGTGGTTCTTTACAACCAGAACCCCTCACTGAGGCGAGGGAATCAACGTGACTTTTATTTTGAAAATGTATTCTGTGTCAATACAAATAAAGATTGCATTTCAGTGGCAAAACTCACGCGACCACGCGTTAAAATTTGGTCGTGGCTGCCATACCATTTCGTTGCAAAATGAGCCCTTTAAAGTTGTTTCTAAAGCTCGTTTTAGTATTGGCAAAAAATTGGCCGCGCGCGTGGAATTCATAATATCTCATGCATAGCCTACCCATCATTCAAAATTCCTGTTGAAACACGACGTAAACATCGTCATACATCATTAAGATACGCCTGCCACGGCAATTTCGTTGCTAAACAGTCGATATTGCCGTTCATAAGTTATCTTTTCGCATCATTAACTTCTCGTTTGACAAGCATGACGTAGGTCCTGCGGTCTATAGTAGCAACGGTCATGAGTGTTTAGTACGGCAAGTTCCATTATCGAAAAGGTGGAAGAGGGAATTTTCTGTTTAAAATGAGCTCTTAAAGTCATAGTGTTATGGTGTAAATAGCCTGCAGTGGCATTTTGATGTAATGTATTCAGAAAGTCAAAGTCAAATCATTTATTTTGTATAGGCCTATGGGGGCACTTACAAATTGTCAAGTTTACATTTTTTTCTTATATACTACTATACTACCACCGGATCGAAACGCGACCTCAACTGAGAAGATCCGGCAAGAAACTCAGTGGGCTGATAATTTTTTAAATCGCCAAAACTTATTACAAATACACAGGTACATATAGCTCCAGTGTGTTGCCTTTAGAGCTGCGTTTAATAATAAAGATAGAATAATAATACGTTAGTAAGGCAACACACGCTACACTTTGACATGACGGGCAATATTTCGATTTTTGTTTTGAACCTGAGCTGTACAATCCCAAGCTGATTTATCATCTAAATAATCCGAGATTTTGTAATATCCCTTTTGATACAATTTGGATTTGATTGCAATTTTAAATGTGTTAATGGGCAAATCTCTGATTTCTTTTGGAAGTTTATTGAAAAAGCGTATACTTTGCCCCATGAAAGAGTTATTTATTCTGTGGAGACGAGTAACGTGTACGGATAGCATATGCTTATTCCGTGTATTTAAGGAGTGAACATCGCTTCTTTTTTCAAAATTGCTTATATTTTTCTTAACATACATTAAATTTTCAAATATGAATTGGGATATGACAGTTAGAATATTTATCTCCTTAAACTTTTCTCTAAGGGAATCTCTCGGAGCCAAGTTGTAAATGGCTCGTATAGCCCTCTTCTGGAGTATGAAAATAGAATTAAGGTCGACAGAGCATCCCCAGAGCAATATGCCATAAGACATAACGCTATGGAAATAACTGAAATAAACTATTCTAGCTGTTTCCACATCCGTTAGGAGTCTAATTTTTTTAACAGCAAAAGCCGCCGAACTAAGCCTACCTGACAATTTTTTAATGTGGGGACCCCATTGTAATTTGGAATCTATTGTGATACCTAAAAAGACAGTTGACTCCACAGGGTCCAATCCCGTTCCATTTAGATGAAGACTGGTCCCTATTTCTCGCACGTTTGGCGTCGAGAACTTAATACATTTAGTTTTTTGCTCATTCAAAAGCAGGTTGTTCTTATTGAACCAATCAACAACTTTAGCAAGAGCGTTGTTTACATCGTCACATCGTCAGATAGGAATAATGTAGGTAACTTTTTAAATTAAGAAAAACACACACAAACATGTAAATCCTTATTGGAAAAGGAAAAAAGCAACCATGGAGCTGTTTCCGAAACTAGCTGATTCCAGGGGTGCTACTCTTGAAATCGACAACGATACATTCGAAACGACACGACATTACTTCGAATATATCGACCTTACCCTACTCTAACAAATGTTCGAATTCCTTGTCGTTTATCGTATCCATAGACTATGTTCGGAGTGAATGATACGAATAATATATGCAAAGTTTGTTGAAAACCTGAATATTCTCTATGGCCTCATTTTTTAATCTGTGGGGCCTCTCTGTAACAAAAATAGATTGAGAATCTAAGATACATAAGACTCGCTAGCTCTTTCACGCTCGCTGTTTTTTGTATAGCGCCGTTTCGCTTTAACTACAGTCTTCTCTATCTACGATCATAAGGCTTCCAAAGATAGTAAAAGTCTTGACATTGTAAACTTCTGAAAACGTTAACAGAAATTAGCAGGAGAGCTCATAGCTACACTTGATATAAAAATTATAAATAATCACATCGTGCAACAGTTTTTATTTAATATTTTACTTACCCAATTGTTAATAGGTACTTATACTGTTGGTGTGTCGTTTTTAAATAAATAAACTGTTTTATTCCGTATATCACTTACTTTTATAATATTTAGACGAATTTGAATAATATTTTATATTGATAGGATACGAAATTCACTACACGATAATGCCGACGACGTCCTAAGAGGTGTCGTTGAGATTATCGCAAAAATCACATGTTGGTCGTGGTCAAATTCGAATATTCGTGTCCGACATTTAAACCTAAGAGTAGGGTAAGCTCGATATATCGGATTATGTATCGTTCGTTCAGTCATCGATACGACATTAAAAACGATGGAACTTAGAGTAGGATTCGACACGACAAATGTCACGATATATCGATTATCGTATTCAAGAGTAGCACCCCAGATATGTATGTGTCGGAGGGAGCTAGGAATCGAGTTGAATTTGTTTACTTTTAGAATTTCTTAATTTAATTTAAGAAATTACATTAGTAATTTCTTAATTGTTCTTGATCTTAAAAACCTTGCTGATGTAATAGAAGTTGTCAATCTAGTTATTTACGTAACGACCAATCAGAGCAGAGCACGTGTCTCGAGTGGGGTCGAGACGCCATCTTTACTTTAGCGAGGCTGAGGGTATTTGTAACACATTTGATTGTTAGCGAGCGACCGATCAAGTTGGATCATTGCGAGGAGAGTATCTGGTGGTTATAGGGAGATAGGTGCCTTGAAAGGGTATCTGGTGGTTAAAGTAAGATCGGTGCCTTGAAGTCGCTGCTCGGTCCTAATTGTTCATTTTTAGGGTCCGTACCCAAAGGGTAAAACGGGAACCCTATTACTAAGACTTCGCTGTCCGTCCGTCCGTCCGTCTGTCACCAGGCTGTATCTCATGAACCGTAATAGTTAGAGAGTTGAAATTTTCACAGATGATGTATTTCTATTGCCGCTATAACAACAAATACTAAAAATCTGAATAAAATAAATATTTAAGGGGGCTCCCATACAACAAACGTGATTTTTTTGCCGTTTTTATAGATAATGGTACGGAACCCTTCGTGCGCGAGTCCAACTCGTACTTGGCCGGTTATTGATATTATTGTAAAGTGACGAAATATTGTTTAAATGCGAATTAAAATAATGTGAAACTGTGATCTTTGTGTTTTCCCCGTCATATATAAGTCAATAACGCTTAAAAGTGTCGCTTAAGTAAAATAGCTTTTCAACCCTCGATGTATTCTCTTTGGAAAACAGAAACAATATCTTATATTTTTGAAATATAAATAATTTCGAAATTTATGGAATTAGAATAGCAGCTCAATATAGTGGTAAGCCAAATGGGTTAACGGCTGGTCTGAGAACCCATTGGAGCCTAAGTGGACATCCAAGCCTAAGCTGTTTCCCTATCTCGTCGTTGTAATCCAAAATATGGAGACCGTAACCCATGGGACCTTCATAAATAATGCATAGGTTCGCTCATTACGGCACCCCGCGATTTAAATGGCGGCAATTTGTTTACTAAAATGTCAGTGTGGAAGTTAATGTAAGTTACGATGGGATGATGTTAGACGTATGTATGGTACCAGACTCCTTTATCTTAAAATATGCATCACTCGCTTCTACCCGCGACTTTGTCTGCGCAGACTTCGATTATCAATATCGTTACAAAGCAGTGGTAGCCTCGTAGGCAAGAACGCCCGCCTTGAACGTAAGAGGTGCAAGTTCAAATCCCAGGCCCGCACCTCTGAGATAATTTTCATGTGCGAATGTCATTTTCAACAATGATTACCACTTGCTGAACGGTGAAGGAAAACATCGTGAGGAAACCTGCACGCACGTCTATAGAAAAGCGTGTGAAGTTCACCAACCCGCACTGGGCCAGCGTGGTGGACTATGGCCCAAGTCTCTCTCGTATTAACATGCCAAAACGAGCTCTCTGTCAATAACCATGGAGAATGAATTTCTGTCGTCAGTGGTTGCGCTTTCAATGTCGTATCGTCGTAGAACTGAACTTTTTGTATGTGGCAATACAATTCGTTTTGCTATGGAAAAACAAAACCGCGATCTTTGACGCCCCACAATGTGAAAGTCTTTATACAATGAGTATGTGTTGTCTAGTGATATTTATTTCCTACACCGTAAGATATCTCAGAAAATCATTTTAAGTACGTAAGCATTAGACGATTGTAAAAAGTATATTTATTCACGTCTAGACTGGCTATTAAGTAGACTTATCCCAGAAAGGACAAAGAGACGAAGGAATAATGTTTTTTATATCCGTCACAAAGCACTGATTGAGGTCCGAAGTCGTAAAAGTTATAAATCAGAACTCTAAGCGGGTTTTGTATCGCGCAGCACCCAATTGGCCGTTTGGATTTACGATCTATCGCTTGTTGGGTTCCGTTTACAGAAAGTTTTTTCACCCATCTACTTCAGAAGGAAGGGTTATTAGCAACTTATTGTAGCTTTTTTAATTATACAGGGTTTTGGTTTTGGTTTGGTCTGGTGGTTTGAACGTTGGTCGTTCAGCTCACTGAACCGGGTGGTTAGCGGTTTGAATCCCGCAAGCGGCAAATTTGGGAAATGGCCTTTGAGAAATTTGCCCCGGTCTGGGTGAAACTGGGATCACCCCCAGTCTATTAACGAGTACCCATAGTACAAGCTTTGCTAAGTTTGGACCCTAAGATGAGTATGAGATGTCTGGCGAAATTTATTAAAAAAAAAAAACTATAAACCTTTTTCAAAACAAGCATTTATTTAATTGCCCTTAGTTTACGTGTTCTCCTCATCAAGCCCTTTCATTGGATACCCATACTGTGGTAGTGCAGAAAAAAAAAATATTCCGCCATCTTGGATGATCTGCCATATTGGAATTAGAATGACGTCACATAGCTAAGCATGCATTGTCATCCAAAGTAAGCGTGTATACCTAATTTCAGCTCAATCGGTTAAAGATAACTGATTTAAAATTCAGTTGCAAGATTCCACCCGGACATACATTGCAAGTTAATAAAGCTTGTAATTTAATAATAATAAAGCTTGTAATAGTAATAAAATAAATATATCTTGTAATAATAAAATCGCTCGTCTCAGTGGTTGTGGGGCGTAATTTTAGGTTTCAATATTCCATTAGTGGGAAAAAGGAGCAATACCTCACAGATAAAATCCACCATTGATTAATAGTTCAGACCGTCTGAAAATATGAGCTGCTGAAATATTATACAACTCAACGTTTTTCAGGAGTGTTGATATAACTTATCTACTTTGCCCAAAAACGGGCAAATAATTGTACCTAAACTCTAAAACCTACAGGATATATTATGACCGCCAGACAATCCATACTCATTGTATGATACCAAACAATACTTCTATGGGTATCATACAATAGACAGTACCCAGACCAGATGAAATTCCCAAGAGGAAATTTCTGAAATTTGTCACTGACAAGAATCGAACTTGCAACCTGCTAATACTGTGGTTCTAGCGACCTTCACTCAAGCGCTCGAACCATTAATCCAAAGTAAGGAAAATATTATTCCAAAAAAGATTATGTGATTTATAAATGAAATTATGCAAGTCACTGAAAAATATCGTTAACAGTTTTCTAAATCAAATCCGAACATAAAAAACCAGTATGTCTTTAGAATGTTGTTTTATCAAAAAGCCCCTGAGAGGGTTTCATAAGAACACTTCCTTCCACGGTAAGCGTATGTTAATTCAATCCAAATATTCCGCACGTGTTTTGCAAAACATTTAAATATACGACACGAAGCACAAACCTCACCTCATTTGGATTTTGTGCTTACCTTTTTAACCGACTACAAAAAACCTTATCAATTTGATACGTATGTTATTTATTACGTTTCTTAATAGATTGAGTTCATAAAGCACACAAGGGCGTCTAAAAGACACGCGTCAAAATGTTTGCCAATATCAAAAGGAACTCTGCGTTGATATACATAAAGATTGAATTTCTGTAGTAAAAGACACGCATCCACGCGTCGACCACATAGGAACTCATTTGAGAAATGTTAGCTATTTGTCCCGTGTTCCTCCTCCTTTATACCTTTAAATCTTGCACAGCAAGTAGTTTGTGTAGTTATTTAATTGTGTTTTGAGAATGTATAGCCACATTAACTTTATATTGTACAATTGTTAATTAAGAAAAACGAACACAGAAATGTAATTCCCTATTGGAAAAAAGCAACCATGGAGTTTCTTGCTCATTCTTCCCCGAAATGCATTCCGAATGGGTGGTAGAGAAACTATTATTATTATTTATTGACGGTTCATAAGTGCCTGTATTGGTTTACATCAATAAAATAATCCTGATTCTATTTGTAATGGAAATATTGTTGAAAACTTCACAGAAGTAAATTAGTGTTTTTTTATAGCCTTTCTATGCCCCTCCCAGTCCAGGGCTAGAGCCTCTTCGTTACTTCTCCACACATCTTGGTCTTAGGCTATTATTTGGCGAGTCAAATTAGTGTTTATATAAAAAAATAAACGAGTTTATTTTTCTCTTACATTTTGACTTTATAAAACGATTTATAACTGATATCACATATCGCAAAGCTATAAAGTTTATGTAACTTCGAGTTCAGATAAATCTGTAGGCTCCATAGAATTAATGTGTTTCCACTACTTAGTATGGAAATTCACCCCATTTGAAATAAAACATTCAGCCAAAAAGTAATTCCCTTCCACGAGACGCGAAACCAAAGACCAATTGGATTTTTAAGGTGTAAATTGAGAGGCTATACCTACGCCGATCCCTTAAATTGCTTTCAAGCAAATTTGTATTTTAATCCAATTGACCTAGAGTGTGTATTCCATAGTGGTCGCAAATTCTATGCTGCGGTTTAATTTTGCTAAGAACGTCAAGGTCACATTTTTGGTGGAGCGACTCGAATTTTCTCAAAAATCTTTATGAATATTAAACTTTATGTACATAGCATAGATAATAAAAAACAAAAATCTCTTGTTACGTAGTCTGGTAAAAATAAAAACCAGCCAAGTGCGAGTCGGACTCGCGCACGAAGGGTTCCGTACCAATATCTATAATAATCGGCAAAAGCCCTAATACGTATCTGTTTTCGATTTGAGTTAAAAGCTTCTAGTTTGTATATACACTAAAATTTTAGTCCCAATTTACGAAAATTATTAATGCACTGTATCAATGGTCAATTTAGAATTTGAAAAAGATAAAAATAAAAATACACTTTATAAAAATTTATAACTTTTGTTGTATGGGAGCCCCCTTAATTATTAATTTTATTCTGTTTTTGAGTATTTGTTGTTATAGCGGCCACTAAAATACATAATCTGTGAAAATTTCAACTCTCTAACTATCACGCTTCATGAGGTACAGCCTGGTGACAGACGGACGGACGGACGGACGGACAGCGAAGTCTTAGTAATAGGGTTCCCGTTTTACCCTTTGGGTACGGAACCCTAATATACTAATTGGATACTTTAAGATAGGTACTCAAACACATTTATAGTGAAATCCTACTTAAGGGCACATAATTTCATATTTTTACTCAAAATTTGAAGATAATAATAATCAAACTAATATTCCGAGTAGAAGAACTCAAGGCATGTTTATTACGTTCAAAACACATTTGAAAGTAACGATATTGTCGAAAAATATATATATATTGTTTATATCCCTAATCTAACTTGATAAGCGAATAGCTACCTACTATGCAATCCAAAATCTTCCAAAATTTGCTTAACAGCCGAATATCTCCCCGAAGCGCCATTTTAGCAAAGCATCATCTATTTTCCAATTTGTAATAGGCTCGGCTTGGTTGTAGGCTTCAGTATCGTTACCACAGTTTAAAAATAACAGTATGTTATCTCGATCTATACACATTGAAAATAATTTCCGATATGACGAACTAATTTAGACAGATTGGTTAATTGATTCGGATGATCGCAGTTCGTGTGGAATCTTGGGCACAGTAAAAAAAATACTAAATTGCTGTCATAATTTCACAATAATTACCATACGCTTGGTATGTTCATTTGACCATATTTTTATCAATATTACGGAAGCAGCGATAATCTATGCGGTGAAGTAATTTTATAACAACTTTAGAACATCGTAACTATTCCAATCAAACTAAAGCAATGAAGTGTGAGCACTGTATCATATGAAATACGGTGTAATTTTAAATAAAAGTGATAGTAGTCGATGGACTGCGCACTGTCATTACGTAAAAATACTTTTCTTACATAAATCAATGTACATTTCAAAAACTTTTTAACAAAAAATTAAACCGCCGAAAATTTTAAAAAGCAATAAATAAGAAGCCGTGGTAGCCGAGTGGTCGAACGCACGCCTTGCAAATCAAAGTGTGCAGGTTCAAACCCCGGCTCGCACCTCTGGGTTTATGTGCGAATCTCATATTCATCCGAGATTACCACATGCTATGAAACGGTGAAGGAAAACATCGTGAGGAAACCTGCACGTCTATAGAAATGCGTGTGAAGTTCACCAACCCGCACTGGGCCAGCGTGGTGAACTATAGCCCAAAAATCTCCCTCGTATTGAGGGAGAATGTGTCCGGTATAATGGCAATAGGCTCGCCCCCTATTACATTGGGACCAAAAAATTAAGAAGTGTGGGCGCACTACGGCGCACCTCTGCCTACCTCTTCGGGGAATACAGGCGTGATGATGTTTTATTATTACAATAAATAAGATACCTTTTTATATAACCTTAATAACAAAGTTCTTAAATTAATGTAAGTATACCTAAGTCATTTTGAGTCGGCGCCCACAATGGGACCACTCTCGAAGAATTCCCTAGCAAACGTGATAATTTTTTTGAAATCGGTCGAATGACGCCGGAGATATGCGTGATCATCTCCTCCTTTTTCTTTTCGTCGATTAAAAATTACTTCGAGTCGAATTAGTATAAGTTATCGTCTACGAACTTTCTATGTTTGCGTAAAGTATGTAAAATTGTACGAAGTTATCATACTCTTCACATTATACTATGACAACACCCGAAAACTGTTTGATTTTAACCGTCATGCATTTCGAACTGGGCTCCGGCGACCGATCAACATAATTAATGGAGTCGCCAGTGCTCAGTGGAGCGACGTTTGACTGGCTACTGGATGGCCCACAAATGTCCCATTCGTGCCGTTTGCCACTTCTATCTTCATCCGTCACACTAGGCAGGGGTACAAATGGGTAGTTTCATATTGCAACCGTTTAATTTTGTATGATAGTTGTAAACACTTAGAGATCAGTGAAGACAACTTTAAAATTTGAGCCATAGGAAATACATCAAATATCATCATCATCACGCCTGTATTCCCCGAAGGGGAAGGCAGAGGTGCATTGTAGTGCCCCCACACTTCGCCGATGTATTTTGGTCCCAATGTAATAGGGGGCGAGCCTATTGCCATTATACTGGGCACATTCCCCCTCAATACGAGGGAGATTTGGGCCATAGTCCACCACGCTGGTCCAGTGCGGGTTGGTGAACTTCACTCGCCTTTCTATAGACGTGCAGGTTTCCTCACGATGTTTTCCTTCACCGTTCAGCAAGTGGTAATCATTGTTGAAAATTACATTCGCACATGAAAATTATCTCAGAGGTGCGGGCCCGGGGTTTGAACTTGCACCCCTTACGTTCAAGGCGGGCGTTCTTGCCTGCGAGGCTACCACTGCTTAGCCATAGTATCGAATATTATTACTATAAATACCCTACAAAAAAGCAACCCGGCTTTAATGCCAACAGAAAAGCGTGGACCCGGTTAAACCGTTTCAGAACCAACCACGGGAGAACAAATCACCACCTTCACAAATGTGGTCTAAGGGAGTCACCGAATTGCGACTGTGGAGCACTTGACCAAACTCTTTCCCACGTTGTGAATGAATGCCCACTTCGCTGTTTTCCCGGAGGCATCGCCGAGCTGCACAACTTCACCGCTAACGCAGAAAGCTGGCTGAAAAATCTGGATATAGACATTTGATCCAAGCAGGGATTGGCATACGCTATGATGATGACTATAGGTACTCATACAAATAACCAAACCAATAATTAGATTTTCTAAACAACCGATCAATATAATTTTATGTGCAAGGACACGAGGAATTCTAGGATGGGGACTAGGTTGCCTACTCTATACAGATCGTATCAGAAGTCCGAAATAATACTTGGGGGCCATATAGGACAGATGATAAGCAATCAACACGTTCAAGCAAAATATACGTAACTAATTTAGTTTCTGAGCAATTTGTGTCCAAACTTGGTGTCAAAACTTACGCACCGCGACCCTAAAAATCAGCTGATGAGGCGAATGAACTCGCTTTAAAATGATGAGGAAGTGATAGATATGACACAAGGTTTTTACCTACGAGCATAGTTCAATACATAAATAAAAATCGGTCACTGTAGTTACCTAACTATGACAAAAAATCATACTTCATTTAAATCGATGTAAAGTAAAACTTCTACACGAGCAAATAATCCATTTTCGTTTTAGTTTTCGTGAACGGATTTCTTTTTAAACTGAAACATAGTGAGAGTTGATTAAAAGAAAAAAAATATTATTTTATTATTATTATTTGTCTTTATCATAATCACTACAATTCTCAGAATACAAGTAGGTACCTAATGATGTAGACAATTATTAGAATTGGTCTGGCATATCTGAAAGACTTTAATCTTTGATTACTCTAATAATCATGGCCGCGAATATGTCAATGTAGTGAACATTAGCGGGCGGAGATATCACACACAAGGACAATTTTCGTCCAATGACAAATCATCGGCCATATTGCATCAGCGGTGATTGGCCCAGCGTTGCAGCGCGGTAAAACACTGTGCCTTCGTGCAATGTCGGAGCGGTCCTTTGATATTTTTATTGAATAATAATAACGTAAATCAAAATATTTAGTTCCTTGCAATCCGTCAAGGCGTTAACTTGTGTTCCGAAAAATGTCTCGTTCTCCGCGTAATAGTGAAGTGTTTTCGAACTCGGAAAACTATGAGATGATTTTGTGCATTGGTGCGACTAAAGGGAATACCGGTAACAGTTTTGTGATTTCTTGTATGTCCTCTAAAAAACGTGAAAGTAATATTTACTCAAGTGTGCAGGTGGGTAGGTACCTACCTAGCTCTTTGTGATATGTGAGAAGTGAATAAATTCCAATTAAACCCATGGATTGATACACTGCACACATGGCCACGGGTAAATACTTACCTACTATTATTATCTTTAAAGCAGTTTTTACTCGGACGATTGGGTCCTTTAATTAAGTAAGTGGTTACCCAGATACCTACTTACTATTACAATTAGTGAAGAAAATCTGTTAAACGAAAACTTACGTACCTACCTACCAACTAAAAACTTCGATAAGGTCGCTAGTCGCTACCCAGATACCTACTTACTAATACTGTTAGTGAAGAAAATCTGTTAAATGAAAACTTACGTAGGTACCTTCTAATTTACAATTTTAATAACCTTACCAACCAACCTACTTCTTAAGAAAGTAGTTATGTAATGGTGTAACTACCCAGACACCTGTTGTAAAAAGAAGTCATACATCTTATTCATTAGTACCTAAATAGTGTTTGTAAGGTAGGTAGGCCGTCTGGGATCCTAGATAGATACCTACACACTAACCCAAGTTTCAATAGCACAAACCCCCTACGGTAAAGCTGCCGCTCACGGCCAACAGCGTAGTCATTATCAAAAATAAAACAGCTACCAGATTTATTTTGATAGAAAGCTACCTACCAAACCACAAAAGATTTGATAATGTTTACTATTTAGCAACAAAAAATAAAATGTATGAATGCGTTTTACAAAAGGTGTCTCGATACCTACCTAATTACCTTCATTAAAGGAAGCTTGGTTCTCGGCGGTTAAATTTTACAGTAATTTCATTACCAATGTTTTGGTCATTCTCATACCTACCTAGCAATATCAAAATTACTGTCAATTACAATGACCGACGAGTGCGAAAGAGAGGCGCGAGTGCGAAAGAGACCGCTGTGGGCGAGTTGGCAACGGGCGACCGACACAATCAAAGCCGCTCAAAGACACCGCGCCGCCGCGCGCCGGCCGGCCGCGTGCCGCCGCCGCTTCACCCCTGTACCCCACCCCCGCGCGGCTCGTGTGTTAGAGTACTAGTACCCGCTGTGGGCGGGGTTTGTCACAATGGGTGTGGAGCATTGACCTTTAAATAAACAGCTGGTTCACGTTTTGCGAAGGGCCGACCGAAAATTGTTTAAAAAATGAATTTCCTAGATTTGTATGAAAGAATAAAGTTAAGAATTTTAACTTAATGTCTGGGCCATATAGCTCCACTCCTTATAGCGATATACAGGTTCAATTATTATTTCGGACTTCTGATACACCCTGTATATTACTGTTTGTTTTTTTTATTATTTTTAATAATTACCATGTTTGAATTTCGATAAATTTTATAACATACAGTTGTATGCCGGATACTTATGCAAACGGTAAACGATTATTTCGGATTGCTGATACACCCTGCAGAATGTTTTTAAATAGGTTTCTTAATCCTACTAAATGTGACAGTTTGTGAGGATGGATGGATATATGTTTGTTACTCTTTCACGTAAAAACTACTGAACGGATTTTGATGAAACTTTACAGTATTATTGTTTATACATCTATAAAACATAATTTTGCTATAATTTATTTATAACGATACTGAATAATTTAAGTGTGCGCGGACCAAGTCGCGGGTAGAAGGTAGTCTATACATCTAAGTTATGCTTTATTACCAAATCTTTAACATAATAACTCCACAGACTTTCATTAAAGACTTGCGTTAAGTCTCCGAGTCTTAAAGTCAGATTTATTACACCCAGTTGTAAGCCTTGTAATATGAACCCATACTAGAAGCTTAGCATGGCTAAACACACCACAGACTAAGCAAATAGAATATTTTTATGATTAGCACTATTATGTAACACAAAACGAGATCACTACAGTTTGATTTAGCTACTTCTTGGTTTTTTAACGATATGCCAATACGAAAACGGACTCTTCTATTAATATACAGGGTGTATCAGAAGTCCGTAATAATACTTTGGGTACAAGGAAGCTCATATGTGGATGCTTAGTGAAGACAGTTTATACCTAACTATCATAGTTTCTGAATTATAGACCTTTGAATATTTGTCACAGGTATCGTGTTCTGGCCTTTGGGTACATACATAACCCTATTCAGCAGTGTAAACTACACTTATAAGGGACGACTACCAATATGCACAAAACAGAACATGCAAATTTTACATAGGACTCGAGATTTTACAATTAGGTAATAGAAATTGAAGACGAAAAAAATTTGGAAAAACATGGTCGAATGTCGACAAGTTTTTTATACGTCAAAGTATTATTTCGGACTTCTGAAACACTCTGTATATGAAGATTGTTTTTCTGTGGTAAAAGCAACGCGACCACGCTGTGACATTAGGTCGCGATGTCAATTTATAATCATGGCACAGTATTTATCAATCCATGAGTTCATAAACTATTAACAATACAATACAGAACAAAAGTGTTCAAAAATCCCAATTTAAAATTGATTATAACATTATATATATTTTGGGGTTGCAATCAAATCTTGCTGATGAGATATGGAAACAACACTGTACCTCTATATCCTTAGACATCAAAAAAATCTAACTTTAGGCAATTTTTACCCGTAAACATGAGTTTAAGAAAAAAATACTGCAAACCAAAAGATTTAAGACCATCTTGTAAGGATCAAGATAACAATAGGAACACAGCAGCGTATGAAATGAGTTAAAATTACTTTCGGGCAAACATGACGAGGTGAGACAATAAAAGACAATAGAGGAGCGCCTCGAGCGAGGCAACGAAAGGCCGAGGTAGAATACTCTACAAAGAGCTCCACGAATATAGAGCGAATAATTGAATTATGACGCCAATTCTACTAATCAAAGATGTTCATTAGGCCTGCCGCACAATAGGGCGTCAATTTTTTTGCCATACCAAAACGAACTTATTATTTTTAACGAAATGAGTGAAATGATGACATTTAATGGAATAAGATGAGGAATGGCTTCACCTGCGACTAGCGCGGGTATTTTGCCAATGTCAAGTAATTAATCGCAAGGATAAATTCAATAAATACACATTATGAAGAAAAATGGTGTTCCCGGACCGATGCGACAAAGGTATCTTCAAGAAACGAGCATACTCATTCCTTAAAGGCCGGCAACGCACTTACGATGCCCCTGGTGTTGCAGGTGTCCATGGGCGGCGTTGATCACTTACCATCAGGTGAAACGTCTGCTCGTTTGTCTCCCTATCTCATAAAAAAAAAATGGATGATGACAGTGATCACGAACTGTATTGACACATGGACTAAGTATGACACTGACAGCGCGAGCGAATTTGACGTGTGAGGGCGTGACTTTTAAGACGGGAATTTATTCTTTATCCTTATTGACACAGAGTTCGTTGGGTATTGGCAAACATTTGGACGCGCGTTGTCGCACGTGTGTGCGGAGGGCGTTGGAATGAAACATTGATGTGCTAATGACGACTAATTCTGATGCTAAGGAATCCGTGAGAATTCATGAATGGATCATTTATTTCGCTCTACCTAGAGATAATACGTTTTCTGTTGTCAATATACCGCGATTGAGATACTTAATATAACATAGTACTACTACTACCCTTTTAACGTCCCACTGCTGGGCACGGGCCTCTCCTCAATGCGAGGAGGATTCAGGCCATAGTCCACCACGCTGGCCCAGTGCGGGTTGGCAGACTTCACACATCTATCGAAAACTAGTCAAGTTCCTTCAGACGTGCAGGTTTCCTCACGATGTTTTCCTTCACCGTTTCATAGCAAGTGATAATCTCGGATGTAAATGAGATTCGCACATAAATCCTAGAGGTGCGAGCCAGGGTTTGAACCTGCACACTTCGATTCGAAGGCGTGCGTTCGACCACTCGGCTACCACTACGATACTATGACCACAATTATGAATCTCAAAGTAATCGTAGTTTAGTTGAGAGAATTACTGTTTTGAAAGCAACAAGATGCATGTTCAAATACTCGCATAACTTTGATTTGGATGTCAAGCGCTCTAAAATTTAATTTTGCGCAATGCAGATAAAGTGCAGCTCTGTCTATCCCTTCGAGGAATTAATGCATTATGGTGGTTAATGACCGGGAGTTTAATCTGATCTGGGGGTAACTGGGTATTGTTTTCATACTGTCGGCTGGTATTGACAAACGAGCGTATTTTATAGAGGTTATTAGCTGGTGTGTGTTGTTTGCCAAATATGTAATGCATAGCTTCTGCCCGCGACTTCGTCCGCGCAGACTTCGATTGCTCAATATCGTTTATTATAAATTATAGCTTTATGTTAAGAATATTAGAAGATATACCTATTATTTTTTGCTTTTAAATGTTTACGGCGGTTTAATTTTTATGTAAAAAAAAAGCTTTTTAAAAACAAGCTTTCAGTTAGTTATCGTATTCTCCTCAGCAAGCCCTTTCATTTGATACCCATACTGTGGTAGTGCAGAAAAAATAACTATTCCGCCATCTTGGATGATCCGCCATATTGGAATTAGAATGACGTCACATATCTAAGCATGCATTGTCATCCAAAGTAAGCGTGTATACCAAATTTCAGCTCAATCGATTAAAGATAACTGATTTAAAATTCAGTTGCAAGATTCCACCCGGACATACATGCGTTGCAAGCTTATATAAAGCTTGTAAAAGTTTGGACTAAGTAAACTGAGTTCAGAATTGACAGTTACTGTTTAAAATACCAATACTTTATGAAGTGGTGGTAAGACCCCAGATCGATTTGGTATTACCAAAAAAAAATACGCGCGCATTTTGACGCGAAAATGTGCGTGGGGCTTTAAATGGATAAGCCCAAATACAAAAACTGGTTAACAAATTTGCTACCTTATAAACTATTGAAACATAAATCTCCCGAAGATTTCTGTGTTGTCTGGGCCCCGCTGAGCCCCGCTGGGCCTTCTCGGGATTATTGTGTGTATAAAAGCTTTGTTTCGAATAACCTTTTGAGGTAAGTACGTAAAATATTGTGTTCTCGCAGCGGTTGCTTAATCCTTATATCTAGTGCTTACTACTACAGCCCTTTTAACGTCCCACTGCTGGGCTCGGGCCTCCCCTCAGTGCGAGGGGGATTGAGGCCATAGTTCACCACTCTGGCCCAGTGCGGGTTGGCAGACTTCACACATCTAACGAGAACTAGTCAGGTTCCCTAGGACGTGCAGGTTTCCTCACGATGTTTTCCTTCACCGTTTCATAGCAAGTGATAATCTCGGATGTAAATGAGATTCGCACATTAATCCCAGAGGTGCGAGCCGGGGTTTGAACCTGCACACTTCGATTCGAAGGCGTGAGTTCGACCACTCGGCTACCACTGGGGTAAAATTAAATCTTTCAAAATCTTTACAAAATGTGTTGCGCTTTTTTAATGCTGAGACCTTATTTCTTTAACCATGGAAAGACCTTGTAAAATGGTAGGTGATACATTTACGACTTCTGCTATCATGGTTGAGTAACAGTGTGTAATAAAAATAAATAAAACGGAAGACAGGAGCATCCCACAAGGGTTACAAAGGGACGGCGAGGGGTTGAAGGAAAAAATAACTCGCGAAGGGAGAAAAAGCCCAGCGGTTGTAGGCGTCAAAAAGCGTACTACCAATTTTTTGCCAATACCAAAATAAAACAGCACATTTTTCAACAAAATTACATAGAGAGCGAAGTTTATTCGCGTGGTACATTTTAAAAAAGAAACGCCTGAAATTCTCTTGACCAGTGTATTCAGGGCGTAAGGGCGTATAAAGCGATTACGGGCCACCCTTTTTAACCGACTTCATTAGTGTTAATTACAAAAAATATTTAGAATCAATACCCAATATCCGACTAATATTATATATGTCAAAGTTTATGAGGATGGATGTTTGTTTCTCTATCACGCAAACAACTGTACGGATCTTGATGAAACTATACTGCACTATTGTTTAAAAGTAAACCTTTTTTACTTAACCTTAATTACTAAGTTCTTAAACTAATGTAAGTACTATGCGATTCAAATGAGAATAGGATCGACTCTGCGCCATAATGTGACGAACGAAAACGAATTATGACTTTAAATAATTTAATATTGTGCTAAGACAATTTACTACTAATTTAACCATTTTATTTAAATTTGATGTAAGACTATTATTACTGGTATACAAATAAGTTTTTTGCAAACCATACTTTTCAAGTGACATTTGACAGATATACGTTATTTGACATTCCTTTTCTTATTTGGATTGCACTGTATACCTAAGTAATTTTGAGGCGGCGCCAAAGGTCCCATTTTCAATATATTATCAAAAATCAACCCCGATTTCTGATTATATTTAAAAAATGGGACGAAAATGAACGTTATAATGATGGCGGATGACTGCCTCACTACATTTAACAAAAAGATTATGATTTTGTGCTGCCCTTGTTAAATGGAATCACTCCCCTTACTTATCAGCTGATTTTCTGAAAGGCGGGAATATTGCTGAAAGTAATATTAAGATCGAAAGGACAAGATTTATTGAACCGATAAAGGAAATTCCTCGAGGTGAACGCTTGTTGCTTTGTTACGCACTGCACTTGCTAAACGCTCATCATCATCATCATCACGCCTGTATTCCCCGAAGGGGTAGGCAGAGGTGCACTGTAGTGCACCCACACTTCGCCGATGTATTTTGGTCCCAATGTAATAGGGGGCAAGCCTATTGCCATTATACCGGGCACATTCCCCCTCAATGCGAGGGAGATTTGGGCCATAGTCCCAAGTATAAATTTTCTGACTATTAATTTACAAAAAGTTATGAAGGGTTAAAAGTGGCATTGTAGTAGACATTTTAAGTGGTTTGTTAACTTAATTAAGTTACATGGGGACGTATATAAAATATTGACGCCTTGTTTCGTCCAAACATTTATTTGTATTTAGGGTTCCGTACCCAAAGGGTAAAACGGGAACCCTATTATTGAGACTTTGCTGTCCGTACGTCCGTCCGTCTGTCACCAGGCTGTATCTCATGAACCGTGATAGTAAGAGAGTTGAAATTTTCACAGATGATGTATTTCTATTGCCGCTATAACAAAAAATACTAAAAAACAGAATAAAATTATTATTTAAGGGGGCTTCCATACAACAAACGTGTTTTTTTGCCATTTTTATAGATAATGGTACGGAACCCTTCGTGCGCGAGTCTGTCTCGCACTTGGCCGGTTTTTTATTTGAATGTATAGTCTTTATTAAGCAAGCAATTAATAAATAGGGTTTTATTCAGAGCGTTTGTTCTACAGACCTCACACCACTTAAAAATTCAAAAAGGTATACTGTAGTTGTTGGCAACAAAACATAAAATTTATTACATGCATGGGTAGTTCTACGATAAGAGGTTTTACGTCCTTAGAGAACACGGCCAGGGAGAAAGGTTGCTGTTTTTTCATTAAACACTTATATTACGATTTTTGTCTTAATAGTGTATCTTTTCACGTAAGGGCAAGTCAATTTATGCATATTTTATAACTTTTTACAAGGCCAGGGTAAATACATTGGGCAGGGTAGAGACACCAAGTTCAGGGGAGATAATTTGTGGCAATAATAGTAACAAAATTAGTAAAATCAACTTTAGTTAAACATTGTACCTAGCATAGAATTAGACTATATTTTTTTACCAATCATATTAAACATGAACAGACTATATTATTTCATCCATCTCTGAAATTTTAAACAAAAGTGTATTTAGTGTCATTACACAATAATATATGAAATTAACATGGCAATGTACCTACAACAAATAATACAATATTATTTTATTAATACTAATTATATAGACCAGCTTCTTTTAAGTACCTAATACAAATAATTATACTTGCGATAACTAGGATCATTTTCATATTGCCTGTACCTATGCTACATCTCAGTAAATTAACATGTTTTTATCATAAAATAAAATAAAATTGAAGGCACTCTTGCCTATCATCATCATTTGCCTTACCTTATCCCATTATTTGTGGTCGGCGCAGTATGTCCTTTTCTTCCATTCGTCTCGCTTTTCCGTCATACCAACATCGACTCCGATCTCAATCATATCACTTTTTACACACTCCATCCATCTTTTCTTTGGTCTTCCTCTCGCTCTGTATCCATCAACATTCATAATCATCATCTTTTAGTCACATGCTTCTCATCTCTTCTCATCACATGCCCAAACCATTCTAGTCTCTTACTTCTCACTTTTTCTGTTATGGGCGCTACTTTTATACTACCTCTAATATGTACATTCCTCACCTTATCCATTCGCGTCACTCCATACATCCATCTCAACATTCGCATCTCGGCAGAGTGGAGACGTTTCTCTTCACGCACTTTAGCGGCCCAGCATTCCGAGCCGTACATAATTACTGGTCTGATGACTGATTTGTATTTTTTTCCTTTTACCTTTAACGGCATTTTGGGGTCACAAGTAGTGCTGGTAACTTGTCTCCACTTCTGCCATCCTGCATTGATTCGCCGCTTTATATCCCGATCTACATCTCCATCATGCTGGAGTAACGAACCTAGGTACTTGAAGTCGGAGCAGACGGGTATTAAGCTAAAGGCACTCTTGCCTATATTAACAAAAAATAAATGCTTAAGCTTTCTCAAACACGTAAGTTTATTTATAATCTCATCTTTTTTCTTATTAATTAAATATCTTTGTCTTCTGGCTCGGTCTGATTTAAGTTTGGCAGCTATAACTCTTCTATGAGAATTAAAAGTTTGATCATTAATATCTGACATCGATGGCGTTATCGAAAGATTAGTAACATTAAGTGCAAGTCGTTGCCCAGCTCTCTTGCTTTCTTTTTCCATATCTTTCGTGCCTTACGTTGCTCCCTAGGAGTCATTTGGTTGACAGGCTGTATAATTCCTTTCTCCTTCTTTTTTAAATATTTAGCTTTTTCTTTTTGCTTTTGCAATTCATATTTTTCGGGATTTTTACTCTTTTAATATCGTAGTCTCTCTGCTTCACGTTTCTTCTGCAATCTTTTTACACGTTTTAACTTTTTCCGTGGTGCCATAATCTGTAACAATATTAGACAATAATAACAATATGAACTGGGAGCCTCATTTAATTTTCAGTTTTAAGAATTTACTAAAATTATTTAAAACTATTCGTTGATAAAAATATGCTATATCTTAGTTTTTTGCACTAACATTATCTCCCCTGGTCAACAAGTCTCTCCCCTGACTGTTATCTTGCCAGGGGAAATATGGCAGGGGAGAGACGTTTCATGATACATTTTATTGTTTTAATTGACATAAGAAATGTTTCGGTACATTATGTATCACACTTTAACTATTGCTTTATTATTAAACTAGACCAGTAAATGTAAATAAATTAAGTGAATAATATAACTTTTATGACTTACCAGTGGAGAGACACAATGACCTCGCGAAGCCACCACTTTGAACCGACGCGTCGCAATAAATAACAAATAACTGCTGTTAACGGTTCACGTGTTTTGCATTGCTAACTTCACGTCACATAGATGACCTTAAGCGCTATTTGGAATATGGTCGTTTTATATTTGTGTTTTATAGCGGAATAAAATTTGCCAGGGTAGATACGCAAAAACAGTGGGACAAAAGTTAAGTTTAAAAAATATTGCAAATAAATAAATATTGTTCTATTTTTCCTTAATAATACTTAAACATATTTATTGAAATTTGTGTTTAACATACTTTAGTTAAATAACTGATACAAAAAAGGTATGTATCGTATGCAAATTAAACTGAAACCGGCAGGGAGACAGGCCAGGGTAGAGACTTTTTTAGACTTTATAAGGAATTTCAGAAAAATATACCTTAATTAGGCATTTAATCGTGACGTTATTTAATAAAGTACATTTAGGTGATGTGTTTCATTGAAAGAAATAACAACATATAGAATAAAATTTCTATTTTAAACTGATTGCCGCACAAGTTACCTCTTATCGTAGAACTACCCGCATATAATTGTACTGGTAACTCTGTGTCTCTCTGCATCCGCCGAACGGGTCCTTCAGTCCTGAATTCCTTTCTTGTTTGATATTTTATTTAAATTAATATCGTAAGTGTGTGGGTTTCAATATCTGGTATATTGAAACCCACACACTTACGGTATTACCGCCATCGCCACGAAAATATATATTTCGCGAGCGGAACACAACTTTATATTTGAAGAAAATTTGATGTCTATTGATGATATTATAGAAATTGCCGCGTTTATCTTGTCCTAGTGCGTACGCTTGTTGACTTAAGGCAAGTAACGAAGCGTTAAATCTTTTACGAGCCAGCGATCTAGTTGACACACGGTGCCGCGTGGCGTCACTCAGCTTAAGTCGGAAAATAGATGCTTTTTAAATTAACTGTGGCGTAAGTAGGAAAGGAGCCTACTACAATAAATTTAGATCAGAACAAGAAAAACACTTACACTTAAAATAAAAGATTAAAGTGTTTAATTAATGATGTATGAATGCGGATGAAGCAAAAGAGTATCGTAATCTGTGGCTAACGGTAGCCCCTTTCTATCCCCATGGGATAGAGGCGTGAATATATGTAGGTATGTAGGTACCTACAATTAATATGGAAACACTATGCAAGTATCACTAGGCTATTTTAGGAAATTTGGCTATGGATTTCAGTATCTATTGCGCATTTCATGAACACCAGGAGGCGCCTAAACGTGCTAATCAAATATTAGTACAACTGCTTTATATTTCGTCAGAGGGTTGTAATTTTAACGTTTAAAACATTTCGACGGTTAAAAGAGTTAAAACAATAACTACAGCCCTTTTAACGTCCCACTGCTGGGCACGGGCCTCCCCTTAATGCGAGGGGATTCAGGCCATAGTCCACCACGCTGGCCTAGTGCGGGTTGGCAGACTAAAACAATGCATGAGACTAATTGTAATCAATGTTTACTGGTCCAAAAATCAGGCAATCGAGATTTCTCTCGCCGCCAATGTATGGAAGTGCTCAATTTAAACCGGAGCTAAGCTAACAAGTTAACTAAAACCGCGTAAGAGGTTCTGGATAGGCAACAACCCAAGGAAGGTGCGCTGCCGGTCCGTCGCAGCCGCGCGGGCGAGCGTCCGCCGCCCACCTTCCCAGAGCGTTGCCAGGCAACGAGAGGGTGACGTCACGTGCATTAGACCTTCTAACGAGAGCTAGGGATCTATAGTAACATCACACTAGAGCATGCACTTCCAACTGTACATTTCGCCTTACCGTATATATGATAATTGCACATAAAAATATTGCCACCGCGATTTAGGGTTTTTCTCAATTTAATAGTTTAAAACAAATCAATTTTAGTTTTTTCTTAAATACAATTGATAAAGCATGTTATTTTACATAAACTGTCAATATTTTATTGTAATTTTTATCCAATTTAATACTTAATTTTATACTTTATTCGACATTGCCGCCCGCGGTTTAGATGTTTGTATCACACAGCGCCATCTAGTTATTTTGCAGTTGAAACTTGTTTGCTACCTGAGGAAGGAGAAATTTCTAAATAGTGTCGCTGCAATGTTATGTGTAGAGCTGTTCTATATATACATAAGTGTTCTTATGTCAATTAATTTACTTATGTGTTGTATTGATATAAGCGTTTTGGACAAGTCTTAACAAAGGGTTATGAAAGGCATAGTGATTCGTGTATAAGACGACTTGTCTAGTGAGTGTAGAACTCTCAGACCACTCACTGGAACCAATGGCGGCAGGTTCGAATCCTGCGATTTTTTAAAATATTGTCTCTTTATTATTATTTCTTGTTTCGGGCCTACTTAAAGTTTACCTATGACACAATAATTGCATATCGTTCAATAAGTGCGTAAAATAGGTACAAAACCACTTAGAATATACATATCATCATCACACCTGTATTCCCCGAAGGGGTAGGCAGAGGTGCACTGCATTGCGCCCAACCTAGAATACCATTTGTCAGGATAAACGTGTTCTACAATGTCAATGTAACTAATATAAATAAATATCACCAGACGACACATAAGTGTCGTATGATCCCAAACCAAGTAAAGCTTGTATTGTAGTTATACAACAAACTGGGGGCGATCTCGATTGTACAAATGCAGGTCTAGTCACTGACCCTACAAAAAATGCCAACAGAAAAGCGTGGACACAGTTAAACCGGTTCAGAACCAACCACGGCAGAACAAATCACCACCTTCACAAATGGGGTCTAAGGGAGTCACCGAATTGCGAATGCACGTTGTGAATGAATGCCCACTGCGCTGTTTTCCCGGAGGCATCGCCGAGCTGCACAACTTCACCGCTAACGCAGACAGCTGGCTGAAAAATCTGGATATAGACATTTTATCCAAGCAGGGATTGGCATACGCTATGATGATGATGGGGCGATCTCAGTTACGCCCAAACAGAACAAATTTGTAATAGGCTATTTCCGAAATCATGTATTTATCGCAGGCGGGATTCAAACCCGTACCTGGTTCAGTCAGTCGCACGGCCTAATCTCAAACCAGTAAACCAAGTCGTCAAACTTGATTGTTACTTTGTATAAATTTGGAGTTCATACCATAGACTACTGTTTTAGTGTCTCTAGAATTACGTAAAGGACATAAATAACGATTCTTAAATTCCCACATAAAAAAGTGTAAGCAGTTTTAATGTCCAAATATTTGGCAACAACACCATTCAGTTTGTTGCAACGCGGTTATATTTCAAAAGGAATACCATTCACCGGTATAAATGTCTATAACCGACGTCAGACAGATTTTATATACATAGCAAAGAATAAATCACAGTTTACGAGAGTTTAACGAGAATTTTATTTTTAACTAGCTGTGCTCGCGACTTTCGCGAATCAAGGAACCCTAACTATCCTCCTAAAATAAAAGTAGCTTTAGTTACTTCTTATAAGATCAGCTATCTGTCAATAAAAGTCCCGTAAAAATCGGTCACGCCGTTTCAAAGATTTGTAAGATGAAATATTTATTAGGTATTACAAAATAACCTTAGTTACTCCATAAAACATGAACTATCTGCAAAGTCCTGTCCTGCTCCGGAGATTACCCGGCACAAACAGACAGGCAGCTACGAGCGGCACATTGAATAGTGACTATATCAGTAGTTGCAATATTTGGGTTCTACCATTGTCTTACGTTTAAGCATATTACAAGCATAACAAGAAAAAGTTAAAAACATGTAACCCGAATACGGAATTGCAAGGTAAAAATCAACTCCTCCTATTGTTAAAGTCGGTTAAAATGTAGCTTCAGTTATCCGGACCATGATAACAAATCGATTGACACTTTATTCATCAAAATTGGATGAATAGTTTAGGCGCTACGGAGGCACATACGTAAATACAAATAAGCATACTACTACTAAAGCCCTTTTTAACGTCTCACTACTGGGCATGGGCCTCTCAATGCGAGGGGGATTCGGGCCATAGTCAACCACGCTGGCCCAGTGCGGGTTGGCAGACTTCACACATCTATCGAAAACAAGTCAAGTTCCCACAGACGTGCAGGTTTCCTCACGATGTTTTCCTTCACTGTCTCATAGCAAGTGATAATCTCGGATGTAAATGAGATTCGCACATAAATCCCAGAGGTGCGAGCCGGGGTTTGAACCTGCACTCATCGATTCGAAGGCGTGCGTTCGACCACTCGGCTACCACTGCTATACTCGGCTACCACTGCCACCTGTCAAATATACATAGATTGCTAAAATCATAACCCTTCCCTTCGCCGTAGTCGGGTAAAAAAATCGAATCTTTTTGAAGGTCAAGTTTGTTTATACAAAAACCGTATTCGTGATTTCATGACTCAACTTTCTACACGTGTTCCAACGTAAATATACTCAAGTTCAATACTTTTTAAAAGACCTCAACGTAAACGATAGCGGGAATAGTTGTAATAAACTAACATAAACGTGGAAGTGCGTAAAAACATTGGTAACGTATTTTTAGCATTTCTGCGATTTTAAATCTTATTTTCGCGTAGGAGGGTATAGTTTGGGTAATAGAAGTACCTATTTGTGATTCACAGAATAATAAGCATGGCGTTCTTTTACGCCAGATAATAAGTATCGTCTTTCTATGATTCACATCGAGGGGTGAAAGGGGCTATTTGACCTAAGCGACATTTTTGGGCGATATTGACTTATATACATATTTGGAATCAGCGTCGTTTGAGTTTGCTCTCCTGTAAAGTTAGAAAAATGTCGCTTAAGTCAAAAAGCCTTTCTACTACTACTACAGCCCTTTTTAACGTCCCACTGCTGGGCACGGGCCTCCACGGGTTCCGTACCATTCATTAATTTGCCTTACCTTATCCCATTATTTGGGGTCGGCGCAGTATGTCCTTTTCTTCCATTCGTCTCGCTTTTCCGTCATACCAACAACCACTCCGATCTCAATCATATCACTTTTTACACACTCCATCCATCTTTTCTTTGGTCTTCCTCTCGCTCTGTATCCATCAACATTCATACTCATCACTCTTTTAGTCACATGCTTCTCATCTCTTCTCATCACACGCCCAAACCATTCTAGTCTCTTACTTCTCACTTTTTCTGTTATGGGCGCTACTTTAATACTACCTCTAATATGTACATTACTCACCTTATCCATTCGCGTCACTCCACACATCCATCTCAACATTCGCATCTCGGCAGAGTGGAGACGTTTCTCTTCACGCACTTTAGCCGCCCAGCATTCCGAGCCGTACATAATTACTGGTCTGATGACTGATTTGTAAATTTTTCCTTTTATCTTTAACGTACCATTATCTATAAAAATGGCAAAAATCACGTTTGTTGTATGGGAACCCCTTTAAATAATTATTTTATTCTGTTTTTTATTTGTTGTTATAGCGGCAACAGAAATACATCATCTGTGAAAATTTCAACTCTCTAACTATCCCGGTTCATGAGATACAGCCTGGTGACAGACGGACGGACGGACGGACGGACAACAAAGTCTCAGTAATAGGGTTCCCGTTTTACCCTTTGGGTACGGAACCCTAAAAAGTGAAGTGAAGTGAAGTGAAGATTAAGCCACCAGCATCAATGAGTTCATTCTAAGGCCAACATTTCTTTAAGGTTTTCAAGATTTAATAGTTATCTGAATTATCACGTAATCATTATAGATGATAAACAGCAATTTCGTGATATAAATAATCGATGAAGCTACTTTACATTCTCGTTATGACCAATCTAGTTTTCTTGCTAAACGCAAATGTCCTATCTATACTTTTTTTCCCTCGTATTGAGGGAGAATGTGCCCGGTATAATGGCAATAGCCTCGCCCCCTATTACATTGGGACCAAAAATACATCGGCGAAGTGTGGGCGCACTACAGTGCACCTCTGCCTACCCCTTCGGGGAATACAGTATTATTATAATTTTAGTTTACTTTCTGTGAACTCGAACGATTTATTTATATTCGAGTTTTTTCAACTCTTTCGTTTCCTGTTCTGGTAACTGTGGTAGCGCTGAAGCCCGCGTACTCAGATGCATCAAAAATCGCGCTCTAGATTATTTGCTAATACCAAAACGAACGGTGCGTCAATATGAAGGGTACAGGAAAATAACAGGGAATGTCACAAATAATGAATTTTGAGAAAAAGCAATTTGAAAATTCAACAATTCTAACAATTCTATAGTTCGGGCATAAACAAAACTGCATTTTTGGTGTCACCTATTAACTTTTTTTAAATTCTAATGATTGGAATTCCAAATAGCATACACAAAATATGATTCTATAAAAAAAAAAAAAATTACATTCCTTGTTATTTGCCGGTACCCTTAATATACATAACACATACATTTACGTGTTTAAAGCCTCCACACCTCAATATTTGCCAGCGTTGTCAATGTAATTTCGTTGAAAAAGCCGGCTAAGTGCGAGTCGGACTCGCGCACGAAGGGTTCCGTACCTATAAAAACAGCAAAAAAATCACGTTTGCTGTATGGGACCCCCCTTAAATATTTATTTTATTCTGTTTTTCAGTATTGGTTGTTATAGCGGCAACAGAAATACGTCATCTGTGAAAATGTCAACTCTCTAACTATCACGGTTCATGAGATACGGCCTTGTGACAGACGGACGGACGGACGAACGAACGGACAGCGAAGTCTTAGTTATAGGCTTCCGATTTAACCTACGGAACCCTAAAAATGAACTTTTTCCACGAGTCAATACAGTTACTTTTGTAACTTCAACGCGCGTGTCTTGACGTCTTAGTGTACGGAGGGCTTCACGATTGGTTTATTTATTTTTAATTCGCGTGGGATCTCTTCGTTTACATATGCGTAACACCGGATTAGAACATAGACGATGATAACTATGCAGTCATCACTTAAATAAATACATGATATTTTATTAAATTACTCAAAAGGTCCTCTTCACGGAAACCATGTCACCAAGTCAATAGGGCCCCAAGTTCTGGGTTTTGTACCACTAACTAACTAACTACAGCCCTTTTAACGTCCCACTGCTGGGCACGCGCCTCCCCTCAATTCGAGGGGGATTCAGGCCATAGTCCACCACGCTGGCCCAGTGCGGGTTGGCAGACTTCACACATCTATCGAGAACTAGACAAGTTCTCTCAGACGTGCAGGTTTCCTCGCGATGCTTTCCTTCACCGTTTCATAGCAAGTGATAATCTCGGACGAAAATGAGATTCGCACATAAGCCCAGAGGTGCGAGCCGGGGTTTGAACCTGCACACTTTGATTTGCAAAGCGTGCGTTCGACCACTCGGCTACCACTGCTTAAATAAATACATGATATTTTATAGCAATACTGCCATAAGAAGCTTCCATACCCAAGCCAAGAAATACAGCCAAGCGTTTATGTAACTTTGATTGCAATAATGTTTGAAACAACAATACCTGGTGGGTTTTCTATACATTTTGACAGCTGTTTTGACATAGCATGATTGAAATAGGTTTGCAATACGAGTACTAAAAGGATATTTGACTCAGCGACACTTTTGGGCGATATTGACTAATACACCTTTTTAGGGTTCCGTACCCAAAGGGTAAAACGGGAACACTATTACTGAGACTTCGCTGTCCGTCCGTCCGTCTGTCACCAGGCTGTATCTCATGAACCGTGATAGCTAGAGTGTTGAAATTTTCACAGATGATGTATTTCTGTTGCCGCTATAACAACAAATACTAAAATACAGAATAAAATAAATATTTAAGGGGGCTCCCATACAAACGTGATTTTTTTGCCGTTTTTATAGATAATGGTATGGAGCCCTTTGTGCGCGAGTCTGACTCGCACTTGGCCGGTTTTTTTTTAATCGTTGGAAAATGCTTTATGCGTCTCCCTTCTCGGGGGGGATAGTAGAGAGTATGTGGGACTCACAGAGCGCATACCCACTAAAAACCAACGTTGCACCTTCACGATTGACTTATACACCTACATATTTGCAATCAGCAAATATTTCCCCTTAAAATGAATATGCTCTCCTGTAAAGTTATATTAATGTCGCTTAAGTCAAATAGCCTTCCATCCCTCGAATAGAATAACGTATTCACCAAAACCTCTTGTTACAGAACAGGCAAACTGCACTATCCCACAAATGTGTGCGGGCCACTCTTCGAGGAGGAGCTGGAGTTCTGGGGGCTGGACTCCAACCAGGTGGAGCCGTGCTGCTGGTCTACCTACAGCATACACAGGGACACACAGGTTTGTGATCAGTGACGCCCAAAATATTGCACATACACAGGGACACACAGGTTTGTGATCAGTGACACCAAAAGTGAAGTGACTCAAATGACATATTAAACGATATTGAGTTATGAGTTAGAATCAGCTAATTTTTTTTCGTCTTTTGATCTGGGTTTCTTGCTAAGTTACCAAAATGGTACTTGAGTAAAATTGCCATTTAACCGGTGATATTGTTTCCATGTGAAACTACCTGGCACCTCGTACCTGGATGGATGGACCGAATGTGCCTACTGCCCTTTTACTGGTCTAAAACCATCTTTGCATTATTGCTTTTCTAATGAACCCGGTTTGGGGCACATCGGAGGGTTGGTTTCAAAGTCTTTAACGGACATAGGAAGAAATATTTTTTGTGTTTTATATATTTGTGTTTTTTTTAAGCTTCTTTTTTCAATTCAAATGTAGAATGACTCAAATATAGATAGACGAACCTTATCTATGTTATTTTAAGGTACATATCGAGGGGTGAAAAGCTATTTGACTTAAACGACACTTTTGGGCGATATTGACTTCTATACATTTTTTTTAAATCAGCATTTCTTTCTGCGTCGGACCAGTATGCTCTCCTGTATAGTTGAAAAATATCGCTTGAGTCGAATACCCTTTCAATCCTCGATATGTTTTAGTCTACTTTTAGCAAATAGAATTGCGTAGATGCAATCACCATGGATCATCCAGATAAAAATAATACAATGATATAATCTCGCATGAAACAGCATGTAACGTTTCACTGGTTACATTACGACCGTGCTTGCGTTTCACGTCATTTAAATAAATCAACCGGAAGTTATATTTCATGACGATGTCGACTCTATTGCTAGGGGTTACTATTCAAATCGATTATCTATATATTTGTTACGTCATCATTAATGCTAGACCCAGAAGGAGTGATAGTGAAAACGATTTCACCGAGTGTAGGATTCAATTAGGATTCCGATTTAAGCAGCAGACGTCCCGCGTCGTTATCGATCATTCATTTGGAGCTATAATATAGGTACCAACTTAAAAAAACAAAGCTTTTACAAATATTATAACCTCAGTTATCTGTCAGTGAAAGCGTCGTCCAAATCGGTTCGGCTGTTACACAGATTACCCGGAACAAACAGACTAATAGACCAACATTAAAAAATGTGTATTTGTTGTAAGTACTATAAATATAAACTTTCATTATGTTTTTAGTAAAAAGTTGTTATTATGACATAACAAACAGATAATTAAATTTAATTTATTTGTTTATATAGAAAATCATTGAAGTTCGAAATAATATGTTAGGTACATATATGGTAGCTTGTATGTAGATGCTTAGTGAAGACAGATTATACCTAACTATCATAGTTTCTGAGTTATGGACCTTTGAGTATTTGTCACAGGTATCGTGTTCTGGCCTTTGGGTACATTAATAACCTTAGTCAGCAGTGTAAACAGTGTGTCACTTATGAGGGAAAATGTTGAAAAAACATGGTCGAATTTCGATAAATGTTTGGAACGTAGTTCCTTATGGCGCGTTGCGAAAGGGGGCTAGACGGAAAAAATTAAGACTAAAAGTGTCGACCGACACTTTTGTAAATGTGTGTGAAAGTAAAAGTTGTAACGACACTTTTGTAAATGTGTGTGTGATTTCTATTGTGTGTGTGATTTCGGTTTCGGTTTCGATTTCGATTTATATACTTATATATATATATATATGTGTGTGTGTGTGTGTATATGTACAATTTTTTTGCTTTTATATTTCAAAAGGAAATTCCATCCGGGTGTCCCTGGACACCTCTCAAGTTTTTTTATACCATTCAGTTGTATATCCGATACTATATGTAAACGTCAAAGTATTATTTCCGACTTTTGAAACACCCTGTATACCTAACATCCTAATAGTCCTTGATTAGTAGCCTACCTAATTAAAGACACTGCCCTTTGTAAGCTTCTTTTAATAAAATATTGGATATATTTACGTTTCTTCATCATAAAAGGATTTCTTATAATAAGTTACTTAAAGGTCGAACGTAATAATCCCGTGGGCGGTGCTCTACCTCATATTGGTTTTGATAATAAAATCAGTGCGGTAGAGTCTATCAATAATATTAATCTAGATAGAAAACTCTTTATTGTACACCAATAGTTACATGGAAATCTAGTGGATATAGAGCCATTGGTTATGCCTATTTCATGGGAAAATAATAGCAAACTTAAAAATAGAGTACTTACCTAGATCACCTAATCTTGTGACGCACACTGGTAACGCTACCTAGAGTAATAAAAATAATAATTAAAAATAGAATTTTAGATACAGCAACAAAAAAGAGAAAAATACAAAAAGAAAGAAGAAACAATAATGTTTTGCACATACAAAAACGAATTGTATCAACTCACGGAAAAAGCGAGTACTTTAACGTAATATCACCATTGTTTGGGTTTCACAGTAACTCGTTTCGTAACTATTTTGGTGAAGCAGTGGTAGCCGAGTGGTGGAACGCACGCTTTGCAATCAAAGTGCGCAGGTTCAAACCCCGGCTCGCACCTCTGGGTTTCATGTGCGAATCTAATTTTCATCCGAGATTATCACTTGCTAAGAAACTGAGAAGGAAAACATCGTGAGGAAACCTGCACGTCTATAGAAATGCGTGTGAAGTTTACCAACCCGCACTGGGCCAGCGTTGTGGACTATGGCCTGAATCCCCCTTGCATTGAGGGGTGGCCCGTGCCCAGCAGTAGGACGTTAAAAAGGGCTGTAGTAGTAGTAGTAGCAGCTGCATTGCAACGATATAATACAATATATGAACTTGAGTCACTTTGCCTTTTACCCGACTCTCGACGGGTAAAAGTCAAAGTCTCTTATACCCGTTCCGACACTCTGTGTCAAATATGTATCGTTATGTTGTTGGCTAACAATTTCATGCGCGCATCTTGACGCCCCTGTGAGTCCAGGATTTACCTTGCCTTTTACTTTGACTTTTACCCGACTCTCGACGGGTAAAAGTCAAAGTCTCTTATACCCGTTCCGACACTCTGTGTCAATATGTATCGTTATGATGTTGGCCAACAATTTGACGCGCGCATCTTGACGCCCCTATGAGCCCAGGATTTACGACAAGGTAATAACCCGAACAGTTCGATATAACGTTCAAATTTTATTCACAAAGGAAGATTATGTGGTATTTTTACGCACCCATCCGATTTCATGCCTCGATCAATTGGTTTGACTTTGTCGGGAAATGAGTCGTAAACATTATATTGAGGAGCTACATTTCAATAATATGATGTGAAATGAAAATGTTTGAAGCAATACGACGATGTCGACGGCTTGGTATAGTAGTCACTAGACCTGGTAGTGGCGGGTTCGATTTCCGTCAATAGAAAATCTCAGAAACGACCTTCTTGGAATTGGGTGTAACTGGGATCGCCCCCAGTCCATTTTACGGTACCCATAGTACAAGCTTTTTTTAGTTTAGGATCAAACGTTGAGTATGACGTGTCTGGCGAATTATTTACTATAAATTGTATATATTTATATAACGGTTAAGGAAAATATTGTGAGGAAACCTGCACGTCTATAGAAAGGCGTGTGAAGTTCACTATCCCGAACTGGGCCAGTGTGGTGGACTATGGCCTAAATCTCTCTCGTATTGAGTGGGTCTGTGCCCGGTATAATGGCAATAGCCTCGTCTCCTATTACATTGGGACCAAAATATATCGGCAAATTATGCACCCCTGCCTGCCCCTTCGTGGAATACAGGCGCGATGATGTATTATAAATTAGTAATACTTAAAAGCCAGTTGCTACAAAAACAGTTGTTAACGAAATGAGATTGGAAATTCGGAACAACAGAACTGTTTTGTTTACATCTCCGACACTTAATTTCTAGCTATTTAATAATGCAAATCGGATTACTGGCCGCTCTAAAGCTATATTGGCACGGTAAAGCCGACTATCCCTGTGCAGTGACACAATATTTTGTACGGAAGCCGTTCTCACAAGCCATCTAATTGCAAGGTTCTCGTAAAACGGCAGTTCGTATGAATGAAAGTATTATATTAGTTCCTGTTAAACGCGTAATTACTTGACCGTCGGCTTTACCGTGTAAATAGATCTTTACTGTTTCATTTACGCATTAATAATTTAAGGGCTGGCAGAAGAGAAGTCTTGCAAAAAATGTTACTATAATTTATTTTTCTGGTAGTCAGTTGCTATAGTATAGTTGCAAAGAATTTAATTCTCGATTTTTAACCGACTTCAAAAAGGAGGATGTTCTCAATTCGATGGGTTTTTTTTGTATGTACACCGATTACGCTGCGATTATGATTTTTTTGTTGTTGTTCATATTTACTTTTTTAGGGTTGTTATGAAGTGATAATACTTGCATATTTTCATCAATTATTGACACTAAAAAGCGTGAAAAAAGAAAAACCGACTTCAAAAACCTAGGTGCACTAAAAAGCCAAAAATAACCTTATAATTCATTACATTTGGAGTCGGTACCAATTCATGTATGTATTTGCCTAGTCTGACCTAGATTGGCACCTACTCCAAATGTAATGAATTATAAGGTTATTTTTAGCTGTTTAGTGCACCTAGTTGGTTTTTTATATAACTAATTACGCGCTGATGATTTGAAATAGCAGCGGCCTCAGTACGCCTGCCAAGATAAGACATTTTCTCACGCATCGTGACGTCATTTTTGTGGCAAAATCGTTACGTCTTATTTGCTAGCATGGCGTAAATATAAAATGGGTTTGACAGTTAAATAAAACGTGTTTGACGTATGGATAAGATGTTATATCTTAAGTGCTAGCATGGGTTACCAAAATGTACCATAGAGACACGAATTTGACAGGTCAACGTAAAGAAATTTCTCACGGTCAAAGGCCGGTGATGAGAAAATAATTAGGCTGTAAGAAGTACATAAATATAGCATTTTATACACTATTATAACAAATAATACTTATTTTACTCTATCCTTCGCCAATATCAAGCGGACTACATGCAAAATTCTTCCGAAAACGAACACGTAAATTTATTTTCGTGTTCGACAAACAACAACAAAAAAGTGTAGAGACATTTCTATCTGTTTTATTTTCTTCCGAAAATCCACATAATTCTATTCCACGTGATTTAAAATGCATATTTTACAAAAAATCTGTAGGTTTGAGGTTAGATTTTGTTTGGCATCATACTTTGCGTGCTTGTTGCCGTTTTACAATGTAAAGTTATTTAAATTGGCAAATAAAAATAGTATAGTGCCCAAGAAATAAATTTTAAGCATAATACCACCGACCAAATAATAATACGTAAAGCTTCCGGCATAATAAAAAAGAATCTATGCCCAAAGATATTTTTAATCTGTGCATAAATAATCTAATATATTCTATGATGTGTATGCAGCATCTTTTTTCTTTGTAAAGCTCCGTCTCGCTCTATTTGTCATTTCAATGAACGAATGAACGAAAGATCGTAAACTGTGAGAAAATTTTAGCAGGCTGTCTAATTTTAAACATCTTGGAAGCCATGTTAGCAAATAAGATACGGGAACGCAAGTTGACAAGATGTTTTTGGGACTTGTGAGAAAACATCTTGGCAGGCGTACTGAGGCCGCTGGTGAATCACACCAATGCTTGACCATATTATGTTAATTAGCAGAATTACAATGGACCTGGTAAACATTCAGAAAAAGAATTAATTTTAAAGAATTGCTCTGTGGTGTTTTAGACCTCTTGTTCTCTTAAACATTAATGTTTCCTTACGATGTTTTCCTTCTTCGGGCAGTAAAGATACTAAACCTTACAATTCACACGTCGATCGTGCGAGCGTACGGACGTATTTTGTGTTTTGCTGTATTGTTAAGCTTAATAAGTCAACTAAATGGGAACAAAATGTAATGGGTGTAACACCATAATTTATGATATATTATATATGGAGTGTTCGCAAGAAAAATGTAAAAAAATATATCATCTTAAGTGTTTAGCTCTGACAACGAAACAGTTTGAAGCTTTCACGCAGGAAAACAAGGATAATTGGAAGTGTCCAGAATGCGTGTGCACTGTTCCCAAAAAGAACAATGCTGATACGCCGGTACGTGGCAACGTAACTATGAATAAAACTTTTACACCATGCAGCTTTGTAACAAAGGAACGCGGCGGTGGTGTCAACCAATGTGACATATCGGTGGTCGATAACGACAATAAACTGCTAGAAGACATGCGGGAGTTTTACACGGATATTATAAATCGCATGGATAATCAGTTAAAGGAATATATACTACTTAAAAACAGATTCATTAACACTGAAACGGAGTTGAAAGAACTACGATTAATAGTAACGGTACTACAAGAAAAGGCAAACAAAGTGGATATTTTAGAGACCACAGTTAAATCACTCACAGACAAAAATAAAGATCTTGAGTCTAATCTCGTTAAGAAAACAAGTGCAAGTGATAAATTAACACCAAACACGGTAGAAGAATTATCATTTGTGGATGCCGTTAAAGTAAATAAAAAGAGGGTACAAATCAATAATGACCCAGCCAAGAAAAATGAGGCCACGAAATCACAGGGAGATGTTGAGATACAACAGGTCAATAATGGAAAAAACGTGAGCCCAAATGAGACCATGATAAACGATTTAAGAGAAAAATCCGGGAAAAAAGAAACGTGGACAGTAGTGAATAGGAAAAAAAGCCGTTATCCTCGGAGTGAAGTAAGGACAGGAGGGAGTACAAGTATATCTGTTGATATTAAAGGAATAGAAAGATATAAATACTTACATGTCTGGCGTCTTCAAAAAGAAACTACGGAGGAAAACTTGGAGAAATACGTTAAGAATATCTGTGGACATGAAGTACCAATTAAAGTCGAAAGTATAAAACACAAAACGGAAAGGGATTATGCCTCCTTTATTATAGGAATCCCAGAAAGCAAATATGGAGAATTGTGCAAACCAGAAAACTGGGCCGTAAACATCCAATTTAGCGAGTGGGTGTGGTTTCGTAGATCAGCGAAGCAGTCTAAATAGGGTCAGTAAAACAGTCGAGATTTATTATCAAAATGTAAGAGGACTTCGAACCAAATTAGAAGATTTCTATAACAGTATTCTATGTGCAGAAGCAGACTTATTCGCCATTACAGAAACCGGTCTTTCAGAATCGATTTATGACGCAGAAATAATTCCACCAAGTTACACTATTCTAAGATGCGATAGAGCGGATGGGCGAAAACAGGGAGGCGCGTGTCTTGTGGCCACACCGCGTTTAGAGATAAGGCAAGTACGCAGTGAAACAAATATAGACGATCATATGTTCGAGCTCGTTTGTGCTAAAGTCTACCGGCAAAAAAGATTCTTGTTTTTGTTGTGCGTGGCGTATATACCCCCAATGAGTAGTGAAAATGAATACTTGTTATTGTTTAAAACTATTGAACGGTATTACGATAAATATGATAAATTTGTAGTATTAGGTGACTTTAATTTATATTCTGCCTCTTCAAGTGTAAGAAATTATTATGAATACTTTTATACATATTGTGGATTCACTCAGAGTAATGGAATATTAAATTGCAATGGTCGACAGTTAGATTTAGTCTTAAGTACGTTCCCACAGGGGGAGGTTGTGACCGTAAAAGCGTCTGGGACCCATCTGGTACCAGTAGATGCGCACCATCCGCCCCTTGAGGTGGAAGTAAGCCTACACACAACCAGTTGCGCAAGCTCGTCGGTGCCGATTGCGGCCGACACAGACGATTACTCAATGTGGAATTTTAACAAAGCTGATTTTCCGTCTTTGTATACAGAAATAGCAACCATGGACTGGGCTCCGATTTATAAATTGGGTCTAGAGTCGAGTGTAGGGTATTTCTATGAAAGTATCAACTCAATCATTGATGCCTACGTGCCTAGGAAAAAGCGAAGTTGTATAAACACGGGATATCTCTACCCTGAATGGTATACTGTTGAAATAATTCGCAACATAAAAAGAAAAGCATCTTTGCATAAACGATATAAGACGAGTCGATTAAAACATGATTACGACAAGTTTGCTAGAAGTAGGCCCTACTTCTAGCAAACTTGTCGTAATCATGGCCCATGGCCCACAGTGAAACAAATTATAGAAGATGCGCAGGCAAAATATCGCCACCGTGCACAAAGCCAAATTGCAAATGACCCAAAATCTTTTTGGAAGTACGTTAATTCAAAAAAAAATAACCGGTACTCTCAAAACATTGTGAAGGACGGAGTTCTACTGACTAAGGGACAATGTGCTAGTGAGTTTGCTGATTATTTTCATTCGGTGTACAGCAAAGAGTGTCCGCAGTTGAGCGTAGCCACGGCAATACATGATGCAGGCAGCGAAAACGGTGCGGCATGCATTGATATAGAACAGCTGAATCTGAAGGAGGTGCAGCAGGCGCTTTTGAGTCTGAAACCCAAAAAGTGCGCGGGACCGGATGGCATTCCACCTTACATCTTAAAGGACTGTAGTTCGGTTCTAGCTAAGCCACTGCTACATATATACAATAAGTGTTTGGAGGCAGCTGTGTTTCCGGATATTTGGAAAACAACTCGAGTAGTGCCGGTGCCCAAAGGAAGACTGGGAACAAACGTAGAAGGTTATAGACCCGTGGCTGTACTGTCGACACCCGCAAAAATATTCGAGTCTGCTATACAAAGGAGCATATTCACGCAGGTCAGCGCTCAATTGTCAGAAGCGCAGCATGGGTTTCGACCAACAAGAAGCACCACCAGTAATCTTCTTAACTATATGAGCCAGGTAGTGCCAGTAATAGACAGTGGGGGACAGGCTGATGCTGCTTACTTCGATTTTAAGAAAGCATTCGATTTAGTCGATAATGACATATTGCTTAAAAAGCTAGCAGCATTAGGTTTCACTCCGCATTTACTCAACTTTTTTGCCAGCTATCTCAAAGACAGACAGCAATATGTTGAATATGCGGGACACAGATCGAATGTGTATTTTACGCGTTCTGGGGTAAGCCAAGGCAGTAACCTTGGGCCTCTACAGTTCATACTAATGATAAATGATTTACCTGATGTGGTTAAAGACGCTAAATGCTTATTATTTGCGGATGACCTTAAGCTAACTCTGCCTATAAGGAACGCCGAGGACTGTACTCGGCTTCAACAAGACATAGACAGAGTGGTGGCCTGGAGCAGGGATAATAAGTTACAGTTCAACGCCAACAAATGTGTTACTATCTCATTATCTCGGGCAAACATTCCTATTCAACACAATTATGTGATCAATGGGATGTTGATAGAAAGAGTCAAAGAGGTCAAAGACTTAGGGATTCGTCTTAACTCACGTCTAACGTTTAATGACCACATCACTAATGTATGCAAAAAAGCTTATAGAAATTTGGGTTTTACGTTACGTACAGTTCGAGGGTTCACAAATATTAAAGCAATTGTAGCACTATATAATACATTGGTTAGGAGTCAACTAGAATGTAATGCAGTCATCTGGTCCCCACATGAAACTAAATATTGCCTTATGGTGGAGAGAGTGCAGAATAAGTTTATAAGATACTTATATCTAAGGATGTACGGGGTCTACCCATTTTATCCTCTTATGTACCCAACATTGTTTATTATGGGTATGGTAGGCTATAATGAGCTGAACGTACGGAGAGATTTGGCGCTGATTTCGTATATATTTAAAATATTTAGAGGGAAGATGCATAACTCAGATATACTTTGGCTTATATGTCTGTATGTGCCTGACAGATATGTATGGAGGCGTCGGAAGCCGCAGCTGTTTGCGGTGCCGCGCGCGCGCACCAACTTGTTGCGGGAGGCTCCGCTGACGCGTGGCCTCTGCGCCCTGAACAAAATAGCTAGGGACACAGACCTATTCTCTTGCACTCTGAGTGAATTTACAAGGATAGCATTGTTCACACTATGTTATAAAAAATAGAAATAAATATAATATAAAATAGAAATAAAAATAAAGTATATTTGATACTTATATTAATGTATATTACCAACTACCTAGGTTAAAGCCGTGGCTACACTATTGTATTAGGGATACCTGTAAAGATAGTGTTAAGTTTATTAAATAAATAAATAAAAAAAAAAAAAAAAAAAAATTATTCATCATATTGCCATACCTTTCATGGTTATAGTGTATGAGCGAGACAGGTACTTTTATTATTACTGCCATCACAACATAACCGCACCCTCGTATGACGGACCCTGATTTACATAGGAAAAGGTTTAAATCAAATTCAAAGTTTAATCAATACGTGATAAGCTAGGAATAAATTTATGATGTAATCGGAAAATACCTAATGAGACGCGATAATGCAGCTTTAGAGTTTACATATCCCTTCTTTTATTTTTGAGAAAAAACACTTTTGCAACGTTCTGAAACTACAGAATGTTCGCGAAAAATATTCAAGGATAAACAAAATAAATTGCCCGAATGGTGGCCTTTTATTTTTCAAGGAGGGAATTTACCATTTACCTTATCTAGCATTCTTAGTAGTATTTTATCTAATACGGGTAAATAAAGAGCAACAAAAAAAAATGAATAAAAAAAAAATAACATTTCTACTTTTTATTTTGAATTTCGAATATTCCGGAAAAGTACAAACGAGTTTCGAGGTCCAATAAGCGCGTACCAACATAATATTGTTAGCGTCGCGGCCATCTTTATGGAAATCAGTTATAGTGACACCATACTTTAAAGCAGGATATTCTATGAGAATAAGTATAGGTAATATTGAATAATTCTTATCACGCTGGTACACGTAACAATGAACATTTTACCGATTATCAGATGGTCTAAATTAAATTGATTGAAACTTAGCTAATAGTAATAGCAGTGGTAGCCGAGTGGTCTAACGCACGCCTTGCAATCAAAGTGTGCAGGTTCAAACCCCGGCTCGCACCTCTGGATTTCAAGTGCGAATCTCGTTTTCAGCCGAGATTAACTGCAATTTATTCAGAAAACCTAAAAATGGTAGTTATTTTAACGACGAAAAAACAGAGGTTTCTCAATATTAACCGTATATTTTTTATGTTTGTTCGCGGATATTGGGGGATGATTTTTTTTAGCTGTAAATATTAACTTATTTAGGGTTGATATGAGGTGAGAATACTTGCATATTTTCAACGATTATTGACACTAAAAATCGTGAAAACAATAGTTTTATATAAAAAAAACAAAAACCGACTTCAAAACCACCCAGCACTTAAAAACTAAAAAAGGTTTTTGTTTTTTGTTAAAAATATTTTTTTTATTACAATGCAAAACAAACAAATGCTTCCCAATTTTCGTTTGCCTTAACCATATCCCAAAATAGATCTCGTCAAGATGGTATTCCTTTCAGATCCCGGTAGATATTCGGGTATATTTCTCAAGATCAATGTCGGTCACACATCTCAGGGGTTATGTCTGACACCTGATCGCATTTGCCGGGTAACATTCGATTCATTTTCTCCGAAATAGTTTGGATAGATCAAATGAAGTGTAAATTATGTACCCGGTATTTTTCTTCGGTTATTTTTATGATGGTTTCAGAGATCGGTAGTCCATCCAGGGATTCCCAAACCGTCGTTCCGTAGAATAGTCATCAGTCGGACATAATACCGAACTATAAAACAACTATTCATAAAACAGTAAAACAATTTCAATGTGAAGACACATTAAAACTTTAAGTAGATAATAATGTGTTTCAATTAAATCGAGAATTTCTTTAAAAAAAAATCTTATATAAATTTCAGAGTTGATTTGTAATCATTTGATATGGGGTTCCATAAAATTAAAAAGTATTTGGTTAGTGTTCCGTAATATTTAAAGTTTAGGAACCCCTGGTCCATACTATAAGTAGTGGAAGCATAGCCCTATAAGTAAAGGGTACAGGTTCAAATACCGGGCTCGCACCTCTGGCTTTTTCATGAGCGAATGTTATTTTCAATAATGATTACCCCTTGTTGAACTTGGTGAAGGCAAATATTGTGAGGAAGTTCACCAACCTGCACTGGGCCAGCGTGATGGACTATGGCCTAAATCTCTCTCGCTATAATAGGCTCGCCCCGTATTTAATTGGGAACAAAATACATCAGCAAAGTGTGGGCGAACTCAGTGTATCTCTGCCTACCTCTTCGATTGTCTGTTTACGTGATATTTCATGAAAGCGAATTCTACAGAGATCGACATTTCTTTCATGATTACTCTCTGTTATAATAGTGCTGTAATCTTTTTTTATAAATTAACCTGTTAATTTAACTCATGACACAGTAATTAAGCACCCGTATAACCCAATAAAGGTGACATTAGTGGCTCTAATCTGAAACAAAGCCAGTAAAACAACTTCCCTGCTTGTGGCCTTGCGATTAACTAAACGGCCTGCCATTACGGGACTCGTGACGGCACTCTAGGCCACACGTCAGGCTAAATCCTGACGGATTGGGACCACTATTTGGTACCACTAGACAATGGCCTTGGAACGTTCCAATCCGTTACATTGATTAATGTATGAACAATATTTACATATTGTACATTTGAATTTTGAATTTAATTCTAAAGTAAACACATGTATTGAAATAAAACTATTTTACAGATTCTATCGCGTTTATTTACTTTTTTATGTTCCTGACGTTTCGGCTGCTTTACAGCAACCACGGTCACGGGGGGAGTTAGGTGTTAGACGTCCTGATGTCATAGTTAATAACTGTTCCTTCATATTTAGTTGTTGTTTGGTCGGGAACATAAAAAAGTAAATAAACGCGATAGAATCCGTAAAATAGTTTTATTACAATGTGTAGTATTCGCGTAAATATAAGAAAACGATATGTAAACACATGTAGTTGATAAAAGTATGGTTTTCATATCTTTAGATGCTTACCTATAGTTATTTACAATAAGGTAACGGGTTAACAAAACTAGCTGTATTGAATCATAGAAAGATTCTTTATCTTCTTTTTTTTTTACGAATAGATGTCAATTTAATGGAATAACATGAGGAATGCCAGCACCGAATATGCCGATTCAAGGACAAAATTCAATAAATACAAGTTATAAATCGAAAAAAGATCTATTCTAGAGAGTATCTATAGTATCCATGGCGACTCCACTCCTCGTATAGCTCGCGATTGTTATTATCGATTTTTTCGCCATTGTTATTATCTCATGTACCTGTAGAATACGGCAACTATATGAGAAAACAAAAATGGCAGATAGACCAGAAAAATTTACCGCAGCGGGGGCTCAAAATGCCATCTCCGTTATAATATCTCCATGGTCTATTCTTCATCAAAATTACATTGACATCGTGAGCGAATTGTGAGGGCATGGATTTTTCCACACAAATTACATATTTATGTATATTGAAACAGAGTTATTTTTGGTATTAGCAATTGAATTCATTCTAATACTCTGTGGGTACATCCAGACAGTAGGACTACGAAGGTTAAGTAAATATTGGTTTTATTTCAAGTGGTTAACGGTTTATAGATATTTTATTAGCCAACTCGGGAGATAAATCGTAAATAGGGTTCGGATTATAGGATATTTCTAGCAATTGTTCAGGGACCTCGAATTAAATTAGGCAAATAGACTGGGATTTGTGACAAAAATAGACCTTTACAGACAGACGTTATGATTGTAAGATGTTGCTTTTTGGTGAAAAAATTTTATACCTTCTTCTTCTTTAACGAAATAAAATGAGAAGAATGCGGTTAGCGGGTCTTTTGTCAATGTCCAGTAATTATTAGCATAGAACTTAAATAAATACACATATGGACAAATAGCAGTGGTAGCTGAGTGGAGGAACGTATGCCTTGCAATCAAAGTGTGCAGGTTCAAACCCCGGCTCGCACCTCTGGGAATTATGTGCGAATCTCATTTTCATCCGAGATTATCACTTGCTATGAAACGGTGAAGGAAAACATCGTGAGGAAACCTGCACGTCTGAGGGAATTTGACTAGTTCTCGATAGATGTGTGAAGTCTACCAACCCGCACCGGGCCAGCGTGGCCTGAATCCTGCTCGCACTGAGGAGAGGCCCGTGTCCAGCAGTAGGACGTTAAGAAAAGGGCTTTAACAGTGATGTACAAATAAATAAAATTAAAATGTCCTTTTGTAAAATCATAATAAAAAAATTTACTTAATGCATATCCTACTAATGTTTGTGAGGATGGATGGATGGATGTTTGTGACTCTTTCACGCAAAAACTACTCAACGGATTTTGATGAAACTTAACAGTATTATTGTTTATACATCAGAATAAAATATAGGCTATAATTTATAACGATATTGAATAATACAAGTTTGCTCGGACGAAATCGCAGGTAGAAATAAAGTTACATTGAATAATATGGCAGTATCTCCATCAGTACCTTGCTGTTAGTTTAGGTTAAGTAAATTGAATACGGAGTAATATCATCGAGTAGTTTCTGTACCTACTATTGGCTTGAGGAGGGGCATAGAACAGGCATACTCAGAAGTACAACTTTTGTTTAAAATTTAAATGACTGAATGACACACGAGAGCTCACTTTTCTTTTTTTTTCTTATATTATTGCTATCATGCGATCGGTCTGGTGACCATAAGCAGATATTATTTGTGTCAGCAGTATGTTAGGCAGGCCATTCCATTGATTGGTTTGCCTTCTTGTTTATGTTTATAATCATATTTATCTATAATGGTAATGGTAATTTGTCCCAAACGTGCTCTCTTTTAAGTCTTCTTTTAGGCAGTGGTATGTTCAAATTTGTCCCTAGGTTGTTACTATGTCTTTTTATTCTCTCCATGTACTTCATTATTGTGTATTCCACCTCTTTTTTGATAGTGTGAATATCAAAGTAATCATGCAGCTCATCAGTTTTTGTCATCAGTTCACTTTTCTAAAACTCTAAAATGTATACTTTTTATTTTGTTTAGCCTAGTTTGTGTCCCACTCCTGGGCAATGGCCTCCCCTCTCTCCCGCCACTGATCCCGATCATGAGCCATTTCCGGCCACGTCTTTCCCGCAAAGATGTCTAGATCATCGCGCCACCGTTTCTTTCGTCTTCTACGGCGCCTTGTACCTGCGGGACTCCATTTGGTACTTATATTGGCCCACCTTTGCGGGTCCATACGAACGACGTCCCCTGCCCACTTCCACTTTAGTTTTGCTTCCCACACGTCCGTGAGTTGTAATAAGTATACTAACGCTTTAAAAATTAAATTAATAGCAGCTTATACACACAAATTTAAACCGTTTAATAAACGAGAAAATGACGTCAGACTGTGCCATGTCCAGTACAAAAAGCTCGAAGTGACGTCATTTTCGCGACAAATCTTACAGTTGAAAGAGATAAAACTTATGTCTACACGGTCATGAAGCCTACAGATGCAGTGAACCGAGCGGCTGTTGTCAACTGGTACTTCTGTTTATCCACTTGACGGGTGATCCCCGTTACACTCAAAATAGTTCCGAAATAACTGACGCGGTGTTTATTTGACGTAAGATAAGATATATGGATACAATAACTTGAGAATTTATGGACCATTCCGATTTACAGTGTTTCCAAGGAGTTATTGAAAGCATAATGTTACTTATGTGCAGATATATTGTGGCGATGGTAGCCATCACTATGTTCTGGATCTTGACCTATGTTATTAGCACTTTGAGTTCCAACAGATTTGTTTTCAGTACTTACAAATAGTCAGATTATACCACACCCAGTTCGGAATGCTGCGTCCACTGAGAAGAGCCGGTAAGAAGCTCTGTTTACTATTTTCAAGATAATAAAAAATACAAGTTTGTGAGTAATACACTTCTTCAGGAGCAGAAATGCTAAGAGAGAAAATAACCCAACAATACTAGAAAACAGTTTGCCTCTTGATAACCAACTAACCAACCACCACCAGTACAAACCACCAGTACAAATAAGCTGTACTCATACAACGACTAAATTTATTTGATATAATCTATACATCTATACAAATAAATAAAATTGGAGTGTCTGTTTGTAATATCAAAATAACACTTTTTTACCAAATGCGTATGAAAGTATATACGATACCTATACCGAAAACGCAATTTTAAAATTTTTTGTCTGTCTGTTTGTTTGAGGTAAACTTCTAAACGGCTGAACCGATTTCAATGGGACTTTCACTGACAGATAGCTGACGTTCCAAGGCGTATCTTAGGCTACTTTAATTTTAGAAAAAGCATTAGGGTTCCGCGGGAAAAACATAATACCCATATTTCCGGGTAATCTCCCTAAAGTCCACGCGGGCGAAGTCGCGGGCACAGCTAGTTAAAAATATATTGCTGTGTCGCATCATACCCATAAATAATGATCCGATGATTAAAAAAACAACCTAAAACGTCTCTGTTTACAAGTACCGCAATGTTAAAATTAAACTTCATTTCACAAAAATGATGCAACGTTCTAGCAAAATATTTGGAAAATAACGTTAATCACTATTGAAAACAACCAATAAACTATACTGTGAACCATTTAGTATCGAAAATAAAAGAAAACGAGCGAGCTGCGATCGTTCCAAAAGATTTGTTGCTTGCGATGCAACCTTTGTGCGTACGAAATTTTATTACTCCATACCGATTTTATTATCTGGCACAGTGTAAATCATAACATAACACTATTTGTTACAAAATTAATTTCAACTAAATCGAATTCCACGTCGAAATTGATGCATAAAATAAATCTCTAGAATAGTAACAGTGGTAGCCGAGTGGTCGAACGCACGCTTTGCAATCAAAGTGCGCAGGTTCTATCCCCGGCTCGCACCTCTGGGTTCCATGTGCGAATCTCATTTTCATCTGAGATTATCACTTGCTAAGAAACGGTGACGGAAAACATCGTGAGGAAACCTGTGTGCCCGGTATAATGGCAATAGGCTCGCGCCCTATTACATTGGGACCAAAATACATCGGCGAAGTGTGGGCGCACTGCAGTGCACCTCTGCCTACCCCTTCGGGGACTACAGGCGTGATGATGTATGATGTATTCTAGAATAGTAACGTAATTAAAGTTTTAAATTTGGAACACCAGCCGGAACAAATAGCGGCATTCCTATTTTAGAATTAATCGATACCATTGGCTGTCTACGACCCAAAAACGGCCCTATTCTGGGAGCCTATTATTATTGTACAATCTTAGTTAAGTTACTTTCATATTTTTTATTGCACTTATCTGCGATAGATGTCACCAGGGTAGTTTGTGAAGTCACTATGGATTCGTTCACTCAAAAGAATTAGCAAAGAAACTCTTCCTCTAGCTAACGGCTCAATGTATTTGATAATCTGTATGAATTGCTAGCTAGCGAGTCTTGTAAGAGGACTAGGGATGTGACTTGGAGGAGTAAAAATCGAAAATTTTACAAATCGATTTTTGTCTCTTTTTAAAATAAATCGATTTGTCAATAATCGATTTTTAATTAAAAAAATAATCGTTTTTTTTTCAAACTATGGGTTAAATTTTTTTTTGTGCATAAAAATAATATCAATACGATAATAACTTAAACAACTTCACTCTTTGAGCTTCAAGAAAACGAAAACTAATTAGAATTATGGCGCCGTTTGCAATTCCATTAGGGATGTGACTTGGACGGGAAAAAAATTATTACTAAATAATCGAATTCAATCAAAAAATAGATTTTTCTCTCTTTAAAATAAATCGATTTAAAAAAAACGATTTTTTATATTTAGATAATCGATTATTAAAAATTGATTTTTAGAAAAAAATAATCGTTTTTTTAAGAATCGATTATTTTTTCACATCCCTAAAGAGGACCATAGGGCTCGTCATTGTTCAATTATAAAAGTTAATACGATGATCGAAATTGGTGTCAACGCGACCGGGAAAGCTTAACAGGTCGCTATTATCGATATAATGTCCGCGTTAGCCCGATAATGTGTTTTATAACTGTTTTACGTCCCACCGTTGTTATAACTGAGGTCGCGGTAATGTCAAATGTTTTATTTCTCTTTGATGGAGATTTCTACGTGATCAAAATTATGATTAGGAAACTCCCTTACGTGGCTACTAAAATATAATGTAGGTCGTAAATTTTGGTGGTTCTAAATCCACCAATAATCTTATCTAGACCGCTGGCAGTGTTGGGTAAGGTTTCATCTCGTATCTGAGCGCAATGCGGTGGAAAAGTTATATCGGGGTTGGTTCATTTGGGTCAAGACTATTAATTTTTAAAGCGTCTTGCTGGTGCTCTAAGAGCCATTATTGATTCGCAGAAAACGAAATAAGAAACTTAAAAAGAATCTATACAAATAAAATTTAAGTGTCTGTCACAATAAGTTCAACTCCTTGTCCAATGCGATTGAAAGTCTAAAAGATAATAAAAAAAATGCAGGCGAGTAATCTCCGCAACGGTTGGACCGATTTTGACAGGATTTCTAATGGCAGATAGCTGATGTTTTACGGAGTAGCTTAGTTACCTACTTTTATTTAAAGAGAATCATTATGGTTCGTAAGTCCTGCGCGGGCGAAATCATGGACTTGGTATGTTATAAATTTAAAAAATACAAAAACTGACTTAACAAACCTAGGTGCATTAAAAAGCTACAAATATCCTCATAATATATTAGGTGCCAATCTTCCTTAACGTAACACTGCGTCAGACTAGGCAGAAACATATAAATTGGCACTGACTTAAAAATATCATAGATTTTCAAGCCATATTTTGTTAATTAAACGGTGATTGTGTGAAATAACCTTCGAAATACTTGGTAGTTATTCTATTTGCTCACCTAAGGCCTTAAGTATCAAGTAACCAGGTAAATACATAAACCTTTTGCCTACAAATCTTGTAATGAAATTTCTCGCTCCAATACCCTAACACCAGACTGAAGCGTGTTTCCCCCACATGCGGGGGGAGTAAAAACATGTTTTCACGCCCCGTACCTTTGGGTAAACAAAGTATGATCGAAATACGTATTACTGTTACGGTCTATAGAGTGTTTACTTACATTAAATACTTATTTGTGTTAGTCAATTTCAAACTTGTGTACCTACTTGGTATTGTTGCATAAGGATTTTCGGAAATCTGGTATGAGATAGCAATCGGTAAAAGTTGAAAGCAAGTACCTTTTAAATTTGAAAGCATTGTTTATTAAAATGTATTCAACAATAACTTTTTTTTATTTGTATAGGAGTGTATTTATTAAGTTTGTCTATGCTATTAATTACAAGACATTCACAGAATACCTGTTAATAACAAGTGCAGCCATTTCTAATCTCATTCCGTTAAATTTAATTCATTTCGTAAAAAAAGATGAAAGAAAATATTTGATACATTATGTCATAAATATCTTGGATTTGAAATAAAACTATTTTACGGATTTTATCGCGTTTATTTATAGTATTCGCGTAAATATAAGAAAACAATATATCTTGGATTTGTTTCTATTTTTAGGGTTCCGTACCCAAAGGGTAAAACGGGAACCCTATTACTGAGACTTCGCTGTCCGTCCGTCCGTCCGTCCGTCTGTCACCAGGCTGTATCTCATGAACCGTGATAGTTAGAGAGTTGAAATTTTCACAGATGATGTATTTATGTTGCCGCTATAACAAATACTAAAAACAGAATATAATAATTATTTAAGGGGGCTCCGATACAACAAACGTGATTTTCTTGCCATTTTTATAGATAATGGTACGGAACCCTTCGTGCGTGAGTCCGACAAGTTATTTTGAACATAACTAACAATGTTATTTAAAAAGATGATCGACACATTTATCTCAATTTCTTTAGACATATAACATGAAGTTTATTTACATTAACATTGCAGATGTGTTAAACAAAAAAAATCGAAAAACCATAAAGAAAATTTAATTTCTATAATTAGCTTCTTTTTGATCTCCGTGCAGATCTAAATAAACACCAGGAATGGGACTCGCATAACACTTTGATGTAGCATGATTGATGGCTGGATTTAGGCCGGTCAGTCTGAGTAATCATTTGAATCTAGATTGACATAATAAATACCATTGGTTTTATTTTGATACATACCACGTGCCGGTAAAATTACGTGTATTTTTTTAGCTTTATTGTAGCTTTAAATATTTACTTTTTTAAGGTTGTTCTGAGCTGATAATACTTGCATATTTTCAACGATTATTAACACTAACAATCGTGAATAAAAAATATTTTTAACAAAAAACAAAAACCGATTTCAAAAACCTAAGTGCACTAAAAAGCTAGAAATAACCTCATAATTCATTATATTTGAAGTCGGTGCCGGTTTTTGTTACAAATATTTTTTTAAACAAATTATGTTTTGAGTAAAGACGCGCGTCGTATTTTTTACTAATACCGACACAAACCTGTATTAACTTATAGAAAGAGTTCATTTTTTAACCAAAGTACATTGACATTGCGAGCGAATTTTAACGCGTGGATGGCGCGATCCTTTTATCACTGAAATTAAATCTATATGTATATTGGTACAGAGTTCGTTTTAATATTGGCAAAAAATTGGACGCGCATCATTTGACTCCCCAGTGTTGAATGTGCCCGGTAGAAAGGCAACAGGCTCACCCCCTATTACCAACATAAATCAGCAAAGTATGGGTGCACTGCAGTGCATCTCTGGCTACCCATTTAGGGAATACAGGCGTGATAATGATGATGATGTATATTATTTCATTTCACACAAAATTCCGTCGTTATCTCGACAGTGTAGAGCAGTAAACACATCGCAATTCCAGCTTTAAAGCCACAATATATTTTATAGCTACTTACTTTGTTCGAGCGCTGTTCTAAAGTCCTAACACCGTCGTGAGTATTATGAGCTATGTATTATGAGTTATGTGTTCGTTATAGGTTTTACTGCTGGGTTATGTCTTCACATCCCACAGTTGGGGAGCGACTTTGGACTGGACAATGCAGCAACAAGATCTAATGAATAAATTTTTCGTCTAAAGATTTTTATTCACAATAAAATTATATGTACTCTAATGTTCAATAAATATCAAGTGAATTGGTTTTCCTTTTTTTACAAGCTTTATTATTATTACAAGCTTTATATTAACTTGCAATGTATGTCCGGGTGGAATATTGCAACTGAATTTGAAATCAGTTATCTTTAACCGATTGAGCTGAAATTAGGTATACACGCTTATTTCGGATGACAATGCATGCTTAGCTATATGACGTCATTCTAATTCCAATATGGCGGATCATCCAAGATGGCGGAATAGTTATTTTTTTTGCACTACCACAGTATGGGTATCAAATGAAAGGGCTTGCTGAGGAGAACCCGAAAACTAAGGGCAATTAAATAAAAGCTTGTTTTTAAAAATATTTTTAAAAAAATATTTTTTTTCTCAAGACTTATTGTTTTAATTTTTTGAATATTTCTAATTCCCAGAGAGTCTGGTAGGACTGAACCTACTATACAATTGTTTTTTTTTTTCAAGAGTTAGTTTAAGAGTGCATTACTTTAACACCTTAATATCATCATAGCTAGAAAATCTAATTTTCCGTGAATCCATTCCACGTGGAGGACATTAGTACCACTAAAAGCCGGTAGAGATGACGTCACGGGCATAATAACTCGGGTAATAGGGAGTATACGTCATAATTATACCCCGTCTGGTGATCCCTGCGTCGGTAATGAGACTTTACTTAACTGAGAAAAGAAAAAAAAATCGTTAATGGAATCTATTTCCATTTCCATTTATTTAATATAAAAAAGGTCTTTAATTGAACATAGTATTCTTAATTAAGGTTTTTAATGCGCAATTAGCCGTATCACATGTTATTATTACCTATTTAGTGTACTTATTAAGGTAGTACCCAAAGAGCAGAAAGCAAGATTTCTAGATTCTCTAAATGCTAAAAGATTGTCATTTATATTATGTAGCATCTCTTTCCAAACTTTTGTGTCCTCATATAAAAATGCTGGCTGTATGCAGTGCCAATAGAAAAAAAAATAGCAATAACAAATTCAAAAACTGTTCCATTTTTGAAATAATAAAAAAACAGGATTGGGGTGATCTTAAAAATATGCCTTAAAACATTCTTATCAAATAGTACCAACAGACGTTCCAAAGCCTTCAAGTAAATTGTTTATAGGAAAGATAAGAAATTGTGGGCCATATGTTGCCGTTGCTAATGGAAATCCCTTCATTTACAACGCTCGAAGCCTATCGACCCTTGTACATAAATACCAGCCCCACGCGACCTCTCACCCTCCCCACTTTTCGTTGTAACATAGGTAAGTAAGGGGTGCTTTTGAATAGGACTATAGATTAAGTTAAAATGGTCGTCTTCCCACATGTGTTTCGTACTCGTTTTTTGGAATTGTAACAATTTTATTTGAGAATCGTTGGGGTGAACTAAAAGGATTGGGCTCTCTGATGCGAGTGAAGGGTTCAGGGCCCTTTCTTAAGGTATTTATTAGTTGTTGACCATTTATCAGGGGTCTAACTACTACCTAAAATCTTCCTAATAGCATCTCTATCGGTATTGTTTTAACGGTGAACAATCTGGCTAAAATTATGGAATAGGCATTCACGGCACAGGTCTCAATCTAGTGGGGATGCCTTTGGCAATTGGGCCCAAATTCTTACTGGTAATTAAAGGAAATCTAAGTACTTAGTTACATGTGAATGACTATGAATAAATTATAAAACCAAATTAAGATAAAAAAAAATCATGCCATGGCGCAGAATCCGAAAATTTTAAGGGACTTTTTTAAATTAAGATATAATTTAGCAGTTTGCGACATAGCATTTTAAAGTGTTTTGAAATTGGTTTAAAACAAAACAAATAACCAAATTTGTTTGTACTTTGAGTAATTGTATTTTTTTTTATTAATTTAAACACAACATTCATAGACAAAGATCTACTACAGACCTTTTAACGTCCGACTGCTGGGCACGGGCCTCCCCTCAATGCGAGGGGGATTCAGGCCATAGTCCACCACGCTGGCCCATTGCGGGTTGGCAGACTTCACACATATATCTAAAACTAGTCAAGTTCCCTCAGACGTGCAGGTTTCCTCACGATGTTTTCCTTCACTGTTTAATAGCAAGTGATAATCCCGGATGAAAATGAGATTCGCACATAAATCCCGGAGGTGCGAGCCTGCACACTTCGATTGCAAGGCGTGCGTTCGACCACTCGGCACACTGTTGCAAAAAATTTAATTACGACTTAAATAATACATTCTATTCTTTATGTGGACATGAAAACACTCCGCAATTCTGAATTTTACTTCGTGACCCGACACTTCTTTCGTAAGTGACAAAACTTCAAAGTGATCTTAAAATATAGTAGAAACCATGACACGTTTATGCCTCTCAATAAAATTTTAAATTCAACAAGTCTATTTATAAAACCACTAAAAAAACAAGTAATTTTAATATCAAGGGGTGAAAAGCAATTTGACTTAAGCGACACTAAATTTAATTATATACAAAAAAAAAAAGTTTTTTATTACAAGCTTTATATTAACTTGCAATGTATGTCCGGGAATCTTGCAACTGAATTTTAAATCAGTTATCTTTAACCGATTGAGCCGAAAATTGGTGCACACGCTTATTTTGGATGAAAATGCATGCTTAGCTAAGTGACGTCATTCTAATTCCAATATGGCGGATCATTCAAGATGGCGGAATAGTAATTTTTTCTGCACTACCACAGTATGGGTATCAAATGCAAGGGCTTGCTGAGGAGAACACGAAAACTAAGGGCAATAAAATAAAAGCTTGTTTTTAAAAAGTTTTTTTAACATAAATTTATCTCTCATAGCGTTTGTTAATTGAAAATATGAATAAAACTAAATAATACTTGTATACATATTTGGAATCAGCATTTTTTTGCGTCGAATGCTCTCCTGTAAAGTTAAAAAAATGTCCCTTAAGTCAAATGGCTTTTCACCCCTCGATATAGAAATGTATAAAACTTTAGTTTATAACTTAAAGTACCTATCTGTGTCAATAACCTACTTTTTATTTGTACATCTGTAGACGTCAATGAAACAAATCTCCATGTAAATTAACGTTTCACTAATAAAAAGTAATGGAAATAATTTTTACTTGTCACAGAAGTGTTCTGAGTTTGGTTTAAGTCTAAAACTTCCGCGAAAGTTGAAATACAAGACGTATAGTCGTCCTGCTCATGTTATATAATATGAACAAGACAACAATATATTTAGAGCTATAAATTATATAAATTTTTGACTGGTGAACTACTTAATTCAGGTCATTAATTCTACAGTTGACTTTGTATTGTGCAGACATTGCCTTATTTAACCTTCTCAAACCTACTCGCTTATGAGCTTGTAGCGACATCTATCTCGCCGCATACGAACTAATCCTGAATCGCGATATTAAAGTGATCCGAACGATTGCACATATATACAAGAACCCGACAACAACCGTCGGGCAGTAGCCGACCAGACACAACATCCGTTTGGTCGGAGGATCCTCCCTTATCCGCCAAAAGCTCGACACTGAATATGTAAATGTATGAAAGGGCGTATGATTCCAAGGCCAATTCAACGATATTCAAAACTCGGTATTATTATACGACTCTAGATCATAAAATTAACGAGATGGATATGTATATTAATCAAACATACATTGATTTACGACGGGTTGGTTTAGTGGTTTAAGAGTAGGATGCTCGGGTCACTGCACCAGGTGGTTGAGATTTCGATCCCGCCCGCGCGTTTCGGAAATTTCCTGGTTTGAGTGTATTGGGATCGCCTCCAGCCCATTGTATGGTACTCGTAGTATTTATATTCGTTGCTTAGTTTGGGATCATGCAATGAGTGTAATGTTGTCTGACAAAATTTATTTTTTAATCTTGTAACTTGCACCACATACTTCGAATGAATGCTTTCAATGAAGAATCCATGGCTAATTGAAGATTTACGATCGTAGGTACGAATCCAACGTCACCAAATTACTTTCTGATGACGGCAGACTACCTCTGGAAATTGGTGAATGGTAAAAATCTCAAAAAGGTACGTATTTATTGCTTTTCTTAATTGAAAAAGTCGGAAGCATTGAAATTATTTTATTAATTAGGGCACAGACTTTCGTGTAGATTATACCTGTATATATATATTTTTTTATTATAAAAAAAAATGATTAGAGTCAAGATATACCTCTCAAGCACGTAGCTACTTGTCAAGCCTTTTAAGGCCCAAATATCAGTAACCAATAGACTGGTCAGTTTTCTTTATCAGCCTGTGTTGTCCCACTGATGGGAAAAGAAAAAAAAAGTTCCATTGCCTTCCTCCACTCCTTATCTTAAAAAATATATGTATATCATCACGCCTGTATTCCCCGAAGGGGTAGGCAGAGGTGCACTGTAGTGCGCCTACACTTCGCCGATGTATTTTGGTCCCAATGTAATAATATGTATTTTTATTTTAATCTTTAAAATAAAAATCTAAAATGATTTACTTAAGAAGACCAACAAATCACTTACAAATAGTCTAGTAATGTTGATTTCACTGAGAGACGACAAAAAAATGGTTAATCCTTTCAAGTTATAGCCAACCGCACACAGCGGCGTCAGGAGCCGCGCGTCAATATGTTTGCACATACTAAAACGAACTTTGTGTCAATATAAATAAAGACTGAATTTAATATCGCTGTCAATGGCATTCCGTTGAGTAAATAACTTTTTCTATGAGTCATTAAAGTTCATTTTGGTTTGGCAAAAAATTTTGGAGTATTAAGAAGATTTTTTTTCAAGTCTTTTATAAGAAGAGTGCTTATATATCGCCAACATTCACACAAAATAATAACACTACCGCCATTTTCATCTCCTTGCAAATAGTTCACCCTCAAAATCTACGGTAACGCCTGTAGTACCTTAGCAAAGAAATCGACGCCCACCTATACCCGGGTTCATAAACAAAGGCTCACCGTTCCATTATCCGGCATTACCCGGATCCTTTTGATTTTAACCGGGACACGTCGATATTCCCACTCGCACATGTGTTTATAACAACACGAATTTGTAAGTGAAATATTATTGAAGTACCCTTAAGCATAGACAACGTTTTGGGGTCTGATTTTCGTTTGATAGACATCAATAGTAGCATTGGTAGCCGAGTGGTAGAACGCACGCTTTGCAAATCAAAGTGTGTAGGTTCAAACCCCGGCTCGCACCTCTGGGATTTATGTGCGAATCTCATTTTCATCCGAGATTATGACTTGCTATGAAACGGTGAAGGAAAACTTCGTGAGGAAACCTGCACGTCTGAGGGATCTTGACTAGTTTTCGATAGATGTGTGAAGTCTGCCAACCCGCACTGGGCCAGCGTGGTGGACTATGGCCTGAATCCCCCTCGCATTGAGGGGAGGCCCGTGCCCAGCAGTGGGACGTTAAAAGGGCTGTAGTAGTAGTAGTATACATTAGAGATATGTCGAAATAAAAGAAAAAATACGACCAATTTGACGTTTCGTTTCGACATATATGTATCTGATGTCTATTAAACGAAAATCGGGCTCTTAGTCTAGTGGTTTGGTCGTAGGCCGCTTGGCTCACTGAACCGAGTGGCAAATTTCGGAAATGACCTTTTCAGAATTATCCCTAGTCTGGGTGTAACTGGGACCGTCCCCAGTCCATTATATGTTGCCCATAGTACAAGATTATTGTATGACAGACACTTATTTACATCTACTGAGTGGAGGTATTAAAAACGGGAGACATTAAAAAAAAGTATCTGGCACACTTAAAATAATGAAAACTTAATTTAGCCGACGGCACGACCATCAATCTTCATTACCGAGCTAAAAAGGAGAGTAAAATTTATTGCAGAATTTCCTTTTTGATAGAAATATAAAAAACACGGCAACACCGGCCGTAAAAATCCCATTAGAGGGCGGTGGAGCGCTCGGACACGTTCCGCAGACACGTTTGAGCTGTAAAAATATACAGAGCCTGCCAAAAGTCCGAAATAAACTTCAACGGAATGGCGTTTAAAAAAGGATCCGTCTAGATCTCGAAAAACAGTAAGTGAAGCACATATAGTAAATCAGCTTGCGTACATGTCAATCTTGCACACACTAACACTTACAGTTAGTCGGTATATCGTCCACATTTTTTATATGTCCGTGTTGGTACATTATTTTTTTTCATTTTTATAGTATCCGCGCCCGCTTATTGTAACTTATGCAATTTATACGGCGTAAGGTTAGAAGTATTACATGTTATAATTATCCAAGGGCATTTAACTCTGAAATTATAGTAATCCTACTGTAGCGACATCTACCTCGCCGCATACGAACTAATCCTGCATCGCGATATTAAAGTGATCCGAGCGATTGCACATATATACAAGAACCCGACAACAACCATCGGGCAGTAGCCCACCAGACACAACACCCGTCTGGTCGGAGGATCCTCCCTTTTCCGCCAAAGTACTAATATTAAATGTGAATTTTGTTAGAATGGATGAATGTATGAATGGATGGACGCTCGGACGCACTCACGGACGGACTGATGGATGGATTTTTCTTACTCTTTCACGCAAAAACTACTGAATGGATTTTGTTGAAACTATACAGTATTATTGTTTATACATCAAAATGTATGACGATATAGGCTATATTTATAACACTATTGTATAATCAAAGTCTGCGTGGACGAAGTTGCGGGTAGAAACTAGTTAGATACAACTTGTTTTCCTGGGCATCTACCTTACCTTTCCCAGAAGTCCGAAATAATCTTTTTTATGCTTTAAACGGTAGCTGATAAGTAGCTCTATCGATCTGATCGGTTTAATGCAAAAAAAAATATTATTTCGGACCTCTGATTACATTCGGTAGATATGTTTGGTTTGTTAGGTGTATGTTTCTTGTAGCTGTCCAGTAGGATATAGATTCTTTACATTGTTTATAATAACAGATGTAAGTTACTTCAACTTAAACTACGCAGGTGGGTAAATAGGTGTTTAAAAAAATTCATAACGCATGTTTTCGTTTTTACAAACACCGTTAATTAATATTTAGGCATTAAGAGTTACGAGGTTATAGGCACGGGCCTCCCCTCAATGCGAGGGGGGTTCAGGCCATAGTCCACCACACTGGCCCGGTGTGCGGGTTGGCAGACTTTACACATCTATCGAAAACTAGACAAGTTCCCTCAGACGTGCAGGTTTCCTCACGATGTTTTCCTTCACCGTTTCATAGCAAGTGATAATCTCGGATGAAAATGAGATTCGCACATAAATCCCAGAGGTGCGAGCCGGGGTTTGAACCTACACACTTTGATTGCACGGCGTGCGTTCGACCACTCGGCTACCACTGCTATAAGACATATAATTTTAAGTGTACCTACTCTACTTGGCTCTACATAATATTGTTTTGTGTATAATGTCATCTATTTCGTAAAATTACTAACATCTTCTTTTTTTTAGGTTTAGTTAAGAAAATTATAGTTTTTATAGTTTTTTTTGTAAATAATGAATGTGTAATGTAAACAGTAAATGCTACGGAATGTATACGCGCGGATTTGGCTACGGTAATACAACATTTATTTATATTGACACAGAGTACAATATTAAATAATAAATAAAATACATCATCACGCCTGTATTCCCCGAAGGGGTAGGCAGAGGTGCACTGTAGTGCGCCCACACTTCGCCGATGTATTTTTGGTCCCAAAGTAATAGGGGGCGAGCCTATTGCCATTATACCGGGCACATTCCCCCTCAATACGAGGGAGATTTGGGCCATAGTCCACCACGTTGGCCCAGTGCGGGTTAGTGAACTCTCACGCCTTTCTATAGACGTGCAGGTTTCCTCACGATGTTTTTCCTTCACCGTTCAGCAAGTGGTAATCATTGTTGAAAATGACATTCGCACATGAAAATTATCTCAGAGGTGCGGGCCTGGGATTTGAACTTGCACTCCTTACGTTCAAGGCGGGCGTTCTTGCCCGCGAGGCTACCACTGCTACAATATTAAAAAAATGTCAATGAGCTCGACTCAGTAAGTTTAAGACGTTTACTCCTAAGAAAAGTTGAAAGTGTATCAAGGCCTCTATCTCTTAATAAATATAATTCCAACAATTTATTCTTGTTAATTACTCTCCAAGTTGGAGGATTCTTGAATATTATTTTAAGTATAATTATCTGTCCAAAATTTTCTACCAAAATTTCTACCTACCTAGCAAATAATATTCACTACTATTAAAGTCGTTTTATAAAATAACTTTTAACGTCCCACTGCTGGGCACGGGCCTCCCCTCAATGCGAGGGGGATTCAGGCCATAGTCCACCACGCTGGCCTAGTGCGGGTTGGCAGACTTCACACATCTATCGAGAACTAGACAAGTTTCCTCAGACGTGCAAGTTTCCTCACGATGTTTTCCTTCACCGTTTCATAGCAAGTGATAATCTCGGATGTAAATGAGATTCGCACATATATCCCAGAGGTGCGAGCCGGGGTTTGAACCTGCACACTTTGATTTGTAAAGCGTGCGTTCGACCACTCGGCTACCACTGCTACTCACTCGGCTACTACTGCTACTAAATAAAAGGTTCTATTATCCTTTAGATAACATTTTTTTTTCCAAAATCCAGCATAAAAATATGTGCGTGAAGAGAAACGTCTCCACTCTGCCGAGATGCGAATGTTGAGATGGATGTGTGGAGTGGCGCGAATGGATAAGGTGAGGAATGTGTATATTAGAGGTAGTATAAAAGTAGCGCCCATAACAGAAAAAGTGAGAAGTAAGAGACTAGAATGGTTTGGGCATGTGATGAGAAGAGATGAGCAGCATGTGACTAAGAGTAATGAATATGAATGAGGATGGATACAGAGCGAGAGGAATACCAAAGAAAAGATGGATGGAGTGTGTTAGAAGTGATATGAATGAGATCGGAGTGGATGTCGGTATGACGAGGGAAAAGCGAGATGAATGGAAGAAAAGGACATACTGCGCTGACCCCAAATAATGGGATAAGATAAGGCAAATGAAAAATGAGCATAAAACAATTGTTTTACTTTTTGTATCATTACCTCAGAAATATAAATGTATGATGTTATAAATTATTATATCTTGAGACAATAACCAACTAGTTGAATAAGACGCCCTCATAACCGATAGGTTGCAGGTTCAGTCCGGGTCATTATTTTATTGATCTCCTAACACGCAATTTGAGCTAAATTGAAGAGGCTAGACTACTAGTATATGATTAGCACACATTGAGATGTGTTTTAATTGTTTTTTTTTATAGCCTAGTTTGTGTCCCACTCCTGGGCAAAGGGCAAAGTTTGTGTCCCCTCTCCCGCCACTGATCCCGATCCTGAGCCATTTCCAGCCACGTCTTTCCCGCAAAGATGTATAGATCACGCGCCACCGTCTCTTTGGTTTAATTGGTATACGTACAGTAAATTTTGTTATTATAAATATTTAAATCATTTAAATATTGGACCCGCATGGACCCGCAGAGGTGGGCTTATATCACCACCAGCTGAATTCCCAGTACTGGCCGCCGCCGCCGGGGTCGACCGAGAAGACGGTGGCGAGACGACCTTGACACCTTTGTGGGAAAAACGTGGCCGGAGGTTGCCAAGGACAGAGAAGTGTGGAAGAGGAAAGGGGAGGCCTTTGCCCAGGAGTGGGACACTACTATAGGCTAGTTAAAAAAAAAAAAAATATTTATCGACACAAATATATTTTACAAAGTTTACAAAGAAACATTAAAAAATATTATCATCCCGATGAAGCGTAGATAGGAATTTATTTACTTTGTTATTATAACTTGGTCGTGTTTGCTCCGAAGCCTCCTTCGTTAAAACTTTGAGACAAAAACGTCTGTCGTGAGATATCTTTTTTATTTTCTTTTCGGTACAATCTTTGTGATGGGTATACGAAACATACAAATGGGAGTATCAAGCAGGAGTTTCATAAGAAAACTTATGTCACGAAAACAAAACTATATAAGAAAAAAAAATATTATGGGAAAACTGTTTTTTTAACTGTGATCGTCCCCAGTCTATTGTATGGCACTTATAGTAAAAGCTTTGCTTGGTGTTTGATCATACGATGAGTATGTGTTGTCTGGCGATACGTTCAACTTATATTTAATTACAAGCTGTGCCCGTGACTTTGTCCGCGTGGAATTTAGGATAAAAGTAGCCTGAGCTACTCCTTTTAATATCAATTCAGACACGTCTAAATCGGCCTAGCCGTTTGGGAGTTTACGTGTAACAAACAGAAAGACAAACAAAGAGGCATTTTTTTATAATAATATATAGAGATTGGTAGCTTAAGTACGTTTTCAAATGCATTTAGTAAAAAGTTGTTATTTCGATGTTACCAACAGCCAGTTCTATTTTATTTATTTGTACAGTTTAAATTATCATTATCGTTTTGTATCATTATCATTGATCATAATTCGAAACAAATCAGTATTTTCACAGCGAATTAATAAAATATTCGATAAATTTAATTGTCTGTCAAATAGGAAGCTCTACTACTACAGCCTTTAAACTTCCCACTGCTGGGCACGAGCCTCCCTTCAATGCGAGGGGGATTCAGGCTATAGTGCACCACGCTGGCCCAGTGCGGGTGGTCAGACTTCACACATCTATCGAGAACTAGTTAAGTTCCCTCAGACGTGCAGGTTTCCTAACGATGTTTTCCTTCACCGTTTCATAGCAAGTGATAATCTCGGATGAAAATGAGATTCGCACAAAATCCCAGAGGTGCGAGCCGGGGTTTGAACTTGCACACTTTGATTGCAAGCGTGCGTTCGATCACTCGGCTACCATCGACTACTCGGCTACCATCGACCACACGGCTGTTTTACTCACGTTCCTGTAATTTTTGCCATCAGAATACCCTGGCGATTCTGGATAAACTGGACATCGATAGCGAGAAGCCTTCGGAGGAAGAGATCGCGCGGCTGTTTGGATACGAGGAGGCATACCTGTCGGGGGACCTGGGCTTGTGGCAGAGACTCAAGCCTAAGGTGTGGGCTCTGTTTGACGAGCCATCTAGTTCACCCACCGCTAAGGTTAGTTTGTTCACGAATTAAGATGGCGAATGTGCCTGGTATAATGGCAATAGGCTTCGTTTTAAATTGGGACTAGGACACACCTCTGCCTACCCATTCGGGAAATACAGGCGTGAAGATGTTACATTTATATCAACTACTCAATATATATTGACAATGGCTTGGTCTGGTAGTTTGAATGTAGGCCACTTGACTCTGTACTTGATTGCGGGTTTGATTCCCGAGAGCGGAAAATATTACAAACGACCTATTCGGAATTTGCCCTGGTCTAGGTGTAACCGGAATCGCCCCTAGTCCATTGTATGGTACCAATAGTACAAGCTTTGCTAGTTTGGGATCATAAAATGATTATGTATTGTCTGGCGATTTTTATTTATATACTAGATTCTAACCGCGACTTCGTCCGCACATACTTCTGTTAATCAATTTTATCTTTGTAAATGTATAAAAAATAATACTGTGAAGTTTCATCAAAATCCGTTCAGTAGTTTTTGTGTAAAAGAGTAACAAACATCAAAATCAAAATATTTTTTTTTTTTATTCGTGTACGCCAAAAAGCACTTACAAACCACCGGTTCGGAATGCTGCTTCCACTGAGAAGAGCCGGTAAGAAACTCAATGGTTACTCTTTTTATAACGATAAATATGTAGTAAGGATTATGAGTAATACATTCTCAGGAGGAGCAACGCCATGAGAGCAGGAATCACCTTCGTCGCAATACCAGAGAATAATTATTTTTACCAGAGAAGAATTATTACATCCATTCATACATCCTTACAAAACTTTCACATTTGAAATAGTATGATAATAAATATTAATAACATTTATAACATAACACAGTTATAACATTTATAATTAGTAGGATAGTATAAAGATGGTAGTGTTAATGTAAAGTGGGTAATTTCGTACAGTCCAATTACACTGAGCATTTATATAACACCGCTACTTAAAAGAGGTAGGTACGCAATATGTGGAAGTCATTTTCTTTCATGTTCACTATTTGTGGAACCTAATTCGAAACGGGCCGCGTCTAAAGTGGAGTGTCTGTGAATTCAGGTTGCAGGTCGTTCGAAGACAAGACTGGCGGGGGCGAGCTCTGTGTGTAGGAAATTGGTCCTTAAGAAGCCTACAAAGATGTAGCATTTTCGTTTGAAGACTTCGGTCTTGATTCGCCATCCGTAAAATGAGGGGTATTCAGTTTTTCACGTGGTACTTATGGAATCGCAGGAATATAGAATGTGATGAAAAATGAATGAACAAATGATCTCGAGAGTATCCTAAACGGGTATTTATGTGAACTCAGAAATATTTTTAACCGACTTCATAAATGAGGACAAATTTTATTTTGGCTGTAAATAAATCTTCTTTAAATTTACTTATGAAAAACACATTTACAACATCAAATGTAATGAATTGTAAGGTTATTTGAAAATTTTTACTGCACCTAGTGTTTGAATTTGGTTTTTGTTTTTTGTGAAAAAATTTTTTTAGTTTAAGAATTTTGACTTGATAAAAATTGAGCACATTGATCCCATTGATCTAAAGATTAACACATCAGTATGTACAATCGACCTTACTGGCTATGCAATATTTTAATAAAAAATAATATAATGAAGTGGTAGCCGAGTGGTCGAACGCACGACTTGCAAATCAAAGTGTGCAGGTTCAAACCCCGGCTCGCACCTCTGGGTCTCATGTGCGAATCTCATTTACATCCGAGATTTCCACTTGCTATGAAACGGTGAAGGAAAACATCGTGAGGAAACCTGTACGTCTGAGGGAACCTGACTTGTTCTCGATAGATGTGTGAAGTCTGCCAACCCGCACTGGGCCAGCGTGGTGGACTATGGCCTGAATCCCCCTCGCATTGAGGGGAGGCCCATGCCCAGCAGTGGAACGTTAAAAAGGCTGTAGTAGTAGTAGTAGTAGTAGTTAAAAATAATTGTTAGTTTTGTCTAAAAAGACTTTTGACTTGATAAAAATTTGCTCTAAAAATTGCTCTAAAATCAGCTGTTACTTTTGGGCTCCCTTTGATCTGAAGATTAACACATCAGTATGACAATCGACCTTACTGGCTATGCATTAGTTTCATTAAAAAAATATAATGAAGGTGTCAAAGGCCATTTGACTTCAGCGATACTTTTGGGCTATTTTGACTTATATACATATTGGGAATCTGCGATTTTATCTGCGTCGAATAAATATGCTTTCCTCTAAAGTAAAAAGAACGCTCAATCCAAATAGCCTTTCACTCCTCGATATCATCACGCCAATGGAGAGGCAATGGCATACAGTTTGCCCACACTTCGTCGATTATTTTTCATTATATGGGCCACATATTACCTCAATGCGATGGAGATTTGGATCATAGTCCACCAAACTGGAGCAGTGCGAATTGGTGAACTTCACACGTCTTTCGATAAACTTGCAGGTTTCCTCGCGATCTAAATAACCAACAATAATTTGTTCGCAAGAAGGATTTAAAACTGATTAAGACGGGAAGTATATAGGATCAGACAGAACTAATTAAACTGTAAGAAATTTATTGAAACCGATATTTCAGCGTAGGTAACCAATTTAGATAAATATCGTTAAGGCTAGGTTTAAATACAATTTAAAAAGGACTTCTATAGAACAATTAACTTGAGAGAGAGAGAGACTAACTCTGTGTCATACATAAAGATTGAATGTCTGTGGTATAAATCACGCAACGTCATTTTGTTAAAGAATGAACTTTTTCTATTTGTCAATACAGTTCGTTTTTGTGTTCGCAAACATTTTAACGCGCAACCATTGACGTCCCCGTGTGCGGAGTGCTTAATGTTGGTAGTCGCAAGTCAGATCCATTTGGATTACAAAGTGGGTACAGATGATCGTCGTCGACGGTATTGTGCCGCGGAGATGGGACCCGTAGCTATTAATCACGACGTCGCTCATTTGCTAAAAATGGTGGACTTATAAAATGTTGCTCGAATAAAAAAATACGTTCCCAACTCTAGTAAGGCGACGTTTTGCAAAACTGTGACGTAACACTATTGAATTGTAATACAAATTCGCTTGTGGGTCAATCAAATCATAATCGACGCTTGAAACGAAATCCTTATATACATGCTCCACAAAACCAATTGATTGGTTTGTCTATGGAATAACGTCACGCTCAGATAGTTACATTATTAAATACATATTTATAATCAGCGAGTTATCTACACATAATGATTTACTAATACATTATAAGAAGCATACCTTTAAGTTAAACAATCACATTGTAAGTAGTTTCGTTTCAAGTGTATAAACAATATACAATGGTTTTATGAATTTTCATTTTAGCTATTATTTATATTATACGTTTCAAGCAAAAAAACATTTATAACGGCTTGCGAATGTATTTATATTCATATCTAACCTTAGTTCGGTGGGCATTTCATTAAACCAAATAGAAATTCGCCGTTTAAGCATTCTTCCACCGAAATAATTGTTCGTACTTGTAATTTGGAACTTGCCCTGTGTTATACCTCTAGTACATATATATATCTGGTATATATTACGATTTATACTAAGCGAGTAAGGATTGCCTTTCAAGTTTCAACACACAACAAAAAATGAGAAATATTCTAGAATATAAAAAATGAATCGCTGAACGTTTTGCTAAGCGCACATCTCGAGAGCAGCTGAACCGATTTCGCAAATTCTTTTTTTTTAGAATATACCTTGAAGTACCAGGATGATTCTTACGGAGAGAAAAAAATAAAAAAATGCCTAAAAAAGTCTAAAAAGAAAAGATTCGTAATAATACTTAAAAAGTCAATTTGAAAGTTTAAGTGTTAGTGGAGAGGGGTTCCGGGCAGGAAAAACAATTGAGTGACGTTAGACACAGAGTACCTACGTTTTAGTATTAGACGCTCGAGTATTGACGTTCCAGTTAGCTTTGATAGTAAGCTAGAATAATGTCTACGCCATTGTGACCTGTGCCGACTGAAAAAGCAAAATGATTTAAAAATTTATCTACAGCATGTCCCCAAAAAAGCGACATTACACAGCCGTGCAGCGAGGCTAAGTGCACACTTGCAATATATCAAGCTTACAAATAACATCCGTTGCCGACGAGCGACAATTCGGAGACGGTTTTTTCATTAAAAATAACCGGCCAAGTGCGAGCTGGACTCGCGCACCGAGGCTTCCGTGCATAAACTATGAAAGCACCGAACGTTACTCTAACGAAAAAAATACTGGATTGAGGGACAAAATTAACTTTGCCGTTGGAATACATCGAGATAGGTCACGGTCAGTTTCCCAACTGAATATAAGTTTATAATCGCTAAAACACATACTTTACGCGTTCTAGCTATCCATAATCCATATCCATAATTCCATGATTCTGGGTCAACGGAAAGTGGCCTATAGGTTTTTGATTTCCATGAAAATGTACGATACGTAATACGAAACCTAAACCACCGTATCTTTCGATTACGTTAGCTTAGATGTTTGATTAATTTACAGCTTCAAGAGATTGTAGACTTGAGCCTTTGTTATTTATTTCAACTTGATATCTCCACACTCCACATAGTAAAAGGATCTTGACAGACTGACAACAAAGAGATCCTATAAGGGTTATTTTTTTCGTTTTAGGTACGTAACCCTAAAGAACCCGTCATAAACGCCGGAATTGTAGAGTTAAATACGGGTTAAATATTACCCTATTTGCTGTGGGATTAATTTAGGGTGCCAAGGTGTCCCAATTTGGGTTAAATTTATTGGTGCGAAGTGGCTGTGAATACTGCTTGAAGTAATAATGGTCTGAATGTATGCCAAAGTATGAGGTTCGAATGGGTTTCATAGCTCGTCTTTGATTATAGCTTTTGTATTAGCAGCTAAATTTTCCGTAATATATTTTTAAAATGTAATGTTCAAAACTATAATATTTGGTTATGATTGTACTCATAATATGCTCAAAGCTAATATATAAACGCCAGATCTCGACTACATGAAAGACTGGAAGAGGATATTTTGACAGGGGAATAATATAAATATCTTAATAAATTAAGAGTGACGCGGCATGTATACAGATGTATAAATTTAATACAGTTTTCCCTTTCTCTACAGTTGTATTAACAATGGATTTTGGACAATATTACGCCTGATTCCATCAATTAATAGAAAATCAATTGTTTTAAATGGATAATATGTAATATTTGCGTATTTCTTGAGTCAAATACTATGTACGAGAGAGCGAATGTCTGAATAAATTTGCACAAGTGAGAAAGTATAAAGACTGTATCAAAATCCCACTTAGCTCTTGGATACATAGAGTAACTAGAGTACCCATAACGACGATCTTCACTTCGTATGGCTCTGCGGTAACATTCCGCCATTGTTGTTAAATCATGTACCTGTAGTATTCGGCAACTATATAGGAAAACAACAATGGCAGAGACAGATAGACCATAAAATTTACCGCAGGGCAGGCTCGATATACGTTATAATATCTCCATGCTTGGATAGAGCTACTATTTTTACTATTTATTGACGATTCATAAGTGCCTGTATTGGTTTATATGAATAAAAAATATTCTGATTCTGATTATATAATTAAATTAGGGTCTATGGAAAGTGTGTTTTAATCCCTTTGTATTTTACGCAACATAACGCAATATATTATGATTTATTTGCCTAATATGTCCACAATGATTTCTATAAATCTAGTCCACATTTCCAGACCTTCTATCTAACCAGAATCAGAATCAGAATATTTTTATTCATGTAAACCAATACAGACACTAATGAATCGTCAGTAAAAAATAAATAGTATTATTAGTATCTCTACCACCCATTCGGAATGCAATTACTATGGAGAAGAATGGGCAAGAAACTCCATGGTTGCTTTTTTCCAATAAGGATTTACATGAACCAACATATTACAAATTTCCATGTTCCACTATTTCCAACTTTTGTCTCACAAAATCTGTTAAAACAACTCAAACAGAAAGAAAACTCCGCAATAATAACAATTCTGATCCAAGTCGATCGCAAGGAATAACATAAAATAGACTTATCGGGTCATCAAAAGAGCACTTCCATTTTCCAAGTCTATAAAAACAAAATGGCGGTGTTGTACGAAATATCCGCAGTGAGAGAAATGGATGGTTGAGTGTCTCAACCAACGGAGATTTACAGTGATGAACTTTCCAAACAATAGCTACAATGGATTTCATGGAAGTCTTTATGAGTCGCCACACTAAGCATACCTTGGAAGATGCAATTCAGAGTATGCCTGCGAGGGAGACTCCCAGATATTCTGTTATTAAAATAATGCTGTTAATAAGGTGATGGTAGAGATCCAAATTGTTATTTTACTAAAATTCTATTGAAAATCCTAATAAATATATATGATCCCAAACTAAGCAAAATTTGTACTATGGAAAACATAAAATGTACTGGAGGTGATCCCAGTTACACGCATACGAGGGAATATTTGCCATGGACGGGAATCGAACCCAGAACTACCTGGTGCAGTGAACCAGCGGCCTACGCTTGAACCACGAGACCAAGCCGTCAAATAAAAATCTATTTAAAATCCTAATAACATTTTATACACGTCTGGTACTATATTTAACCGACTTTTTTAATAAATCCTTTTTAGCTGTGTTTACCTATGGTCTGAGCTCAAAGCTTGTGTGTGTCGTATTATTCTTAGCGTTGTTTGAACTGCGATCAACTGAGTGGAGTCTTATTTACTTAACATAATCCCTGACTGTTTATCTTTGATTTACTGATATTGCTGTGATGAACATTTCCAAACTAAAATGTTTCAATAATTCGTTTTTAAGGGTTTAATCCATTGCAACACATTTTTGCACTGAAAATACAATAATGTGTTTTGTAGATATTTAAAATTAATTTTGTGGTTACAACGTTTTTTGGTTTATTTTGTTCGTTTAAGTAAGAGCTCCAATTACCATCTATTGATCCAATTCAACCTCACCTGTCGAATAACAAACGAGGCCCTAACGAAACGATCACCAACCCGTATTGGACCAGCGTAGTGGACAAATGGTCCAAACCCCCTTAACTTTAACAACCTTCACACATCTATGGCAAGTCAAATAATAGCCCAGGACTGAGATATGTGTGGAAAAGTAAAGGGGAGGCTTTAGCACAGGAGTGGGAGGGACATAGAAAGTGTATACAAAAATAAAAAGTAAAAAACTAATTACATTTACTAATTGTTAGATCCAGGATGTCAACACTAAATCTGTGTAGAATTTACAATAAAAATATTTTACTTTGAGTTTAGCGAATACCAAACGACAAATGCGGAAAACTCATGGTAGGGCTACTGAAGCGTACTTGGTTCTCGTACTTACCTAGATATTTTGTTCCCGGACCCAGGAACCTCTTCATACGTAAATATTATGGTGGATCCTCGACAGTCAGAGGCCGATATTTTATAACACACAGTCTTACCTGGTAATCATTTATAAAGATTGTTTATTTTCATTACAATAGTAAATGTTTTTATTCCATTTGGAGTGTCCCCATGTACTACACCAAGCGCCAAAAATGTAGTTACATCATTAAAAAAAAATATCGACACAACCGGCGACCCTAAACAGGCCATTTCTTCGCTCAACGAGTGGCTCTAGCCTTTCAGCGAGGGAATGCAGCCAGCGTCTTGGGTACAAACAATATTGTAGAAAATTTGTCCATGCGGAAGCCCGCATGGACAAATTTTCTACAATATTGTTTTAATTATTGCTATTTTTAATATTATAAAGTAAATGACGTAGTTTATTTATTATATAATTGGACAACTATTTACAAAATATTTACAATGCAAAATAAAATAAGTTAAAACTAATAAGAAAATATTATATTTATAAAATATGTAAAAAATTTGGCCCATGCGGAAGCGTACCCAAGACGCTGGCTGCATTCCCTCGCTGAATGGCTAGAGCCACTCGTTGAGCGAGAAAATGGCCTGCTCTTGGGTCGCCGGTTGTGTCGACCAATTTTTTGCCGAGTAAGTTCATTAAATTTTTGGTGCTTGGACCCCATGGACCTAGGGTTTCGACTCCAAAAGGAATGAATAATAATTATAATATTAATAATTATTATATTATGAAGTAATTATATTTATAAAGTCAAGGTTGAGTTCATATATCGTTGTAAATCTACAGTTTATTCTTGTGATCTATTTACTCACTAAGCTACTACTTATATGTTAGCAAATGACTTCTCGGAGCCAGTAAATATTTGTACGACGCCATATAGTGACAAATAGTACAAAGTACTTACGGCCTCAATTCACGAGAGGGAGCGATTTAATACATTTTATTATGCCATTAGTAGCACTGTACGGTATTCACAACGCAAACCAATGAGCCACAGACTACCTGTTTTTGCGTTTTTCCATTAATTCTGGTGTTTGAGAAATCCAAAATACGATTTTAAATACATAATCTGATAGCCAATATATTACAATAATATAAAGATTACTGTTATGTTTCGTTTTAGATAAATGCTTCTAATATGTTGGAACTAATGAGCTTTAAAAACAAAATAATTAGTAGGTAAATGATAATTTCGTGAAGTTTTTAAAAATTGTCAGCAAATATAACTTTTCTAAACATCGCATCGCGTTCCAATTTAGATAATTTTATACTTATGTGACAACTTTAAGATTTTTTTTTCATGTGTTCACTCAACAGTCATTCATTAATACAACCAAGGTTGATACTTGTAACACGAATGCTATCAGTTTATGGATTCATCCACTTTATTCATCCATCTTTATTACCTTCATCACCCATTTATACTTGTAAAGTTTATTATTGAATTCATTGTGGGTTAATGAACACTGGTAGAATGCATTATAATCGCGAATTCAGCGTCTTCATATTCGATTATATTTCATAATTCTTTAATTTCGTAAAAAAACAAGTGTCAGTTTATAACTTGCACCCTACCTCCTTAGAATGTCTACGGCAGAATAACGCGATGATTGACGAGGCACGGTGGCTTTTCGTGGCCATAACCTGTTTTTTAACGTTAAAAAACTCCGTACACCAAGGAAGAACCACCTTTTATGTTTCATGTTTATTATTGTCTCGAAAAAATATATTTTGAGAACATTTTCAAGGAGACGGTAGATTGATTGCCTGGGAACGGTGAAAAAAGTTACGAGGACATTATTCGTGTCAAATGACAAGCAATATAGAATGTAAATAAAGAGTAATGACGATAATTTTGTCTCAATCAATTGTAGAATCCTGAAAAATTCATCCTCCAACGTTTATCAAATTACACATTTTGATTAGCAATGTGTATTTATTGAGTTTGCTCTTGCCATTAATTAGGTAATTGACCCGAGCTGAAATACCCGCTAATCACAAATGGAGCCTTTCCCTAAGTTATTCCCTTAAATTTCCTTTTTTTTTTTAACTAGCCTTTACATGTCCCACTCCTGGGCAAAAGCCTCCCCTTTACTTCTCCACACATCTCGGTCTTGGGCTATTTCCCCCTTAACTTTAAAAACCTTTACACATCATTGAATTAATTTCGTAAAAAAGGTAAAGAAGAAAGTGATTGTAAATTAGTTTCATGATGCTGAAACCTGAACACAATGAGATGAGCGAATCCACTTGAATACGATTAAAAGTGTACTGAAATATCTGTTGCAAAAACCACGCGATCACTCAAAAAAGATCGCTCGCGATATCGGCGACATTTCATTGAAGAATGTGCTTCTTTTAAGTTCGTTGTGGTACCTACTGGTAAAAATTTGGTCGCAAACGTCTTGACGTTTAATTCGTTTGTTAGCTACTGCAGACTGACTTCAAAGTAAAAGACACATCATCATGCCACCCCCAAAGGGTTAAGCAGAGGTACACCGCACTTCGCCGATGTATTTTGGTCCTAATGTGGGATCGATTCTATTGCCACTATACCGGGCACATTCCCTCTCAATATGAGGGTGATTTGGGTTATAGTCCACCACGCTGGCCCAGTGCGAGTTGGTGAACTTTACACGCCTTTTTAAAGATGGCAGGTTTCCACAGTCTTATCTGTACGTTAAATTTGTACGCACGCAATATACTGTTGGTCTGTGTTGCCTTGGTTAATGTTTTAACCAGCATCTCCTTTCTCTTTTCCGCAGGTGATATCAGCTATATCCGTCTTGTTCATCTGCGTGTCAGTGCTGTGTTTTTGCCTGAAAACGCACCCCGACCTTCGGGTCTTCGCCCCGACGGTCGTGCCATCCATCCAAAATGACACCCTCCTGGAGGAACCACCCTGGCACGACAATGGAACACCACACACAGCTTTTTTCTACATCGAATTGGTGTGCAACGTGTGGTTCACTATCGAGCTACTCGTCAGATCTGTGGTAAGTGATAACGTTAAGTGGGGACACGAAATTGATGGGTGACCGTTTTAATAATACTTATACCGCCAGATATCATTATACTCATCGAATGATCGACACTAAGCAGTATAACTAAGAAACACCCGGCGTAGTTGCATTTTCCTCAGCCAAAGATTTAACTGCTGAACAGAATGCCATTGGTCCTATATTCTACGACGAAGAGTTATTTGCAAGTGAAAAGGTCATAAGTCAAGGACAAACTATTGGTGTCATCGTAGCTGAGGGAAAATGTTCTATGTGTCAATGGTCATACGTACAGGGCCCCGAGTTCCCTAACACTTTCGTTGTGGAGGTGATATGAGTTCAACTTTTTTTAACAATGGTAGCTAGAATATGACTGGTCTAATAGATCCAAGGTGACAATATCTAATGTCTTCACAGGTTATAATCTCGGTATTTTAGAAAAAATAAATGTTTTCTGCTTTAAAAAATGTACCTAGTCATGGAATAACCAGAGTGAATTTAATTGCGTGGTCAAGTGGCTTTTGCCGCAGACATCTGGACCAAGTCACCTAACTGCACACATGCTATGACTACATTTTTTAAATCAGAAAAATCATTTTCTTCCCTCAAATATACCTAGAATATACATGATTGCTTTTTCTACGAGTAAATACGGTTGGTTTAGGTCAATTATTAAAGAAAGAAATCTTTAAATGTGCCAAAACAGTCCTAAAAATGTGAGTAAAATCGGTCTCATTGATGCTACGGCCATCTAGTATTATACAGCTTGACATAAACAGTCTGACATCTTCTTCTTCTTGCGGGCTTTTTCCACAAATTGACGACGGTTGCACCTGTTTTGTGTGACATACAGTCTGACATACTTACGTTTGTTTTGAATTCGCACGGGTCTTGAGGCGATACTTTGCGTAAGCCTAGGGGCTCTCACGTGTAGCAAAACGAACTGTATTAACACATACAAAAAGTTCATTCTACAACGAAATGACACTGACAGCGCGAGCTAATTTTGATGCGCGGGAGCGTGGCTTTTACTACAGAAAATTAATCTTTATGCATATTGATACAGAGTTTGTTTTGATATTGGAAAATATTATCACGCGCGAGCGTTGACGCCCTAATGTACGTCAGCCTAAGGGCTTCAGTTCTCCTCATAATGTGGTTTTCAAAGGCGTGGATCAGCTATTGTCTGGCTTGTCAACCGCAGACTGACAGCGGCTGTTGTTCGTACTCTGTTACTCTGTCATACTAACCACCAGTACATTAGCGGTGTTTGTGTTGTTTCCTTGTTTGTATAAAGCTCCGCACACGGTGGGGGCCTGTAGACATGTGCGTTGATTTTTTCTGCTAATACAAAAAAAAAGTTTAAATATATGATTGAATTTTCGTGGTAAAAGCGACGCCTCCCCGAGTCAAAATTAGCTCTCGCTGACAATGTCATTTTGTTGAAAAACTACCTGTATGTCTAAGAAGTTAAAGTTAGTTTTTGGTATTGGCAAAAAATTTACGTGCTTTTAACGCCTCAGTGTGCCCGCGTAATGGTCCATTATTTTATTGACTTTTAAATTATTTTTTTATCTATTTTTAATTTCCAATTCGTAAAATTCCTCATCTTATAATGATATGAAAGTGAAAATTTAAGTACATTACTTTTACTGGGCAGTTATGTCGTAACTCTTTTAAAAACTGTAGGTTGATTTGATTACTTATATCATACTAGCTGACCGGGCGAAATTCGTACCGCCTTTGAATTAGTGACATACGAAAGCAGCGCCACCTACCGGGTTCAATTATGAATCTAAACCATCCAGAGCGCATACAAAAAAAAACATTCAAATCGGTCGGTTTAGGAGGAGTTAGCTTACAACGAAAAGTGGCATTGATTTTTATATATATTGATTACTAAAGATTTTTAAAATGCTATCTCCTACATACTGATATCTCCTACATAAACAAAATGATAAATTTATAAAGAAACGAATCGTTGCTCTCTCTCTTCTTTAGGAACCCTTTACGCAGATACCATTTCAAAACCCAATTTTGCACGATATCTAAGCCGAATACCGACTCGTGCTTTAGTCAAACCTCTTTTCAAAGTCTAACAATGATTTCACACACAATTTGCACAGGGCAATTAAAAATTAATTATCATCCGACAGCGGCGGTAACCGGCGGGCCCCCACACACCGGGGCGTCCAAACGCGCACGTCGAATTTTTGGCCAGTATGTTGATACTGGCCAGTATCAACAGCTGTTACTTTAATTGTGAAAAAAACAGTTCATGGCTGTACTTGTTCGAAATTTAAATTTTGTCAGAGATTCCATCATGTTCAAGTAAACAATTACTTTAATGCCTTTTTAAAATCAAATAAAAATGTAGAAACGACCCGTAGAAAAAGTTCATTATTCAATGCAATGACATTCAAAGTCAAAGTCAAATAATTTATTTTGTATTGCCCGGAGAACGGATGGCCGTTGGCGCATCAAAGTCCTAGAGTGGTGTCCACGAACAGGGAAGCGGAATGTGGGACGACCCCCGACCAGGTGGACGGACGACCTCGTCTGGGTCGCCGGGAGTCGATGGGCACATAAAGCCCAAGACCGTAATTTGTGGCGATCTACGGGGGAGACCTATGTCCAGCAGTGGACGTCTCTGGCTGATAGATGGATAGATAGGCGTACAGGCGCATTTACAGATTGTCAAGTTGACATGTTTTCTTCATAGCTACTACCGGATCGATTTTTGACAGTGCGAGCGAATTTCGACGTTTAGCGGCATAGCTTTCACCACAGAAATACAATCCTTATACATATTATCCTAGAGTTCCTTTTGGTATTCTATGCTAATAGTATAAAGAGGAAATAATTTTATTTTTTTATGTAACGAATTAACCTAAAAACTACTGGTCCGATTTCAAAAATTCTTGTACCTTTAGAAAGCTACATTATCACTGAGTAACATCGGCTATATTATAAACCCGTACGAAGCCTGGACGGACTGCTTGTCGCGTATATTGTAACGCCCCAATGTGTGCCGGGTTTAATTGTACCGAACCACGCCGTCGGAGCGGAACGTTTTTGTTCCAACCTATTTGTAAAGAGGTTCTCGCGGCAAAATTGATCATTCAACTTTGCAAAGTTTGTTTTGTGTGTAAGTTCACGTTCGTTAGGGTGAGTTTGGTGTGACAATTGTTTTAAGATTAATGTGAGTAAGGGTTGAAGTAACAACCCTTCGAATAAAAGTCGTTATTGTTACGGCTGTTTTAATACTACAGTGTTTTTAGAAGTCTGAAACAATACTTTGACGGTAACATCAGTATCGGGTATTTTTTTTTTTTTTTTTGTGTCCCACTCCTGAGCAAAGGCCTCTCCTTTAATCCTCCACACACTGGGTTCTTGTGCTGTTTGTGACCAAGTATTACCCGCAAAGGTGACTAGATCGTCTTGCCATCGTCGTTTTGGTCTGCCCCGGCTGCGGTATCGGGTATATAATAGTAAAAAAAACTTTTTAAAAACAAGCTTTTATTTAATTGACCTTAGTTTTCGTGTTCTCCTTAGAAAGCCCTTTCATTTGATACCCATACTGTGGTAGTGCAGAAAAAATAACTAATCCGCCATCTTGGATGATCCGCCATATTGGAATTAGAATGACGTTACATAGCTAAGCATGCATTGTCATCCGAAATAAGCGTGAAAGATAACTGATTTAAAACTCAGTTGTAAGATTCCACCCGGACATACATTGCAAGTTAATATAAAGCTTGTAATTGTAATAAATAATAAAAAATTGGATTGAATTTCGACCATGTTTTCTCAACTGTTTTTCGTCTTCATTTCTTTAACTCATTCACGAAGCAATCATCCCTATTTTATGATGAAACTGAATGGAGTTCAAACTATTTGAATAAGAGCTGTTTTCCAACAAACCCCATAAAATATCAGGAACCATTCGCATAAGTTTTAACATAAATCATTTTAGCATCGGGATATGCATTGTTTCGAAATAAAATATTGGACTTATCTAGGCCTGTGCACACTGGGGAGTCAAAAGTCGCTCCTCGAAATGTTTGGCAATATCAAAACGAACTCTGTGCAAATATAAATAAAGATTGAATTTCTGTGGTACAAGGCACGCTCCATGCTTAAAAATTCGCTAGCGCTGTCGAAAAATGAACTTTCCTATGAGCTAATACAATTCGTTCTCGTATTGACAAAAAAATCAACGCATGTGTTTTGACGCCCAGTGTGCGGGGATTTTATTCATACAAGTGTCTTTCAGTTCTTTTTGACGTATATATTGGAAGCCGAACCTACTATGATATGATATAATCAATTAATGGTAAAAAAACCTTTTTAAAAACAAGCTTTTATTTAATTGCCTTTAGTTTTCATGTTCTCCTAAGCAAACCCTTTCATTTGATACCCATTCTGTGGTAGTGCAGAAAATATTACTATTCCGCCAGCTTGAATGATCCGCCATATTGGAATTAGAATGACGTCACATAGCTTAGCATGCATTGTCATCCAAAATAAGCTTATATTACAAAAGTTCAGCTCGATCGGTTTAAGATAACTGATGCAAAATTCAGTTGCAAGATTCTACCTGGATATACACGGCAAGTTAATAATAATATACTACTACTACAGCTCTTTTAACGTCCCACTGCTGGGCACGGGCCTCTCCTCAATGCGAGGGGGATTCAGGCCATAGTCCACCACGCTGGCCCAGTGCGGGTTGGCAGACTTCACACATCTATCGAAAACTAGTCAAGTTCCCTCAGACGTGCAGGTTTCCTCACGATGTTTTCCTTCACCGTTTCATAGCAAGTGATAATCTCGGATGTAAATGAGATTCGCACATAAATCCCAGAGGTGTGAGCCGGGGTTTGAACCTGCACACTTCGATTCGAAGGCGTGCGTTCGACCACTCGGCTACCACTGCTATAATAATATAAAGCTTGTAAAATAATATGGCTTTACCAACATTGTTCAGTTGATAAAGTTTAACCAAAAATCCCAAACACACAGTATTACAAAATGTAGCGAACAAAGATGAAACTGTATACAATTTTCAATTTTAACAAACAAAATATTATTAACAAAATGTTTGCCGTTAACATCTCGTCAGCGAAGTTCATTTGCACAGTTATAAACTTTAAAGCCTCCCCGCACATTAAGGCGTTAAAAGTCGCGCCTGAAAATCTTTGTCAATACTGAAACGAACTCAATTGACTAGTGGAAGAATCTCATATTCATCCGAGATTACCACTTGCTATGAAACGGTGAAGAAAACACCGTGAAGAAACCTGCACGTCTATATAGGCGTGTGAAGTTCACCCGCACTAGGCCAGCGTGATGGACTATTGCCCAAAAATCTCCCTCGTATTGAGGGAGAATGTGCACGGTATGGTGGCAATAGGTTCGCTCCCTATTACATTGGGACCAAAATACTTCGGCGAAGTATGGACGCACTGCAGTGCACATCTGCCTACACTTTCGGGGAATACAGGCGTGATTCAATCTTTATGTATAGTTGAAGCGCAACTTTAACGCCCAAGTATGTTGGGGATTTACAGGAGAGTAAACAAGGATTGAGTTACGGGACCGAAAAGTTTAACTTGGTAACAATTTTGGAGAAAAAGTTACTATGAGAGTCGCTTAAAAATGTTTATGTTACATTTTCAAACTCTAGCGCTTCCATGAATCACATTAACCACGATAAACTCATATGTAAGTCCGGAAAAAAACTTCTCTGAAACGTAGATGTAGGTACGAAATAACAACTCTTACCAAAAAAATACCATCTCTATGAAGAGATTGTAACATTGCACTTGTTAATACCATAGAAAACTCCTGTTTAACCCACCCAAATAACAAAGAATTTCCAAACAAAAACGCTATACATCCAAACTAGTATAGTTCAATAGTTTATATTAATTGTACATGACGTTCTTACATAAAATACTATTCGAGGGGGGAAAGCCTATTTGTCTTCAGTGACATTTTTTAACTTTACATGAGAGCGTACTCGTTCGACGCATAAAAATGTGCTGATTCCAAATAACATTCTCAAAGTCAAATCATTTATTTCGTATAGGCCTATGGGGGCACTCACAAATTGTCAAGTTTACATTTTTTTTCTTATACAGGGTGTTTCAGAAGTCCGGAATAATACTTTGGGTACATATACGGTAGCTCATATGTCGATGCTTAGTGAAGACAGTTTATACCTAACTATTATAGATTCTGAGTTATAGACCTTTGAATATTTGTCACAGGTATCGTGTTCTGGCCTTTGGGTACATCCATAATCATATTCAGCAGTGTAAACTTCACATATGAGGGGCGACTACCAATATTCAAAAAACTAAACGAGCAATTTTTGCATCGGACTCGAGATATTACGAGTTATAGAAATTGAAATCGAAAAAAAAGTTGAAAAAACATGGTCGAATTTTGATATAATACCATACAGTTGTATACCTGATACTGAAGCAAACGTCAAAGTATTATTTCGGACTTCTAAAACATCCTGTACACTACCACCGGATCGAAACGCGACCTCCACTGAGAAGATCCGGCAAGAAACTCAGTGGGCTGATCATTTCATGTGGGTCTATAAGTCATTACCACCCAAAAATGTCGCTTGATGAATTAGCCTTTTTCACCTTTCGTATTTCTGTATTCTGATATACCCTGTTATATAAAGAGTTAGTTACCGACACATTAAGAGGTAGATATAATGGCATGTCACTGAACGCAAAAAGAGGCTTCAGTATTGACTTGATGGATTCATCCGCCATCTTTATCACTGTCATCATCGATTTTTATTTATAATGTGAATTTGCCCTTGCTATTAATTACTTGACACTGGCTGAAATACCCGCTAAACGCAGGTGGAGCCATTCCTCATCTTATTTCATAATAATATCATTATTTCATTAATTTCGTAAAAAAAGAAAATTAGAAGAAAAATACATTCATTAATGTATTTTCTTTAATGCAATACTTAAAACACAAGGCTTTAAAAGGCGTGCGTAGAATATTCTGCTTGTACTAAAACAAACTGTATTAACACGAAAAAAAGCTCATTCTCCAACGAATGTCATTGAACGAGTGAGCGAATTTAAGCTTAGTGGTGTGGTTTTTACTACAGAAATTCAATCTTAATGTATATAGCCGTAGAGTTTGTTTTTGTTTTGGCAAACATTTGACGCGTGAGTTTTCACGCTTCAGTGTGTAGGGGGATTCCAAATCAAAAGTGAATGACTCGTAGCTATGGATATTGGACGACTATTCCTATTTTGATTGTATAATTGTTAATTAAGAAAAACACAAAAATGAAATTCCATAATGGAAAAAATCAACCATGGAGTTTCTTGCCCATTCTTCTCCATAGGAAATGCATTCCGAATGGGTGGTAGAGATACTATTTTTATTATTTATTGACTATTCATAAGTGCCTGTATTAGTTTATATGAATAAAAAATCTGATTCTGATGAAATGTTTAGATAATTTTGAGTCGAAACGTTGCACTTAGTGTCACACATAGTCTATTCTCATAGTAAATAAACATAAAAAAATAATAATAATATGGGTGCACCATTGCTAACCCCTTAGGTAAGTATAGGTACTTATTATATAGTATAGGTATTACGATTTCACACTCGTCTCTGGATTTTTGTTAAATATAACTCAGGAAAATGTTTAACTCTACTAAAGTAATCTATACAAATAAATAAAATTGGAGTGTCTGTTTGTAATATCAAAATAACATCTATACTATACATATACATACATACATACATACAAATAAATAAAATTGGAGTGTCTGTTTGTAATATCAAAATAACACTTTTTTACCAAATGCGTATGAAAGTATATACGATACCTATAACAAAAACGCAATTTTAAATTTTTTTGTCTGTCTGTCTGTCTGTCTGTTTGAGGTAAACTTCTAAACGGCTGAACCGATTTCAATGGGACTTTCACTGACAGATAGCTGACGTTCCAAGGCGTAACTTAGGCTACTTTAATTTTAGAAAAAGCATTAGGGTTCCGCGGGAAAAACATAATACCCATATTTCCGGGTAATCTCCCTAAAGTCCACGCGGGCGAAGTCGCGGGCACAGCTAGTATTTTATAAAAATATAATAATATTGCCTCCAATAGGAATCGTCTCATAAATAAGCCGGACTTATTTTTTCGTCGTCAGCGGACAAAATGATGTAATGTCCGGTGGCGTCCGGAAAAGTAATGTCACATTTGAGTGAACGTCCGCGTCTGTCGAAAAATATCCAGACAATATTGAACGTGAGATGTACCTAATGAATGACTATTGGGTGGACAAATGAACTTCGTGCCGTCACCATTTTCGTGTAGGCTCGGACATCTTCAAGCTCGGGGCGTCAAAAAGCGCGCCTTTCGTCAATACCAAAACGAGCTCTATGCCATTATATACAGGGTATTTAAGGAGTTGAAATAATACTTTGAAGTTTGCGTCAGTATCGGGTATAAACAATTGTTCAAAATTCGACGATATTTTTCCAACTTTTTTTACCTTCTCAGTTTCTTTAACTCGTAATATCTCGAGTCCTATGTAAAATTTGCATGTTCTATTTTGTAAATATTGGTAGCCGCCTCTCATACGTGTAGTTTACACTGTTGAATAGAGTTATGGATGTACCCAAAGGCCTTAACACGATACCTAGGACAAATATTCAAAGGTCTATAACTTAGAAACTATGATAGTTAGGTATAAACTGTCTTCACTAAGCATCCACATATGAGTTACCGTATTGTACCCAAAGTATTGACTAAAAAAGATCACGGGTCAAAATTCGCTCAAACTATCAATGTAATTTCGTTAAAGAATCAACTTTTCTATGAGTTAATATGGTTTGTTTTTGTATTGGCAGATATGAGTAAGCTAAGTTAATTACACGGCACAATGCGGGGGGAGATTTTAAGTTTATTTTCGCATAGCAACACATAGCCATACCGCTTTGGCCACTACCAGCCACCTGGTGTCGGTTAAACGAACCATTAGTTAAGTGGACAGGAAGTCGGTAATATCCCTAAAATATTCAGCAAATGCTTTTACAGCACACTATGAGCATTTCTTAGAGTAGGGCTACTATGAGTTTTTTTTTTTTTTTTTTTTATGTGATAGGGAGGCAAACGAGCAGACGTTTCACCTGATGGTAAGTGATCAACGCCGCCCATGGACACGTGCAACACCAGGGGCATCGCAAGTGCGTTGCCGGCCTTTAAGGAATGAGTATGCTCGTTTCTTGAAGGTACCTTTGTCGTATCGGTCCGGGAACACCGCTGCAGGAAGTTCATTCCACAGTTTGGTGGTGCGAGGAAGAAAATTCCTAGTAAATCGCACTGTACTGGAACGCCATTCATCCAGATGGTGAGGATGGTAATGCAGTCTGTGGCGAGCCGTGCGATGGTGGAATTCAGCGGCAGGTATAATACCGAACAATTCCTCGGAACACTCTCCATGATAGAGGCGGTAGAAAATGCAGAGAGAGCCTACATCTCTACGCAACGCCAGAGGGTCTAGCCGATCGGTAAGCTTTTTGTCATCGACAATTCGAACTGCCCTTCGTTGCATTATGCTTTTTAAATAGAGTAACCAGCTTCTACGTAAGTGTAAAATTATTATTCTTCGTGGTCGATGTACTCTTTGCTGAGCAGTCGTGGTATGTGCAATCGACGATAGATTTGATGGTACTCCTCTACCGATCTCGAACCGATGCCTTGCGGACGCATTCATTCAGAGGGGTCTTAGTCAGCGCTTTAATTTGGTCAGTCCATCGCATGGGGCTACGTCCTCGAGGTATGTTACCATTGACCCTGTCCTGGATAACGAGTCTCTCGATGGCATCCGCTGGTCGCCGTGACACATGGCCAAAGTATCGGAGGATCCTGAGGTGTACTGTGGATGACAATCACTCTTTATTCGTAACTCGTTAAGGATCGAGCCAAGAAATGCGGAGCAAAATTATTCGTAACCCTTATTTGTAGACGTAGACAAAAGTCTTTGAACAGTGTGTGTTGCCAGTGATGACGTACGGATCCGAGACGTGGTCGCTCACAATGGGACTCATAAGACGGCTCAGAGTCACTCAACGTGCAATGGAGCGAGCTATGCTGGGAGTTTCACTGCGCGATAGAATCAGAAATGAGGACATCCGCAGAAGAACCAAGATTACAGACATAGCTCGAAGGGTTGCACGATTGAAGTGGCAATGGGCCGGACACATTGCCCGGAGAACGGATAGCCGTTGGGGCATCAAAGTCCTAGAGTGGCGGCCACGAACAGGGAAGCGGAATGTGGGACGACCCCCGACCAGATGGACGGACGACCTCACCAGGGTCGCCGGGAGTCGATGGGCGCATAAAGTCCAAGAAAGTAATTTGTGGCGATCTATGGGGGAGGCCTATGTCCAGCAGTGGACGTCTCTGGCTGATAGATAGATAGATAGATTTGTAGACGGCTTTGTAGTGGTTTGAGTGTAGGGCACCCACTGCGGGGTTCCATTACCGGCTAATTTCGGAAATGGCTTTTTCGTAATTAGCCCTTACGAGTGTTGCATAAAGCCCCACCCCCCCCCCTCCCCACGCACACTCATAATTTTTGGCAACACCAAGACGGACTCAGTATCAATATGTATAAAGATTGAATTTCAGTAGTTGTAGCATGTGCGCCAAGACTAGACTTATGTCTCTGGTAAAAGTCACGGCAACACGCATCAAGATTCGCTCGCGCTGTCAATGTCATTTCGTTCAAAAATGAGCTGTTTATATGTGTCAATAAAGTTTGTTTTAGTATTGGCAAAAAAAAATACGCGTCAGGGTCGACATCCCAGTGTGTGCCTCATCTTATTCCATTATTTTTCATTATCTCGTAATCGAAGAAGTAGAAGGTAATTTCACCGTATTTCGAAGTTGAAAATTAGGTACTTTTGTAACAAGAAATAAGCAATATTTTATTTAAACGCGCTTCGTTTCTCACGCTCCCTTAGTTACAGACACGATCATTACTTACCATTCGGAAAATCTTGAAAAAGATGGCTTTGTGATCCGTTCACATTCAAAAGCTTCTCGGCCACCAAATGTGATTCATTTCGTCGTTATACGCGTATAAATATGAAGATATTATATTTGAAGACGTTTTTCCAAGTCAGAGAATATCCAATTATTTTAGTAAAAGAAATATGTCGAAACAAACCTGAAATTCGTTTTAAATTTTTTTTTTGCAAGCAATAAGAGATTTGTCTCATTAACAAATTGTGACTTGTTTTATTTACTACTAGCTGTGCCCGCGACTCCGCCCGCGTGGACTTTAGGGAGATTACCCGGAAATATGGGTATTATGTTTTTCCCGCGGAACCCTAATGCTTTTTCTAAAATTAAAGTAGCCTAAGTTACGCCTTGGAACGTCAGCTATCAGTCAGTGAAAGTCCCATTGAAATCGGTTCAGCCGTTTAGAAGTTTACCTCAAACAAACAGACAGACAGACAAAAAAAATTAAAATTGCGTTTTCGTTATAGGTATCGTATATACTTTCATACGCATTTGGTAAAAAAGTGTTATTTTGATATTACAAACAGACACTCCAATTTTATTTATTTGTATGTATGTATGTATGTATAGATGTATAGATAGTTAAAAAAAATCTCCAATGATTGTACCAGTTAATTTAGGAGTAATCTGTAAAGGTATTTTTACTAAGTATTAACGAAATGTATTAAATGATGAAATTTTAATGGAATAGCATGAGGAGTGACTGCACCCGCGATTATCGGGTATTCTGGTATCAATGTCGAGTAATTAATAGTAAGGACATATTCAATAAATAAACATTATAAATATGTATATAATAATTTGTAGTTACTTGCTTTGTGTAGTAAACTATTACTACTAAGAAATTTCTTGAATTTTTTTTTTATGAGATAGGGAGGCAAACGAGCAGACGTTTCACCTGATGGTAAGTGACTAACGCCGCCCTTGGACACCCGCAACACCAGGGGCATCGCAAGTGCGTTATTAGTGCAATTAGTGCATAATCGCAGACGCAGTCATTCCTCATCCTATTCCATGAAACCTTTATAATTTCATCATCTATATTTATGTGAGTATAATTATGTCAACGCTTAAGTGCAAGCGATTTTGTACCTATAGGTGTAATACCGCCGCCTTTGTTAACTGTAAACTACACACTCCTAAAAGCTAATTTTTCTTTGTGCGTCTATTGAAAGAGAACCGCTACAAAAAAAAAATTGTGAGCGTAGAAAACCTCATTAGTTCCGTCCTCGTCTCGCTAATTAGTTTCGGTCTGCTCTGACGATCGCTCCCTTTGATTCCATGTCCCTCTTTGAGGGTAACTTCAACAATATTAGTTAGTGGAACCTTTTGATTTGTAACGAATGGAATTTGGTGTCAGTGGCCACGTCTACATTGTGCTATCACGTCACACTAATTTAGAAGATACATCATCATCATCATCATCATAATGCCTGTATTCCCCGGAGGGGTAGGCAGAGGTGCACTGTAGTGCGCCCACACTTCGCCGATGTATTTTGGTCCCAATGTAATAGGGGGCGAGCCTATTGCCATTATACCGGGCACATTCCCCCTCAATACGAGGGAGATTTGGGCCATGGTCCACCACGCTAGGCCAGTGCGGGTTGGTGAAGTTCACACGCCTTTCTATAGACGGGCAGGTTTCCTCACAATGTTTTCCTTCACCGTTCAGCAAGTGGTAATCATTATTGAAAATGACATTTGCACATGAAAATTATCTCAGGGTGCGAGCCTGGGATTTGAAGTTGCACCCCTTACGTTCAAGGCGGGCGTTCTTGCCCGCGAGGCTACCACTGCACTTACTTTACTTTAGAAGAACTTAGCGTTATTGTCACTTTTTGACAGCTGTTTTAAGGAAAAGTAATTGATACAGTTTATCAACTCCCATCGTCTTGGTGCATGCTGGTGCGATCCTGCAGCGCTCCAATATAGGCGGAGGATGGATACACCGTCGGTTTTTAGTGGTATACGGCTTTCTACCGGGACTTCCACATAACTATGCTACTCCCTCGAGGTGGCAGGATAAAGGATTTTCCGACATTAAAAGAAAAAGGGTGTCATCTCCCATTTAATCGTTATATAAAGTCGTTTTCACTATCGTTTGTGCTGACATTCATGGTAAAACCTCAGGCTTACAACAGAATACAGATTTTGAAAGAAGAGTATGCCTCGGGAGGTTGCGCGCTCTGTGTGAACATGCCTAATGGCTGAAAAATAATCTGATAATAAATCAAACGTTTAAGGTTGAATGCGAAACTTTGCCAATTTAATTAAAATTGCCACTTTATTGCCAGGTCAATTAGCTTGGCTAACTTTGCAATAAAATATTATCTATTACTAGCTTGCTATGAAACGGTGAAGGAAAACATCGTGAGGAAACCTGCACGTCTGAGAGAACATGTCTACAACGTGTCTGTCTATAGTTCTCGATAGATGTGTGAAGTCTGCCAACCCGCACTAGGCCAACGTGGTGGACTATGGCCTGAAATCCTCCTCACATTGAGGGGAGGCCCGTGCCCAGCGGTGGGACGTTAAAAGGGCTGTTGTAGTAGTAGTAGTACTAGCTCCAAGTTATATTATTACAGCTTGAAGCAAAAATGGAATTATCTAATCTCAAATTTCAATAGGAACAAATTTCAACAAAATATACAAAATTGAACTTTAACTCAGAGGCAATAGATATAATAATGTACTGTTATATAATACACTTGCCCTTATATGGTGCACAAGACATTAAACTGTACTTCCACTCGCAACTCGACAACAGCGTGACAAAACATTAAAGCAGAGATAAAAGTTCCTTAACAATTATTCATACCTCGCCAAAGTCGGTTAAAACACCTTACCTTTAATATTAAACGTCTTCATTATGAGTTAAGATAACGATGGTGGACTTGAACACTTGGAAATAAGGCGTAGATATACAGGATGTATCAGGAGTCCGATATAATCCTTTAGGTGCATATACGGTAGCTCATATGTGGATGCTTAGTGAAGACACAGTTTATACCAATCATAGCTTCTGAATTATAGACCTTTGAATATTTGTCACAGGTATCGTGTACGTGTACCTTTGGTTACATCCATAACCCTATTCAGCAGTGTAAACTACACGTATGAGGGGCGGCTACTAATATTTACAGAACAGAACATGCAAATTTAACACTCGAGATATCACGAGTTATAGAAACTGGAGACGAAAAAAAAGTTGGAAAAACATGGTCGAATTTCGATCAAATTTTTATACCATTTGATGATTTGATGATGCAAATGAAAAAGTATTATTTCGGACTTCTGAAACACCCTGTATATAATATGGCTCTTTTAATCAAAGGTGTGATCTATCACAACGTCTCAAGGATATATGTCGTGATCGACAGCCTTTATTTTGAGCCTGGGTCCATACCGAGTCATACATTTTCGTTACTTCGTCACAAAATAGTGCTTTCACGTTTATTTCAAGCCAAGAACTATAAAGTGTTTGTAACTTTCGCATGAGGTGGAAATGTCCATGGGGGTCGGGAGCCCGCCGGATGTGTAAAGATATTGTGAGACGTCTGAAACATGTGGTGATAGGACTTCTGTCAATTATCTTGGCCAATACATCATGCCATCCAACGTGGCAATACTGCCACCTCTGGGTAAATGCTTGACAGTGATGAGATCTGTGGTATATAGGTAATTTGTATTGTTTTAAATTTGGTACCGTTTTTCTACAATTGCATATGAATGCTTGTTTGTATTATAGTAAATAGTAGTTATATAAACTTAAAAAATAAAATGATAGACCTTGAGCATAACAACGTGAGCGGTTGGTTTGAAGCGTAGCAAGTTAGTATTGAGCGATGCGAAACAGCGTGACAAGGCTGTCCGTCAGTCAGTACGCACCTATTTACCACGCATTTACGAGCAGGTAAAAAAACTGATTAAATAGTTGGAGTATGCAAATATCTTGTTTGTGAACAAGATTCCATTCATAAATCAATCAATCATATTTCCAATATTATTTAAAGTCAACTTAAACAGTAATGAAATAAATTGTCAAATGAATTGTAAATTAATGTTGAATTTGTTCATTTGGTAGAAGGGTGAACAAACAAATCATCGGTCTTAATGTCAACAGATGCCGTTCTAATTGAAAACAAATACTTTAATCAAAGGTACAGCATTAATTGCGTTCATTCGGGGTTTAATTTAGGCTTTTGTTTACAGGTTTAAGCCTCCCGCACACGGGCGTCGACGCTCGGGCGTAATTTTTAGGATTCCGTACCTAAAAGGAAAAAACGGAACCCTAATAGGATTACCCTAATAGGTTGTTGTCCGTCTCTCTGTCAAGACCCTGTTTCTCAGAAACGCGTGGAGGTATAAAGTTGAAAACTCTAGTCTGCGGTCCCTTCGTGCCCTAAAATATCAAACTTCTAAGTTAACGCAATCAAAAGATACGGCGGTTTTTGTTGGATTTTCAGTACATTTGCACGAGAATCAAAACCTATAGGGTACTTCCCGTTGAACCTAGAACCATGAAATTTGCCAAGAAGCAAGGTCTTATAACACAAGTAAAGGAATAAATCCGAAAACTGTAAATTTTGCGATTACAAACTTATTTTGTAATTAGTTTGTATGGGGGCACCAGTATACCAACTGCAAAGTTAAGTTTGTTAGAGCAATGTTCGGTGCTTTCATAGTGTAGGTACGTAAGCCTCGGTGCGCGAGTCCAGCTCGCACTTGGCCGGTTTTCTCTTCTTAATACCAAAATGAATTCATAAGATGTCTGTGGTTAAAAATCACTCGCCCACGCGTCAAAATTATTTTGGACAGTTTTCAGTTTCATTTAGTTGAATAATTAACTTTTTTATGAGTCAATTTAGTTTGTTTTGGTATGGCAAAAAAAAAAATACGCGCGAGAGTCGCCGCCATAGTGTGCCAAAGGTTTTATATTATTCAAAATTTATAGAATATTATTTAATTTGATTGAATAGTAACTTCAGTTATTATACTTAGCATCTTTTAGGTTAGGAATAAATACTTTATTTGAGAATGTTGAAAGTCGAACAATGTCATGAATTCAAAATGTGAATCGAATTTGAATGTCAAATAAGTTGAATTGTGAGAATTGTAGTATTACTTACTGTAATCCTTTGGTTGTGGCGTTATCTTTAATTAGTGATTCATTCTAATACTTCATCACCTTACTTCATCGACATCAAAGCTATAAACAATGTCTTCTCTAACTCTTTCTTGTGAACGAAACCATACTGACTTCCCAAACTAACCTAGCGACATCTATCGTAGACTATTGCAACAGAAAACTTGTATGAACAAACTAAGATTATACCTGTGAACTGAAATTCAGACTTCAATTTCGTCCTAACCAGGAAGTTTATCCGTATATTCCGGTTGCATATTTGAGACGCGGAAAGCAACTCGGCTAAATAACTTATGAAAACTCAAGTTTTCAGTCCGCAGTACTAAACTTCGCTGTTGGGTCCTGTGTCAGTGTAGCCTAATTCACAAGAAACCGTTCAGAAATAATAAATTAAAACCAAAACAAAGGATGGTCTATTAGTTGTTTGTTAGTTTGTTTGCGAGTTTGATTCTCGTTGGTTTATTCGGAATTTGTCCTTGTCTGGGTGTGACCCAGTCAATTTGTAAGGTGCTTAAAGTACACGCTTTGCTTAGGTTTGACCGATACACCGATATTGACATAAATACCTACTAGTACATATTTGGAATTTTTCTGCGTCGAATGATTATGCTCTCCTGTAAGGTTAACAAGATGTCTCTCAAGTCAATTTGTCTTTTACACCTCGACACGAAGGGTATGTCGCATCTTTAAAAGTATAGAGACCCTTAAATCTTAAAGGGAATCTTAAAGGGTAGTTCTAAAGACCATTTTTCAACAAAATTATTTTTGAGATAAGTCTGTATACTTTTAAAGATGGGATGTGTTGTTTGGCGATATTTATAAAAAAACACATTTCCATAGAGTTCTATACCGACAGGTTCTCGTAACTTTCTGTTGCATAATGATGATGTCATTTCATATTGATTTTCTTATTCAACGCCCGGGCTAAGAATCGAACGCGGAACCTTTCTGAGTTGATATACAGCGTGTTTCTGAGTTGATATACAGCGTGTTTCAGAAGTCCAAAATAATACATTGACGTTTGCATCAGTATCGGGTATACAACTGAATGGTATAAAAATTTGATCGGAATTCGACCATGTTTTTCCAACTTTTTTCGTGCTTCTATAATTTGTAATATATCGAGTACTATGTAAAATTTGCAAGTTTCTGTTTTGTGAATCAGTGTAGTTTACACTGCTGTATGGGTTGTGGATGTACCCAAACACCAGAACACGATACCTGTGACAAATATACTTAAGTCTATAACTCAGAAACTATGATAGTTTGGTATAAACTGTCTTCATTAAGCATCCAGATATGAGCTACTGTATATTTCGGAATTCTGATACATCCTGTGTTTATCGCTAAATCTTATATCTTGTGTCAAACAGGAAAGCATCCGACTAAGCTTCTAGAGTTAGCTTAATTTAATTTAGTTTCTAGGTCATTCTGCTGGGGTAATGGGGTACATGTGTATAAAATTGCGAGCTGAAGGTAATCTCGGGTTACCAAAGTGAACTCTGAAAGTGTGTCCACTTTTAAGCCTTAGGAAAATTAGCGCGAAGAAACGTGCTAGACCCATTTTTTGCCAATAAAAAAAAAAAACTACTAGTTTACGGGCGAAGCGTATTTCAACAAAATTTCATCGATAACGCGAACACATTAAGTGGCGTGGTATAGCAGCTTCTGACACTGTAATTCAACATTAATGTACATGACTACAGAGTTTATTTTCCATAAAAGTGTAGAATTAACGAATCCCTATGGTCCAAGCAGTTTAAATCCATATATCTCCGAACTACGTAACTAATACGTGATATATTTTTAGTATTTCTAGTACGTAATATTTTTTTATTTGTTGTATTTTTTTTTACTGTCAATAGTTGTGTATAAACATAACCAAATTATATTATATTATGGGAACTAGTAGTTTATGTCTAACAAGATTGGAGCCATTATCTTTTGCGACATGAAGAAATTTAACCAAAAAGGAATCTAAAGATCACATATTCTTGCAAAGTATTATTCCAACCCAGCCTAGGTTATTATTCCATCAGTGTATTCTGAAACTCTGTTGACCACATATTGACTTCTGAACAATGGAGCGTGGATGTTCTCACTCGTACAATTGTTGGCGGGTAATTGGGTACAGTCAGCAATATACATTTGTGACTAGAATCAAATGTTACATATATTTTTTTGATAAACGGCTTGAAATTTTGAATAAATCGTCGAAAAAACAATTATTACAAATCATGAACGTAATTAATTCTACATCAATGCATTATATAGTCATTTTATATATAACCTTAAAAATAACTTCCGGATTTTTATAGAAATAAATTTATAGAAAATTTACACTACATATTAACAAAAAATGGCCAAGTGCGAGTTGGACACGCGCACGAAGGGTTCCGTACCATTATCTATAAAAACGGCAAAAAAAACACGTTTGTTGTATAGGAGCCCCCTTAAATATTTATTTTATTCTGTGTTTTAGTATTTGTTGTTATAGAGGCAACAGAAATACATCAGATGTGAAAATTTCAACTTTCTAACTATCACGGTTCATGAGGTACAGTCTGGTGACAGACGGACGGACGGACGGACGAATGGACGGACGGATGGACAGACGGACGGACGGACGGACGGACGGACAGCGAAATCTCAGTAATAGGGTTCCCATTTTACCCTTTGGGTACGGAACCCTAAAAACGGTTTAAAAATGCATATTATATACAATTAGAAGAATAATAAACAGTAAGTATCAAATTTAAAAATAACTGGAAATAGCTAGTTAATTTAGTACCTACCCAAGTATAGGATTAAATTGCTGATCATTTTTAATTTTTCAACGTTATTGTGGAGTGTTATTATTCTTCTACCTAAAAGTAAATTTACCAGAAAATTTAAAATAAAAATTGTTTTGTTATATTTTTATCGTGGCAAGGAGTTACTCAAATAGACATCTAGTGTCCACTCAGCTCAGTGAAATACCTAAACACTCACAAGTAATTTTAAAATACAAAGCCTTTGTCATTTATATTGTGAAATGTGAAAGCCTTTTTCATGTCAATTAATTTCACGATGTAGCCGGGCTGAGGTTAAAATTGGCACGATATTTTATTCGAAAAAAATATACACATTTTGTATACCTATTTACAACTCTCTCCGACAGTACGCAAGTGAGTAGCTCGGGTCAGCTTCAAATAGCGCTCACCGGAGTTTAATTTCAAAGGTACTACTACCTACTGGCCGCGACTGCTGTGAAGCGAATTTTATTACTCAACTGAAACTTTAGACTCCAGTGCTCAACTAGTTTCAGTTCTAAAACTAGTTCCGTTAGACAAAAAATAATTTGTAGTCTGCAATTAACCTACACATAAGTAGAAGAGTACATGCCAAACGAGAATTGATCTAAAATCACTTGTAATCATTATCCTGAATTGCCTTTCTGTTTTTTTCTGGTATGCTTAAAAAAGCATTAAAATGTTAACGTTAAATGTTTTGTTATCATTATAGTTTAATGGAAACAAGCCGTGACCGTAATAACCAAAGATATGACACTTTTGGATGTTGCAATTCCTTTGTCCAAACTTTTACAAGATTCCTATATCTATACCGACTCGACGACATTATTTTATGAAAACAGAAGGCGTATGTTTAAAGTGTAGAATCGTTACTATTTATGTTTTTTAAAAGCTGTTGTCTTTCCAGTTTTAAATAAATAAGTGTAATTTGAAGTGTCTTTTTGTAATGCCAAAATAACAGCGTTTTACTAAAGAAAGTATACACGGTACCTAGTACGAAAACAGAGCTTTAAAAATGTAGTCTATCTGTCTGCCTGTTTACGTGACTATTTATTTCGTGTAATATCTGAAACGGCCGCAGCAATTTTGACAAGACTTCCCATAGCAGATAGTTGATTTTATAAGGGGTAACTTAGATTTAATATAATTTAAGAAAAACAACAATTAGCCTTCCTAAATTCCACATAAATACATTGCACAATTTTTTATAGATTAAGTTGAACATTTTCATTCTTATTAATGTTATAAATTGTTTGAAGCTGACTGTACTTCTGTTTGTAAATTTGTAATATTATAGCGGGACTAACTCAATTTGGTATCCGGTTTACAGTTCATTTAAATTGCAAATGCTGAAACAATATTGTAAATTAAACGATGATTGATATGCTTATGCTTATTAGTTACATTTGAGAAATGAACATTTAAGGCAATTGAAACTGAATACTGTTTTCTTAGAGTGAGAGTTGTATTTACTTTGTTTTTTCGCAGCCAATTCTAAAATCTTGTAATATCTCGCTTTCTATGCAAAATTTTCAACTTCAATAATGTGTAGATGTATTTTCACCACGAAATAGGGTTATGTTACGAGTGTATCTTAAGGCCACAATACGATACCTGTGACAAATATTCAAAGGTCAGAAACTCAGAAACTATGATAGTTAGGCATACCTAACTATCATAGTAAACTACATATGATAGTTAGGTATCATATCGTATCATTATCTACCTTCATATTCTACCTGTATATTTGACGTACGTAGGCGATTAAAAAAGTCTTCAAGCCAAAACCCGTACAAGTAAGTTTGCTAATCTGTGGTTTCAATAAGACACCCTATTTAAATATATTCACACTATGATAATATAACGTTCAGTATTGAAATATAAAAAAACACATGAAACACGAGCGGTGTGTGAAAAGGTCCTGAATTTAAAACGCGTGTCAATATTTACAAACCTTTTGTAAAATCAACGGGTCACTGAATTGGTTTAGTAATAAATTTTCCGTAAAATACGGTAGGGTTGTATTATATTATTATAAAGGTTCCGTATTCGCCATTTGATTTTGAAACCGTAAAACTAATAATCTGTCCATCTTGTTCTAAAACCTCAATGCCACAAACAAAGACATCAAAATCCCAATAAGGTTCAAGAAAGGGTTGTAATCGGAATTTGATATTCATATATTATTAGCGGCCGTCTTCGCACGGGTGGACATTTTTTTTAAACAATTTGGGATAAATAAATATAGCCTATGTTACTCAGTGATAATGTAGCTTTCTAAAGGCAATTTTTTTGAAATCGGTCCGGTAGTATTTAAGTTTATTCGTTACATACAATAATACAAATCTTTCCTCTTTGTAATATTAGTATAGATTAGGCCAAAAATATGTATTCTGCCTCGATCTTTGGTATCACAGATGCAAACAACAATAGTATAAGGCGTAAATAAAACAGACGCTTGTAAGTGACTTTGTTATCAATACCAGCACGAACCGGCCACTTAGTATGGGTTTAAAAAGTATCCAAATAGTAAATGAGTCATTGATTATCTATGCATTTGACGCTTAAGCTTGATCCCACAGAGGCATCAAGACGCGTGAGTCAACATGTATGCTGGTATCAAAACAAACTATATTGCAATATACATAAAGATTGAATTACTGTGTTAAAAGCCACAAAACCATGAATTATAACTTGCTCGCGTTATTGATGACATTGCGTGCGAATTAGCTTTTTCTATGTGTGGTTGTTTTGGAAACAGTTCCAAAAGAGACCTTGGGATCGGCCGCTGTAAAGTTTATAATCGGTCAGCAGTTGTCAAATGAGTCTTGAAAGACTAAGAGATGAAATCAAATTATACGCCTTAAGTTTTTTACGTGTTTGTATGCAGCTATGGTGCCCACACTATGAGTTAATGCATCTCGTTGGTATTATTAGCAAAAATACCGTACCACCTACAAAATCTTGAATACAAGCATGTAGCAAACACAACCTTACATCGGCATATCTGTACCAAATATTGCCCCGATACTCTCAAAGTATGGCCAATTACGCGCCCAGATACGGCCGCAAGCATTTTTTATACACAGAACCATCTCATTATCCGAGATGCCGCCCGAAGGGTCAGCGCGTGGAAAGGGCGCGATAATTGGAGCCGTGTTTATTCGACCACTTAACAGTTTTACAAGGGTTCCACCGATTTTGCTTTCAAAGGTTAATTTCAGATTCTTGGAAAGGAAAGGTTACAGTGGCAGTGTGTGTTGCTTGTAAGTACTTTCCCTTTTTAAAACAGGTGCTTTTGTTAGGAGAATACACCTAATAAAGGTTTATATTATATGATATGGCTTTACCACCTGTAAAACCTTAAGACCTTAGAGGCGCGTCAACATTCTAGCTACCATTTTTGATGTGAAACATCAATAGGCGAGGGGTAAACCTGATTTTTGGCGTGGCGAGATTTGCCGACGCTTCGCCACAACAAAATGAAATAAACCTTATTACTTAATGCATAAAGTATAGTTTTAAATCCGGCCACGCTTCGTACTTCTCGGCTCCTCGGTTCTTTCCGCCGCTTAGACTCCGCTCACTCGCCACTACGACGTTTATGTTTTATGTTTCACATCTGCCAGGCGTCCCGCGCTGGCTTAGATTTTTGCCTATACCAAAATTAACTGATTATCACATAGAAAAAGCTCATTCTTCAAGGAAATGTGATCGATGTTGCAAGCGAATTTTTAAAAGACCTAAGAAGTTCTACCTGTGTATTAGCACGGAGTAAATTTTTAAATACAGCCAAATTAATCGGCCTCCCCGGTGTGCCCGGCGATTTATAAAATATGCCTTCTATAGTATAGTATAGTATAGTTTAAATATTTAGACAGATTTTGTTCTACGAGAACTGTCAAATAATTCTTATAATTATAAAACAATACTGTCAGGACTATTGTAGCCAATAAGCCTAATATTGTGCTGATAGATCGCCAATAGCGCCGCGCAGTGATTATCGATATCACTGTCCCAAATGACGAGAATCTCGTGAAGGCCGAGAAAGATAAAGCAAGCAAGTATCTTGATCTGGCTCACGAGGTTGTCGTCATGTGGGACATTGACGCGGCAATCATTGTACCGATAGTCGTTTCCGCCCATGGTTTATTAGCCAAGAGCCTCGACAAACACCTAAAGAGGCTCGCGTTGGGCAGCTGGATCAAGGGAAACATTCGAAGGCGGTACTTCTGGAGACGGCACGCATAGTGAGGAAGTTCCTCTCTCTGGAGCCCTAACCACTGGTAACTAGGACCCTATTCTAGATGCCAGTGGGGAACTGTTTTTTTATATTTTTAAATGTATTTTTTTATATTTATATTTAAAAATGTAATTATTAAGAAAAATTAGAAATAAAGGAAACAATACTGTTAACGATATGGCCGTAGGGTATCTTTCCGAGACATAAGACTGTGTTATTATCATCTACTTTAGAAAAAAGTTCACAATTCACGGAATAATGGGAGCGTGTCACTAATCTCTTGAAAATACAAAACATTTTCAGGAAATTTCAACATAATTAAATACAGAGTATCTCCGAATGGAGTATAATTTTAGAACAATCACATTTTATTGTCTTTGCTGGAACAATTGAAGGTTTAGACCCTTAGACTTCATTGTTTTGCCATTGGTATTAAGCTCTGCGCACACAGTCACGTCAAAACACGTGCGACCATTTTTTTTTAAAAGCCACGTGACCGCGATGCAAGCTTAAATCTCGCTGTTAATGCATTTCGCATAATCGCATTTCGTTGAAAAATGAGCTTTATTTAAAACTCAATAGAGTTTGTTATGGTATTAGAAAAAAATATGTAGCGTGCGTCTTGACGCCCTGCCCTGTCCTGGGCCGTAACTCATAGAGATCATTTTAAAATAAAAGTAACCTTGATACCGCGAGATAATTTTGGCGAGTGACTCCACACGAACTCAATCTTTATGTATACTGGATGCAGAGTACATTTTCAAAAGTAGTTAAGTTAATTTGGTCGCCCTAACGGATTTAGGGATCACGCCGTTATTGTTTCAATCTTAGTATTGTTTTTCAGACATTTTCAGAAGGTATCTGTTGATTGAACCACCTTCTTAACAGCAAAACTTTAGCAATATTGTTTTGCTATTACATAATAAGCAGTGGTAGCTGACTAGTCAAACGCCTGCTTTGCAATCCTGAAATCGCCCCCAGTCCATTGTAAGGTACCCATAGTACAAGCTTTGCTTAGTTTGGGATCATACAATGAGTATGTGTTGTCTGGCTATATTTATTTATTTACCTTTATGTAGTATACAGGTTGTTTCAGAAATCCGAAATAATTCTTTGACGTTCGCATCAATATCGGGTATACAACTGAATGGTATAAAAATTTGATCGGAATTCGACCATGTTTTTCCAACTTTTTTTTCGTTGCCGATTTCTATAACTTGTAATATCTCGAGTTCTACGTTTAATTTTCATGTTCTGTTTTGTGAATATCGGTAGTAGCCCCTCATAAGTGTAGTTTACACTGCTGAATAGGGTTATGGATGTATCCAAAGGCCAGAACACGATACCTGTGACAAATATTCAAAGGTCTATAACTCAGAAATTATGATAGTTAGGTATAAACTGTCTTCACTAAGCATCCACATATAAGCTACCGTATATTTACCCAAAGTATTATTTCGGACTTCTGATACACCCTGTATATATTTTTAATTTATCATAAAATATTACAGACTTTTATAAAAGTTGGTTTAAACAAAATCATAATGTTTCTTAAATTTAATTATTAGCTAAGTATATTAATGTTTTAACTACATTATGCACTTAGGGTTTTGCTCGCGTGAAAGTCTTGCACTCACAGCCACGTGGAAACGCGCGCGACCAATTTTTTTTATACCAAAACTAACTTTGTATCAACAGCATAAAGTCCGAATTTCTGTGATAAAGCCACGCACCCGTGCGTCACAATTCGTTCGCGATGTCAATGGTATTTCGTTTGAAAATGATATTTTTCTATGAGATAATACAGTTCGCTCTTGACTCTATTAACTCTATTTAGAACGGAGGTTACTGAAATGTACTAAATGTACTGAAATGTATGTACGAGATAATGCATTAAACTTGTTCACTGTAAATTATTTTTAACTCGGTCAACCACCCCGTGGAGGTAAAGGTCGTAATTATAAGTCAGAGTTTAGTTATTTGACAACGGTTTTAAAATTGAAGTCTTTAGCATTTATTTTTCAATGGCATCTTCATAGACCCCAGACTTTACAGGGAATTATTGAAATGTAATCCCAATCGATCTGTACTTAAGGTGCCATTTGCTTTGGCTTCTTATAGCTCTGTCAGCTGACTGATATGAAGATGATATTCATGATTTTTAAACAAGCATATTCTCCTTTGTTAAGAACTGGCTATAGTGTATGCAGTAGTTTACATATTAACAAACACATTTGTATTTTGATGTGAAAACCACAGTACAGATATGAATAAAAGTTCAATTGCAATTCACAAACTTAAAAGATAAAAAACTTTGGTCTGACAAGCCCAGGCATAGTCAGGACAGAGAACCACCTCTTAAAGTATTATTGTTTCAATAGTAACAGACAGGCCACATGTTAAGGTTTACTCAGGAAAGGTGGAGTAGAATTGTGCCAGACTAGTACCCCAGAGATGGAAAAAGGAAGCGAGGAAGACAACTTAAGAGATGGGAAGATGAGTTAAAAATTACAGCGGGCCCTTACTGGAGAAGGGTTGCCAGAGATAGAACACAATGGAAAATGTTAGAGGAGGCCTTTGCCAAAAGGCACACTGAACTTAGAGATATGCTCTAAATGAGGAAAATAAATATTAGAAAACAGACAGAAGCTCAGGATAGAGGGCTTATTGATTGATTGAGTAACTGTCTACTTTGTACTGGGTTAACTGGCAAAAAGGGAAAGTCATATTGCTGCAAAACAGGTGGGTGGTAAGGAGGCTGTTAGGTCGCTTGTACCTTCTGCTGTATTAATATTTAGAACAAAGGCCATTTAAAAGTAACAGTTAAATTTGGAGCTGTGATACGTTGGACTTTAAGGGAATGGCAATAATCTAAATTAAACACTAATATAAAATATTGTTTAGAATAAACTAAATAATCAATATTTTAAGGTGAGTTAAACTATTTCAATCAAATTGTGGATGTACTTCAAGCAAATTGGATTAATCTGTAAGGATATTGCAAATGTGTTTTAATAAAAAAATATATAATGTGAGAAATGACGTATGTGTGTTTTTCTATCATTTTTCATATGTGATTTTTGTATATTGTGATTTATGGTGTAAACATAATTCGTGTGTATGTATATATAACAGTTAGTGCAATTGGTAATTAATTGATCGTTCTATTTATATATAAATAAATAAATAGCAGAAGCAGTCATATTTATCCAAAAAGTAGAACTTCTACATTTATCTTGTTTTGTGACAGATTTATCAGGACCGGGGTTTGTTATGCAGTCATGATAATATGCAAATAACAGCGACACTTTATAGGGAATATATAATGCATATTGCACTTCATACACCAATGAATAGTAGAGTAGCGATTTGCAAATATTAACGGTAGAGACGTTTATATCATGTATTAATTTAGAAGCATATTACCATTTGGTGCTTAATCTATAAGTACCAATATAAATATAATAAAAAAGGGTTTTTTTTAACAAATAAACTGTTAAACTAGGTAACTTAGTATGGCGCCCAGAACGCTGGCAGCATTGCCACGTTGAATGGCAATGCTGATGTGCTGTGCGAAATAGTTTCCATGGGGGACTGTGGGGTATTTCATGGTCTATTTTTATTTTTACTAGCTGTGCCCGCGACTTCGCCCGCGTGGTTGTCGGTTGTTGTCCATCATGGATACCAGTCTGCCACGGGGGAGGCAGGCTGGCGATGTGAGACTCCTACTCAGTTTAGTTTAGTTTAGTTTAGGCGTAATTGCGTTACACACAGACAGAGTTACTTTCGCATTTATAATGTTATTGTAATTTATAATATTATTCACAAATAAGGATTGTCATCTTCACTTGTTAAGACAGCCGTTTGAGATAGAAGAAAATTTGCGATAAGTTTTTCAATTCGGTCCCTTTTACTCGTATCTATAAATGACTAAAGTGTAAGAGTGACTCAATGTGATGTAATCTGTGAGATAAGTCTTGCCTTGACGTACGCTCTAGTCCAGGGGGGCGAATCTCGCATGATCGAGATTATTTCTAATTCGACATTATGTCGTAACGAAATGTCAAATTGGTCGTATTTGTTAGTTTTATTTCGACATAATAATGTCGAATTAGAGATAAAGTTGATCAAACGAGAATTGCTCCCCTGTAAAGAATTGAGCGTATAAACGTATGACAAATTAATGTTGTACATTTAAACACTTCAACATACTTGCTATACAAACACAAAACCTGCACACATGTAAGGGATACTAATGTTCAAATGACATTAGAAACCTGAAATTTTTATGAGTTTTGTAAAAGGCAAGTCCAGTCTATATAGTCAATGACTTCTATAGGAATTTATGACATGATTAACTTAACAATTTTCTCTTTTGTTGCAGGTAGCACCCAATAAAATAGAGTTCATAAAATCACCAGTGAACATCATAGATTTTATCGCTACTCTCAGTTTCTATATGGACGTAGTGGTAGAGCTGACAGTAGTCAGAAAATATGTCGACAAAGCTGATATTCTAGAGTTCATCTCTATCATCAAGATCCTGAGGCTGTTCAAGCTGACGAGGCACAGTCCAGGGCTGAAGATACTGGTCCACACTTTCAAGGCATCAGCAAAGGAACTGACTCTATTGGTCTTCTTCCTGGTCCTCGGGATAGTGATATTTGCAAGTCTTGTGTACTACGCTGAGAAGTCACAGGTGAGAATTTTGAACTCTATGTACAATGGTATAAGGTGTTTAATGAAATCAGACGGTATAACGACACCAATTTAATTCGCGGAACGTTCTAAGTTTTAAAAAAACCGGCCAAGTGCGAGTCGGACTCGCGCACGAAGGGTTCCGTACCATTATTTATAAAAATGGCAAAAAAAAACAAGTTTGTTGTATGGGAGCCCCCTTAAATATTTATTTTATTCTATTTTTTAGTATTTGTTGTTATAGCGGCAACAGAAATACATCATCTGTAAAGATTTCAGCTCTCTAGCTATCACGGTTCATGAGATACAGCCTGGTGACAGACGGACGGACGGACGGACAGCGATGTCTCTGTAATACGGTTCCCGTTTTACCCTTTGGGTACGGAACCCTAAAAAAAATAACTTGAAATTTTGTAAGTGCCCCATAGGCTTATACAAAATAAATGATTTAACTTTGATCAATTTTACAGGGCGCTTCTTGACGTCCCTGTGCCAGGGGCTTAAGCTAGGCCGGAAATAAATCTCTTAATAAACGGAATACTCACTCACAATCACCTAAATAAATATACCTACGCTACCTCGACAAAAAATGTTAAACACTCTAATCTTTCACCGTGGGCTCTACATTTCATCCAATTAGTATAGAGCGTTTATGTTACGAAGTTTAGTGAAACATTAACTAAATATGTTTATCTTAGTAATCTAATTAAGTTTTGCGTCTCTCTGTAAAGGCTCATCTCATGAATTACTGAACCGATTATGAAGCCTAAAAGCATTTAAGTTAATTAACTTACCTACAAACATGGTGATTAAGCACTATATGACGCGTCTAAACGCTCGCGTTAAATACAAAAATGAACTTTATTAACTCATAAAAGAAGTCCACTTTTCTCTGAAATGACATCGATTACTCTATTGAGTGGTGGGGTCTCGACAGAAATTTAATCTATAAGCATATTGACATAGCTTACATATTTACAGAATTTGTCATATCTATTTAATTACTTGACACTGGCAAAATGTCTACTTATCACGGGTCAATCTCATTGGCTGCCATTATGTAATAGCAATAGAAAATATACCAAATGATACAGGGTGTTTCAGAAATCCGAAATAATACTTTGGGTACATATACAGAGTAGCTCATATGTGGATGCTTAGTGTAGACAGAATTTACCTAACTATCATAGTTTCTGAGTTATAGACCTTTGAATATTTGTCACAGGTATCGTATTCTAGCTTTTGGATACATCCATAACTATATTCAGCAGTGTAAACAACACTTATGAGGGGTGACTACTAATATTCTCTAAACAGAACAAACAAATTTTACGTAGCAGTGGTAGCCGAGTGGTTGAACGCACGCAATCGAAGTGTGCAGGTTCACACCTCTGGGATTTATGTGCGAATCTCATTTTCATCGGAGATTATCACTTGTTATGAAACGGTAAAGGAAAATATCGTGAGGAAACCTGCACGTCTAAGGGAACTTGACTAGTTTTCGATAGATGTGTGAAGTCTGCCAACCCGCCCTGGGCCAGCGTGGTGGACTGTGGCCCGAACCCCCCTCACATTGAGGGGAAGCCCGTGCCCAGCAGTGGGACGTTCAAAGGGCTGTAGTAGTAGTAGTAGAGATATTACGAGTAGTAGAAATTGAAGACAAAAAAAAATGGAAAAACATGGACGAATTTTGATGAAATTCTTATACCATTCAGTTGTATACCCGATACTGATGCAAACGGCCAAGTATAATTCGGACTTCTGAGACACCTGTATAAATATACCAATATTTCGACACCCCATTTGAGTAAATACATAAACACTTAGAAACATCTCTTCCGAAGTTTCTTTTGTGTTGTAGATGTCAATAATATTTGCCGGAGTGACGCTTTATGGGGCATACAAAGCCTTCAGTTACACCAAATATATATACTGACCCCGTTACATAGGTACTTCAACTTGTTTGGTATAATAAATGGTTTTCATTGTGGAAAACCATTGCTTATTATTACGAGTATATTGACTTCGATTAAATTTGGCATTTGCCCAGCAGTGGGACGATACAGGCTGATAAATTAAAAAAAAAAAAATGTATGTATATACAAGTCTTGCTTAGTTTGGGTTCGTACGATGAGTATGTGTTGTCTAGTGATAACTATATATATTTAGTTAAGTAGCTTTCATTGCACAGGCACTTGTAGAAGAAAACATTATTTTTAGGGTGTGAATTTATGGCTATGAAGTACTATATACTATCACCATTATCCGCACTCGACTTTTATGACGTGAAGACGAAACCATTAAGAGTGTAATTTCAAAAGCGATAAGGTTTAGTTTTTGTTAAATAGGTACTAAAAATAATAGCTTTTGATCACTACTTGCCTTGTCTATGTACCTATGTATCATAGAGTAACTAGAGAACCCATATCGACTCTGCGGCAATATTTTTGACATCCGCAACTACAATTGCAGATTTCAGATAAACGTCAGAAAAAATTGCCGCAGGGCAGACTCGATCCGTTATAAATCTCGATGGTATCTATGTTCCATAATTCTGTCTTGTCATTTCATCAAGGTCTTGTCATTACGTCATGAGGTCAAACTCAGTAAAGCTGGTACTATGGGTACCATACAATGCACTGGAGGTGATCCCAGTTGCGACACCAACAGTGGCGACACCAAACCAGGGCAAATTCCGAAAAGGTCATTTTTAGGGTTCCGTACCCAAAGGGTAAAACGGGAACCTTATTACTAAGACTTTGCTGTCCGTCCGTCCGTCAGTTCATCCGTCCGTCCGTCCATCCGTCTGTCACCAGGCTACAACAGGCTACAAAATTTCAACTCTCTAACTATCACGGTTCATGAGATACATCTCATGAACCGTGATAGTTAGAGAGTTGAAATTTTCACAGATGAGTATTTCTGTTGCCGCTATAACAACAAATACTAAAAACAGAATAAAATAAATATTTAAGGGGGTTCCCATACAACAATCGTGATTTTTTTGCCGTATTTATAGATAATGGTACGGAACCCTTCGTGCGCGAGTATGACTCGCACTTTGCCGGTTTTTGATATTTGCTACAGACGGGAATCGAACCCACAACCCCCCGGTTCAGTGAGGCGATCAGCCTACGCTCAAAACACTAGACCACGCCATCGTTGCACCTCAACGCACCTCTGGGTTTCATGTGCGAATCTCATTTTCATCCGAGATTTGCTAAGAAAAGGTGGAGCAAAAATATCGTAAGGAAACCTTCACGTCTGATGGAACTTGATTAGTTCTCAATAGATGTGTGAAGTCTGCCAACCCGCACCGGGCTAGCGTGATGGACTAAGGCCTGAATACCCCTCGCATGAAGGGAGGCCCGTGCCCAGTAGTGGGACGTTAAATAGGCTATAGAAAAAAAAGAAAATTTACTAAATTGATAAATAAAGCAGTCCAATCAATTTATGAACGCACTGAATTAATACTGAAAATTGTGTTGAATACATAATTTTCAGGTTTCAGCGCTGCGCTTTCATGTTACATGTAAATTGGTTTAATATAATTCATAGGATATGGGGTTAAGCCTATTATCGTTATACGGGATGTTACAGAGGGCTGAAATTACATTTGCCGTTCGCTGTAAACTAATTACTTTTCTTTTTAAAACGTGGATATTTTTTACCTTATCACCTTCACGCTTGAATTCCCCGAAGGGATACGCAGATGTGCACTGCTGTGGACCCACAATTTGCCAATGTATTTTGGCCCCAATGTAATTGGACGAGAGCCTATTGCCTATAGTTCTAATATATATAATAACAACTTGCGAAGGCTATAATATAGTTCGTATATTAGAACTATAGCCAAGTCAGAACTTAGGTTTCAATATATTATCCTAAGTAATAGGAAGAAATAATATTTTAAGTTGTAATGAAATATTTTATGTTGTTATAAACAAATTTCTTGATTGACCACTGAACTTGGCACCCATTTAGATCTCACTTCTTTTGTCTTTTGTCGTTGAAGTCAGGCATATTTCATAATATTAAACTCTGGCTCTCATTTCACATTTATATTTTTGATGGGATTTTATTTAATCAAACTCAAAAAGATCGTAAGTACCTATTGAAGTAAATCTTACAATAAGGTCGTGTTTTCTTTAGCACTCCGTGTAATTTACTACGTGACGTTATAAAAAAAAACCCCACACAGGTGCTTACGCTAGGGTAGCCAAACTGACATGTTTTCTGGGACATTTTGACCAATTTAAAAAAATACCCTTATATGTACTCTATGACATTATATGTTGACCATTCCAGTAAATTCGCTCTGGTCATTGTTTACATTCCTTTAAAAGTGCTTGTCCTATGAGATAGTAGTAGTAGTATTATGAAAAAAATAATTAAACTTGACAATTTGTAAGAGCCCCCATGGGCCTATACAGAATAAATGATTTGACTTTGAAATAATTACAGGCCGTTTTGATATTGCTAAAAAATCATCATGGTTCCAAACTAAGCATAGTTTCTACTACAAATTTTGCTTAGTTAGCTTGTAATAGACTTGGGGTGATCCTTACAAAGTTAAAACATATGACTACAGCAATTCTCTGAACATCACGATGAATATATACTCCAGTTTCAGTTTCAGTTTTTGAATAATGTTTTTAAAGATATCTTTAAACACACCTAACGCATGGTCGCCCTCATCTCAGCCCAGCTGACGATATTTCCCTTAAAAATGCGTAACAAAACTTTACCAATATGCGGAGTATTGAAATTTCGCGAACAGATGTATATTTTCAATTCGCAATATGAATATTTTCCTTTTTCTCATACGTAAAATAAGCAATGTATGCTTATGTTGCGGCGGGATCGTGGTTAGAATATTTGAAAGCTTAAAGCTTAGAGCCTAAAGTCTAAAACCTAATTTTGAAGACATAGGTGCTAACCCCTAAGTTTATAGTGGCACATTCTGTAAACGGCAAAGTGCCAATGTGAGAGGATGAATTTCTGGAGGTTAGACTGGGTTACGCCAGAAAATAAATGGGTTTACAAATTGCATTCCCGCTTCTTTTTGTGCTTGTTTGTATCTCTGTTTTTACCCAACTATTTAAATCTAAATTTTAACTCCCCTTACACGGGGTATTATAACCTACTCAGTGAAGACATACCATATCAACGATATAATCGTTTGAATAAGTAGGTATGTCTTTGCAAATGGGATTTTTTTTTACTACATTTGGGGATTTATATTACAACTTCCTCAAATTGAGAGGGCAGACAACCATATAACATAAACATTTTGGCTGGTAACCATATAAACCAATAAACTCTATAAAATCATGTTCGTTAACTTTAAACGCGTATTTTAATCGAATTATCAATGCCATTTAGCCGCGGGCAGACTGGGGCGTCGAAACGCGCTACAAGATTTTACCCAATACTAAAACGGACTGTATTGACTGATAACAAAGGCTGATTATTCAACGAAATATCATTGACAGCGGACGCGTGGCTTTTACTTAAGAAATTCTATCTTTATGCATTTCATCACAGAGTTCGTTTTGTCTTCGGCAATAATTTTACAGCGTGGATCGTGACGTTTTTGTGTAGACGGGGTTGTACCCAGTTTATTGGATTCAAACTTGCGGTTGATAAAATAAAGTTTAAAATCCATCGGATGTAGGTCAGTAAACAAGAATGGCATTAATTGATATTGTGGTGCAGCACTTGGAACGCGAAACTATCGATTAGGGATGGGGCGAGCATTCAGTTTTGATTCGATTAGTTTGATAGTCGATGCTGCTTATGAGAGGGTTATTAAATTTAATTATGGTTTGTTATTTTTGTTAACGATTAATGACTTAATAAGGTATCTTTTTGCTATCTTAGTGGTAAGACTGAAAAGCGAATGGCTTTAAAACACCACAACCCATCTATCAACGAAGCCAATTTAATTCTAATAATGTAACTCTTAAATTAAAAAAAAAACTTACATTTCAACTAGTTAAACATATTTTCGCAAGTCATTTTAAAGTCTTAAGACCGTAGATGGATTATACGTAACTTTCCATGCGTTAGTTAGTTAGTGGCAACATTATTTTTCTCATATTTATATAAATAATTAATTAATCTGGTTACATTACGAAACATTTAGTTACCATTCTTAACAATGATAATTCTACTAATTTGAGAGTTTTAATGACATTTGTTGTAGTAGTTCGAATGTAGGCAGCGCGGCTCATAGCTACTACTACTACTACTACAGCCCTTTTAACGTCCCACTGCTGGGTACGGGCCTCCCCTCAATGCAAGGGGGATTCGGGCCATAGTCCACCACGCCGGCCAGTGCAGGTTGGCAGACTACATACATCTATCAAAAACTAGTCAAGTTCCCTCAGACGTGCAGGTTTCCTCACGATTTTTGCCTTCACTGTTTCATAGCAAGTGATAATCTCGAATGAAAATGAGATTCGGACATAAATCCCAGAAGTGCGAGCCGGGGTTTGAACCTGCATACTTCGATTGCAAGGCGTACGTTCGACCACTCGGCTACCACTGCTCGGCTCATAGCACCGTCGTAGTTTTAGGTTCGTTACCCGACAGCGTCAAATTATCTTCGTCTTTTCAGAAATTGCCCTGCACTGGGTGTAACTGGGATCGCTCCCAGTCCATTGTATTGTACTTATTATAGGTTTTTTGAAGGACTTACACTGTTGGCCGTGAGGTGGCCTTTACAGCTTTACCGGAGGAGGTCTTATTATAGGTTGCAAAGTTTGAAATCATACGACGAATAAGTGTCGTCTGGCAATATTTATAAATATTTAGGTATCTACCGATATTTATTTCGGTATCGTAGCAATATTGTTTTGCTTTAGTCACGTCATTACTGGCACACAAAAACATCACGTTTCATTGTGTAACGATGGTTTGTGTTGAATAAAGAGCCCGGGGGCTCGGTGATTAAACCTGACAGTAACAATGTGGGATTTCAATTGTACTTGTTACGTAATAACTGTTAAGAGTACATTAAGAAGGTATATACATACATGATACATATATTCAAGCCTGTATCACACGGGGCTAGGCAGATACCATTGTTTTTAACATGTTATTTTCCTGACATACCTTTTCCGCTGCATCTACTTCATGTAGATCCAAGAAAATAACTACTACTACTACAGCCCTTTTAACGTCCCACTGCTGGGCACGGGCCTCCCCTCAATGCGAGGGGGATTCAGGCCATCTATCGAGAACTAGTCAAGTTCCCTCAGACGTGCTGGTTTCCTCACGATGTTTTCCTTCACCGTTTCATAGCAAGTGGTAATCTCGGATGTAAATGAGATTCGCACATGAAACCCAGAGGTGCAAGCCGGGGTTTGAACCTGCACACTTTGATTTGCAAGGCGTGCGTTCGACCACTCGGCTACCACTGCTTAATAACGAAAAGAAGAAGAAAATAAACGAGAAATAAATATGTTAGTTTACAATTATAGTTGCTATATTTACAATATATTTTGTTGTCCTTACTATTTGAGATTGAAACAGATGATTACTTAAAGTTGTAAATGTGTTAAAACGAATTATGTAGTATGACAGATTGGACAGTATATTTTTTGCGTGCACTGTTTTCCTATTATTTAGTCGATATAATATTAACCCGATATATAATAATATTCAAAATAATTGGGGTGACAATTATAAAATAGTAATAGAATCTAGGTAAAAAATCTCTCAACAAACCTTTAAAGTGTTTTTTTTAAACCAAAGGTTTCATAACACAACCTTTGTAAATCCCTATCAATTTGGAAGATACAATTTGAAAGGTTTATAATCTTTTCAGGACAACCCTGACAACCAGTTCAAGTCCATCCCCCTTGGACTGTGGTGGGCTATTGTCACCATGACGACCGTGGGCTATGGCGACATGGCGCCGAAGACATACCTAGGCATGTTCGTGGGGGCGCTGTGCGCGCTGGCCGGCGTGCTGACCATAGCCCTGCCTGTCCCCGTCATCGTATCAAACTTTTCAATGTTCTACTCGCATACACAAGTAAGTGGTAATTTATAAGTGTTCGCGCTGGCAACCCTTTTCGTTGATGCCCTGGGCATACTGGTGCGAGCGAAATAACTACACTTGTTCTTGAAAATGTACTCCGTGCTATAAAAAACAATATTATTAAAAAAATAGTACCTAATATTATTATAAACTACAGATTTCTAGGTGTGCCAAACGGTCGTCCAAAATGCGCACGCGGCTTTAGCTGTCCAATTAAACTAGACTGACAACACTCGTGGAGGGGGGTGCTGTTGTTCCATTTCACATTTCAAAACTGTAACCCGACTACGGACAAAATGTAGCCAAAGATCCCCGGCCATAATAATGAATCGATTGACACCTTATTCATCAAAATCGGATTAATAGTTAAGGCGCTATGGCGGAACGTACGTAAATACACACATACATACATAGACTAAGATGAAGGAAAACATCGTGAGGAAACCTGCACGTCTGAGGGAACTTGACTAGTTCTCGATAAATGTTTGAAGTCTGCACTAGGCCAGCATGGCGGACTATGGCCTGACTCCCCCTCGTATTGAGGGGAGGCCCGTGCCCAGCAGTGGTACGTTAAAAGGGCTGTAGTAGCAGTAGTAGTAATTATATTTTTTTGACACATTTTGTACTGAGATATCTGTCAAGAACTGAAATTAATATTAAAACATTGCTTCAATACAGGTGCAAACGAACTCCGTATCAATATGCATAAATAGGCATCCCCACGCGTCAAAATTCAATCGCGCTGTCAATGTTATTTAGTTGAAGAATGAAGGTTTCTTTTATGAGTACATACAATTTGTTTGGTATGGCAAAAAAGTCTAGTGTACGCACGATAAGCACTCAATAACTTATCTGTCAATAACCCAACCCTGTGTCTCTCATACCAAAATAAAATATCACCTCACTCCCGACAAATACGGGACAATACGGTATTGTTTACGTCACACGCACGCCGCTGACGTAAATCAAATCGACCGCATATTACGCGAAGCCGCAGCTTATGGACAGGTCATACGTGTATTTGCCATATATAGATTGTTACCTCTCAGAAAAACCGGCCAAGTGCGAGCTGGACTCGCCACCGAGGCTTCCGTACTTAAGCTGTGAAAGTACCGAGCATTACTCTAACGAAAAGATAAAGATATTCACTTACCATCAGGTGAAATGTCTGGTCGTTTGCCTCCCTATCACATTAAAAAAAAAAAAAAAACGGGATAGAGAGACAAACTTAACTTTGCAGTTGGTATACTGGTGTGCCCATACAAAGTAACTACAAAATAAGTTTGTAATCGAAAAAAAAATTCTAACAAAAAAAATACAGTTTTCGTTGTGCTATTGCTTCTTGCAAAATTTCATGATTCTAGGGCAACGCGAAGTACTCCATAGGTTTTTGATTCCCGTGCAAATGTACTGAAAATGCAACATAAACCGCCGTATCTAACTTGATAACTCCACGCGTTTCTGAGAAAAAGGGTCTTGACAGACAGACATACGGACAAGAAAGTGATAAAGGTTCCGTTTTTTCCTTTTTAGGTACGGAACCCTAAAACAAGTCAATTTAATTCCCTCGCCGTTCCTCAAAAAACAAGTAAATTTAATTCGCTCGACATTATTAGTGGAGGTCCGATGGTTTCTATATCTTTTAAACGCGCCTAATGTTCCGTAAACTGGCGATAGGTGTCGCGTTAAGTCTTTCGTGTGAAATGCGCTAGTTATGACGTGTCTCATGTACGTCACAAATTCAAATTCAAATCTGCCGTGCAAGTAGATAATTCATTTACATAATAGCCTTGTTACAGGAATAAGACAAATCTCTTTTAAAGAAACGCTATTCCGACATATTTATCTACAATAACCATTTTATTACAAGCTTTATTATTATTATTTACAAACTTTATATTAACTTGCAATGTATGTCCGGGTGGAATCTTGCAACTGAATTTTAAATCAGTTATCTTTAACCGATTGAGCTGAAATTTTTATACACGCTTACTTTGGATGACAATGTATGCTTAGCTATGTGACGTCATTCTCATTCCAATATGGCGGATCATCCAAGATGGCGGACTAGTTATTTTTTTCGGCACTATTTTTTTCGGCACTACCACGATATGGATATCAAATTAAAGGGCTTGTTGAGGAGAACACGAAAACTAATACAACATCACATTGAATCTAAATAACCAAAAAATTAATTGATGGTAATGATAATTAAATAAAAGCTTATTGTTTGCTTATATTTACGCGAATACTATACATTGAAATAAAACTATTTTACGGATTTTATCGCGTTTATTTACTATTTTATTTTCCCGACGTTTTGGCCGCTTTACAGCAACCATGGTCACGGGGGGACTGAGGTGTTAGACGTCCTGATGTCATAGTTAATAACTGGGTACCCTCATATTTAGTTGTTGTTTGCGGTCCGATCGGACCGGTTTTTACCGTTATTTATATATTTATACGTTTGATATCGGTGTTATTCGTCATTGTCGAAAAAACTTATTAAATTAAGTGTGAAACTATTTCTAATCTTATTTTGGTATTTATAAACATAATATCATGTCGAGGGTTGAAAGTCTATTTGACTTATGCGACTTTTCTAACTTTACAGGAGATCATACTCATTCGACGCAGAAAAAATTGCTGATTCCAAATAAGTATATAAGTCAATATGGCCCAAAAGTGTCGTTTAAGTCAAAGCCTTTCACGACTTTTATGTTTTCTATGTCTGCCAACCGGTACCGGGCCAGCGTGGTGGACTATGGCCTGAATCCCCCTCGCATTGAGGGGAGGCCCGTGCCCAGCAGTGGGACGTTAAAAAGGGCTTTAATAGATAGATAGATGTTTTTTCAAAAAGAAGAAAATTAATGTAAACATTATTTCTGTTTTTTTATCTCATGGTTTGAATTTATAAGTGTGTATCAATTAATTGATAGCATTATCATGTATCTTAAACCAATTAAATTTATTACATCTAATTACTTATAAAAGAAAAAAATCTCTTTGGGATCTCATAAATGGTTGTTACTTGCCAACCATTTAATGATGTAAATTCCAACCAACGAACTGTTATAACCCTTATTTCTATGCGCATAGAGCGCACTCAGCAGTCTAGCTTAAGACGATATTTTACCTGATTTGCAGCTCAGCTCTTTTGCCAGTTTTACCTCGGTGCATTTGAATTATACTCATAATAAGTCAGTCAGAATTAAGACCTCGCGGAGTACGGTTTAGCCACTCAGAAATTCGGGAGTCAGTGTATTAGTGTAATATTTTGCCTAATAAAAGTAGTGCAGTGTTCTTTGTAGTTTTTTAAAAAGACAAACGCGGTCGGCCTTCTAACAGAACATGCAATATTTTAAAACATACGTTTTTCGAACATACGTTCAACTAGTCTACAATCACCTAAGTTGTGTTTGTTCAATACACTGCCAATGTTTTAGCATTAATGCCAAAGTTTGGAACTTTAAATTGAGCGTGAAAGTTACCTTTGAAAACAGCTACCGAGTTATATTACTGGTTGGCACGTATTGCCAAACTTTAATCCAAATTACCTGTTGAAAGTTACTTAAAATGTATTTTAAATACAGTAAATAACTAATTGAAGTTTTTCCCCGTTTAATTGGATAAGTTTTGTTATATATTGATGCTTAATTTCTCACAGTTGCACGAAAAGTCACTATTCTGAAAACATCTGATGAAAAGCTTCAAGATTTTCGACCTTACGTGATTTTAATACACGTGGTTATTTCCTTACCATTCGCTTTGTCCCCTTTGTTACAACTTGGGGACCACTCATGCCATCAATCCGTGCAAAGATGCGAAAGGATTTGGGTTCGGTCCCGTCTTGTTCATTAAAGTAATGAGGTGAGCACAAACATTTAGCTTTTTTGCATTGGTTAATAAGATTACTAGTGTTGTTGATAACCTCACATTGCATGTAATCCAAAAAAATAAATATATCAGTCAAATAAAATTTGGATATGTTATTGAAATTGACAAAAACCTGGGCATATATAATACAAGCATTTAGTTTGGCTAAAGTGGCTAACGGGGCTACTAGTGATGTAATGACTATCACATTGATACAAGTAATGTTTTTTTTTTTTTATGAGATAGGGAGCCAAACGAGCAGACGTTTCACCGGATGGTAAGTGATCAACGCCGCCCATGGACACCTGCAACACCAGGGGCATTATCCTGCTATTACTAATAATTGTAATGAAAAAAGACTTAGATACAAATATCCAGGTCATGTGAGTATTTCCACTCGCACCCGTAATTTTCTTCAATAATCATACCTTAATATCATATTAAGTGCTGTACATGTTAAGTGTCTTACGCCAGTAATTCCAAGGATAATGTAAGTCACTCAGTTCTGAGTCATTAAGTCAGTTATAGAGTTCGAGGGGGAAAATGTGTTGGGCTTGCTGAAAATATCCTCAATTTAACCTTTTCTGGAACCATGGACAGATTTTTATTCAGGTACCATATGCACTTAGGAATCGTTGAACAGAATAAAAATTATAGGGCTGTATTCGAAATCCCAGATTAATTAGATGGAGAGTTAATGTATGCAAAGGGTACACGGCCTTCTATCAATAGTGTTGTTTTTATAGCATTTATAAGATACCAAAGAATATCGGCTGCCTTATTAAGTACTTTTAGCTAACAAATATTAATTGAAAGGTACGTCTTACTGCGGTATTTTTACTATGTAGCGCTGCTTCTACGATAATACAAGATATTATCTTTGTTCGAAAAACATTGCATTTTAATCAGATTTAGGTTTAGTTTTTTTGTTCTTAAAATTATACAAGGATAATTGAACCTTTTTAAAGTACGTGTAGAACATAATGCAAATAATGACGGCTCTATCTCCTGGTTTGAGCCTAGGCCATTTGATTCACTGCACTTGGCGGTCGCGAGTTTCACCCCCGTCAGGGGTAGGCAAATTTTGGAAATGGCCCTATCGGAATTTACACTGGGTCTGGCTGGGTGTAACTGGGATCACCTTCAGTCCATTGTACCCATAGTACAAGCTCTGCTTGGTGTAACTGGGATCACATTCAGTCCATTGTACCCATAGTACAAGCTCTGCTTAGTTTGGGGATATACGATGGGTATGTGTTGTCTGGCTATATTTATAATGAATTGTGGATGTTTTTGCAGCGGGGATGGAGAAGAGAATTAGGTTTGGCCCAAAAGCCTCGCGACCCGGATACAGTAATAGACCAGACGATAAGGTCAGCCTCCCCGGCTGTCCCCTTTGTTCCCTAGGCATACTTTTGAATTTCACTTATGCGCTAGGTATTAGAAGAATATAGGAAGGTAAAAGAAAAGTCTATACTTTTTTACACTAGATGCAGTTGAAGACTATTTCTTTTAAGACATTTTCATTGCTTTACAAAAACTCTGAAAAGCATTTTTTTGAACACATAACTGTATTGTTTATGTGTCTTAAGTAAATTATAAGTAGTGGTAGCCTAGTAGTCAAACGCACGCCTTGCAATCAAAGTGTGCAGGTTCAAACTCCGGCTCGCACCTCTGGGTTTATGTGCGAATCTCATTTCATCCGAGATTACCACTTACTATGAAACGGTAAAGGAAAACGTGAGGAAACCTGCACGTCTATAGAAAGGTGTGAAGTTCACCAACCCGCACTGGGCCCGCGTGGTGGACTATAGCCCCAAAATATCCCTCGTATTGAGGGAGAATGTGCCCGGTATAATGGCAATAGGCTTGCCCCCTATTACATTGGGACCCAAATGCATCGGCGAAGTGTGGGCGCACTGCAGTACACCTCTGCCTATCCCATTGGGGAATACAAGCGTGATGATGTATTTTATATTTTATTTATATAAATTATAATTATCTATAGTATTAAGGGTAAGTTTTTAGCTCTACATATTCCGAAACTATTACTTAAATGATATGAGCGATAGGTTTGAGTATCTTGAATCCTGGCTGATTCCGTTATATTGTGCGATTTGCGTAAAATGTGTGATTCGTCAGACTGTGCAATATTTAAACATACCCTGAAATGATCTGTTAAATTTCGGTTATGTGTTTGATTTTAAGGGTTTGGGTATTTTTTTCGACTTGGAGCAATCAGAAAATTTTCTTCAGTTTCGAGAACTCTATAGCTGTAATAATTTTGAACAGTATTCTTGTATTATTTATTATGAATGATATCTATTTCTTACATGTCAGAATAGGTGCTACATCAAAACATTTGGCGGCCGCGCTAATATTTGATGAGGCCCATTTTTACGACCTAAGGGAATTGGCCGGGGCTATCTGGCGGACGGTATATTTGATTCATTTCTCCTTTTGATTCACTTATTATAACTATTTTCACGCCGTAAGAATATGAATAACAAAACAAACAAACATCAGATATATTTATATCATCGTGCGATTGTAAACCTTCTGACTTTTTACAAGCTTTATATTAGCTTGCAACGTATGTACGCCGGGTGGAATCTTGCAACTAAATTTTAAATCAGTTATCTTTAACCGATTGAGCTGAAATTTGGTATACACGCTTATTTTGGATGACAATGCATGCTTAGCAATGTGACGTAATTCCAATTCCAATATGGCGGATCATCCAAGATGGTGAAATAGTAATTTTTTCTGCACTACCACAGTATGGGTATCAAATGAAAGGGCTTGCTGAGGAGAACACGAAAACTAAGGGCAATTAAATAAAAGTTTGTTTTTAAAAAGTTTTATACCATTAGAATCGGAATCAGAATCAGAATTTGTACACATATAAGTACTATGGGTACTGGGGCGATCCCAGTTACACTCAAACGAGAACACATTGCAAAAAAGGCCATTTCCGAAATTTGTTGAAGGCGGGAATCAAACCCGTGACTACCCGGACCAGTGAGCCGAGCAGCCAACTCTCAAAAGACCAAGCCGTAGTCAATCATCAACCACTGGAATAATTTACAAGTGCAAACTTTTCTAGGTCTTTAGGGTCCCGTACCCAAAGGACAAAACGGGAACCCGAGACTTCGCTGTCCGTCCGTCCGTCTGTCACCAGACTGTATCTCATGAACCGTGATAGTTATAGACAATTTAGCTTTTTCCCAGGACTCGCCGCGGGTCAAACCTCGGTGTTTTCAATGGACAACGCTGTCGATTCTGGCTTACAGGAGTAACAGTGGTGGGAATGTGTGGCGGGCTTAGTCCCATGAAACAACCGTGATAGTTAGAGAGTTGAAATTTTCACAGATGATGTATTTCTGTTGCCACTATATCAACAAATACTAAAAAATATAATAAAATAATTATTTAAGGGGGCTCCCATACACAACATGATCTTTTTGCGGTTTTAATAGATAATGGTACGGAACCCTTCGTGTGCGAGTCCGACTCGCACTTGGCTGTTTTTTTCGCATTTTTCAACGCTACGACGTAGTATCTATAACTCATGTATGCATTACGAAACGCTGTTGGCATAGATCCGGAAATACGGTAAATATGTGAAAGATCATAAATCATCGTGATAGCAGAACTATTGGTACCGTTTATGGCATTATTAACCCGTCTGTATAGTAGGGTTGTGAGATAAGAATAATTTATAATTATTCAAAATATATTTTTGGACAACACAGTATATTAATTATTATATGCAATAATGTCGCTTGTATTACTCAAAGTGGTAGGCAGAGGTGCACTGCAGTGCACCCACACTTCACTGATCTATTTTGCTGGTCCACTAATTTATATAAAGATTGAATATCTGCATCAAAAGTCTCCCGAATGATCAAACAAATTCACTCGCGTCCTCGAAAAATGTATTTCTGCTATAAGTTCATACGGTTCCTTTTGGTATAGCGAAAAAAATGGTCGCGCTCCACTTACGGCGCCTACCTTAAATTAATGACCCAACACTTTTGTATTTGATTTATTCAATTGATATCTGACAGCCCTGCGACCTACTGCGGTCGCAACGATAAATCACGTCTGCCCACAAAACGACAATAATGTTTACTTATCCGGTTATTCCTGATAATATTTACTGTCGACTGAATGTAATGTATACATTCGATTTCACCGTACTACTGAAACTATGATGGCCGCTTTATTTCAAGATACGTATAATTAAATATAGGTATGAACCTGAACTATGCCCCAAAAATTGCAGTCAAATGTTGTTATCGTTCGAAAGCGGTAAAGGATGTGAAATAGCAGAAATTATGTGTAAAGAAGCATTCACATGAACTGTAAAATTTTAGGAATCAAAGGAACCGGCTGCCGGCTTTACCGTGCGAATAAAATCCTAACGGCAATCAACAAACTTACTAAAAGATAAAAAAAAATCTTTGAGTAGCGTAAATCTTCGTCTATAATCCACTCCGGGGGAAAACACTTGTAAAGAAACAAGAACAAGTGCAATGGTGCGTAAAATGAACTGAACTGGGGTCTGATTGATGGGGTTACCGTTACCCATATTAAATATACGAGTTTGTATATCCCCATGGAAAAACCCGTGTTGTGTTTTGAGGTAGATAGATAGATAGATGATAGCAGTGGTAGCCAAGTGGTCGAAAGTGAAATAAAAAGGCCCTTTAATAAATGAAACGGGGACTCTACACTACTGAACATAACACACTCTAGGTAGAGCTCATGTAACCAATTTTACGATCACTGTTTTTTCACTGATAGCAAACTGTGTATACATGATGTGTCAGAAGTCCGAAAAAATATTAAAGGTATAATATACGGTAGCTGATATGCAAATGCAAAGTAAAGACAGACTTTACCTAACTGTCATAGATGAGTTACAGACCTTTGAATGTTTGTCACAAGTATTATTATTGTGTATAGTGGTCTTAGGACAAACCTATAACCCTATTTCTCAGTGTACAACTATGAGGGGTGTTTATGGTTACAACACTTGTAATAGGCTATCTCTCTCACCACGCTCACCGAAAGGTGGACGTGCGATTGCTGTACTCATCTATAATTACAAAAATATACGTGAAAGTTTGCCGAAATCGGCAATCGGCAAACGTAGCGTAGGACGTCCTGTGACCAGGTGGAGCGACGACATACGCAACGCGGTGGGCAGTGGTTGGAGAAGAAGAGCCGAAGATCGGGCTCAGTGGCGCATTTTGGGAGAGGCCTACGTCCAACAGTAGACTAACACCGGCTGATGATGATGACGTGAAAGTGTTTTAAAGGCTGTTTAATTGCAGCCGAGAGCAACTACTGTGTCCGACTAACCATAGGGGCACACAATGGACAGCTACTAATATTCACAAAACAGAACTTGAATATTTGTTAAAAAAACTTGTGATATTACAAGTCTGTGAAATAGAGGTGGAAAAGGCCAGGCCATTTCCTCTCTCAACGAGTGGCTCTAGCCATTCAGCGTGGGAATGCTGCCAGCGTCTTAGGTACGCTTCCGCATGGGTCAATTTTTTTACGTATTTTTTTTTATTAAACTTATTTTATCATTGTTTTGAATTGTAAATAATATTGGAAATAAAAAAAAAAAATTCAATTATAAAATAATTCCAAAAGTAAAAAAAATATTTCGGGTTTTCGATACACCCAGTATAATCTGAAAATTGGTTTAAGGTAAAACACTACATAATTCTATTTATCCCCAAGGAGGGTGGATTATTAAATAGATTTCCATTTCTTGCAGACATTTTCCTTTTTACCTCACAACCGCTTAAGCTGATAACATTTTTATTGATAAAGGTGTTTTAACATTAATATGTAATAGAGTTTGCTTCCGTGATCCATTTTGACGTTGATTCTACCCTTGGATCAATGAATATAATATTTTGGCGGCCATTGCTAGCGGGAAAAACTTACTTAAAATATTTTTTTCTGTAATTTTTGAATTTCAATTTAAAAAAATACAATTTCATAGCAATGCCAAAACTTAATACAGAACAAGTTCATTCTAAAACGAAACGACACTAACAGCGTGAGCGTATTTACCGCGTGGGGGCGTAGCTTTTACAACAGAAATTCAATCTTTATGCATATTGACACAGAGTTCATTTTGGTATTGACAACGACGTGTGACTTTTGACGTTCCGTCCTCTCCATAGTAAAATAATGACAAACGATACCTTGATATTTTACGGTAATTTGCAAGAGCACTTTACCAAGATTTTCAGAACATTCTAGATTGTGGGAGGATAATATATTATGATATTATGTTAATGAATCCTGAAAACACTTGAAAATTAATGAATAAAATATGAATTAGTAGTCTGGAATACTTTTTCTTATTCTTTTTTCGATTAGTCACAAAAGTACTAAAGAGTTTTTATCGTAACCAAGTTGGTATTAGAAAGAAAATACACACTATCGATTATATACCTATCCTTCTTTCCCTTTTGTCACTAATTTGGATCCCTTATTAGAATGAAAAGGACAAAACGAGTGAAAAATTTATTGTGTCCCAATGAGGGTACAAATCTCTGTCAGTAAGGGTATTACAAAAACTTCTCGTAACAAGATTAATTGACGGAGTCGTCCGCCATCTTTATCACTGTCATTATCCATTTTTATTTATAATGTGTATTTATTGAATTTGTCCTTGCTATTAATTACTTGACATTGGCGAAATACTCGCGCTAGTCGCAGGTGATGCCATTCCTCATCTTATTCCATTAAATATCATCATTTCGCTCATTTCGTAAAAAAAAAAAAAGATTAATTGACGTTTCAATAAACGAACTAAACCGAAGGATATAAGGTCGCTATTAATTTGAGGCAAATTAAATTATAGGCAAGGATAAGCGAATTCAATGGACATTTCATTTAAAAATGTACTTTGTTTCAATATACCATTTAGATTGAATTTCAGTGGCAAAAGCTACGCGACTAAATTCGCTTGCGCCATCAATCATATACCGTTGAACTATGTGGTTTTTCTATCAGTTAATACAGTTCATTTTAGCATTGCCAATAAAATGGTCGCGCGCTTTTGTTAAAGGTAATGAATCAAGATTAATACACGTATAATCCATGGCAATAATTAAAAAATAAATAAATTATCGTTCTAGTTCAATTTATTAAACGAATTATTAACACTAGCCTCCAACAAACATAGGCGTCAATTATTTTTAACAAAAAACAAAAACCGACTTCAAAAACCTAGGTGTACTAAAAAGCTACAAATAACCTTACAATTCATTACATTTGGAGTAGGTGCCAATCAACGTCGGACAAGGCAAATACACACATGAATTGGCACCGACTCCAAATGTAATGAATTGTAAGGTTATTTGTAGCTTTTTAGTGCACCTAGTTTTTGAAGTCGGTTTTTGTTTTTTGTTAAAAATAATTTTTTTTCACGATTTTTAGTGTCAATAATCGTTGAAAATTTGCAAATATTATCACCTTATAACAGCCCTAAAAAAGTAAAAATTTACAGCCAAAAAAAAAAATCACCCCCCCCCCCTCACCCCCCCTTTCCACCCCTTTGGGGGTGGGTTTCGATCTTTGTTAACAATCCGTATTAAACAAAAAAAGATTTTTCGAAATCGGTTCACTAACGCCGGAGATATGCTGTAGTCCGGATTGGACCCCCATTTCACCCCCTACATATTTTTTCTTTCAAAATTCCTGTAAGACGTGTTTTTTTATTTTGTATGTTAAATGTATATACAAAGTTTCAAGTCGTTCAAAAAATATTTTTGAAATTATGTGACCTCAACCCCCCATTTCACCCCCAAGGGGTTAAATTTCTGATAATATTTTGGAAATGGGACCAACCTTGAAGAATTCCCTAGCAAACCTAAAAAAAAAATTCGAAATCGGTCGACAGACGCCGAAGATATGCGGTAACATACATAAAAAAAAAAAAAAAAAACATACGGGTCGAATTGAGAACCTCCTCCTTTTTGAAGTCGGTTAAAAAGTTAAATCCATTTCCTTGCGCAATGACAATGACTTTGTCAGAAACCAATTTTTTAGGCGACTCCGGCGACGCGTAAAGGTAGGGTTATGATTTTAGCAGTTGCGTATGTTCCTCCGTGACGCCTGAACTATCCATCCGATTTTAATAAGATGACAATAGATTCTTTAGCACACTTAGCATGACCGCGTAGACATAAGTCTTATCACTTTCAACTATCAGATTTGTCGAGAAAAGTCAGATTGACGTCACACCGAGCCCTGTCCAGTACACAAAGATTCTCGACAAATCAGACAGTCAATTTAATTTCGTTGAAGAATGAACTTTTTCTGTGACCCAATACAGTACGTTTTGGTTGTGGCAAACATTTCGACGCGGGCGTTTTGACCCCTGAAAAAAACCCGTGCATTGCCAGGTAATCTTTAACGCCTTAAAACAGACGTAAGGGGTCCAGAAACGTCGTTACAAGGCAGTAGGTCATTGAATCACGCCAAAATTACCCTGGCTAAATGCCAGGAACTCAGAAAAGAGAATTAACTGCATCTGTTGTGAATTTTACTTAATTTTACGTTCCAAGTTATTTCTGAACAAAACGAAAAAGAAATCTGCCTCAGCAGCTTTCAGAAAGTGCGATGGCTGCTGGTATTTCGCTGCGCGTTACGGAAAATCTTCCCTTTTCATTCGTCTCTAAATCTTTTTTCAGTAAAGTATGTTACGCTGGAAGTGGTCCTAAATGAGTCGGTTTTGTCTTTTACAGAATCCGAAACAGATTTGTAATTTTTTATGTAAACTGTATTAAACAAAATAATGTATACCATTAAGCCCCTACGCATACTGGGGCGACAAAACGCGCGCGTCTGGTTTTTCGTCAATAACAAAATGTACTGTATTATCTCATAGTATAAGTTCAATCTTCAATGACATTGACATCGCGAGCGAATTTTGACATTGCTTTTCCTACAGAAATTCAATCTGTATGTATTTTGACACATAGTTCGTTTTTGTTGTATTATAAAACATTGAGAAGCGCTAATTTGGACGCCCCAGTGTGCGTGGAGCTTTACAGTGTCCACGAATCTTCAATTAACAAAAAAGTTAACCATGTATTTGGAATTGATTTTCTGTGGTGAAGAATTTTGACGTACATCTTGACGCTTAAGTGTGTTCAGGGCTTTGTCGTATGCTTGATCCCCCTATCAAATCAATGTACTTTTATTTCCTTGTAGTTGTATGTTTAAATGGCAGTTCTTGTATTCCTAACTCTAAAAGTCGTTGTCTGGTAAGCCAATATAAAACTTTTGCGTCGCGCCCCGCATTTCCTATGGAAACGAATCCTCTGTAAAGTGCTGCTTGCTTTTAATTGAAAACGTATTTGTGCATTTTAAACTCTACATTTTGGTATGTAAGGTCCGTTTTTGATTGGAGTAGAGCGTGGCTTGAATCGTAAAGTTTTATAGGGTAAAGGCGGGGACAGAAGTGTTAAGTTAGTACGGCGGTTTATCATTTAACTTTGATAAATGTAGGTTTTAATTGGTAGGTACAATAATACCTATATGATTAATATCTATATAGACTTATATAATGTATGATTACTGACTTTATCTGACTTTATCTTGATAATCAAATCTAATTTCAGGTTTATTTACATAAATAATGGTTTTTATTAATGAATAAAATTGACTTTTTTATTACAAAATTAAATGCAATTGTAATAGTCAATCATGATTGCCGCTTACTGAACGGTGAAAAAAACATCGTGAGGAAACCTGCACGTCTACAGAAAGGCATGTGAAGTTCACCAACCCCACTGAGTCAGCATGGTGGACTAGGGCCCAAATCTCCCTCGTATTGAGGGGAAACATACCCAGTATAATGGCAATAGGCTCGCACCCTATTACATTGAGGCCAAAATACAAGTGCGGGCGCATTGTACTGTACCTCTGCCTACCCCTTCAGGGAATACAGGCGTGATGTATTTATTCAATTAAACTCAAACTTAGGTATATCAAAATGCCCTCTATGCTATGCCTTTTTGGTACACGGATAAAAAAAAAACTTGCATATCTTGGAAACAAAAGAACACGTGAGAAGACTAGATAAAGACAACAATACACGAAACTGTTTGCGCTAGAGTGAGAGGCGCATATTTGACGCGTAACAATGAAGGACGTGCTCCTACGGCTCAGCGCTAAGGGCTCTAGACGTATGTAGAGCCCCATTGTTTCAGTCTAGTTGAAATAAAGGCTGAAGGAACTGAAGGAATGTTTAGAAAAACTGAAAATTATTTACACAATTCCTTTGGCCTTGTGCAAATAGGCGCATAGAAATGTCAAAACGATTTTGTTTCAATAGAAAAATGAACTGTATCAACTCATAGAAGAAGCACATATTTCAATAAAATGTCATTGACAGCCCGAGAGCCGGAATTTTTTCTTATAGGATTTTAGAATAGAAGTTTAATCTTTACGTATATTGACACATAGTTCGTTATTATGTAAATTTAGTCGCGTGGTCACGTAAGTTTTGCCACTGTCATTTAATCTTTATAGATATCCGCACCGAGTTCAATTTTACAAAAAGATCAAGTGTATCGCTCGCCTCAGTATATTCCGGAGCGTTGGTCGGTATCCACGGTGTACTCTGATAACAGAAATACACCTTTCGATACACAACTAAAGGGATTAGCGATATTTTTAGCGTTAAATATCAGTATTTCTCGATTCTAATATACCCCACGTCCATTCAACATATCAGAATAGTTGTATACGATTAGTTACAAATAAACATAGTTTTCAAATTGTGATTCTCCTCCTTTTTTGAAGTCAGGTAAAAATTATACATAGAATTCACAGTAATAGCTTTGTTTATCTCGCTAAATCATGTGTAAATTTATATATGCAATAAATCTACGTAAGGAAAAATTTACATCTGTTTCGAAAAGTAGGTGATGGCCATCGTTTTAACACTAGAAATAAAGATAAATTAGACCAACCACACTTTCGACTGGCGAAAATTCACACATCTTTCATGGGGTACTGTGTCAAATTTTATAATAAAATTCCCCCTAACGTCATTAACCTAAATGAAACTAAATTTAAAACTTGCATTAGACATACACTATGCAGGCGCGCATACTACACAATAGGTGATTATTTAGAGGATAAACACGCTTGGTCAGGCGCTGGTCCGGCTCCACAGGAACTAGTTTAAGGGATTTTAGCTTTTTGTCCCGTTTTCCTCCTCCTTCCTACCTTTAAATCTTGTCCAACATGTAGATTGTTTAGTGATTTAATTGTGTTTTGAGAATGTATAGCCTCATTAACTTTATATTGTATAATTGTTAATTAAGAAAAACACAATAATGTAAATCCTTATTTGAAAAAAGCAACCATGGAGTTTCTTGCCCATTCTTCTCCATAGGAAATGCATTCCGAATGGGTGGTAGAGATACTACTATTATTATTTATTGACGATTCATAAGTGCCTGTATTGGTTTATATGAATAAAAAATATTCTGATTCTGATTCTGATTCTAGGTAAACAAAACGCTTATTACCATAAATGAGTTTTATTAGATAAGGCTCTAATAAATTTTAACATATTTACTGATATTAAAAAAAACCGGCCAAGTGCGAGTCGGACTCGCGCACGAAGGGTTCCGTACCATTATCTATAAAAATGAGCAAAAAATCACGTTTCTTGTATGGGAGCCCCCTTAAATATTCATTTCATTTAGTTTTTTAGTATTTGTCGTTATAGCGGCAACAGAAATACATAATCTGTGAAAATTTCAACTGTCTAACTATCACGGTTCATGAGATACAGACTGGTGACAGACGGACGGACGGACAGCGAAGTCTCAGTAATAGGGTTCCCGTTTTACCCTTTGGGTACGGAACCCTAAAAAAGGTACTGATATACAGGAATAATTTTCAAAAAACATTTTAATGCTCGTAGGTAAGGTCAAATTTTCTTTGCAGAAACATTTATACTACAAGAAGCTAGTTATATCATTCCAAAACAGTATGAGAATTAGTTTTCTAACTAATACCTACTACTAACTAAATAAATTAAATTATTTGTATTTCTTAAAGCACTTGCATAATTAGTACCACCACTCAAGTGTACCCTGAAACAAAACACAAATAAACTTGTATTAAAATAAATAAATAAATAAAATTGTGTGCTATTATTTTGGCAGGCAGTGTAAGGCCGACTCTTTGTTCAAACGATGGTATAAATCAAAAGGAATTTCTTATGAGAAACACATCGCGCGTACAGTCGGTGTCATAAGCACTTGCACACTCACACTCCCTTTAAAAATATGTGAAAAGATTTATAATTTCTTTGAGAGATAAGAATAAAAGATAGGGCTTTCTTAATGTTTGCTATGAATCATTATTTTTGTAGCATCAACCGTGAATAAAATAATTGAAGAAGAAATAAAATAAAATCGTTTATTTAATACTATTCCATTCGCATTTAAATTAGATAAGTTTTTTCTTCATTGCGCGACCTTTGGTCTACACCTGGGCGGGTATTCAAAGACAACGGAAACTTTCATTAACGTTGCGACAGATTACTTAATAGTACACAGTTGATCACGTTTTGAAGTGCCTTAAGCTGACGGAAGGATTTCCGTCTCAATTTTCCGGGAACGTATTTGACAATACAATTATTGTATTTCGTCAATACTTTCCGAATTTATAAGTTTCCTTCTACTAGCGAACCCAGTTACACATAGACCAAGGCAAATTCCTAAAGGCCATTTACAAAAATTTTCAGATGAAGGTAATCGAATCCGCAACCACCCGGTGCAGTCAAGTGGCCTATCCTCGAACCACTAAACCAAGGCGTCTTTATGTTGCATCCCGCTTTACTGTAATGTCTTTAAATGTACAAAGATGTCTATTATATTTAGTCAACTGTACTTTCTTGGCGTGACGTCTGGCCTCGGCGGCGTTAACAAAAATGCTGCCCATTTTAAACAGCCAACTCCTCTCTACATTCCAGTTACTTATTTACTTAGAGCCAGCTTTGTATCATACAAAGTGAAAGAAAGAAAGAAAGAATAATGTTTATTATGCAACACAAAAAAAAAAATAGAAGATAACTACATGCTAGGTACACAAATTTCTGCATGCCTAATAGGTCTCAGCTCAGCATGAAGCTGCAGTAGACTACAGCGCTGATTTTCAGCCGAGGCCTCCCCTACCTCACGGACGACAGATCAATATGCATTTATAATAAGTTAAATAAAATAAAAATAAAAAAAAAATAAAAGGAAAAAATAAAAAATAATAATAATAGATAGAATAGATAGTGTATAGTGCGTAATACAGATATATATATATCGAAAAAAAGGGTACCTATGTGGTTCTTAATACTATTACCTATATTTATATTATTAGTGCTGTTACTATTGTATAGACATCTTTTTCTTACATATATTTTTCTTTAAACAATTTTGTTTCGTTACTAAATTTAGAAAGGAGAAGATTTTGAAATCGAATCGTGTGTTTTTTTCCTTTTATTTATTATTATTAATTAATAATTTATTTATTATATACAATTTAACCATCGTATGAGTATATTTGAGAGAAAGCTCTTTTAAATCGAATTATCTGTATACTCATCACGAAAACGTGGATTGAATTTGACTGAAATATATTTTACTTACACTATTCTCAGGGAACCTACAACTTTCATTTTTCATATATGTACTTACCGGAAAATAAAAGAAATGTTCTATAAAAATAATATCTAATTCTTTATAAGGAACTAAGAAATAAAATATTTCTGTAAAATAATTCTTTGTAAGAAACTAAGAAATATTAATGAACTCATTGCAAGAGCAGTTCTTATAATACGTTCCCAGCTTATTGCAGACCTTTTGCTGCATCCAAGACAAATTGGTTCTCTTTGTGAAATGCAACAAAAATAACTTGTGCTTTTTATATCTGCTTGACTGCCCTTTATAAGACTATCTATACAAAGTGTCTGTATTTAATGTCGAAATGACAGCATTTTACTAAATATTGCTGAAAACACGGTACCAATAACTTAACACAAATTTTATTTTTTTGTCCCTGTCTGTTTGTTTGTTCCGAGTTATCTTCAGACCAACTCTGACGGGACTATTCATGGCAGATAGCAGATGTTAATAACACTATTATTTTAGGGAAAGTATTAGGGCTCCGCGTGCTAAATTCCGCGCAGACGACGACGACTGCTCAGCTAGATCTTTATAAGATAAGTAATATTATTATACCATCACGCCTTTATTCTCTGACGTGATAAGCTGAGGTGCACCGCAGTGCACCCGTATTTTGACGATGAATTTTGATCTCAATGAAATAGGAAGTTATAGTCTTTGAGAGTGAGGGATCTTTTAATAAAACATTTTTATACAAATATAAGGCTACAATACCGTTTAAAAAGTACTCTTATTACTTTACAATACATAGTTTGAGAATCTATACAATATCAAAGTTTTTCAGTACCATATTGTTGGTGGATACAATAGGTCTACGTCAAGCCCGAGACTACGTCAAGCTGGCTTTTTGTATCATTATAACAATATTAAAGTTGAATAAATCCATTTTAACAATAGACCTTGGCAATATCGTTACGGCCTCTTAGCATTTATTGAGTTCTTTCAGGCGCTTTTATAACGTTTTCTAAAGCTTATTTTTGGTTAGAGATTCTTTCAGGAGATGTATTGAAATCTTTCAGGAAAGTTGGTGAACAGTGAAGTTGTTTCGCGAAACGGTTTGACCTTCATCTATACAATGGTTTTGTCAAATTCTTGTTTAATGGTCATAGCTTTAAAATCTATTGAGTATTATATAATAATCTAGACAAATGAATAAAGCTCCTTACTAAACGCATAAGATATGCCATTTATAACAAAAAAAAGGTCGAAACGACAATAATGTTTTGACGGCGGGACCGATTTTGACAGAGTTTTCACTGGCAGATAGCTGATGTCACGAGGAGTAATTTAAAGTTAACAACTAGTCTTTTAAACACAAAATCATTTTTTTTTATTCGTGTAGCACTGTACTTACAAATAGTCAGATTCTACCACCGGTTTGGAATGCTGCTTCCACTAAGAAGAGCCGGTGAGAAACTCAACGGTTACTCTTTTTAAAATGATAAATAGTAAGGATTGTGAGTAATACATTCTCAGGAGCAGCAACGCCATGAGAGCAGGAAGCACCTGTGTCTCAATACCAGAGAAGAATTATACTCACGCAGTCTAATATTAGATACAGATTTTGGCATTACGCTTAGGAAGCTAGTATAAGGTGCGCCTACTCCCACTTACATTATAGGGATTATTCACAATCACAAGTGGCTATATGTATAAATAATTGCTTTGGTGTGATGCCTTCAACGCTAGATGGGAGAGTAGATGATAAGTTACTAAGAAAATGGAAATGGTGGAAAATGGTTGGTTTAGAAAAATGATTAGGTTTCAGCGGTAAATAATAAAACTCATTTGTTCCGGGTAATTGGGGTTCCTAAATTCCGCGCGTACGGAGCCGCGGCTCAGGTAGTTTTATTTTATTTAACATGACGGTAGTGTTGATTATGTTGTATACAAATTACATATATGTTACAGTACTAAAATATTACCGACTTACGACGAATACAGGCGTGATGACGTATATAAAAATTAAGAACACAACTATAACATTGGTACCAAAATACATCAGGAAAGTGTGGTTGCAATGTCTCTGCCTATGCTGTAATGTTACAGGGTTGTTGTTAAAAAGGAATTTACTGCATTGACTTGCACCGAAAATTCCGAGTATGCTGCTGCAAGTAGCAGTCGGTCTTTGACGCATACCTGAAGAGGCATTTACCGGTAAAATGCGGTATCTGACTTACGAATCCAAGAAGTTATTCGAAGTCGAAGTCGCTCGCAAGCGTTATTAAAAGCGTCGGCAAAATGACAAAAGTTGCGTGACGTTGTTTGAACATTTAATTTTTGAGGAAGCGAAGGTTATTTACGGACTTTTATTTTGGAAATTCCAAATTTTTATACACATGCATATACTCACGCCTGTATCCCATGGGGGTAGGCAGAGACTACCGCTTGCCACATGCTACGATCCTGACATATTAGAACACAATTTGTTATGTATAGGCAACATTATTACAGACTTTCGACGCCCCAGTGAGCGCAAAGCTTACGGCTTCCGTTTCTTCTTTACAAACTACGGAATCAAAAAAAATCGGCCAAGTGCGAGTTGGACTCGCGCACGAAGGGTTCCGTACCATTATCTATAAAAACGAGCAAAAAAATCACGTTTGTTGTATGAGAGTCCCCTAAAATATTTGTTTTATTCTGATTTTTAGTATGTGTTGTTATAGCGGCAAAATAAATACATAATCTGCAAAAATTTAAACTGTGTAACTATCGCGGTTCATGGGATACAGCCTGGTGACAGACGGATAGACGGACGGACGGACGAACAGCGAAGTCTTAGTAATAGGGTCCCGTTTTATCCTTTGGGTACGGAACCCTAAAATATATATACCGTCACATTTCCTCCACCTGTGATTATTTCCATCGCTAGGACTGCGATTTGGAATATGGTGAATGCTTTGTGGCTGTTCCGCTTTTCCGTTTTCTTTGTACTGAAAATCTTAGCGAGCTCCTGAACAATTCGCGCGGGATTTCAGCGAGACATATGTTTATTATACACTCGTGTAAGCTAGTCGTTGTTTTTCAAAAGTGTTATATGTATCCTAGTTGTATGATTTTAAACTCTAAATATATTCACAGTGAGTCTATGGTATAATATATTGATTTGGTATACATTTATAATTACTATTTTTTCTGAAGGTGATCTTTATATTTTTTTAAACCTAAGGCCTCCTGTACCTACTCTGGGTTATTAGCATTCGTATGTCAATTTACCAATAACAAAACGAACTGTATTAACATATAGAACAAGTTAATTTTAAGACGAAATGCTACTGACTGGGAGCGTAGTTCTTACGAGTAGAAATAAATACAAGAAATATGTACAAAAAAATAAAGCAACGACACCGACGCAAGATTTCAATGTTCAAAGCAAAGTATTGACTAAATAAATACACACGCGTATGGTATTCAAACATTCGTATACTGTTTATTTAAGTACGGTTTGATCAAACAAAAATAACTGAAATGTGATTGGCTCAATTGATACGACGCTATTGGTTATCCAAATAAAAAACAGACTCTACAAAGGCAAGCGCGTAAAAATGAGACTTGAGTCAGTTACATTTTTCTTGCGACTTAAAGCCCCGTTTATACTTGGTCTTCAAAATGCGCGCGTCAATTATTTTTGCCATACTAAATCGAACTACTACTACTACTACAGCCCTTTTAACGTCCCACTGCTGGGCACGGGCCTCCCCTCAATGCGAGGGGGATTCAGGCCATAGTCCACCACGCTGGCCCAGTGAGGGTTGGCAGACCTCACACATCTATCGAAAACTAGACAAGTTCCCTCAGACGTGCAGGTTTCCTCACGATGTTTTCCTTCACCGTTTTAGAGCAAGTGATAATCTCGGATGAAAATGAGATTCGCACATAAATCCCAGAGGTGTGAGCCAGGGTTTGAACCTGCACACTTTGATTTGCAAGACGTGTGTTCGACCACTCGGCTACCACTGCTAAATCGAACTCAGTGTTATTAACTCCTAGAAATTGAATTTCTGTGGCAAAAGCAACGAGACATTTTGTTGAAGAATGAGTTCAAAAGTAACAGCTAATTTTAGAGCTGTGTTGTGTTAAATTTTAAAGAACACTTAACACATCAAATATCTTATTAATAAAGTAGCTCTGCCTGTGACTTCTCCCCCGTGGACTTTAGGGAGATTACTCGGAAAAATTGGTACTACGTTTTTCCCCGCGGAACCCTAATTCATTATTTATAATGAAAGTAGCATAACTTACGTCTTGGAAAAACAGCTATCTGCTAGTGAAAGTCCCGTCAAAATCGGTTCAGCCGTTTGGAAGTTTACCCGGAACAAACAGACAGACAGGCAGACAGAAAGGAAGACGGCAACAATAAAAAAAAATGCAATTTAGCCATAGCTATAGTATATACTGTCATATGTATTTAAAACAAACAAACAGCAAACAGACACTCCAATTTTATTTATTTGTATATATGTATAGATGCCAATGAACTATTTCTTATTTAACGGATAGTACATATATGCTAGGTTACTCATATTTTAAGGGTCAGTATTCCCATATTGAAACTCATTGTATATAAATAATAATATATATATAAAATATACATCATCACGCCTGTATTCCCCGAAAGGGTAGGCAGAGGTGCACTGTGGTGCACCCACACTACGCCGATGTATTTTGGTCCCAATGTAATAGGGGGCGAGCCCATTGCCATTATACCGGGCACATTCCCCCTCAATACTAGGGAGATTTGGGCCATAGTCCACCACGCTGGCCCAGAGCGGGTTGGTGAACTTCACACGCCTTTCTACAGACGTGCAGGTTTCCTCACGATGTTTTCCTTCACCGTTCAGCAATGCCAAAGCCTTGTATATCGAATTACAAAAATGTGTTGAAGTTAGCGACTTTGTTTTTTGCTTATCAATTATGTAAGGAAGGTGATAGGGACTTAGACTATAGCCTACTGAACCGAGCGAGAATCGATCGTGCAAAATGCAGTGGCTATTTCCATAGCGCTATTAATAGAATCCTACCCTGCCCTACATGTAGTTGACGTTACTTCATTAAATTTAAAACTAAATCACGGTGAAGGTCAATCCTACAAATGGTTAAGGAAAGCATCGCGAGGAAATCTGGACGTCTATAGAAAGGCGTTTGAAGATCACTAACCCACACTGGGCCAGAGTGGTGGACTATGGCTCAAAAATCTCCCTCGTATTGAGGGTGAATGTGCCCGTTATAATGGCATAGGCTCGCCCCTTATTATATTGGAACCAAAATACATCGGCGAAGTGCGGTCGCCTGCCCCTGCCTATCCCTACCATCTCATTCATATCGCCCTTTATACAGTCCATCCATCTTTTCTTGGGTCTTCCTCTCGCTCTATATCCGTCCGCATTTATACTCATTACTCTTTTAGTCACTTGATTCTCATCTCTTCTCATCACATGTCCAAACCATTCTAATCTCCTACTTCTTACTTTTTCTGTTATGGGCGCCACTTTTATACTACCTCTGATATACACATTTCTCACCTTATCCATTCGCGTCACTCCACACATCCATCTCAACATTCGCATCTCGGCAGAGTGGAGACGTTTCTCTTCACGCATTTTAGCCGCCCAGCATTCTGAGCCGTACATAATCACCATACCATGAAATACAGATGATGATAATGTATAAATCACATTAAAAAATCAGATCATTTATTTTGTATAGGCCTACGGAGCACTTACAAGTTGTCAAGCTTACATTTCGGAACTTTAACTTAAGGGTTAAAGCGCGATCTTAACTATATTTTAAATATATATATGTTCAAAAGACCGATTTAAATATTTTAAACCGACTTTAAAAAGGTGAAGGTTTGTAAAATAGACCATTCTAGTTACATTTTATTCTTTGATGTAGGGTCACGAACAAAAATAGTAGTCACAATTAAACGCTTGTTCCCGAAATAATGAGAACGTATCACGCATTCGCCAAATGAAAGACAATCTCTATATTTTAAACGAGGGTTTGTGTTTCTTTCATCTTAGTTTTGTATACCTTATTTCATTATTAAGGGCACTATCATACTGTTACAACGTTATGAAAGGTTTTCTCTGGTAACACAATTGTCCTTTTGTTGGGACGAATACTGAAAATTATTTTCCGAGAAATACAGGATTTTTCCTCAATCTAAGTATAAGTGGGTATAATCTTGTAAATGACTAGAAAACGTTTTTTTTTGGAGTAAAAGGTCTGCACACTATAGCGTTGACGACCATGCGTAAAATTTTATGTCAAATATTAAAACGAAGTGACACAAAAAAAGTTAATTTTAAATAAATGACATTGACAGCGCGAGTGATTTTGACGCGTGTGGCGTGGTTTTAACCACAGAGGTTTACCCACAGAGGTTCAATCTTTGTGCATGTTGAGCCGGAGTTCGTTTAGGTATAGTCAAAAAATCTGACGCGTTACTTTTGACACCCCCGTCTAACTTTATGTAAGTGTCTCTTGTCCATGGAGATATTATAACGGAGATGGCATTTCGAGCCCGCGCTGCGGTAAGTTTTTCAGGTTTATCTGACTCAGCTATTATTGTTTTCCCATACGTTTCTGTATACTACAGGTACATGAGATCGCAAAAATGGCGGAAAAATCGCCGCAGATCTATACGAAGAGTAAGGTCGTTATGGGTACTCTAGATACTCTATGCTCTTGTCCCAATAACACCACAGATTTCATAAATAATAATGAATAATACTTCAAAAAACACGTTGGGAAATGGTGCTTAATAGGCAGTAGAGTGATTTTTAGACAGTCCTTTATGAATGTCAAGTTAAAAAGATCATTAAAACAATAAGGTCAGTGAGCCATCAAATTCTAGAACAAGCTTAAATGCCTTAACGTATTTTATTATTTGCGTGTTACCAAATAAATTGCAATCCCTTTTAAATCACATAAATACAAGTTTATCTCATGGGAGTCCCACTAAGAGGGTTAAATCGGTTTACAGTTTACCCTGATCGAATAAGACTCCACTAATGCGGAAAATACTCAGTGTTAAGTGTTTGGGAATTGAACTATAAACGTTTAGAAATCGATATCTGTTATCAAAATGAAGGTCTAAATACTGTAAACTTTTACTAACGCAAACGGATTATCCTTCGCTCTAGGAGGGAGTATTCTTGTCAAGTCAAGCACAAAAATACTATTCTTACCAATTTAATGCATGCTTCGTATGTATTTTTACATAACACTTGATAAAGACAGGTTCGCGATTTTTTGTATGTTATTGAGCACGCTGTGTGTTCCTTGCCATTTTCATGCCTCTCTACTACAACCAGGTCACATTACTAACACACGTGATACAAAGTAAAAAAAAACTGATATTAAAAAAGTCTTCCGACTCGGCACCGGGCCAATACAGTGCCAACATTTTCAGTTTCGTTCAAATACTTATTCTTGCATCATCTGACATTTTGTTGGGGTAATTTATTTTTCGTAAATTTTGTGTGAAAATCGTTTTCACAAGCAAATTTTTTTTTTGAATATATACATTTTTTTTTATAGAAATATTTTTTTAAAAAAGCATATGAATTGATATATTATTAGCTTTTGTAACAGATTATTTAATGTAATCTCATTAAACATGTCTGATGCTGTTTAAAAAATTCAATTAACAATTTTCCTAAAGTACAAACTAATGACATATTCCGTATAATCAAAAGTCTATTTGGAAAGCCAAATAAATAGGTTACAACAGAAAACTACAAAGAGAACACGACTCCGAATATTACTTTTGATCTGTACATTAAATGCTACCTCAGATCCGCGTCTTATTTACCGTAGCCAAAGAAAATTCGACGAAATAATATTTCAAGATGAATTTCGTTAATCAAGGCAATTTTCATGTCTCGTCAAAACGGATATCAGATAATCAAGATAGTATTAATTATGTATTCTGTTAAATAAGTATGGCTTAAAACTGCTCATCAATTAGCATTAGCTATCCAATATTTCAAACATCGTATCACCATTTTTTTTTCCTTTTTTTGTAAACCACCCCTGTGTTAGAGCTAATAAAACAAATTTTCAAATCGCCAAGCTGTTTTTGAGTATTTGTGTGACTTACGAATATACAAAGCTATTATACATCATCATCATCACGCCTGTATTCCCCGAAGGGGTAGGCAGAGGTGCACTGCAGTGCGCCCACACTTCGCCGATGTATTTTGGTCCCAATGTAATAGGGGGCGAGCCTATTGCCATTATACCGGGCACACAGGTTTCCTCACGATGTTTTCCGTCACCGTTTCTTAGCAAGTGATAATCTCAGATGAAAATGAGATTCGCACATGGAACCCAGAGGTGCGAGCCGGGGATAGAACCTGCGCACTTTGATTGCAAAGCGTGCGTTCGACCACTCGGCTACCACTGCTATTACACGCTATTAATAATACAAAGCTATTGATTTTAAATATACAAAGATTTCCCTTCGCTTAGCTAGGTACTACGCAATCGCGTAGCATACAATTTCTGCTACGTAACTACGTAGGATTGTGTAGCCTATACTACGAAACGGTGTAGCAAGATTAATATTTTTTTAATCCTACGCATCGCCGGCTACTACGCAATGGCGTAGCAAACCGTAGCCTTAGCCGTTACTACGCGAATTTGTAGCATAATGCGCCCTATTCTACGAAAATTTAGCATGCGGATTTAACTCATTTATTTAGTTGTAGAAATATAGAATAAATACTTAAGAAATATTTCCTGCGAGATTTACCTACGCGTCACCGACATACTAAGTGCGGAGGGAGGCTCAATTACACGTCTTAACTTGTTGATTTATGGGCTTATGTTTACGTTAAAGCAGTAATAAAGTTACGAAGCGTCTGGAGTTTGTTAACGAACATATTAGTCAGTTTTTGTGATGAGCTCGAAACGAAATTTCATTCATGTATAATAAGGAATTTAATTATCAAGCTTGAAATGTACAAGAGCATCATTAAGTTTTGGATAAATAATTATAAACGCAAATATTTATGTTATAAATTAATTTCGACAAGTTCTTCAGAATTATAGAGTATGAATTAATGAAATATTTACATGAATAACTAATGTGAAAAATGCTGTATTTTGCCAAGACTACATAGATCTACAAGTACATAAGTCTAGATTGAATAAGTCATGTTAGTCTTCAATCAAAACCTACAAAGTACTTCCTATTGACCTAGAATCCTTAAATTCAGCAAGAAGTAATTTCTTATAGTAAGTAAAAGTTGTGGGAAAAGTCTAAAAACCATAAATTTACAACTAGATTTTTAAAAATGCGATTATAGAATCAGAGTCAGAATCAGAATCAGAATATTTTTTATTCATATAAACCAATACAGGCACTTATGAATCGTCAATAAATAATAATAGTAGTATCTCTACCACCCATTCGGAATGCATTTCCTATGGAGAAGAATGGGCAAGAAACTCCATGGTTGCTTTTTTCAAATAAGGATTTACATTTTTGTGTTTTTCATAATAAACAATTATACAATATAAAGTTAATGAGGCTATACATTCTCAAAACACAATTAAATCTAGGATTCAGAAACATAATAATGTAGCACTTAAGTTTGTACAGAACCCGTGCGCGAGTCCATCTCGTACTTGGCCAGGTTTTTGTTAGGACCTTGACATATGACTTAAAGCCCAGACGGTCCGCTAAGTGGGTCCACCCTGAACACAATAAATCTCTGCTGTAATCAAGATCGCAGAATGAGTAACACAAAGTACCTAATACATATTATTTATACTTCTATATATATAAAACTTTTCATTGCCCCTTAGCACCCGTAGCATGGCAGTGTAGACATAAGTTTTATCTCTTTCAAATGTCAGATTTGTCGAGAAAATGACGTCACCTCGAGCTTTTTGTACTGGACATGGCTGGGTGTGACGTCATTTTCTCGACGAATCTGAAAGTTGAAAGAGATAAATTTTATGTCTACCGTGGTCATGCTACAGAGTCTGGTTTGGGTGTAACTGGGATCACGACCAGTCCATTGTACGGTACCCATAGTACAAGCATTGCTTAGTTTGATGATGCGATGAGTGTGTGTTGTCTGACCATATTTATTTATTGAGTTTCTGTACATCAGAATAGACATCATAGTCCGGTCAAAATAGACATTCACCCTTACATAAATTTCCCAAAAAGCTTAAAATATACATGAATGTTAGGGATACCATTATGATGAAATTGTGAAAAGTCCCCATCAATCCCATGTGGGCAATTTTTTTAATTCAAGGTCAAAGTTTAACTGTTTAACTGGGTTAACTGTGACAAATATTCAAATTCAAATATGTCTTTAACTCGGAAACTATGATAGTAAGGTATACATTGTCTTCACTAAGCATCCACATATGAGCTAACGAATATGTACCCAAAGTATTATTTCGGACTTCTGAAACATCCTGTATATCTACACAGAGTTCGTTTTCGTATTGGCAAAAAAAAACACGCCTAGCTTTTGATATCTTAGTGTGGGTGCTTTACGCTTATAGAGTAAAACGGAGATGCCCTATCGACTCAGCCCTGCGGCAAATATTTTTGACGTTTAACTCACATCCGCCATTGCAGTTGCCCTGCTTAGTTGCCGGATCAAGTACCTAAGGTGTCAAACAATATATAACAGGTAACTACAATGGTGGAAAAACGTAAAAAAACCGGCCAAGTGCGAGTCGGACTCGCGCACGAAGGGTTCCGTACCATTATCTATAAAAACGGCAAAAACATCACGTTTGTTGTATGGGAGCCCCCTTAAATATTTATTTTATTCTGTGTTTTAGTATTTGTTGTTATAGCGCCAACAGAATTACATCATCTGTGAAAATATCAACTCTCTAACTATCACGGTTCATGAGATACAGCCTGGTGACAGACGGACGGACGGACGTACGGACGGACGGACGGGTTCCCGTTTTACCCTTTGGGTACGGAACCCTAAAAACAAATTCCTCAGAGCCAAACGCAAGGCGGAGAACCCATTCTCTAGTTACTCTATGTTAACGCCTATACTATTCTTTGAAGGAGTGGACAGAGATTTTCTGCAGTGTCTACATATCGCCCATGTTAAATAGCCACTCTCCAAGCCCGTGTGCAAAAATTTAGTTATCTTTCCGACACATTTTGAACCCTCGTCTAATATAATTAAAAGCGACCCCAAATTAAATTACCGATATTCCTGGCGCTGGGGACACGTTGGTTGAACACGATTTTTGGGATTAATCAGCTTAACCCAGCAGAGGATACACTGTCGAAATACAAATATTAAAAGGAAATAATGTTCGGATATTTTTTTTTGGTTCTGTTTCAATGTTAAGTGCTTAAAATTCGTAGTAGAAAAGAGCATAATTGAACTAATTATGGCGGCACAAAAAATATTATGGATAGTTTTCATGATATTTCATATTGACAAATTCCGTACCCAAAGGGTAAAACGGGAACCCTATTACTGAGACTTCGTTGTCCGTCCGTCCGTCCGTCCGTCCGTCCGTCTGTCACCAGGCTGTATCTCATGAATCGTGATAGCTAGAGAGTTAAAATTTTCACAGATGATGTATTTCTGTTGCCGCTATAACAACACATACTAATTTACAGATAAAAATATATATTTAACGGGGCTCCCATACAACAAACGTGAATTTTTGCCGTTTTTATAGAATATGTTACGGAACCCTTTGTGCGCGAGTTTGATTTGCACTTAGCCGGTTTTTATTTCTTTATAAATTCACCTTTAATTGATTTGCAAAGGCATTTACAATAAGGTACACAGAACTAGCATTTTAAAAACGAATTCAAAAAATATTTCAAATCTCGAAAAAACCTGAAGTGAAATGGAAATAGTTCAATTTTAGAGTATTAATGCACAGTGTGTCAAAGTTTCCTAAATTAATTGCCAAAACTAGTGCTAACTAATAAACGAAGCCTCAAAGTGGACGCGCCAAAGTGCACAGTGGTCAATGACCACCGATAGTATGCCAAAATTCGTATTTACTTCATATAACAATATATATATCCATCGAATGCTGAATTAAATAAATAAAATGTAAATAATGTATCATTAAAAGTCATCCAAGTTCAGTAAATGAGAGGTAATTACGCCGTAGATTTAATATAGAAACAATCCATTTGAATTTTTTTGACAAATATACTTTTTCCTATAAAAATACAAATTCCGTTAATTCAGCCACAAAATACCTTTACGATTCGGTAGCGTAACAAATGAAGGTCTATTCCACCGACCAATGGCGTTCGCATTAATATCACTTGGTCTCGCAATTAATAACCACGGTACCCAATACGGAACCGGGTACCCAGTACAAAGACGATATTAATACCGGGATATTTGTATTCTTTACAGGAGCTTAAGTGATACTTAGAGATCATTTGGAAGTACTGTTGGATTAGGCAAGGAGGCTTCATTATGTTTTACATTAGACGATAAAAATGGAATTACTTTTATTTTTTAAAATATTGTTTTAAACATTTTTTCTTCCTCTTTACATAATAGTGTAGAGTATAGATTAAGTCTAGCTTAAATTTTAAGAGATTAGATTAACCTGTAAAAGAGAATTTTTTTTTACGACGAATTAATGTAGAGGTTGTGGGTTTGATTCCCGCCAGTGGCAAGTTCAGGAATGTACCCTGGTGTGACGGGGATCGCCCCCAGGATACAATACGGTACAAGCTTTGCTTAGTTTGGGATCCTACGATGAGTGTATTGTCTGACGATATTTTGTTCACAAATTAATAGTAACACTGTGTAAATGTTTTTAATATTTTTAACATCCACGTTGATTGATCGGCCGCGGGGTGAACCGGCGTATCCGAGACACAGAATATTTTCGAATAAGGCCTCCTGACACTGCGGCGTCAACCCCCGCGCGTCTATGTTCTTGGCATAGCAATACAAAGTGTATTGACACATAAAAAAGTTAATTCTAAAAGGAAATGACACTGAAACCGCGAGCGAGTTTCGAAGCGTGGCGGCGTGGCTTTTGCGACAGAAATTTAATCTTTATGCATATTGACACAGAGAGCGTTTGGTATTGCCAAATATTTTGACGTGCGAGGATTGACGCTCCAGTGTGTTGGGAGCTTAATCACCCAGTGTTTTTGCTACATGTTGCTACAGCCAAAAAAGAGAATTTATATTCTTATCACGTTGAAACGAATTAGTTTTCTCAGCTGCCTTTGTTGCGTATTTCTTTAAGAAGATTTCGTCATTACGAGTAGGCGCTGTATCTATTTATATCAAGATTCGTGTGCCTCTGGAGTCTATCGCAAGCCAGACATATCAGATCGGATAAAATTGAGGATAAAACTTCGTATTGGTTTTGGAAGATTAGTTTAGTTTTGTCAAAGTTTTCCTACACTTTTACAATTAAATGAATACAAATGTTGGTATGTAATATTTTATATATAAGAAAAAAATGATGCTTCGTAAAATATATTACGTACTTTTCCTTTTATCTTTTTACAATTCGTTATGAATTATTCAAATAATTTTAAAATGACAATCTATACCTACTTAAGAATTCAATTTTGAATCAATGAATAATTTGAAAACTTTATATTGATAATAATTTACAATAATTCATTGAGACCGAATTAACCATTCATTTAATTGTTTCATTGAGCAATAGTATTGTCAATATTTTGAAACTAATACTTTCAATCATAATTGTAAAACCCCTCATTCAAATCGTTGCATTTAAAAACTGCTACGCCGTGGATAGTCAAATATCGAATTCAAAAGCTAGGTCATGCAGCCGGCGACTGTCTGACTGTGTTATTTGGTTGTTTTATACCTTATCAAAATACTACCCGTGTTTATTCCTCCTACCGGTCGCTCCACTGGGCATCGTAAAGAGAAATAATTCTTGCGAGTTCCTCTTCCAATGGAACGTTACGGTACCGTTGCTTTTGTGTCCAAGATACTCATAGATGTAGCGTAAGGTACAAGCGATACAGATGAAACACGAAACGCTTACCTAACAATACAATTTTACAGTACTGACAAATAAAGGCCGCCCGTACATTGGGGCATTCATCGTTCACGCGTTTTTTTCTTTTGCTTTCAAAACGAACTGTATTGGTTCACAGAAAAAGTTTATTCTACAACGAAATGACACGGACAGCGCGTGCGAATATTGACGCATTAGGGCGTGGCTTATACGAACGACAGAAATTTAATCTTTATGTATATCGACACAGAGTTCGTATTAGCAAACATTTTTACGCGCATCCGTGGACTCCTCAGTATGTGGGGGGCCTAAGACCTCTGTTAATGGTTGTTATAAATACATCATCACGCCTTCGGGGAATACTCCGAAGGTGCGCTGCGGTGCGCCCACACTTCGCCGATGTATTTTGGTCCCAATGTAATAGGGGGCCAGCCTATTGCCATTATACCGGGCACATTCTCCCTCAATACGAGGGAGATTTTTGGGCCACTGTCCACCACGCTGGCCTAGTGCGGGTCGGTGAACTTCACACACCTTTATATAGACGCGCAGGTTTCCTCACGATGTTTTCCTTCACCGTTTCATATCAAGTGATAATCTCGGATGAAAATGAGATTCGCCCATGAAAACCCAGAGGTGCTAGCCGAGGTTTGAACCTGCGCACTTTGATCCACCACTCGGCTACCATTGTTAATGGTTGCTAACTATTATTGTGCCCTTTTACCAAATGATGCACTTTTAAACTACACTACACTAACCCGTAGTTAATCTTTGGCTCAAAATGTGTGTTACTGACCAAAGTATAAGGATTTATTACCAACCCACCGAACAGCCGCTTCCTGTTATACTTTAGACCATTCTCCCAACTCTCCGTTCGCACGTTCACAACCCGAGTAATAGGTTTCAAAGAGAATTACATAAAATTTCATAACGCTAAGGCTCAAGGCAGCTGCGCGGTCTGAGATATACTGTTACTTTATGGCCAAAGTAAATACACATTCTTGTTGCTAACTATAAATTCAAATATCGAATGGTTTGTTAAGGCAACCGCACACTTCGCCGACAGCGCTTAGGCGTCAAGGCGTCAAGTCAAAAAGGTAATGTACATATATAGAAAAAGTTCATATTACAACGCAATGACACTGAAAGCGTGAGCTAATCTTATCTTTTAATATACATCTAAATATTAAAGCTTTTCTGCAAATATTTATTTTCTTAGGTTGATTCTTTACTTTTCGAGAGATCTTTAATTGATTACTTAAGTACCCTCAATATCCACGTAATCCAAATGTCACCCAAACATCTGTTCTCCCGTTAGCCGCAAAAAGCACCCAATTAGAACCGTCCGCGGTGGAACCAACTAATTGGATCAACTAACGAGGCGCTCTCATCAACGCCATCTATTGAGCACGATTTATTTTTAGACTGCAATGTGGGGGAAAATAAAATCTATGAATATTATTTATACACACAAATAAATTGTGTATCGTGGTACGTAAACCGCTCTATGCCGTGTAATTATTAGGTTTTGTTCAAATTAATTTGTTTAGTTTTTTTAATAAAAATTGAGCATAATTAGATTTCATATTAGCATTAATCAAGAAAAAAATCACACAAATATTATGACAAAATGAAAAAATAAACCATAGTTCAAAAAATCCTTTGATATGTCCCACACTGGACGCAACGCGAGGTTTAAAAAAAACCACGAGCACTCTACGGAGTAAGATATGTTTATCCCAAAACTAGTGCTTAAGCTGAACATACTGCTTTGGAAACATAATATAAGACACTTTTGTAATGTTCTCAATACAGCTTTGTTAAAAATACTGTGAAATCTTTTTGGGATATAATTACTTTTCCACCGACCAATTACCTTTTTTCTGTGGCGAGTTTCTAATTATGAAATAATTAACGTTGTCAGGACACTTGGGATGGTAGGGTTTGTTTGTGAATTTGCTCATTGTGTTTCCATTTTTCTTTGATTTCAATAACAGACACAAAACGTTTGTAAAAAAAGGTTTGTTAAAATTGGAATAATTTAACAGTATGTAATATTTCTTCTTTTATTTTATGGTAGCCACGAACTAAAAAGGCTTTAGAAATACATAGTAGAACCTTCAAAATAAACTCTTGAAAACTTAAATAATGTTATCACAGGAGATTTACATGTGGTAGATAGCTGTTTGTTCTGTTTTCAGTTATTATATTTTATTTCTATCAGGATTCGTTTCCAATCTATGGCTGATATAAACAGCTTAATAGAATTTCTACGGACATATGAACACAGACACACCTTTTCATTATAATTTGTAACTCCACGCGTCCAATTTTAAGATTAATAAGCAAGTGACCTTTGACGTTTCCGTACTTCAGACAGTCTATGAGCCTAAGGCAGAAATGAATGGATCCGATTCATCCGCCATCATTATCACTGTCATCATCCATTTTTAAGGTCCCTTACGTAAAAAGGAACAAACGGAACCCTTATATCACTTTGTTGTCCGTCTGTCTGTCTGTCTGTCTTGTATTTATTGAATTTACCTCGCTATTAATTACTTGACACTGGCTGAAATACCCGCTAAACGCAGGTGGAGCCATTCTTCATCTTATTCCATTAAATATCGACATTTCATTCATTTCGTAAAAAAAGAAGAAGAATTAATTTATTTTTGGTTAAATAAAATGATCTTTATATTTATGAAATCTATGAATACTTAATATTAAGTACATATATTTTTATAGCCTTTCTACGTTCCACTCCTGGGCAAAAGCCTCCCCTCTTCTTGTCTACACATGTCGGTCCTGGGCTATCATTGGACACTTGCCATAGATGTGTGAAGGTTTTTAAAGTTTGGGTTTGGACCATTCGTCCACCACGCTGGTCCAATGCGGGTTGGTGGACGTTTCGAAATTTTACTTTGCGGTATCCTATTCTATTTAAATTTAAAGTAACAAGAAGCCAACAGTGCCACGCAAAATTTAACTTTATTCTATTTACCGTACAAGATGACGGAAAGTTCAGCTCCGGTAGTTCTCCAATGTCAACTCAATTTGTCGGAATAAATTGCTTATTTGCGTCGTAGTTTTTTTTTCATCTCCCAGAACTGGATTAATCGTAGTGACGAGTGCTTTGAGTGGAATTGTGAAGGATTTAATCAAATTGAGGATATCTACGCTGGCTACTTGGATTAAGGAGTCATGGTTGAAGAAATCCAGCCTTGGATGCATTTGTTCGTCAATTCTACTTTTATTATTATATTTTTGTGACGAACTTCATTCTAAGCTTCCCTATGTAGGCGAAAATCTTCAGCTGTGACCACAGTGGTAACCAATAAAGATAAGGTTTGACCATAGGTAATAAAAACAATAATCTCTGACTAATTTAACCAAAGGAAGGATTATCAGTTGAAATCAAATTATGTAGATTTTTCTCCTTTTCATAATGAGCTTATAAAAACAAAACCTAACACAGCAAGATTAAATTGAGTGATAACCCACCCAATTTTAAACTGCTTAATTCTACGCCAAAAGTTTTGCGCGAGCGGTTACAACTTGTGTGAATTTCTTAAACTAAATTGCTAGTTGCTGTGTTTTGTAGCACGAATATATTTTTTATTAGGTTATATTTTTTAATTTACACTGAAACATCAGTACTGCAACTCGTAGTTACAAAGCTACGAGACTTTCCTTTGTTATAAGGGTCATTTTCTTTCTCACCTCAGCAGCGTGAATAATTTAGCTGTTGGTATAAAAAATTGGATTATATCTAGTTTTATGGGTTATTTTTCACTTTATGATTTTGGTATATTACTTTAAGATTACTGGGTCTAACACAGTGTGGTGGTCCATGTACCAAATTATCTTTTCTTTGAAGCATCTTAGTATATCAGATTGGGATATATATCGTGCTACTTATTCCGGTTTATCAATCCTCGGACCAAATTTCCAAGGACTAACTGTTCCAGTATAAGCAATGGTAGCCTCGTGGGCAAAAACGTCCGCCCTGAATGTAAGGGGTGCAAGTTCGTTCAAGTCCCGGGCCCGCATCTCTGAGATAATTTTCATGTGCGAATGTCATTTTCAACAATGATCACCACTTTCCGAACGGTGAAGGTAAACATCGTGAGGAAACCTGCACGTCTATAGAAAGGCTGTGAAGTTCACCAACCCGCACTGGGCCAGAGTGGTGGACTATGGCCCAAATCTCCCTCGTATTGAGGGGCAGTGTTCCCGGTACAATGGCAATATGCTCGCCCCCTATTACATGGGACCAAAATACATCGGCGAAGTGTGGGCGCACTGCAGTGCACCTCTGCCTACCTTTTCGGGGGATATAGGTGTGATGATGTTATTATTTAACTATTCCAGTTTGTAATAGTGTTTTGATTATAAATCACTAGGCTCACTAGTGACAGTTTTCGAAAATGGTCTTTTCGGAACTTGTTCTGGTCTGGGAGTTACTGGGAACGCCCCCAGTATAGTACCCATTTGGCATCATACGATGAGTATGTGTTGTCTGGCAATATATAACATCTTGTTACTCTACCAACAAATTATTCCTTAATAGCAAATAGTAATTACGTGTACATTTCAAAGTTCTCGGAAACCGCTCTACTACGGTAAATGTTTAATGTTCAGATAGAGACAGCACTTAGGCTCTGATTGATTGGATTGATGGCATCGTGCGTACGGGTCGACTCTACTTCGATGGACGATGCCTACTCTAATTTCCCGATCTATAGAACGTCTTTCATGTTGTTTAATTTCAAAGATTCTCACACACTGAGAATAAATAAAAACGTTACGGCAGAGCCTCGTTTGTTATTCGGCAGGGTGAACCACGGGCAGGTGAAATTGACTTGGATTCATAGATGGTAATTAGACTCTTTACACCCACTTACACTTTTACATAAATACATTTATCTTAATACAAGGATAATTTCTAAAGACATTAATTCGTATTTTTTTCTCTTCAATTAATCTTAGTACGTGGCACAATTAATCATGACAATGCGGGCATTCATTCGCATCGCGTTACAAGTTAGCACCCTGTACACACTGGGAAGAGTGAATTAACTTGACACATTTGAAAATGGACTCTGTATTGATGTTCATAAAGATTAATTTGCGTAAACGGCACGCGACCACGCATTAAAATTCACTTGCGTCGTCGTTGAAAATTCTTGGAAAAATGAACTCTTTACTTTTACAGTTTGTTTTGGTATTGTGTAATCTATGGATATTTCCAAAGTCAAAGAGCCAGATATTTAATTATGAATTACATATGTCTATGGTGGTGATAAGCAATAATAAATAACATAACAAAATATCATATTAACCCTTGACAAAATATCCTTATAAATATCACAGCAACGAGTAGACTAAATATAATCATGCTAATGTTATGGTTATTTACTATAATAATTTTAGATATTTACATTAAAACCAAAATATTTCCATAGTCAACAGTTTACTAATAATAATAAAAAATAAAAGTAAAAAATTATATACCCCACAGTCCCCCATCATTGTCGGGCGGTAGGGTGCCAGCGTTCTGGCTGGCAGCATTGCCACGTTGAATGGCAATGCTGATGTGCTGTGCGAAATATTTTCAATAAATATTTGGTACTGGCAATTTTTTTTTTCCACGCGACCTTTGACACCCCAGTGTGCGTACGGTGTGGCGCTTAAAGCTCAGACAGTTCTGACAGGGTATCTTCCTTTACACGCGGATACACTCTTTACATTGGTTTTACATTCAAAACAAAGGGAAGGTTAATGTAGTATGATTGACGTGGCCCCGTTTCCGTTTATTTTTTGTACGAAAACCTTTATAAAATTTAAAAAGCTTCTGTTAATAGGCGCGTTAACAATGTTTTGCTTATACGAACCTTAGTAGCTCTTAGATAAAGTACATTTTTCAATGCAGTGTCATCGATGATGCGAGAAAATTGGTGCTATAGAAATTCAATTTATATTTTATTGGCAAAGTAAACATTAAAAAAAAAAAACCTCGCCGCAGTGGGTCCAGGACTTTATATGACGGCTTGGTTGACTGTAGTTGTTCTAATGTAGCCCAGCGGTTCAATTTTGGAAATTGTATTTTAGGAATTTGGGTGTAACTGGTATCTGCCCCAGTTTATATATAATAGTGTCCATTGGAACAGCGTTTCTTAGTTTAGCAATATTATGTTGCTCATATTAAATATTAGAGGATCCAAAAAACAAGTTGGTTTTGTGCATAGATTTCATATCTGTAAAAAGCCTTTCAAAGATTGTTTGCTGTAGTCGATTACTTATATAACATTGTCTTTAAGTATTTTTTTGTGAATAAAACAATACCAGCTTACAAAACGATACTAGCGACATCTATCGAAGCTAAGTACAACAAAAAAACTGAACTAAAGTTAGACAATTATAATACCAGCATTCTTAATCCTCATAGAGTTAAATACCGAAACTGGTACAAAGCCAGTCGCTCTACAGTTTACACGTTGTGTAGGTCCACTCGCGATGAATGACGGCAATCAGTCCCCGCAGCGGTACACTGACTTTGATGTAGAGCCGACTATTTCATGCATGCACAGGAACTCTATGGAAGCTAGAGTTATGATAGGTTGCAAGCACTCGTTAGGGTTTCATATAGAGTTACTGTCTGATCTCACTTGAGCGAGAGAATTCACTGGAATAAAAATAAACACATCATCGTGCCTGTATTCCCTGAATGGGTAAGCAGGGGTGCACTGCGGTGCACCGACTCTTCGCCGATGTATTTTGATCCCAATGTAATAGGATGCGATCCTATTGCCAGTATACCCAGCACATTCCTCCTCAATACGGGGGAGATTTGAGCCACAGTCCATGACGCTGGCACAGTGCGGGTTGGTGAACTACACACACCTTTCTATAGACGTGCAGGTTTCCTCACAATGTATTCCTTCATCTTTCAGCTAGTGGTAATCAATATTGAAAATTTCATTCCGTAGACAGTATTGCAGACATAGACCCAAGTTCCCTATATCACTATCTTGGCGTTGCTGTGACTTTATTTTTCAAGGCTTGAAAACCAACATATTTTATCAATGGTAGGTAGAATAACTAGTCTAATATACTAGTTATATATTATAACTAGAATAATAGACTAGTGACTAGTCTAATGTCTCCAAGGTGACAATATCTAATATCTCCACTGTAGGCTTAGCATGACGGCGTAGACATAACTTTTATCTCTTTATCTATCAGATTCGTCGAGAAAATGACGTTACAACGAGCCATGTTCAGTACAAAAAGCTCGAAGTGTCGTCATTTTCTCAACAAATCTGACAGTTAAAAGAGACAAGACTTATGTCTGCACGGTCATGTTAACGGTGCTGGTCATATTCTATGTATGTTTGATAGATATGAAAAGAGGCAACGAATTTATGAAACAATTTCATGATATTAGCGTATCTTAAGACGCGGTGTTCCACTCTGATCAAGTTGTGTGTTAATCACTGTAGTCATCACAGCCCCTACGACTGCACTCACTAGTATGATCGAATACACTTGATTGTCTGAAAACGTACTCTGCATCCATATACATTAAGCTTGATATTCATTAGTTTCTAGTCACGAAACATACCTTCGAAATTTTACTCGAGTAATTGATAACATTTAAAAATAAAATAAAATAGTAAGTACACGCGATAAAATCCGTAAAATAGTTTTATTTCAATGATAACATTTCGTTGTAAAATATGCTTTCAATGTGTTAATATAAGGGGGGAACTCTCGAATTATCGAAATTATGTCACAATAGCTTCTACCCGCGACTTCGTCTGCACAGACATCAATTATTCAATATCGTTGTAAGTTATCGCCTCTGGTGTATAAACAATAATACAGTAAAGTTTCATCAAATCCATTCATTAGTTTGAAGCGACATCTATCTCGCCACATACAAACTAAAAACTGACGTATCCTACATCGCGATATTAAAGTTATTCGAGTGATTGAATATATATACGGAGAACTCGATAAAAACCGTCGGGCAGTAGCCCACCAGACACAACACCCGTCCATCCATCTCTTTATCCATCCTTACAAATTTTCACATTTATAATATTAGTATGATTAGTAGGATTCGACATAATGTCGAAAAAAACGTACAAATATAGTCGTTTTGTTTCGAAATAAATGTCGAATTAGAGATAATATCTGTCATGCAAGAATTGACACCCTACGGGACAATTCCCGCAAGATTGACATTATCTTTAACTCGACATATGTCGAAACAAAATGTCAAATTGGTCGTATTTATTCATTTCTTTTTGACAAATGTCGAATAGAGATGGTGTTTATCATGCGAAAATTATCCCTCTGTTCGTTTTATTGTACCAAACTTTAAGTATGAGAGTAACTATAGATCTCGCAAGAAACTCTCACAGTACAAGTAGTAGTGGTAGAAAAGGGAGGTCTATTAGAAGGTCGTATATTAGAGTGCGGCGGGCAATCTGCGCCGCCTTTGATTAAATTCACCTGCCGCCGCGGTGATTTGTAGTTCAGAGCTGTGTCGAGTTCCTTAGACAGGGTTATTGGTAATTCTACGTATTCCCGTAAGGAGGCAATAGGGGTGACTATTTGCGATAATTTTAACCCCCTTATGCATTTTTAGCAAAAGTGAACAATTTTTGTGTTATCATGTATTTTAGTCTTTTTTTTAAACTACTACTACTACTACTAAAGCCCTTTTTTAACGTCCCACTGCTGGGCACGGGCCGCCCCTCAATGCGAGGGGGATTCAGGCCATAGTCCACCACGCTGGCCCAGTGCGGGTTGGCAGACTTTTTTCAAAATAACAACTAATTAAATTTTGTGTCCCGGTTGCAAATACTGAACTTTAAGATAGAAGTGTCTTGCTTTCAGCACTATACAATACACTTTTCAGTAAAAAACAGTTTTATCATAAACACGTTTAGATTCAAAATCCTGTGAACCCGGATATTCGTTGGTATCTAAGAAGAGCATTATATATTTTAAAAAATTTCAACGTCACTCGAGGTGGAGTGTCCCGAAAATTGGCATGCACCACGTCATTACTATGCTAAACGCAGTGAAAACAGGTTATGCAACTGAAAATACGGAAAGTCGTGAAGAGATTAAGTTACTTCAGTTTTAAAGATGTTCGAATTCACTTTTGAACGTTTTGTATGTTAAAAAAGTTTATTCAACTTTTTTAAGATAAAATTGCAAAAGATAACAGATTAAGGCTTTGGGCATACTGAGGCGTCAAGATTCGCACGTCAAAGTTTTCGCCAATATCAAAATGAACTTTGTGTGAAAATATTGTTTTTTTGTGGTAAAAGCCACGTGAGTCGTGACCGCGCTTCGAAATTCGCTCGCGCTGTCAATGTCATTCATAATGATCTCTTTCTATGAATCGATACTGTTACTTTTATTATTGTTAAACATATAACCTAGCCCTATTGTGCCTTGGACTTAATTATTACTTATATTATACTATATTATGTACTTGTATTACATACTAGTTACTGCTACTTTTACCACTACAGCCCTTTTAAAGTCCCACTGTTGGGCACGCTCCCTTCAATGCGGATTCAGGATTTAGGCCATAGACCACCACGCTGGCTCAGTGTGGGTTGGCAGACTTCACACATCTATCGAGACCTTGTTAAGTTCCCTCAGACTTAAAGGTTTCCTCATGATATTATCTTTCACTGTTTCATAGCAAGTGATAATCTCGAACGGAATATTGCATAGTCTGCGTGCGACCACTCGGTTACTACTGCTATAATTAATAAATTAAAATCGGTGCTAATTCGTGATAATTTTATTTAAATGAATGGAACCTTGTATTAGAAGGCAGTGCCTAATATAATTAGCTGTTCAATCAAATCGGCGCGGGATGCACTCGTGCCGTAATTACTTAATTAATTTATAATCGAGTGATGTCCTTGACCTACACACAACCTGATGAGCTTCTAACGTCTTATTAGAAAGAGAAAGTAAGATAGGTTTCATTCAAAAATTCAAACCCCACTGGCTTTCTTGACGGAACTTCACAGTTGAGTTCGCGTTAAAATCCGGTTCTTCATTATAAAAACAAAAACAAGGTGCTCCTATATTTTTAAATAGAATAAACGATTTGCTTACCTAATATTTATATACATACATCGGTCTGTATTTGCTTTAACGGGAATCGAATATGCGACCCAGAGCTGTAAGTCGAGCGTCTACACTTGAATCACAAGGCCGCTTGGTCAAGCCTTTGTCGAAAACTGACAGTATTTTTTTGCCAACAATAGAACGAACTATATTACCTTATAGATAAAACACATATTTTAACGAATTGCCATTAGTGACGCAAGTGAAGTCTGACCCGGAATGACATAGCTTTCAGCACAGAAATTCAATCTTTAAGTATATAGGTACAGAGTTCATTTTCAATAGAAGTCAAGTTCATTTGATCGCTCCAATTGACTGGTGCCTTACATAAAAGTAATTTAAAAATCCACCTTCCGTTTCACCGTACTTTATTTCTATGGAAATTTCTTTATGTCTCCCGCTGTAAAATGGAGTAAAGGGAATAATTTTCTTCCGACTCCTTCCATTCCTTTTTTTGTAGATTCGTGTAGGTTTGACAACAATTAAAGCTTCTCCTCGAGATTTGTCGAGGTTCAAACGTCGCTGTGGATTCCGGCGTACAGATATAAAAATGTTTAATAGGGTAACCAACTGAAATAATAATTTCAGCATTCACTAGTCTGCCTACGGGCTATACATGAAAATGTTGACATTTAAATACCTTTCATTCCTGAAAGTTGATCGGAAACTATGTTTGTTCAGCTAGCTATGTCAGTGTGTTCTCGGGTAACACGGAAAATACATTTTTGTGATGAGATTTGGCGTATATCGGTAGAGGCTTGTCGTGTACGTATAGTAAAAAAATAAACTGAGATTTATGATATGTTTATTTTAAATTTCCTGAAAAATCGGTAAGAAGGGTAACTGTCGAATAAAATTCCAATAAACACATGATATTATACAACACGTCATAAAAAACGGTTTAAAAAAAATGTCTCATAACTTTGCAAATGAATTACCTTATGTACTTTGATATCCCCCTAAAAAAATCCATAGACATATACGGGATTTTATAATTTGTTGATGCTATTAATTACTTGTCACTGGTAAAATACCGCTAATCGCGAGTCCAATAATTTTTCATCTTATTTCCATAATATATTTTATAAGTTTATTCAATAAATAAATGAAGAAGAAGAAAGACGATTATGTAAAGTCTCAAATACATTCACTAAATTAATTTGAAATCGTCTAAATACAACAAAATTTTATATACAGATATGTAAAGCCAAAACAGTAAACAAGTAGTCACTGAATTCACTGAACAATACAATTTTGCGAAGACAAACAAGTTTTAATCATATCAGATGAGTATTTTTTCCACGTAAATAAGTTCGTTTATTATATGTTGCCCTTCAAAGAGTTTGAATATTACCTACCGTAGAAGTAACGCTACTTGGTAAAAACATGAACAATCAGAGATTTGCCCATTAATAATTTTAAAACTGCAATAAAATGTAAATTGTATCAAAAGGGCTATTACAAAATCCCGGATTATTTGGAAGACAAATCAGCTTGGGATTGTTTAGCTCAGGTTCAAATCAAAAATAAAAATATTGCCCGTCATGTCAAAGTGTAGCGTGTGTTGCCTTACTAACGTATTATTCTGTATTATGTTATCTTTATTATTAAAAGCAGCTCCAAGACAACACACTGGAGCTTTAGGTACCTGTGTATTTGTAATAAGTTTTGGCGATTTAAAAACTGATCAGCGCGCTGAGTTTCTTGCCGGATCTTCTCAGTTGAGGTCGCGTTTCGATCCGGTGGTAGTATAGTAGAATATAAGAAAAAAAATGTAAACTTGACAATTTGTAAGTGGCCCCCATAGGCATACAGAATAAATGATTTGACTTTGACTTTGACATGACTGCATAATGTACACTTGACGTTGTTATAGTATGTAATAGGGTAATATTATGATGGTGACCATGACGAGGCTTCAAAAGCTACAGTTTTGTTAGAAGGCCGTGTAAGTATTGTGAGCACTAAGACTTTATCTATTTGATAGCTTCGTTCATCTGAGATGTCTTCATATACCATAAGGATGCGGAACTTATCTCGATTAATTATGGTGCAAGAAATGGTGACCTATTAATTAGTTAATTAAATAAAATACATCAACACGCCTGTATTCCCCGAAGGGGTAGGCAGAGGTGCACTGTAGTGCGCCCACACATCGCCGATGTATTTATAAGTTAGTTATGTTAATTAAGTGTTAGTATGGATGACTTGCTTGTAGTTGCAGGGATTAAAACAAAAAAAAAACAATTTCTAATGCAAGTAACGCCATCTATTGCAGGCGAGGTCGAAACTCCCGAAGAAGCGTCGTAGAGTCCTACCGGTAGAGCAACCCCGGCGGAAACGCGATGCTAGCGCCTCCAACCGGCGCGTCAACGCAGTGAAACACCAAGTCGTCCTGAAGGAACTGTCTCCCGGTTCAAATAAGTTTGGTAAGCTTCCAAATTACATTATCACAATAACCAGGTGGCGCTAGTCATCTTACCAAAGCTATTTGACAATAATATAAAAAATTAACAATTGAAATGAAATTCGGCTTAGCCATTACATTTAGTAGGTATGTAGTTGGAAATGAAATGTAAGTTTAATGTTAGTGAAGTGATCACATAACTAATAGCCCTGTTAGTCCTTCCAACTAAGATAAAACTAGTGCTGGGAGTGGAGATTGAACCCGGAAATATAACTACTAGGGTGGACCGTCTAACTACCAAGCTATTGACTGAAAGTTTTATCACTCTTAAATTTAGAATATAATTATTTTATCCCCGGACACACATGGGCGCTGCAAAATGTTTGCTTATACCAATATGAACTCTACGTCAAAACAAATAAAGATTGAATTTCTGTGATAAAAGCCACGCGACATCGCTGCAAAATAAACTCGCTTAAAAGTCAATAGCGCTGCAAAAGTCAATACAGTTCATTTTGGTATTGGAAAAATTGTACAGTGCCCATCTTGACGTCTGCCCGGAACGTTATGGGACTGTACGTTGCCTATTTCCCCCAATTAATTAATATAGTTAATATTGTTTTTGCTAATGACACAATCATTAAATTTCAGGGGTCAATGGCATGAATATGATCAGCTTAGCTCTTCAAGGGCCGACAACTAACATGCTTCGCCCGCCCACCGCGATCACACAGCCTCTACAAGCGAGGGCGCCCATAGGTAAACCTAGAATCACATTCCACCCTTAGTACCCAATCCTTCTCACTCACCTCCGAAGTCCATATACAGAATTTATCAGACGTCCGAAATAATACTTGAACACGTGAATAATACTTGAACGCTGATACACCCTGTAGCGGTATTAACCGGATCTGCCTTTAAAGACTTTCCTAACAAATCTGCTTAGGCGAGTACCTACTCTTAACTTACTTACCTAACAGGCTTTAGGATACGATTTTAAGTTACTTATCAAAACATAAAACTAGTTTCATGCAATATTATTATCAATACAATAGTAGAGAAAGGGACCCACCACTCACCTGTCAGTCGAGAGTCAGTATGTCATAAGTCATGGGCCCTAACCATGAGCAATCCTCCGCAGAACAACAACGAGGCATCCTCAGGACGGTTGGGCTGCGACTGAGCTTGCGACTTCCGCAATATTACGCCTGATTCCATCAATTATCTTAATATTATTATTGAGTAACAATAAAAAAAAATCGCATATAAAGCAGAAAATGTTGGAACAGGATATTTACTTTCAATAAACATAATCACTACAGTATAATTGATTTTAATTTGGATAATATTCTCATTCAATTAAAAGAAACATTGAAGACTAAATAAGATCTATTATATATATGTAGATGGTAGATGAATTTAAATTTCTATATACTTTTGTATCATATAGTTTAGAATTGTGTCGAAAAGCCTCTTTATAGTTCCATAGTCAAGCATAAAATTTATCTGTTTCCAGTTGAGAGTCCAATCATCAACACGCAATCCGGAGCAATATCCCTAGCGTCTCTGCAACCACCCCTCATAACAGTACCACCCCTGCAACCACGGCCCGCAACCACCGGATCCCTAGACCTGATGCTACCTTTACAACCAAAGCTATTACCAGGCTACAACCTCCAATCTTCATTCTTATCCAGCACTCTCTCTACGGTGCGACCACCGGATATTGACAAAAAAGATGATACATTCAAACCGAGAGTTGAGGTGATAGTAGAAAAGAGAGAATCAGTAGACAGCGATGTTGCGGATGATACTGGTGATATAAACGGTAGGTATAGTGATTGTAGTGATAATTATATCGATATAGTCGACAATGTAAATAAAGATGAAATCAATTCTAATGTAATAGATACGATAATCGATAGTAGTATTGTGAATTCAAATGATAATAGTCCTAATAACAATTCTTATTAAATGTTTAAATGTCGAGAGTGATCTGAAAATGTTCTGGCAGGTTTTTCTTAAGTGTCCACAAACAAAAGAGACAACAATTGAAATAAAACTATTTTACCGATTTTATCGCGTTTATTTACTATTTTACTATTTCACTTTCTGCGTGGATCGGACCGCAAACAACAACTAAATTTGAGGGTACCCAGTTATTAACTATGACATCAGGACGTCTAACACCTCAGTCCGCCCGAGACCATGGTTGCTGTAAAGCAGCCGAAACGTCGGGAAAATCAAATATCAAATATCCGTAAAATAGTTTTATTTCAATGTATAGTATTCGCGTAAATGTAAGAAAACAAAATGAGACAACAATTTTGATAATTATGGTGGAAACGGGAGGTTAGACTTTTCATCATTATGTTTTTCTGTTACAATATTGTCAATACTTTTGACTACGTTTGAAATAAGTTACAGAACATTTTCTAGAGCACATACAACTAGCTGTGAAACCCCAATTTAGTCATAAATGATGTCTCCCATTAGAATAGTGACGTAATATACATAATTTAAAAAATCTTTTATCTCAATTAGATTTTTCTAGTCATTGAAAAATGTTTGTGTCAAATAAAATTACATAGGATAAGAAACACTGAATTAAATTTTATTTACTGTTCGTAGAGATGTAAATCTAAGAATCTGTGTACACGGCAAAACCGAACATCGATTTTACCGGTAATGGAAATCGATGTATTGTAAAACAACATTAATGTTATGGAATCGTGCCATGTGGATTGAGATGAGCAAGTTAATTATTCCAAGAAAGGGAAAATCAATGTTAGTTTTAAAACGGTACCAAAATAATTGGCTGAAAAAAGTTCTTAAATCATAACGCCCTGCATCCAGTGAGGCGGCGAGCGAATTAACTTGAAAATGTACTTTGTGCCAATACACATAAAGATTGAATTTCTCTAGTAAGACCCACGAGATCACGCGTTAAATTGGTTTCGGGATCCGCCGTGATGAATCCGATAATTATTCTCTAGATTTGTGGCAAAGGTGCTGTCTGCTCTCAAGGCATTGCTGCTCCTGAGAATGTATTACTCGCAATTATCATTTTGAAAAGAGTAATCATTGAGTTTCTTACCGGCTCTTCTCAGTGGAAGCAGTATTCCGAACCGGTGGTAGAATCTGACTATTTTTAAGTGCTTTTTGGCCTACACGAATAAAAAAAAAATGATTTGATTTGATAAACTCAGATTCATCAACCATTATTATTAATAATGTGGATTTATTGAATTGGCTTTGGCACTGGCTGAAAACCAGCTAACCGCAAGTGGAGTGGTCCATTAAATTTAATGGAATAAGATGAGTCTTATTCCATTAAACTTAATCATTCCTTACGTAAAGAAAATAGGAAGAATTTCGTTTTGGAATGGAAATCAACTATAAATTGTCGCGCCCGTGGGTGCAGGGTTTATTCCTGATCTCAGTCCTATCTAATGGTATAAAGAGTCAGGGCCCTTAGCACCGCCTCCTAAAGTATTGTTCTTTCAATAGTAACTGTTCATTTTTGACATAGTTTCTACTGAGTTAACTGTCTGTAGTAATATTATGAAACATTACTGCAAAGCAGGGCCCCAAGTCCTCTAACACTACCGTTGCGGAGTTGATACATAGGTATACATCATCACGCCTGTATTCCCCTAAGGGGTAGGTAGAGGTGCACTGCGCCCACACTTCGCCGATGTATTTTGGTCCCAATGTAATAGGGGGTGAGCCCATTACCATTATACCGGGCACATTCCCCCTCAATACGAGGGAGATTTGGGTCTTAGTCCACCACGCTGGCCCAGTGCGGGTTGGTGAACTTCACACACCTACGTGCAGGTTTCCTCACAAGGTTTTTTTCACCGTTCAGCAAGTGGTAATCATTGTTGAAATAACATTCGCACATGAAAAAATCAGACAGTTAAAAGATATAAAACTTATGTCTACGCGGTCATGTTATAGACCCAGTAGTTGTAGCATGTGCGCCAAGACTAGACGTATGACACGGAATATCTTGATGTTGTCTCTTTCTCTCGTATGAAATTAGACGAAGAGCGAACGAGCAAATCTGTGACAAAGATCTTGTTTTGGCATGCGTGCTTCCCCCAGGTGGTAAGAAGGCCTGTATTTCGCTGGAAGCGATAATCTAGTCAACGCTTGAAGACCAAGTAGACTGTAGTATATGAATGAACACGAAATATGTGGAGTTTTTGTATATTTTGTAAACGAAAGACGTTACAGTGATTGTAAATAGAAAAAAAAAAGTTTCTCCTTCTTTGCAATACGCAATAGACTTTCGGTGCCAAAAGCAATGCCAATTTCTATATGATACAACAATCAATTTATTAATATAAATATGTTTAGAAAGGGTTTAATCCGCGTAGCATGTTTTTGTTATTTAATCATTTAATTAAAATCATCAAAAGTTTGAAATAATGTGGACTAAACATTTTTTGTAATAAATTACTAAATAGGATATCAATTTAGTAATATTCTTAAATTACTGTCTTGAAGCGTAGATTAAAACAGTTTCCCTTTATATTTACAAAATGACAGCAAAATATTATTTATATCAAATGTACGTGCCATAACATTAGCCAAATACTGCTTCTTTATAGAAATTTAATCTGTGCCAAATAACTTTGTAATAGATATAATTAGGTTTAGTAATAAATTGATGGCTGTTAACCGTTATACTAATATAAGTGGGGAAAAGATAAAATAATTCATTAACTCCACACGAGTATCTGTGTAAATTTGACTCCCAAAAAAAAAAAAAAAATTTTGTTTACGATTGTACTGTTTCTGTTTGCTATTTTTTTTTCTGTTTCTTTAATTACTTTAGTCACACACCTAAACTTAGAGAGCATTGTGATCCATTTGCAAAGGTATTGCAGAACACTTTTGTACTAAAAAATTGCATTGTAGGTGATTTGTAGATTGATGAAAATTACTTTAAAGTTGCAAACGTCTTTTCCGAATGCACAAATTTAATGTTTACTGTTGCATACGTACATTGAGTTACGTAACTCTCATTATTGTATGATACTGTCAATTTATTGACTTGAATAACGTATTGTCTCTTTCGATTACAAGTTTATTGGCTTTTAAATCCTATTTACTATTTAGTTATTGGAGGAGTTGTATAAATACTATGTAGGTAAACCCCTATTAATGTTAATATACCAAAATATTAATTTTAATCTAAAATATTTTTGTAATGTGTAGGATTTTTAATTATTTTCCGATGATCCTACTGAGTTTTGTATTATATCCAACTTGGAATCAGAAAACTCAATGTTTCTTCTGAATTGTAAGAAAATAATGGTTTACGAAGATAAAATGTGCCAATCTGTAATTGAGTGCCAGTTTTTGGAATAGTCATAGACAAAAAGGAAATATTTTTTTTATTTATACCTACTAGAATGTTTTTTTTCATCCCATGATTTATTGTTTGAATAAACTGAAAATCTACAACATGTTTGTCTCATTTTAATCCTGTATTACACACAAATAGCATACTATCCTATGAACTATGTGGAACACATTGATGGCGGAGTTGTTAGAACGGCCGCCTTGAGAGTTAGGGGTTCAGTTTCAGACCCCGGCCATGCTTCTAGAATTCATCATTTTAATTGCGAATGTAATTCTAAAGAATAATTATCATTTACTTTACGGTGAAGGTAAACATCGCCTGGAAACTTATGTTTTCAAAGACCGGTTTTCGGGAATCGAACCCTAGTGAGCTCCAAGTAATAGGACGAGCGGTCTTCTATTCCACGATCGGGTGTTATACAACCCTTAAATACCACCAACCCTACAGTATTAGGGTTACCAAAGCAACACCTGTCAATATTTATTCCCGACCCTATTGATTAGAGATACAGGGCGCGGCGCGGTTCACAAATTTAATTATCTAACCGCTTTGAAACGACGCCGCGCGCTGTTTGTATGCGGCCCGAATACTGACTACTACCTTGATTAAAGCTCCAAGCATACTGGTGCGTCAAGATTCGCGCGTCAAAGTGAAATACCAAACAAAGTCTGTGATAATATATACACAGGAATTAAATCATTATATCGAGGGGTATTGGAATTAAGGGTGTTTCAGAAGTCCGAAATAATACTTTAATACTTTAACTGAATGGTCTAATTTTTTTATCGAAATTCGACTATTTTTTTTCGTTGTTAATTTCTATAACTCTTAATATCTCGAGTCCTATGTAAAGTTTGCAAGTTCTTTTTTTGAATATTGGTAGTTGCCCCTCATATGTTTAGTTTATACTGCTGAATAGAATTGTGGATGTACCCAAAGTCAATACGATACCTGTGACAAATATTCAAAGTGACAATTATATGTACTTTGTCTTTAATAAGCATCTACATATGGGCTACCGTATACGAACACTCAGTACACCCTGTACACATATTTGGAATCAGATATTTTTCCGTCAAATTAGTATGCTCTCCTGTAAAGTAAAAAAAATCACACCCTCGATATTATAAAATAGAATTCCTGAGTCAAAAACTACGACATATTTCGAATTAGAGATAATGTCGATCTTTCGAGAATTGCCGCACTGAGCGTAGGCCAGCTCGAGCGAACCAGAGCGTGGTGGACTACGGGCCAAGTCTCCCTCATATTGAGGGGGAATGTGGCCAGTAATGACAATAAGCTCGCCCATTATTACATTGGGACCAAATATATCAGAGAAGTGTAGATGTTTTGCTCCCTTCGAGCAATACAAGCGTCATGATATATATTTTTTAACATTTAGTTGTTTTAATTTACATTGGCCCACTGCTGGGAAAATTCATTCACCCCATTCTCTGCCACGCATCTCTATCTCCTGCCCGATCATTCCATCTCTCTAGATAACGGTCTAGTTCATCGGACTACCTTTTCCCTTGTAATGCAAAATAATCTTAAAACAGCCCGTAAAAAAATTTATAAACATGTAGTGCTTCAAACTACAGGGCATCTCTCTGGAATCGTAATTTAACTATCGTATTTAGCATAAAATTAAGTCATTTTAACTCTAAATCGATTTACATTAGCCGACCGTCGTATAAATGTAAGCTATAATTTATTTGTAGTTCGGATCGTTCATTTTCGTGAACGTGGAGATTTATAACTTCGTCTGCTGATCCTCATTACGTCATAATTGGCACCTGGAAGCTCGTCCGATAGTTCGCCAGCTAACATAGTTTGCCGGCGCGCGTGCATAAATGAAACTCCAGATGAAGCCAGTTTAATTTGATTCCACCCCTATGTGCGGCGCAGATTGGGTGCTGGAATATTCTGTCATAATCTCAAATAGATAACAATGTGTTTCTGAATATCCTACTAATTTTATAAACTAGCTTCCAACCGCGACTTCGTCCGCACAGACTTCGATTTTTCAATATCCTATATGTTATTCTGATGTATAAACACTATAAGCAGTAATACTGTAAAGTTTCATCGAAATCCGTTCAGTAGTTTTTACGTGAAAGCGTAACAAATATCCATCCATCCATCCTCACAAACTTTCATATCCGTCTATTTCCTAATAATACTATATATACTATTAATATAAATGTGGGTACAAATGCAGTGGTAGCCTCGTGGGCAAGAACGCCCACCCTTAGGGTGCAAGTTCAAATCCCAGGCCCGCACCTCTGAGATAATTATCATGTGCGAATGTCATTTTCAACAATGATTACCACTTGCTGAACGGTGAAGGAAAACATCGTGAGGAAATCTGCACGTCTATAGAAAAGCGTGTGAAGTTTACCAACCCGCACTGGGCCAGCGTGGTGGACTATGGCCCAAGTCTCCCTCGTATTGAGGGGGAATGTGCCCGGTTTAATGGCAATAGGCTCGCCCCTATTACATTGGGACCAAAATACATCGGCGAAGCGTGGGCGCACTACAGTGCACCTCTGCCTACCCCTTTGGGTAATACAGGCGTGATGATGTATTATAAAATTGAGTTCATGCGATGAGTACGAGTATGTGTGATTTCAGATAAAAAAATATATTTTTCTAAAATAAATTAAAAGTACAAATCACTTGCACCAGTTTTGTGTACAAAAGTGTTTTATAATGCCGCTTTAAATTTGAAGCTTATCTTCGAACATAATATTGTCAAACCTTAGAATAATATTCCGTTCACCCCAAAATCTAGCCTAACATAACTTAGATGATAAACAAAGACCCTGTTTTGCAAAACAATAGGTCTTCATTTTAATCCCTCGCTGTCGGTAGGTCCAGAGGCAGTAAATTTAAACCTTGACTAGAGATTAAATGTGTTGGTTTAGTATAAAATAGATTACATTTCAATCAAGATAATTTAATTCACATTATGTTTTACGATAGTTTCAAAGATTGGTTTCATGTCGAGACTAGAAATACTCTAAGCTTAATTAGAGTTGTAAACAGATTAACTAATCATAAAATTCCATGTGTATACCATTTTAACCAAAAATCAATACCAAACATAACCGTATTAACACGTAGTAAAAGCACATTTTTCAATAAAATGTCATCGATGACGCGAGAGAATTTAGCCTCGTGGACGCGTGTGTTTTGCCACAGATATTCAATCTTTATTCTTATTACTACTACTACTACTACAGCCCTTTTAACGTCCCACTGCTGGGCACGGGCCTCCCCTCAATGCGAGGGGGATTCAGGCCATAGTCATTCTTATTACAACAGAGTTTATTTTTTTAAAAGGTCATCTCAATTCGATTGTTCTGCGGAGGATTGCTCATAGTTAGGGCCCATGACTTATGACATACTGACTCTCGACTGACAGGGAGTTCGGTCTTGTTGGTTTCCTCTATTATTGATCAAATTTATTTGATTTATAATTTGGGATTCTAAACAATTCCGAGGGTGAGTGGTGGGTCCCTTTCTCTACTATTGTGTTGTCATCTCAATTCACTCTCCTAGGCCATTTGCAGCTCTATGCGGCTGGCATTATATATACTCACACCTGTATTCGACGTGAATAAGCAGAGACTACTGTTTGCCTGGCTAAGATACTGAAATACCTATTTCATTTCATCTTTTCATGCACTTTCGTCTGTTGAGGGTGCTACGGACTTGACTTTTCTGGAGGCGAGAGCACATGGTTTTACCCTGTTGCAATAACCTTATGTTGCGATATATCCACATTGTTTTATCAAGTATACATTTCAACTTTTTACATTACGAATCTAGGTTAAATAGACTGTAGGTTGTCTGTTAATTGTAGCTCTGTTGGTGTTGTTGACTGTAGCTTGGAGAAAAGTCCGCTCCAGTTTTACCCAGTATTAAAAATTAAGAACGTTAGGGGACTGTGCAAGCTGGTAATTGGCCCCCTTGCGGATTCCATTAGCAGTTCCATTTGTGCTTGGTCTTGGCTCAGATTTTAAGGGTTTTAGTTTATTATGTGTTAAACAAATTAGGCACAGCGTGAGTATCACATTTAATATATTATTGTACTAACTGTGCCCGCGACTTCGCCCGCGTGGACTTTAGGGAGATTACCCGGAAATATGGGTATTATATTTCTCCCGCGGAACCCTAATGCTTTTTCTAAAATTAAAGTAGCCTAAGTTACGCCTTGAAACGTCAGTTATCTGTCAGTGAAAGTCCCATTGAAATCGGTTCAGCCGTTTAGAAGTTTACCTCAAACAAACAGACAGACAGACAGACAGACAGACAAAAAAAATAAATTAAAATTGCGTTTTCGTTATAGGTATCGTATATACTTTCATACGCATTTGGTAAAAAAGTGTTATTTTGATATTACAAACAGACACTCTAATTTTATTTATTTGTATAGATGTATAGATAGATGTATAGATATATAGATATAACTTGTATAATATGCATTTACAAATTACAAAACCATTTCAAAATTATTATTTATACAATATTTTCAATTACAAAATGTAACGTAATTTTATGATTTAATAAGTATCGCCAGACCACACTTACTCATCGTATGATCCCAAACTAAGCAATGCTTGTACTATGGGTAACTTACAATGGACTGACCCAATTACATTCAGACCAGATCAAATGCCGAAAAGGCAAATTCCGAAATTTGCCGCTTGTGGGAATCGTACCCGCAACCACCCAATACAGTTAACCAAGCCGCCGCGAGCAGTGGTAGCCGAGTGGTCGAACGCACGCCTTGCAAATCAAAGTGTGCAGGTCCAAACCCCGGCTCGCATCTCTGGGATTTATGTGCGAATCTCATTTTCATCCGAGATTATCACTTGCTATGAAACGGTGAAGGAAAACATCGTGAGGAAACCTGCACGTCTGAGGGAACTTGTCTAGTTCTCGTTAGATGTGTGAAGTCTGCCAACCCACACTGGGCCAGCGTGGTGGACTATGGCCTGAATCCCCCTCGCATAGAAAAGAGGCCCGTGCCCAGCAGTGGGACGTTAAAAGGGCTGTAGTTAGTAAGCCGCCACGTCGTTGCCGTAAAAGAACAAGTAATTTCACGGCTGTTAACAAATGAAAAAACTGAAAACAAATCAATGGCGTTTTTTAAAATAATAAAACAAAAACTAAACGGTAAATGGCGGCGCTTGCAGAGCACGAAGCAAAATATTAATTTCTGAAATGGCAACTAAGAAAAACGGTACCTAATTACCCGTTTCCGTGTATGTACAACACTGCACACAAGCGGTTATTATCTATAAAAATAATATTATTATAACTGTTGGTCACTGTCTGTATTTCTTGTATTTATTAAAAAGAGCTATACAAATTTGAAAAAAAAAAAACAATTACACAATAATTATATTGAAGATTAAACAATTATTTAACAATAATGTAATTTTTTTCAATAATTATTACCACTTGCTGAACGGTGGAGGAAAACATCGTATAGAAACCGGCAAATCTATGGAAATGTCTTTTTTTAGCCTATTTTGTGTCCCACTCCTGAGCAAAGGCCTCTCCTTTAATCCTCCACACACTGCGGTCTCGTGCAAGGTGACTAGATCGTCTTGCCATCGTCGTTTTGGTATACTTTATTAAAATTTATCTTTGATTATATACCTATATATAATCAAAGAGAAATTTTAATATGTGTTAAATTCACCAACCTGCACTGGACCAGGGTGGTGGACTATGGCTTAAATACTGTACATTTTAAGGGATTTCTTACAATCCTTAACGATTAACATTGTGGGTACCAATGTAACGATATAAATACCCTTTTATGTATATTTTCTTCAATTGAATCTTTTAAACGATCAATTAATTTTGTTAGACGCAAAGAGACTCAGCTCCTACACAAATATAAGATTTTAAAATTATTTAAAGATTAAAGCTTTTGTGCGTGCGTGTACTTTTAATATTACAAGATACAGGAGTCTGTTTTTGTTTCAGGGAAGTTTCAATTTACTCAAGCTGTAATGGTTGTCCGGCTACAAAAACATAAGTATTTTACATGCATATTATCTAAGTAAATAAGCTTCTTTTTCTTGCTTTTATATGGAAATGAAATAAACTTATGAAATTTAATGCAATACAGATGTATACAAATAATTAAAATTCAAGTGTCTGTTTGTAATGTCAAAATAACAGCGATTTACAAAATGCGCATGAAAGTATCTATACGTACGTTACATCGAAAACGCATTTTTTTTATTTTAGGTTTCCGTACCCAAAGTGGAAGTCTCAGTAATAGGGTTCCCCTATAACTATAAATAAAAACCAAGTGCGAGTCGGACTCGCGCACGAAGGGTTCCGTACCATTATCTATAAAAAACGGCAATAAAATAGCGTCATTAATTAATATATTTTGACACACTCGGAGTTTTGTCATTTATTCATAAAAATGTGAACCTTATTCTAAATTATTGTTTTAATAAAATTGTTATTGTCTCGACTAACATTACCTAAGCAAAGAATTTAAATTGCCACTTTTAATTTTTAGGATACCACTATTGTTACTCCTGTAAGGTCTCCCGCTCACTGGAGAGTCGACGACTTAATTTTATTGCTAATACCAAAATGAACTGTAATGACACGTAGAGAAAGTTCAATCTTCAACAAAACGAAACTGACAGCTTGAAAAAATTTTGTCGTGTGAGGCTGGGCCATAGAAATGCATTCACCGAGTTCGCTTTCACAAATCACGCGCGAATTTTTACGCCTTTGTGTGCTGAAGGCAGGATCGACAACGGTATCGAAAGAAGACAAGACCCCTCTTCGAGTCGGTAAAAGCTAACTTACCTAAACCCGCACGAAAGCGAAACGAAAGCTGTAGGCGGAGAAGAACAAAAATGGAAATTAAAAGAATACCACCTCTTATTAAGTTGTTTTCCCAACTCTACGAACTGAACCTCCTTAGTACTAAGACCATCGGAGGGTCCAATGATTTATCGTCCTAGGAACCCTATTACGAACGGCGCAGCGCCCATTTAAATATGGAAATCGAATAATTTGTTCGATTTATCGATATTATTCTCTCGATACCGCTGTAAAAATGAATAATGTTGGTATCGAATGTAATAATCATGTTAAACTTTCAGGGGTTCTTAAGGATTGTTTTATTAAATTGTCAAAAATGTAATAGAACGTCATTTGTATGTATGTACGAGTGTTAAAGTATATTGTTTTCTTATATTTACGCGAATACTATACATTGAAATTAAACTATTTAACGGATTTTATCGCGTTTATTTACTATTTTATTTTCCCGACGTTTCGGCTGCTTTACAGCAACCATGGTCACGAGGGGACTGAGGTGTTAGACGTCCTGATGTCATAGTTAATAACTGGGTACCCTCATATTTATTTGTTATTAACTATGACATCAGGACGTCTAACACCTCAGTCCCCCCGTGACCATGGTTGCTGTAAAGCAGCCGAAACGTCGGGAAAATAAAAGAGTGTTAAAGTAGTTACATAACTAAATAAAGTTGATTATTTTGTGTTGTTTAGTCGTATACTTTACGTATTCTATGATCAAAGCAAGTAAATATGAGCTACGGATTTTAAGTATAATGTATTTGTGGATGTTATTTTATAAATCATCATCATCACGCCTGTATTCCCCAAAGGGGAAGGCAGAGGTGCACTGTAATGCGCCCACACTTAGCCGATGTATTTTGGTCCCAATGTAATAGGGGGCGAGCCTATTGCCAGTATACCTGGAACAGTCCCCCTCAATACGTAAAAGATTTGGACCATAGTCCACCAAGCTGGTCCATTGCGGGTTGGTGACCTTCACACGCCTTTCTATAGACATGCTGGTTTCCTCACGATGTTTTTCCTTCACCGTTCAGCAAGTGGTAATCATTGTTGAAAATGACATTCGCACATGAAAATTATCTCAGAGGTGCGGGCCTGGGATTTGAACTTGCACCCCTTACGTTCAAGGCGGGCGTTCTTGCCCACGAGGCTACCACTTACATTTTAACGGTTTACAAAATTATAAAACATTTATCAAAAGATACCGTCTGATGCACCCTTTGTGAAAGATACGGCTGGCAACTTTTCTTTATTCCGAGTGCCACTTGAAGTGGAAACGTTAAAAAGAAAATTGTAAAATTTGTTTTTTTGTTTTTCATTTTGGCGTCGGATAATAAAAGAGGTAGGTATTTCCAGCCTTTAGTTTCGTTGTTCTGTTACTTTTACCATAGAAATTCAATCTTTATGTATATTGTATCAGTGTACATTTTTAAAATACCTAAGGCAATAAATTGCGCTCGCCCTAATCAGTTACAGACCTTTGACGGGCTTTTTGAAATCAAAAGAAGCACACCCCACATTGTTTCAGTAACAAACTTAAATTAAAAAACACAGCTACCATTATAGACAATACTACAGCATATTTCAGCAGTCCGAAATATCATATTTTACATACCAAGTATGAGTATCCAATACTTTAACTTATTTTTGGTTGCTAATTCGATTTAATACATTAAATCAAATGTTCAACTACGGATATAAAGGAAAAAAAAATCGGACTCTTAACAACTTCACTAATAAATATTTCGGACTACTGATACATCCTGTAGAGACTCAATAGTGTTTCTAGTTGTTTCTCGTTACGGCGCCTGTGAGCGCTGATTCCAGAGTGTTAATTAACTCACTTCAGAATACCGAGACTCCTAACGATTGGGAAAACTTTTGTTACGAACTGAAATTGTACTATTCGAACATTCGTATCGGGATTGGATGATTATTGGAATAATTCAACGTTGTTTACGTTAGCAACAAGGTTTTAGGATACCTTGAAATACAAATCAATCAACAAGAGTTCAGTAACGTATTTTTCATAAAACCGGCCAAGTCCGAGTCGGCCTCGCGCACGAAGGGTTCCATACCATTATTTATAAAAAAGGCAAAAAATCACGTTTGTTGTATGAGAGCCCCCTTAAATATTTATGATATTCTGTTTTTTAGTATTTATTGTTATAGTGGCAATAGAAATACATCATCTGTGAAAATTTCAAATCTCTAACTATCACGGTTCATGAGACAGACGGACGGACGGAAAGCGAAGTTTTAGTAATAGGGTTCCCGTTTCACCCTATGGGTACGGAACCCTAAGAAAGAGCTTAAGGCATCCTGGGGCGTCAATGCCCGCGCGTTTAATTTGTTGCCTATACTAAATAAAACTCTGTGTTTATATACATAAAGATAAGATTTCTAAAAGCCACGCCCAAGCGCACACTTGTGCGTCAAGACGTGCGCTTCAAAATGTTTGCTATTACCAAAACGAACTCTGTGTGAATATACATAAAGATTGAATTTATGTGGCAAAAGCCATGTAATCTCAAGTCAAAACTCGTTTGCGCTTTCAATGAAATTTCTTGAAAAATTTACTTCTTACAGTTCGTTTTGGTATTGAAATACCTTGTTCGAGCGCGTTTTTATCGTCTCTTACATATATAGAAATAATGTCGCAGGTCGTGCTTGCAATTATAGTCCGTATCATACATTCTTCTTCTCCTTCTTTTTTACGAAATGAGTGAAATTATGATATTTTGATGAAATAAGATGAGGAATGCTTACACCTGCTGTAGTAATGCCAGCTGTCATCGGTTGACAGATGACAGTTGGACATGTGACACTTGGTTTGTGAACCCCTCTTGGAGAATTTGGATTATGAAGACACGAACGTGTTACGTTAGCTGAACTTAGCTGAATATGAATTAAAAGTACATCTATATGTACATGGAAACCTAATAAATAACAGTGATTTAATAAATACAGTGATTTTAATAATATACCTACATATATATAACATTACTATACCTGCGATATGCGATATGTATGGCAATGTCGAGTGATAGCAAGGACCAATTCAATAAATACACATTATAAATAAAAATGAATGATGACAGTGATAAAGATGGCGGATCATTCCATCATACATTCTTAGTTTATTTCCAGTAAACAGCCTTTGTCATACACGTTATGTCACATATAGTCAATAATCATGTAGTGTTGCCACACTGCGCTCGCCCACCCCGGGTTACGGGTAATTATTTAAACCGTACACAATTAGCCGCAGCTCTCGGGGGAAATTACACTTGGTTACATTGTGCGAGGCTGCTCGCACGGTTGGGTTACATGCTGTTCGTATCAATGTGCAGCTTCCCAATACTATTCATACTATTTTTGATAGGTGCCAAATATGAAAAATTATCAACTCTACTACTACTACAGCCCTTTTCAAAGTCCTACTGCTGGGCACGGGCCTCCACTCAATGCGAGGGGGATTCAGGCCATAGTCCACCACGCTGGCCCAGTGCGGGTTGGTGAACTTCACACGCCTTTCTATAGACGTGCAGGTTTCGTCACGATGTTTTTCTTCACCGTTCATCAATCATCAACTCTATAAACTTCAAAAACAATGTAGGTATAGTGTCAAGAACGCAAATTGTCAAAAATTTAAATAGATTTCATAGTTGTTTACGAAATTAATTATATGACGCATTGTCAATAAAAACCGGCCAAGTGCGAGTCGGACTCGCGCACGAAGGGTTCCGTACCATTATCTATAAAAACGGCAAAAAAAAATCACTTTTGTTGTATGGGAGCCCCTTAAATATTTATTTTATTCTGTTTTTTAGTATTTGTTGTAAAAGCCTGGTGACAGTCGGACGGACGGACAGAGAAGTCTCAGTAATAGTTTTACCCTTTGGGTACGGAACCCTAAAAATGTGTATAATGCGACCCAAATAAGAACAGGAATGTCAATAACATCTATCTGTAAAATGTCACTTGAAAAGTATGGTTTGCAAAAAAACTTATTTACATTATCAATAATAATAGTCTTTCATCACTTTTAAATAAAAAGGTTAAATTAGTAGTAAATTGTCGTAATATAATATTTATTTATTTATTTATTTAAGGCATATTTACAGAGTGAACACAAACATTACATATTGCTTACCTAAACATAGGGCATGTGCTACGCCAATTACAAATATGCACAACATTCATAATAAGCAGACAACTTGAATACAGAAACTAAAATAAAATTAATAGGAACTTAAGGTATTATTATAAACTAAACTTAAAATAAAATGTCAAAAAATAAAATTTAATTATTTAAAGTCATAATTCGTTTTCGTTCGTCACAATATGGCGCAAAGTCGGTCCTATTCTCATTTGAATCGTATAGTAATGTAAGTGATGAAGATGACTCACGGAAAAGGGCAAGAACGTAAGCTATCACAAACAGAAAACGTCAAGAACGAAAATGGTCAAAAGTGCAAAATGTCAAACACGTACATTGTCAAAAACGGAAACTGGCCCAACGCGAATCTTGGTAATTATTGGAACGTAGTTCCTTATGGCGCGTTGAGAAAGGGGGCTAGACGGAAAAAAATAAGATTATAAGTGTCGCCCGACACTTTTGTTAATGTGTGTGTGAGAGTAAAAGTTGTAACGACACTTTTGTAAATGTGTGTGTGATTTCGATTTCGGTTACGGTTTCGGTTTCGATTTCGATGTGTGTGTGTGTGTATGTAATATGTAATTTTTTTTTATTTTTTATTTTATTTCAAAAGGAACTTCGTTCCATCCGTGTGTCCCTTGACACCTCTCAAGTTTTTTATTTTTATCATACGGATTCTTACGAATTTCACACTATTCCACTAATCTGAGATACCTACTATTGGAACAGTTTTTCAATTCTTAAAATCAAGTTTAGATTCGCTGTTCCAAAATATTGGACGTCCTGTTGAACTGTGTGTACAAAATTAAATGATAATAGCATGTTTTGTCGCTAAAATGCCACGCCAGAGGCCGCGGGGGGAGAGGGGCATCTGATACTATGACGTCACACGACGTATCAGCATACTACTACAGCCCTTTTAACGTCCCAGTGCTGGGATCCCAGTCCCAGGGGGATTCAGGCCATAGTCCACCACGCTGGCCCAGTGCGGGTTGGCAGACAAGTAACAATCTCGGATGAAAATGAGATTCGCACATAAATCCCAGAGGTGCGAGCTGGGGTTTAAACCTGCACACTTTGATTTGCAAGGCGTGTGTTCGACTACTCGGCTACCACTGCTCGGCTGCACATATCAACATCCCCTTGCCTAATTACATACCTAAATATGTTTATTAGTTATTTAAGATCTATTGTGGACCTATATCTATCTGTTCAAAGCTAAAGTTAACCCCCTTACCGGGTGGTAAGGAGAAAAAGGTGAAAAAATAACTTTTCTGCAAGGTGGGTCTGTCTTGCAGAAATGTTTTTTTTTCACGAAATGAGTGAAATTATGAAATATAATGGAATAAGATGAGGAATGGAACGGTGAAGGAAAACATCGTGAGGAAACCTGCACGTCTATAGAAAGGCGTGTGGTGTGACGTTCACCAACCCGCAATGAGCCAGCGTGGTGGACTATGGCCCAAAATCTCCCTCGTGCTGAGGAAGAATGTGCCCAGTATAATTGCAATAGGCTCGCCCTCTATTACATTGGTACCAAAATACATCGGCGAAGTGTGGGTGCACTGTAGTGCACCTAGGCGAACCCCTTCGGGGAATACAGGCGTGATGATGTATTTATTAAACTTTTACTTGGATGTGCGTATTATAATTTAGTATATTGCTAATGAATTTCTTTTTTTAAGATTTTTATTATTTATTTATTTATTCAAAACTCATTTGCAATATCCTTACAGATTAATCCAATGCGATATTGCAAGCTAAAATGATAATTTTATATATATACTGTTACACATAAATACATGATGAATTGAAACATTAAAAATTACATACATAATCCAATTGGAATACTTTGAAACTTAATTAAGGTACCTGATTAGATGTGTCGATTAAAATTCAAATGCTTCCGAACATCGTAAGTGCGAGCGAGACGGAAAATGTTTAAAAAAAATCTCACCCTTTCATTGTACAACAAGTGCAAAAGGAACTCTACAATCTTCAGGTAAGGTGCGTTTTGGTTTGTGCACCCGGAAAATTCAGTTCATTACAAAATGAAATGTAGGTGCCGGCCGCGGTAGGTACAGCGCATGCGTCAACCCGTAGAACGGTCAGACTTTAGTGGTGAGAAGGCCGCGTATAGACACGGACGACTAGCGCCGCCTGGTGGTGATAGCTAAACATGAAATTCGAAATTCAAGTGTAAATAATTTGTGGCCGTTATTAAGTGCACGTGTACCTAGTGACAGATTTTTTTTTTGGGTGTGTTTAGTTTTTTTTTGTATTGAATTTTTGATGCGATAGTGACACTGCGGCACGGGCTACGTAAAGCCTTCTATACAGGTTCGTAAATTAAATTACTTTGTTGCGTGTTCCTAACTCGGAAACTGTAATATAATAATTTTAAGTAATGCCCCAGTTGGTGAATTATGTCGCACCGTTAATTATTTTATTTACTTAAAGTAAACATTTTGTATGTATTATTTTGACACGACATAAAAACAGAACTAAAAAAATAACTCACAAATAAACAATTAAAATAAAGCTTACCAATATTATATTGATTAGTTTTATTTTAAATGGGAATTCATTAAAAAGTGTAGTATTTTTTTTCATTATTTAAAATTAATGCGATAGAGAGTGTTAGCTATAAAGAGTGTTTCAGAAGTCTGAAATAACGCTTATTAAAGCATTATTCATTTATTATGAAATCATTAGTTTTCATATACCAAAACTTATTTGACAATCGAACATGTTTATAACTTTGTAATATTATGAGCCCTTTACCAAATTCTCGTATAGGAACTGTTTTGTAACCATTAGTAGCCGCCCCTCGTAAATGTGTTTTCTACTCTGTATCATAGAATCATGTACCATATGGCCACAATACGATACTTGGGACAAAAAATCAAAGGTCTATAGTCGTAACAAGTGGTCAAACGCACGCCTTGCAATCAAAGTGTGCAGGTTAAAACTCCGGTACGCACCTTTGGGTTTATAATCGAATCTCATTTTCATCCGAGATTACGACTTGCTATGAAACGGTGAAGGAACACGTCGTAAGGAAACCTGCAACGTCTATAGAAATGCGTGTGAAGTTCACTAACCGCACTGGGCTAGCGTAGTGGAGTATAGCCCAAAAATCTCCCTCGTATTGAGGGAGAATGTGCCCGGTATAATGGTAATAGGCTCGCCCCCTATTACGTTAGGACCAAAATACATCTGCGAACTAATGTGGGCGCATTGCACCTCTGCCTACCCCTTCAGGAATTACAAGAGTTCAAATCAAATTGATCAAAGTTAAAGCAAATCCAAAGATTAGACGGAATTTGGGTATCCACTGTAATACAGCCGAACTTAATCCGCTACGCGCTATGAGGGCGTTATAATGCTTGATGGCATAAACAATCTCAACTAAAATATCTAACGTGATTGCCTATATGAAAAATGCGACAGTAGAATAAATAGGGAATAATAATAACAACTTCAATAGGGAAGATGGCTGGGTGCTACCACCAACTTGGGATCCAGTAATTAATATGATTAAATCCAAAACCGAGTGTACCATTGCAAGACCTCAAGACACTGTGAGCACTTTCTGCGAGGATCGGACCGCAAACAAAAACTAAATATGAGGGTACCCAGTTATTAACTATGACATCAGGACGTCTAACACCTCAGTCCCCCCGTGACCATGGTTGCTGTAAAGCAGCCGAAACGTCGGGAAAATCAAATAGTACATAAACGCGATAAAATCCGTAAAATAGTTTTATTTCAATGCGACACTATAAACTATAATTGGATCACGATATTATATTTTTATTTTTGAATGGACTACGCAGTTGGCCGTGAGTTGGCCTTTACAGGTTCACCGGAGGAGTGGCGAGTGCAGAGTGCGACTCCAACCAAAGCCTTAAGGGCGGAAGAGGAGGGCAACTAGCTCAAGGGTGGCAGGGCGCACATGGGGCACGAGATCGGCTTGGGCAGTTGCCGTGAGGGGAGAGGTAATGACTGCGCTCCTAGGTGAAAAGATGCACCTACGAGCAGAAGAGGGGGTTCCTTGACCTCGCTGGCGAGGTCGGTGTCTGTTTGAGACTGGATCATGATAGTTAACCTATGGTATCTTATTTTAGACAAAGAAGTACCATTTGGCAGTGCAAAGACATTTATAAATTGAGTTATTGTCATATAAAGTATTTTCAGTGGGGTTAGCAAGCATGTCAAGACAAGACCTTTGTCACGAATCCGCTCGCTCGCTCTATGTCTAATTTGATACGAGAGAAAGAGACATCAAGATATTCCTTTATCACGTTCATCACCCAACTTTGTTTGTATTTATTGAATTTGTCCTTGATATTAATTACTTGACATTGACCCTCGCTAATCGCAGGTACGACCATTCTTCATCTTTTTCTAATAAAATGTTGTCGTTTCATAAATTTCGTAAAAAACGACTCTTCAAGTTTTGTAAAAAAAGTGATTCAAAACTTAATTTAACGCGCTTATGATTTCTTAATTCTATATAATTCTATCGAATTCTAAGAAAAAACAGATATGTATTTTATTATTTTTAACTTACAAATTGTGTATAGTTTATCCTAAACAAAATATCCAAAAAAATTAAGTTGTCTTAAGTCGAATGACATAATAAAATTATAATTGTGTCCATACTGCAATATTTTTGAAATGAAAACCATATTAACTAGCAAATAACGTCTGTTATGGTTTAACAAATCCTCCGGTTACCGTTAAATAGGCCACGAATAGAATTAAAACAGATTTCTTATACACGTTCGTGTTTTAATAATAGTATCGCACGCAGTTGATTCAAACAGTACGCGAAGTATCAATAACTAGTTTCTATTTAAAACACTCTGTAAACGTGCGGTAAGTGGGCAAAAATATCTTAATCTGTAATACCTTTACTACTGCTTAAACGTTGTACGAAACCAAGAACATTTAGGCCAACATAGGTTAGATTTTTTCAGCATTCAATTTCTAAAATTGCCTTTTCAGTGTTTGCACTACGCCCCAAGTCGCCTGACACTATCGTTATGGTGTAAATATGACTACTTTTCTAAGGCCTTCAAACAACATCTTTTCTTTCCACATTTCCCTCGTATTAGAAGAATTATTATTATTACTGAGGAGAAATGTGTCCAGTATAATGGAAAAGACTCGCCCTCTATAACATTGGGCCAAAATAGGATGTATTAGGCGAAGTGTGGTCGCACTGCAGTGCACCCTTTGAGGAATACAGGCGTATTGATGTATTTAATAATAGGACTCATATTATAATTCAATTTACATTTTTGCACAAACTTGAAACACATAGTAACTCTTAAAGAATGCTGAAACTAATTCAGTTCAGTTCAGGAACATGGTAATGGCGTTGAATAATCGTATGGGATTCCACGTTTATAGAGTCACGGGCAACATTATTACACCCTGGCCACACTAGAGCGAGTAAATTAAATAAATAGTTAAATATCGACAGACAACACATAGGTACTCATCGTATGATACCAAACTACGCAAAGCTTGTACTGTGAAAGGGCAGACTAGGGCTACTTTTGAAAATTCAATTTCCGAAATTTTCTATTAATGGGAATCAAAGTCGCAACCATCTGGTGCAGTCAGCCGAACGGCCTACGCCGCTCATACTACTGGACCAAGCTGTTGTCTTCACTTGCTTCTTTTTGAAAATGTACTTTGTGCATAAAGATTTAATGCCTGTGGCAGAAGTCAAGTGAATTATTCCCTCCCGACATCAAAGACATTAAATGAAAAAAATAATGTTAAAAAAAAACTTTTAAAAACAAGCTTATTTAATTGCCCCTAGTTTTCATGTTTTCCTCAGCAAGATACCCTTACTGTGATAGTGCAGAAAAAAATAACTATTCACCATCTTGGATGCTCCACCATATTAGAATTAGAGCGACGACGTCATATGTGACGTGGCTAAGCATGCACTGTCATCCAAAATAAGCGTGTATACCAAATTTCAGCTCAATTGGTGACAGATAACTGGTTTAAAATTCAGTTGCAAGATTCCATCCGGACATACAAGTACATACATTGCAAGTTAATATAAAGCTTGTAAAAAGCTTGTAAAACTATGCTTATTGCTACACAAAACTAGATTGATATTGGCATCAATTGGTCGCTAGAATTGACGAGCTTATTTGCGAAGGGCTTATATAACTTCTAACAAACGATATCTGGTAATGACGGGCTATTAATCAAGCGAGTACATTATATGGGTACCGTACATTTTTGTTGATTCATGAAATAATTGGTTTCGATAACAGTATTGAGATCATTATTACATTCGGATGAATCTAATTTCTTTAACATACAATCGTCAGTTGGATATATCCACTTCTCCTGTGTCTGAACTCCTTTAAACTGACATTGGTAGCGATCAGGGAAGAAATTCTCGCAAGATGGACATCATAGCTAATTCGGTGTATGTCGAAACAGAACGAAAAATTACGACCAAATTGACGTTTTATTTCGATATATAATGAAGGGACCTTACTTAAAGTATTGTTGATTCAATAGTAACTTTAAAACGTTTTACAGATATTGTATTGAGCTAATTTTCGAAAATTGGAAGTCATTTTAAACCAACACCTGTCTTTTGAATCTGTGATATACGCAGAATAAGTAAGAATACTTTTGTTTTAAGATTACCAGCTATGTTTTGTCGGAATCTTTTTCGGAATTTGACTCACCTTTTCCCATTATTTGTGGACGGGGCAGTATGCGTTATTCTGTCATTCACCCTGATCTCATTCATATCATTCTTTACATATTCGATCCATATTTTCTTTGGTCTGCCTTTCGCTTTGTTCTTTATCTATGTGAATAATTTCGCGGAAAAGTGTCAAATGTGTCAACTTGTAAGATGCTTAATTATCACTTTAAGGAGACCCCTAGCGTAGCGTTAGTGAAAACATACATGTAAGAGTTTCGGGATCCATAATAGAGACACGTCCAATTATCACTATTTTTTTAATTATAAAATAAAAAAATAGTGAAAATTGTACGTGTCTCTACCCAACAGTGTTTCTTACCGAACGGCTCGGAAGAGAATGCCTTTAATCACGGCCTGATGTCCGTTTATATAGAGATAGTCAATACAACAATTCTTAAATTTAAATTCACTTACAAAATAATTACAAATACCATTTTTAGCAACAAAAATCTTAAAGCAAAATAATTGATTTCGAACGGATTATTCAAATTGTACAATTAATTATTCGATTACGTTATGTGACAATCAATCAAGAACAAAGGATGTCGACAACTAAACGTAACAATTTATTTCAGTACCCACAAATATTTTAAAGAAAATAATAATAATTGACCATGCATTTTATTAAATAGGTAATTTTAATTATTATGATATGTTTGCGATAAGAGAGTGTCTTTAATGTTTTCTTCTTATTTTTATCAGCAGTGGTAGCCGAGTGGTCGAACGCACGCTTTGCAATGAAAGTGCGCAGGTTCTATCCCCGGCTCGCACCTCTGGGTTCCATGTGCGAATCTCATTTTCATCTGAGATTATCACTTGCTAAGAAACGGTGACGGAAAACATCGTGAGGAAACCTGTGTGCCCGGTATAATGGCAATAGGCTCGCCCCCTATTACATTGGGACCAAAATACATCGGCGAAGTGTGGGCGCACTGCAGTGCACCTCTGCCTACCCCTTCGGGGAATACAGGCGTGATGATGTATTATTATTATCTTATTTTTACCCTGGTAACACGTGTTGAAAATAAAATGTGTAAACAACGTCCGGAAAAAGTGATCGCGCTATCATACATGTGTGTACTTAGAGTGGGTTCTAATAGTTTATTCGAGGTGGAATTTGAACCCGGAAACTCGCTTAACTGCTAAGCCAATAACTATCATAAATGCCCGATTACACTAAGGACAATAAAGTTGGAATATAAAAAAGGATAGATGTAGGGGCCGGTATTACATCACGCAATTGCGGCGTTTTAATAATTTTGATGGAGTTACATAATTAATTTGAACGAAATCGTGAAAGTTTTCGTGTCTTTCGCTTCATATAATGGTCTACCAACATGCTACCTTTGTATAACCACTCAATAATCTGATAGCTAAAGACATTTTTCTCTTATATTTATAACGATAGCCTCAATCTAATTTGCTTTAATAGCTAATAAAATCAATATAACGTCGAGTTAGTAATACACATAGTAAGCTCCGAACATTAGTTTAATCACCAGGTTGAGAACTGAACCTAGAACCTCACAGTTAGCAAGGCGACCCTATTAACCGGTAGGCTATTCATTTTTTTAATATAAAAAATTTATTCATACATGACTTCGCAGATGTATTTAGGTTCCAATGTAATGTAATAGAGGGCGAGCCTATTGCCATAATACCAGGCACGTACCTCCTCAATACGAGGGGTATTTCGGCCATAGTCCACCACGGCGACCAAGTGTGGGTTGGTAAGCTTCACACGCCTCTTTATAAACCTGCATGTTACCTCACAATGTTTACCTTTATCGTTTAGCTAGTGGTAAAATCATTACGTTAATGACAATTGCACATGAAATCAGAAAATACAAGTTTCGAGAACGGGATTTAAACTTGCACCTCTTGAGTTCAAGGCAGGCGTTCTACATACTAGGCTACAACTACTTTTTTTAAAGGATAAGTTGAGGTCAACGCTACTAGCAAACAGTTATACATATAGTGTGCACAGTACAATGGCGGACAGTATCTAAGTACATACATCATCACGCCTATAATCCCCGAAGAGGTAGGCAGAGGTGCACTGCAGTGCGCCCACTCTTCGCCGATGTATTATGGCCCCAATGCAATAGGGGGCGAGCCATTCATAACTAAGTAAATGCCTGTAAATTAATTCTTTTTTAGGGTTCCGTACCTAAAAGGTCAAACGGGACCCAGTTACTAAGACTCCGCTGTCCGTCCGTCTGTCTGTCTGTAGTCTGTCACCAGGCTGTATCTCATGAACCGTGATAGTTAGACAGTTGATTTTTTTTACAGATAATGTATTTCAGTTGCCGCTTTATATCGCTAGATAATGGAACGGAAGCCTTCGTGCGCGAGTCTGACTCGCACTTGGCCGGTATTTTCATAGAGTTGCGAACCCTTGAAACGCATAGAGTTCAATAAGTTATACTAGCTCATGTCTTGCCCTCATAATATAAATAGATTATTATTTTTAATTTATTCCAAAGCGTAATACTCCACAATAGCTGGCAACACTAGTACGGTGGCAACAAATGGACACGCCCGAGCAAACAACAGTATAAAAGCTATCACTTTGGACAGAAGGGCATTGTTTGCAACATTGCTATGACGGGCCCGCCTCGGATTTAGGTTACGATAATATGGAATACCCAGATCTGACTTAATATGTTAAAGCCACTGGGATTTCAAAGCTTGAGCGTCAAATTTTTTGCCGTACCTAAATAAACTTTATTAAGTCACACAAAAAGTTCAATCTTCAACTTAATGACTCTTGGCCCATGTATTTTGTTCCCAATGTACGGGAGCGAGACTATTGCCATTATACTGGGCACATTCACCCTCAATACAAGGGAGATTTTCGGGCCAACACCACGCTAGCCCAGTGCGGGTTGGTGTACTTCACACGCCTTTATATAAACATTATTGTCGTGGAAACAAATATAAAACTCGTTGGAGACATTTATAAAAAAAAACACGAAATATTGACTTGGCAACACCAGGGCCCCGATTGTCATGTGATCGAGATTCATCTCTATTCGGGATATCTCGAAACAAATCAAAAAAATACAAACGATTTGACGTTTCGTTTCGAGATATCTCGAATAGAGATGAATCTCGATCGCACGAAAATCGGGGCCCAGACCACTGAAATGTATTCTGCAGTATTTGAAACTGCGCTATCTATTGTTCTGATTTGCGTGATGTAACTCCAAGCTTTTTTCCACGTTTTAAACTGAATGCGGAGTTTTTCGTGTGTGCTTGTGATGGGTAAAATCGTGTGTGCAGGGGATGCACTCAAATGTACTAATATAATAAACTAATTCTGTGACGAATCTATACTAATATTATAAAGCTGAAGAGTTGGTTTGTTTGGTTTAAGGCGGAAAAGGTAAAATCTTCCTGCCAGGCGGGTGGTATGCCTGGCGGGGTCCGCTACGCCCCGGTGATGTTGTCGGGGAATTTGTATATATAGTTCAGATCGTCGAACACATCAGTACCGCGAGCTAGGATTTTCATAGTACTTTGTATGGCGGATAATTTCTTGTACGCGTAGAATTTCGACGTGAATACAGTCGCGCCATCTAGTAGCGACTGGCGGTAGTTCTGTTTCGTGGCGAGATATAGGGTGCGCCACATGTTGAATGCATTAAGCACTGGAACTACCAGTCCGATTTCAAAAAATCTTTTTGCACTGTATAGCCCATTTATTGAGGAGGGTAGTTTATGGACTTTATAACATCACGCTACGACACAGAACCATACACGCGGGTGAAACTGCGAGAATAGCTAGTTATTCATAAAATAAGTCAAATTGCAAGATTGGCATGTCTTCGGCGAGTTTTCTTGCAAGTGCACAAGCAGCCTTAGGTCAATGGGTATGTATTTAAGTATCTATGGAGCTATACGGGGTGTTTCAGAAGTCCAAAATAATACTTTGCCGTTTTCATCAGCATCGGCTATACCTACAATTGAATGGTACAAAAAAATTATCGAAGTTCGACGATGTTTTTCCAACTTTTATTCGTCGTCAATTTTTATAACTCGTAATATCTCGAGTCGTATGTAAAATATGCATGTTCTGTTTTAAGAATATTGTTAGCCGCCCTTCATAAGTGTAGTTTACCTAAAGGCCGAAACACGATACCTGTGACAAATAATCACAGGTCTATAACTCGGAAACTATGATAGATGGGTATAAACTGTCTTCCGTAGCTACCGTATAGGTACCCAAAGTATTATTTCAGTCTTCTGATACACCTTGTATATGCATATAGAAATTATCTACTGAATACATTAACCCCGTGGGAGCCAGCCGAAGGTTTTATTTTGTGTCCGCACGCGATTCTCGATTTATCCAACTTATTGATTGGTTTCAACACAAAATAGAATTCATGTACTCGCTATCAGTACGAAACCTTCAACGAAGGTACCTTTAATGGTAGGTTTACGGTAAAGTGAAATATGCTTTATGACATTCACTACGTTATGTTTTCTCATATTTACGCGAGTACTATACATTGAAATAAAACTATTTTACGGATTCTATCGCGTTTATTTACTATTTGATTTTCCCGAAGTTTCGGCTGCTTTACAGCAACCATGGTCACGGGGGGACTGAGGTGTTAGACATCCTGATGTCATAGTTAATAACTTACTAAATACTGAACTAACGTAGTTAATACTACGTTATTTCAGTATTTAGAGATTGTAAGATTCTACCATGTTCCTTTATAAAATGATGAAATTTAATGGAATAAGATGACGAATGGCTCTACCTGCGACTAGCGAGTATTTCATCCAGTATCAAGTTATTAATAGCAAGAGCAAACTCAATAAATACATAATGAAAGTAAAAAACTGTGATGAATGTGACAAAGATGGCGAATGAATCTGATTCTAGCTTGTAAAGTGATCCAAGTAGGACCAACTTGAAAGTCTACAATGAGTGTTGCAAATAATTAGTTACCAAGTGTTATACTACTACTACAGCCCTTTTAACATCCCACTGCTGGGCACGAGCCTCCCCTCAATGCGAGGGGATTCAGGCCATAGTCCACCACGCTGGCCCAGTGCGGGTTGGCAGACTTCACACATCTATGGAGAACTAGACAAGTTCCCTCAGACGTGCAGATTTCCTCACGATGTTTTCCTTCACCGTTTCATAGCAAGTGACAATCTCGGATGAAAACGAGAGAACCAGAGGTGCGAGCCGGGGTTTGAACCTGCACACTTTGATTTGCAAGGCGTGCGTTCGACAACTCGGCTACCACTGCTTATATTTTACGTAAAACTGGAATAAATAGAATTGTAGAGATTCTCCACTAAACATCTACATATCAGCTAGTGTATACGTTATTTCTGATACACCTTACATACTGAAAGAAACTACGTGTATGTACATTATGAGTTAACCTTGCCATTAGATGGTATGCGGAAATAATAAAAGGCGTTTCTATAAAAAAAAATCTAAGCCACCCACTTACTCCAGCCAAATGTATACCTTATGTCCTACTGATACAATTGGAATTTGCATAAACACTTTCAGTTCAATGTACTTGCTATAAAAAATATTTTTTTACGATACAATAGTGGTTTATCTGAGCGATAAAATAAAAATGGCGGAGATTTTCGTATCTTTATAGTGCTGTTAACAGCGGCGCTGATCGCAAGCCGGTATTTTGCGGTTTTAAATAATAATGCCCGATTTCGCTAATTTATTGCAAAGAATCGCCAAATTAAGCAATGTCTAAATGTTAGGCGATGCATAACAATAACTTCTTTACTAAGTAACTCTTATGCATGTAGTTTTTCTATTTGTCGGTTAACTGTTTGATTGCAAAGATATTTTACTAACAACCTCAGAAGCTCTTGCTAAACTGGTCGTAAAACCTGCTTCAAAAGGCAGTGATAATAGGGACGGGATTTTCCTTGAATTTGATATTATATATTATGTACTCGTATTATAATAAAAACACAGTAATATTTCAACGTAACGACGAAACAGAAAACGAAATATCAATCAACCCGTTTTATTGAAAAATAACAGAGATATAGAACAAGAGACCGAAGAAATACACAACCTCGCTTTTACTAGGGAATAAGTTCATACTAAAAAGCCGTCTTCACACTGAGGCGTCATGACGAGCGAGTCAATTTTTTGCCACTACCAAAGAGGCTCATACCAAAAAGTTCAGTCTGCAATAAAATGACCTTGACAGCGCGAGCTACTTAAATCGCGTAGTCGCATGGAATTCGCCACAGACATTCAAGTTGTATTAATAATGGCATAAGGTATATTTTAATTAAAATAGAAAGAGAGTTTGCTCGCCTTAATTGGTATGTTCAGCAAAGCGATTAGGTAGCTGTCATTGCAAACATTTCTCGTTTGAAACCACAAAACATGGCGGATTTTCTATGCATTTTGAAAGCTCTTTTGACAGAGGGTGATCGAATTGCGTTTGCAATAGAATTACTGAATCTGACACCAAATTATAATATTAATAGTGATTGAAGATTCATCTCGCATTTATGATATTTGTAATGTGAATTTATTGAATTTGTTCTTGTTATTAAATACTTGACATTGACTGAAATAGCTGCTGAACGCAGGTGGAGCCATTCCTCAACTTAAGCCATTATAAAAAAGAAAGAAAAATGGTCAATGTTTGATATCATAGATTACACCAATCATAGTATCTTACCATAAAACCTCCTCCCTCCCGTTCCCTTATGATAATTGCTACAGTAAATCTGACACATTACCGCTGAGAATTACACGAATTTATGCGAAGATTACGAGACAATACGCTGTTTTATCACCAAATCTCAGACACAAAGCTCTGTGACAATTTCCCTGGCAATTTTAGCGGCTAGGTGCGATCATTTGGTACCGATAGGGACGTAGTAAATGCTATATCTTTACATTTTCTGCGAGAACCGACATTCTTAACATTAATACATCATAATAATACATCATCACGCCTGTATTCCCCGAAGCGGTAGGCAGAGGTGCACTGTAGTGCGCCCACACTGCGCCGATGTATTTTGGTCCCAATGTAATAGGGGGCGAGCCTATTGCCATTATACCGGGCACATTCCCCCTCGATACGAGGGAGATTTGGGCCATAGTCCACCACGCTGGCCCAGTGCGGGTTGGTGAACTTCACACGCTATAGAAAGCTATAGACGTGCAGGTTTCCTCACGATGTTTTACCTTCACCGTTCAGCAAGTGATAATCATTGTTGAAAATGACATTCGCACATGAAAATTATTTTAGAGGTGCGGGCCTGGGATTTGAACTTGCACCCATTACGTTCAAGGCGAGCGTTCTTGCCCACGAGGCTATTTTAATATTACTCGAATGTTTTTTTAAATATTTCAGATAATACATAATGTACCAAAAAAATATTACACAATACTAGCAACTTACTATAAAAGATGGAATGGGCGTGTAGAGATATTCCTTAAAGCCCTAGGTATACAAGGGCGTCACGACGCGCGTCAAACCATTTGCTAATATCAAAACGAACTCTTGTGTCTATTCACATAAAGATTGAATTTCTGCGGTAACCCCACGCGCCAAAATTCGCTCGCGCGGTTAATTTCATTTCTTCGAAGCATGAACATTATCTCTCAGTCAGTACAATTCGTTTTGGTATTGGCAAACATGAGTTTTGACGCCCCAGTATGGCCAGGGCTAATGCTCTAGTTTAGATATCATTATTTACTCAGGTTAGTGACGTTTAGATGGGAGGGTAGATAGGGATATCGGCTAGTCAATCTATAACCCGAAAACCTGACCCAAATATCTATTGTATGCAGTGGTTTAACCTTTTGTTTGGTTTGTCATTTTACCTGTGCGTTTTATTTCACTTATTGATAGATAGATAGTAGTGGTAACCTCAGAATCTGATTTTTTTATTCATATAAACCAATACAGGCACTTATGAATCGTCAATAAATAATAATTTAAATAGTATCTCTACCACACTACAACGCCCGCCTTGAATGTAAGGGATGCAACTTCAAATCCGATTTTCATGTGCGAATGTCATTTTCAATTATGATTACCACTTGCCGAACGGTGAAGGAAACCATCGTGAGGAAACCTGCACGTTTATAAAAGGCGTGTGAAGTTCATCAATACACACTGAGCCAGCGTAGTGGACTATTGCCCAAATCTCTCGTATTGAGGGGAATGTGCCCAGTATAATGGCAATAGGCTCGCCCCCTATTAAAATGGGACCAAAATAAATCGGTGAAGTGTGGGTGCACTGTAGTGCGCCTCTGCCTACCCCTTCGGGGAATATAGACGTGATGATGTATTGTTTAAGATCACATTTTCAAGTAAAAATACAGGTTGGTGTATCATTTGAATGGGGAAGAAAAAAGATATCAGATTTATTGTGTTAAATAACGTCAACGACGAGCGATATAATTTTATGCGGAATGAAAAATATCACTGCAATGTGTAAACAGCTAGAACCCCGGAGCAACTGGGTTGTTTAATTTTATGCGATTTTTAACCTTCACTAATCCGCCGACAGTTGTAATTCCCGCGCAGTGGTTTCGTGTAAATATTTGTTTGGCTAGTTTATGGTGCGGTGCGTTTACGCCGTAGGATGTCTAGTGAATAAATCTCAGTGGATATTTCAACGCATATGAAACAACGCATACCGTTGATTACTTAAACGCAAGTGAATTATTATCAAATGTAACAACACTTCTAATGTGCGCTTAGATCATTTAAATATAGAACAAGATTATACGTTTAAAAAAAACAGCATCATCTTGAGCGAATAAGTTTCAGTGTCATTTCAGAAACATTTAAGCTTTTTATGAAAATTAATTAAATTACAAGACAAAATATTTACATAGGTAACAATTACTTTTTACATAGGTTATATACCCAAAATTATATACCCCACAGTCCCCCCCCCTCCCCCGAATTTTGAATTTAGAACATAATACGCTTTAATAAAAAAACATCTTTGAGCGAAAACGTAACGTTTTCTTTGTTCGGTGTGTGCAATAAAGAGTACTCTATCTATCTAATTAAGTACAGTGACATAGTAGAATATTTTAAAACTTAAATATACTGTTGTATGCCTTTTGAAAATGGATCAAAGTATTTATACAATTGTAGGGGCACTTAAAAACGTTCCCATTTTCTTGTTTAGACAAAGTAGCAGTGCATGTATTATGAACATAACCACAATAGTGCTGATACTGTTGGCAAAAACGAAAACTTAACTTAATTTGACAAAACCAAAAGTGTTGCTATCTCGCGCAAACCTTACGACCCTGAGAACTGTGTTTACTTAGACTGGCCGTGCATAAAATATAAAACAATTTCGTCTTCGTACTATCCACAGAGCAACACACAATATATGCATTCATCGCGGGAATAAACTTACACAGCAGAAGCGCATTTTAATGAGAAACGGTCTCGTTGTTGCTTTTGCATATTAATTTTAATACAATTCCCACACACCCTGTACATGAGCTGCACTTAATAAAGAACACTACGCAATTTTTTTTAGATGTCTGCTTTTTAGGGTTCCGTACCCAAAGGGTAAAACGGAAACCCTATTACTGAGACTTCGCTGTCCGTCCGTCCGTCCGTCTGTCACCAGGCTGTATCTCATGAACCGTGATAGTTAGAGAGTTGAAATTTTCGCGATGATGTATTTCTGTTGCCGCTATAATAACAAATACTAAAAAACAATATAAAATAATTATTTAAGGAGGCTCCCATACAACAAACGTGATATTTTTGCCATTTTTATAGATAATGGTACGGAACCCTTCGTGCGCGAGTCCGACTCGCACTTGGCCGGTTTTTCGTACTTCATGAGATATATTGTTGCCGCAGTATATTGAACATAGAGTTTATTCACACGGAAAAGCCGGCTGCCCGATAATAAGTGCTGTTTTAACTAATATAGTGACAGATACGTTTTATGGAAACGTTCACTCCAACTGTAAGCCGGTTACAGTTATGTTAATTCCTAATTATTGGCGAGTCATATATATCGTGTGTAAATAGCCTTATTTAAATACGTTCTAAGGTGTAGCAGTGGTAGCCTTTTTGTTAGAACACCCGCCTAATATATGAGATTCGCATATAAATCCCAGAGGTGCCAGCTGGGGTTTGAACGTGCACACTTTGATTTGCAAGGCGTGCGTTCTACCACTCGGCTACCACTTTAGCTTTTTACTAAGTGCGAAAGTATACACGGTATCTATAATGAAAACACAATATTAAAGTATTTTGTTTGTCTGTTATCTCATTTTCATCCGAGATTATCACTTGCTATGAAACGGTGAAGGAAAACATCATGAGGAAACCTGCACGTCTGAGGGAGCTTGTCTAGTTCTCGATAGATGTGTAAAGTCTGCCAACCCGCCCTGGCCCAGTGTGGTGGACTATGGCCTAAATCCCCCTCGCACTGAGGGCAGGCCCGTGCCCAGCAGTGGGACGATAAAAGGGCTGTAGTAGCAGTAGTAGTAGTAGTTTGTCTGTTTGTTTGCTCTGAGTAAACTTCCAAATTCTAGACCAGTTTTGATAGCAGATCGTATAGGGAGTAGCTTAGGCCACTTTCACATTAGATACATTTTTAGGGTTCTAAAATTCCACGTGGGCGAAGTCGCAGGCACTGCTAGTATAGTAACTGCGTCAACAACTAAACCACAAAACTTTTGTATCTCGTAAAAACGTAGTATTAAGGTAACGTTTTTCTTGTAGCAACTCGAATCGCCCATCAATTCTGAATCTTATCTCTAGCTTAACAAACTCTATATTTCTCTGTCACACCCTATCCAGTGTCCAACAAAGATTGATGAACCATAAAAACTGAGTTTTTTTCCCTTTCCTAGATAGTTTTGGAACAATATTGGCGCCCGCCCATCGCCATATTGTTTTACGACGCTAGTTTGGCGATATCAGATATTTCCTTGATACCGTTTCTAGGGCATTGTATTTTAGAGTGGCCCGAGTTATTGCTTAGTTTTTCGGAAGAAATTGTACGGCTGGTTGCACTGTTATTATATTGAGGCTTAAGCGTAGGTACATACAATCTAAAGTAGATTTGCTATTTATTTTTTTGTGGAACATACATCATAAGGAAGAGCAGACAGGCTTTAGAGTCTTAATTCCAAATAAGTAAAACTAAGCAAACACCTTTTTAGAGTTCCGTACCCAAAGGGTAAAACGGGAACCCTATTACTGAGACTTCGCTGTTCGTCCGTCAATCCGTCCGTCCATCCGTCCATCCGTCCGTCCGTCTGTCCCCAGGCTGTATCTCATGAACCGTGATAGTTAGAGCGTTGAAATTTTCACAGATGATGTATTTCTGTAGCCGCTATAACAACAAGTACTAAAAAACAGAATAAAATAAATATTTAAGGGGGCTCCCATACAACAAACGTGACTTTTTTTGCCGTTTTTATAGATAATGATACGGAACCCTTCGTGCGTGAGTCCGACTCGCACTTGGCCGATTTTTTAATTATGTAATAACACAGTGAATAACAAATCAAAAAGGGTAAAACGAATTGGAATATTATTACAAGCTTGGAGTTCGGACGTTTCATTCTATAGACATTTTCTATTTCTAAATTGAACATTACATTTATTCTCCTTTCACAGAGATTTAAAATAAAATTACTTCATTGAATATTTAACGTATAATTATGGCAGTAATTTTCTTCCTTTCCATGGTATCATCTGTAGATTTGTTAAATTTTATTATTTGTCACAGACAGATCAATTATGATTTAACTACATACCATACGTAGATAACATGACCTGGGAATCACAGTGACGAACACTGCACCGAGTGGTTGCAGCTTCGATTCCCGCCATCGGAGAAGTTTGGATATGGCCTTTTCGGAATTTTCCCTAGTCTGGATGTAACTGGGATCGCCCCCAGTCCATTGTATGGTACCCTTATAGGAAAATGAAGCTTGAACTATGAAGAAGCTTGTACTATTACAAGCTTCTCTTAGTTTGCGATCATACGAGGAGCATAATATGTTGTTTGTAAATATTTATAATGATTAGTAAAAAATAAAAGGTTCACGACACGAATTCGCCTGATGTAGGTAATAATTGATACTTAAGATTTCAATGCATGATTAATGACATCAGCAAAATGCTATTACGCCCATTCTGTCATGATTACAATACAAACAACACGAGAGGTGAGTGATCAAGTCTCGGACCTTTTCAAGAGTGTTGAGAGCGGAGTGTTTGTGTACCAATATAGACAATAGATTAATCTTGTCTGCTTATCGGCTTAGAACGCTGTATAGGACCTATTTATAATACTGTATTTAGGTTTCAGCCCCGACCATTCACTTAGCAGTATTTTTTAGTCAAAACTTACAATATTTTATAGATTTTTGTTGGGAATTTGGCAGATATTATAACGTTATATGAAAACAAAACTAACATAATAGATGGTAATATTACTTGCACATTAGTACGCATGAGTACCTTTTAAATTATGCCCAATCTTTTATCTCAGTACTTTTATATATTGTTTTCTTATATTTACGCGAATACTATACATTGAAATTAAACTATTTTACGGATTTTATCGCGTTTATTTACTATTTTATATATATATATATATATAATAGTTATTCTATACCTCAGTCCCCCCGTGACCATGGTTGCTGTAAAGCAGCCGAAACGTCGGGAGAATAAAATAGTAAATAAACGCGATAAAATCCGTAAAATAGTTTAATTTCAATATCAGTACTTTTATTTTATTTTTAACGTTACTTTATAATATTGTTTTCTTATATTTACGAGAATACTATACATTGAAATAAAACTATTAATATGATTAAATCCAAAACTAAGCGTACCATTGCAAGACCTCAAGACACTGTGAGCACTTTCTGCGTGGATCGGACCGCAAACAACAACTAAATATGAGGGTACCCAGTTATTAACTATGACATCATGACGTCTAACACCTCAGTCCCCCCGTGACCATGGTTGCTGTAAAGCAGCCGAAACGTCGGGAAAATAAAATAGTAAATAAACGCGATAAAATCCGTAAAATAGTTTTATATCAATGTTACTTTATAATGGTAAATTATGTGTTAATATTTGTGTCTAGTATAGGTATAGTCATGGAGGTTTTATAATCCACTATTCAAGCAAGCGGTCGAACGGCAAAGGCGAATAAACAGGATAAGTCGGCATGATCAAAGGCATCCTCTCACCTGCACTCAGATGCAAATGAATAGCGAAATGAGCTTTTGAAGTGTACATAAAGGATGAAAAGTCTTATACAGGGTGTATCAGAAGTTATATACCGTAGCGAATATGTAGATGCTTAGTGAAGGCAGAGCATAATTAACAATAATTGTTTCTGAGTTACGGAGCGTTTGACCATTTGTCACATGTGTTGTGATTAGACCTTAGGACACATCAATCACCTTATTAAACTACTACTGTTCGCACATTAGGCTATTAATAATCTAAGAACAGAACATGAAAATGTTGCATAGGACTTGGAATATTACGTTTGAAAAATCGATAAAAGATGATAATTACGATTAAATATTTATTTACTATATATTTACAATCCAAAATAAAATGACTTAATAAATCTATACTTCTATATCTATACTAATATTATAAAGAGGAAAGATTTGTACTTTTGTATAAAACGAATAAACTTAAAAACTACTGGACCGATTTCAAAAATTCTTTTGCCGTTAGAAAGCTATATATCACTGAGTGACATAGACTATATTAGAAACATATGTGAAGCCGGAACGGGCCGCTAGTAAAGTTAGTATAATAACTTAAAGTAAAATTTAATATTTTTTCAAAAAGCCACACCTTTTTAAAACGCACAGCATTTTAATGTTTTCTTATTTTACAAAAGTAGAATCACTGGTAAGCTTTATGTCTTTTACATTTTATAAACATTTATAAGGAGGTGGGAGCGATCTTTACCCAACTGTGAGACACTAACGGTTTGAAAAAAACCGCCCAAGTGCGAGTCGGACTCGGGTTCCGTACCATTATCTATAAAAATGGCAAAAAAATCACTTTTGTTGTATGGGAGCCCCCTTAAATAATTATTTTATTCTGTTTTTTAATATTTGTTGTTATAGCGGCAACAGAAATACATCATCTGCAAAAATTTCAACTCTCTAACTATCACGGTTCATGAGATACAGTCTGGTGACAGACGGACGGACGGACGGACGGACAGCGAAGTCTCAGTAATAGGGTTTCCGTTTTACCCTTTGGGTACGGAACCCTAAAAATAATAAAATGGTAGCGTCGCGTAAAATTACATTGGTTACCGCAGACATCTGAAATTGCCCTTTAAAGTTCGAGGTTAAAATATTCGGTCCATTCATTCAGTCGTGAAATATACAAACAAAACGAACGTTTCTTATCCATGAAAATTATTCTTTGGAAATGAAAAGGTCTCTTCAATACTTAGCAAAAGGTTTTCGTTCGAGTGTTTCTGAAAAGGCCGAAATACTTTCGTATTTTTGCGTTGAAAAGGCGAAGCAACACTAATTTTAATAATGTTTGGTGAAGGAAGGCCCGCTCAGGATTCTTGTGGCATTATAAGCCTTTAATATTTATAATATCTTTGTGTATACTTAATCTGGTTTTCAGAGAAGCTCAAATATTAAGTTTAGACACAAGTTGTTTTTTTTTTTCAGAATTGAAATCAAAATTCGTTTTTTTACACGTAGGAACAATTCCAGTGCATATGAATAGACAGACTAACAAAAAAAAATTTGGATTCTAGCACCACCTTTTTTATTTATGAAATACATTAATCACGAAAGACAAGTGTTAGAATAATATGTTTAGTATCTTATATAATATGTCCGTGTATATAAATAAGATTATCGTTTAGTTAGTTGCGCATACAAGAAAATTGAAACTAACATTTAAACGTCTAAAAAGACAACTTGTTTTCGCGTACAAACTCCGTAACTCCTCACAAATACAGTTCTGTTATTTCTTTTTTCAAATAAATCCCTGTTCTCACTTGCCTCTGACACTAATAGCTAGAAAACGAGTAATCGCATTCCCAATTAAGCGAACATACCACCTAAATAATACGATTTAAAGTTCACATTACCGAGACGAGGCCGCCGGCTGTGATCGTATTATGTCTGATGGAAATCGGTGAAATCCGATTTTCCAGTCAGTTTCGTTCGACCTCTCAGAGAGGCCTTACACGGCTTTGAGTAAATATGCATTGATATGGGCGAACATAATGCATCGAAATAGACCCGGCTAGTTTAGGAAATGTAGTGTGAAATGTATCGCTAAAAATGTTAAAATTCTAAGACAAGGCAGAATTTAAAACGCACTTACGTATGTATTTATTTTAAGGGGCTTAAAAATAGGACTCACCTAATGTAGTCAGTCATCTGAAACAAAAAATAACATATTGAAATAGGAGTCATTGTATTAAGTAACCTGGTGAGGCCACAATTAGAATCCGATTTTTTTTTATTAACCGACTTCAAAAAGGAGGAGGTTCTCAATTCATGTGTGTATTTCCCTAGTCTGACGTAGATTGGCACTTACTCGTAAGGTTATTTGTAGCTGTTTAAGGGCACCTAGGTTTTTTAAGTCGATTTTTGTTTTTTTTTTTTAATATTTTTTTTAAGTAAACCGTATTGGGTAGGCACTTATGAATCGTCAATAAATAATAATAATTGTATCTCCACCACCCATTCGGAATGCAATTCGTATGAAGAAGAGTGGGCAAGAAGACTTGCCTCTCAATCAAACGAGGCTGATCAGAGAAAATAAAAATAACGATGATGACTCGCTTAGTGCAGTCATTTGATGCCTCATTTTACAGTCATTTGCCGCTCTGTCTGCCAAGTAATTTTTTGCGTTGCATTGCAACTGATGCAGATGACATTTCTAACTTGTATACCTATTCCCTAGTTCGTTTACGAACTATGCCTTGGATGCAAGTACAAAGGACAAGTCAGGGCACATTTCCAAGAATAAAATAAAAATCCCGATGGAAAGAAAGAAAATATTTTTTTTATTAAAGACCAATAAAACACTACAATATTTCCAGAACTATAACTCATCACTGTTCAGTCGGTATCAATCTCGCTAAATCACAACCATCTGGCAACCATTTTGTTTTTAAAACCGAAAATACCCCGTCTGCTAAATATTAGATAATCGTTTCCGATAATAAAGATATACAGAATTCATCTGTGAACACACAGCAGTGATTTGAGCCTGAATAAATAAATTATGGCTTATCTTAGAGAAACTGGTTCGCGGGCACGGGTAACAACTGTATATGAATAAAGTTTTAGTTGAACGATCGCTCCGAATAAAGTAAAGACATCAATGTAAACTTTATAATAGTATACACAAGAATGAATTCTTGTTACGCAATGTTATAATTTAAACTTTTTGTGTCAATTGAAACGTCGATTTTTTTTATAAAAAAAAATCTGGTCATTTTTTTATGAACGGCTTAGGTTTAGATTTATTATAGACAGATAATTCCGTAGAAAGTCGTTCTTGATAGATTATAAAGTTCCAATGACAAAAAATATTATCTAAAGATCCATTATGAATCTAATCGAGAATGATCTGCTCAACATCTGGTATTGGTTTCATTTTTTTTTTTGAAGGACTTACACTGTTGCCCATGAGGTGGCCTTTACAGCTTTACCGGAGGTGTGGCGAGCGCAGAGTGCACTCCAACCAACGCCTTAAGGGCGGAAAGGGGTGGCAACTAGCTCAAGGGCGCCACAGAGGGCACGACCTCGGCTTGGGCAGTTACCGTGAGGGGAGAGGTAGTGACTGCGCTCCTAGGTGCAAAGATGCACCTACGAGCGGAAGAGGGGGTTCCTCGACCTCGCCGGCGAGATCGGAGTCTGTTTGAGGGTATTAGTTTCATCAATATAAATGATACAATCTGATTATTTTTTTACAGTTTTGGTCGCTACTAAAAACCCTAAGTACCACTCTTAAAAAATAATCTAAGAAAACATAGGAACTAGGAACATTTTGTAGTTACTACTAATGAACGAAAATATCTCCGTTTGTAAGTCAAAATTTGGTGTGAATCGGTCGCCCACATCCGAGGCTCAAAAGTAATTGATAACCATACTAGAACACTTTACTAACATAAACAGCTGCTTCAAGGTAAAATGTACTTTAGTGTCTTAAAAATATAATCAGCATTCGCACCACGTCAATTCCATTAGGATTTCCACGGCAGGTCTGTTCATAGAGAAACCCGTTCTAAACACGGCATATTCCCTCTTGTTTTTTCCATAATTACATTTCCACGCCGAAGATTTTGTTTGCATCTCGTTACCTCGTGGGCTTCGGTGAACATTCTGTGTGAAGCTTAGAGGTTTGGTAAAGACAATATACGAATGAAAATCTGTGATTTTTTATTAATATTTGCAACCAAACGTATTAATGCAGCTATAGAATAAACCAGTTTATTTTATTAAACAATAATTAAGGCAGTTTTCAATAATTAACTCACAAAATTTGCAAGAGAATGAAACCTACAAAATACACCTAAGCACTTGACTACATTATAATCATTCGTTTATTTTCCAGTAGTCTTATTAACATTTTAAATATAAATACAAAAAAAAAATTTTTTTTTTTAAAACTGTTCCTCACCGGGTCCTGGTTATAAATGGCCAGGGCTCCAGAGAGTGGAACTTTCTCAGTATACGCGCCGTCTACAAAAGTACCTACCGCCTCCTGAATCTGTTCCTTGATCCAGTATAACGTGAGCCTCTTTAGGTGTTTGTTGAGGCTCTTGGCTAATAAACCATGCGCAGAAACGATTATCGATACAATTATTGCTGTGTCAATATCCCACATGTCGATAAAATCGTTAGCCAGTTCAAGAAAGTTGCTTCCTTTCTTTATAGTAATTAATTATTAGATATAAAATTAATAACATTCATGAAGATACAATAAAAGCTACTAGGTATTTTGTTACCTCGATTTCTTCCTGCCAGTATGGTTGCCAGTGTCTATTTTAGTGTCTACTTGACATTTCAAAATACGAAGGTTACTGCGGTAAATTTTCAGCATTCGATGCGATGACGCAACAAGGAGAAAGTTAGACGTATTCATTGTATTAATATTCGCTGCCATTACGAATAACTAGCTTCTACCGGCGACTTTGTCTGCACAGACTAAGATTGTTCAATATCGTTATAAATTATTGCATATATGTTGTTCTGATGTACAATCAATAATACTGTAAAGTTTCGTCAAAATCCGTCCAGGAGTTATTGCGTGAACGAGTAACAAACGTCCATCCATCCATCCTCACAAACTTTCACATTTATAATAGTAGTAGGATTGAAGGATTATTTCTTCACGATTCCTCGCAAAACTTTCGAATCAAATTTAAAACAACACCCAAAATAGCTTCACGTCTCTTGCATAAACATTCGTTCCCCCAGTCCCAGGCTACCTGTACATAAAACATTATTCATTCCGTCTGTCCGTCTGTTACTTAGCGTAGTATGTGGCGGCGACTGGCGGCTGATTGATGAGGGTAGACGCTGGATCAACCGTGAACGCTCTCTCACCAATTATATCCTAAACAATACGGACTTCTCTCTTTTGGAACTATTCTTGGAGTTTATCATAACTTTTTTTCAAATCTATTTTGTATATGTTTGAAAGTATTAGTGCATCGTCCAAGGATTGTCCTACACTATTTAGGTATGATTTTAAGACTATTACTGATCTACAATATAAACTCTATAATTCAGCAAAGAAATAAGCAAAAACACACTAAATATCTCATAATTCTTGGATGGTAGTAGAAGGGCCTAACGAGCTTTCCATTTTCCAGAGACATTTACAAGTGTTACTAAGGATTTTTTTGAGAAAATCCAAGCCTTAGACAGCAGCGAGGTAATTAGTTTTTCAGGCTAAGGTTCCGTGTCCGGACTACGGATCTTTTGCCAGGAAACTTATTGTCTGGGCTTCAAGGCTTCCCCTTCAGATATTGTTTTACTGTAGTTAAAAATTGAGTTTTCTTAAAGACACTATTAATTTCTTGTCAACAATTGACTATGCTAATCAATTTGAGGCCTGAAGTATCTTTCATAATTACTCAAATCCTAATTTTGTTGAAGTAAACTTTTTAGTTTTGTCAAATTTTGTTGTAGTTTGTGTCATTACAACACACCTTTTCTCTTTTTTGTCATCTATAAAAACCATAGCCTATGCCAAATTGTGTCAAGCCATTTAACAATTTAGCAATCCCTAGTTTAATATAAGACCCTCCATAAATAGATTTCCAAAGTAGAAACATTTTTTTTTTCCATAAGCAAATCGATAGATAAAGTTATCTGTCAGAAGTACGTCTGCACTTAAGCAAGACACGTACTATGGAGTACCCTACAATGGACTAAATGCGGGGTCAGTTACACTCAAACCATAGCCAATTCTATAACATGTATGAAATTTACGGGAATCAAACTATACACCGGATATACAAAGTGAATTAAGCGGGTTACAGACTACGCTATAATATGATAGCATATAGCTCAGAGCACAACAATATCGCGCACCATACATTGTTATGGACACGTTCACACTGTACTGTACTATTATATTATTGGCTTTGTATGGTGCGCGATATTGTTGTGCTATATATTATAGCGTAGTCTGAAAGCCGCTTTACGCTCTAACAAATTATCAATACGTTGTCATATCAAATTCTTTATAATTGAAAACAATAGAAAAACTAAATAGTTTTTCTAATAATAATTATTATTTATTATTATTATCTCCTTTATTTCTTATCTTTCTTATAAATTACATTTTTAAATATATATATAAAAAATACATTTAAAAATATAAAAAACAGTTCCCCACCGGCATCTGGAACAGGGTCCTAGTTACCAGTGGTTAGGGCTCCAGAGAGAGGAACTTCCTCACAATGCGCGCCGTCTCCAGAAGTACCGCCTTCTGAATCTGTCCCTTGATCCAGCCGCCTAACGCGAGCCTCTTTAGGTGTTTGTCGAGGCTCTTGGCTAATAAGCCATGGGCGGAAACGACTATCGGTACAATGATTGCCGCATCAATGTCCCACATGTCGACAACCTCGTGAGCCAGATCAAGATACTTGCTTTCTTTATCTTTTTCGGCCTTCACGAGATTCTCGTCATGGGGGACAGTGATATCGACAATCATTGCACGGCGCTCTTGGCGATCTATCAGCACAATATCAGGCTTATTGGCTACAATAGTCCTGTCTGTGATGATAGATCGGTCCCAATACAATGAGATATGACCTTCTTCGAGAACTGGTTGTGGTTCATACCTGTAGTACGGTACCTCGGATGTCACAAGGCGATATTTCAGGGCAAGTTGCTGGTGGATAATCCTGGCTACTTGGTTGTGTCTGTGTAAATATTGACCATTTGCGAGACGCGAACAACCGGAGATGATATGCCTCAGGGATTCTCCAGGGCGATGACATGCCCGACAAATGTCGATGGTGCCATCCCGAAGAATATATTTCCGGTAGTTGTTCGTCATCACAACTTCGTCCATAATTGCACAGACAAAACCTTATATTATTATTATTATTATTAGAAAAACTATTTGATATGAAACGTAAAGAATTCCAGCTTCATTGTGATCGTCCTCTATTTATACCAATTTCAATAGTTTGTTTGGTATTCTTTGGTACGCCCACATCATCGAGGCTATTGTTTTGTTTTAAGTGCTCGGTATTCGGATTTCAACGAATTCAAGCCCCCGGCACACTGGAGCGTCAACGTTCGCGCGTTTGCCAATACCAAAGGAACTCTGTGTCAATGTACATAAAGATTACATTTCCGTCGTAAATGCCACGCCCCCACGCGTCAAATTTCGCTCGCGCTGTCAGTGTCTTTTCATTGTATAATAAACTTTATTATGTGCCAATACAGTTCGTTTTGCTGTGCGTTAACGCCGCAATGTGCGGGAGGCCTCATTGTTTTCTTTGTAAGATGAAGTTTTGTGGTTATTTAATTCGAAACTTGTTTTGTTAATCTTTTCTATTGGTCATAAAGTTTAGTATGGTAAGTGCGTCATAAAATCATGTTCCAGGTAATAGGTACTTTCCTGCTAAGAGTGTCAGAATTGTTCAAATTATACCAGCAACAAGATGATTTTGAATAAATTGTAAATGTATTCAAAAGTTAAAAAAACTAAAAACAACATGGAAATACTAAAAGGAATGAGACATTTTTGTTTAAACCAATCGACTACCAATCGACTATTATATTATTCATGTACAAGTATTATTATTAAAGCTCTTTTGAATTATATAATCTACTATTAAAATTGCTTGAGATGGTAACAGGAACAGGTACAATAGTCTTCAGAGGAAATTACCATCTAGCTAGACTGTTCATTTGACTTTCTACCGTAAAATATTCCTCTATTATCTCATCTCACAGCCAGTTATTGTGTAACAACAAAGATGCTGCTATCTCGCCGTCAAGAGATCGTTCCGATAGACACGTTAATATGACTGACGTCGGTAATGTAATCCGCGCTGTACGAATAACCTTGTTAAGATAAAATTTAGAATTTCAGTACGAAATACAGGATTTTAAAGCTCAATTTTCAATATCCTGTTAAAATATGAAGACGAGGATCTTTTTAATTTCTCTTTGTTATTTGTAGATAATATATAAACGGTCGTGATGTGATGATAAATTATATAATTACTTATTATATATTGGTCTTAATATTTCATAAATATAGAGGTTTTTCAAGATTTTATGTTATTGAACAATATCCCGACATAATCTTAGAAAAAACTGTATTTTATTGTTATCATTTTGGTAAAGAGGAACCTTGGAGATTATTTCCCATTCTATTCCATAAGAAATGCATACCAAATAATAGGTGGAGTCTAAAATTATATTTTGTTTGACATAAAAGTAATTTTTTTCAGTAAGTTCATAGCGTAAAGGATACCCCAAGTTTATTGAAATTACAATCCATTTATAAACTTTAAACATTGCCATTTGAAAACAGAAGTATATTGCAATGATACTTGGGTGTAAGAAATTGAGGACTATATGTTCTTTAGGGTTCCGTACCCAAAGGGTAAAACGGGAACCCTATTACTGAGACTTCGCTGTCCGTCCGTCCGTCCGTCTGTCACCAGGCTGTATCTCATGAACCGTGATAGTTAGAGAGTTGAAATTTTCGCAGATGCTGTATTTCTGTTGCCGCTATAACAACAAATACTAAAAAACAGAATAAAATAATTATTTAAGGGGGCTCCCATAGAACAAAGGTGATTTTTTTGCCATTTTTATAGATAATGGTACGGAACCCTTCGTGCGCGAGTCCGACTCGCACTTGGCCGGTTTTTTATAAATAGTGTCCAAACCATTCTGCTTTCAGATCATTTATTCAATATCAGCCGCCGCTGAACTAGCATCGGCATATTAATAGAGCCATTATTTCCTAGCTTTGCCGACCCCAAAGGAGAGGAAACTGGAACGCTCACTAAATTGCCTTACTACGAGAATTTTTTTATTTTCCTGTTGTTATGTACAGAATATTAAAACGTAATAAGCTATAAACACCTAATCCGTGTTTATGATTTAAAATGTAAACCTCCGACTTTGATTTGATTCCATTAATTTATATTTTTTTAGAAAAAAAAAAGATTCAGAAGTGTATAGGGGGCAAAAACAAAGGATGTTGATGATATATCTGAATAAAAATAAAAAGGTTTATTAATTCGTGTTTCGTACAGTTGTTAAATACCTACTTAGGTAATATTTTAAAGTCTATTTATGTAGTATATTTTAATTTTTTAAAGTTAGGATTGATCTGAAACGATAGTCCACGTGAGTACAATCTAAGTAAACTTTTGGAAACCAGGAATCTTCCATAACCTTAAAATTACAATGAAGCTTAAATCAAATTTAAATAATAAAAAAAAATATAGTGAAAAACGTCATTGTATATGATTTGTAGATGAATACAAATTTAGGGTAAAACCTCTTATAGGTAGAGCGTGGAAGTTATCACCAAATACAGCCAAATTTCCACCTTAATGTTGTCTTGGGTTTTTCGGTAATGGATACGGGTCAACCTTTCCCTAATGGAGAGCACACCTAAAGGTTAGGAAAAGAAAAAGCGAAATCAATGATGTTGTACACAAAGTACAGTTTAACCAGCATCACACGCGGACACAACCTTGTTTAATTAATAATTATTTATTATATTTAGTTTGTTTTAAAATTTAATTATAAATAAATAAAAAATAATATATCACCACGCCTGTATTCCCCGAAGGGGTAGGCAGAGGTGCACTACAGTGCGCCCACTCTTCGCCGATGTATTTTGCTTCCAATGTAATACGGGGCGAGCCTATTGCCGTTATACTGGGCACATTCTCCATAATACGATTGAGATTTTTATTTTTAGATATAGTCCACCACGCCTTTCTATAGACGTGCAGGTTTCCTCACGAAGTTTTCCTTCTCCATTTCAGATCAAGTGGTAATCTCGAATGAAAATGATATTCGCACATGAAACCCACATGTGCGAGCCGGGGTTTGAACCTGCACACTTTGATTGCAAGGCGTACGTTCGACCATTCGGCTACCATTGCTTAAAGACTCAATGCTTATTCAGTTAAGTACTTTTTTAACTCTTAACGGCTTGAGAAGATAGCCTCAGTGGGATTCCAATGTAAGATTTAGTTTAATCTTATTTTAGACTCTACGAACGCTTACTAATGTAACTTATCAAGAAAATCTGACCTTTCATGATTCATATACCGAGATTAAATGGATGGATTGTTGTTATCTCGAGTGCCTAGGTAGAGCAACGTTATCTTATCGATGTAACCCTCGGTCTATCGACGCTACCTATCAATTGGGACAAGAATGATAAGCTTTTTTTAACAAAAACCTTTCTAAACCTTTATTCAGGCGTAGTACTTCAGAAATCCAATATTTATGCATGAGGAAGAGAAAAAATGCAAATTTAAGACCCCCAAAAAAGACAGGTGGGCTCTTAATTCAGGCTATGTTGGACCGTTCGCGTTCCGGGTATGGAATATTTTAAGTAAGCGCCAGCTGGTGTTATAAAAATGAACCACCAAATTTATATAAATTTATGAACAATTGGACGTAGTTAAGAAAAAAGGATCCAATCCACCAAGTTAAGTTGTGTAGCAAACGGTTCCTAAAACAGGCTTTTTGAAGCATTTTTACCACCTACTTTACCATCCCAGATGTGCAGAATATTTTTTATGGGACTATTTTTTAAATGGGATTAAGCCCGCCACACATTCCCACCACTGTTACTCCTGTAAGCCAGGATCGACAGCTGTATCCATTGAAGACACCGAAATTTGACCCTCGGCGAGTCCCGCGGAAAAGCTAAATTGTCTTGGAACCCGCACGAAATTAATCGAAAAAGGTGTAGGAGGACTTGGAAGAAAGATGTATCCACTTCCCTCCATTGCAAAGTGGGAGACAAAAATAACTGTATTGGCTGAATTGTCACAGAAATAAAGAAGGCACCACGGATGCTATTTGACATTAGTTGTCCAAAATATAATGATCATCCAATTTGGCGCCCGTCTTTCAACCACGCCATCTGGGCAATAAGCGGCCAGATATACATAATAATCAACGAACGCTTACCCAAACTCCCTTTCCCAGATTACCATAACAAAAAAAAACAACAAGACTAAACCGTATCTTTCATCATACAGAGTCGAATTTACGTAACTTCGAAGAATCTTAAACCGGAATCTATCTACCATATATTTGGCGAATAATATAAGGATTATTTTCGCTTTCATTCTCAGTTGTGTTATGATTAAGCTGTTGGTAAATTACATTTATGCGTGATGGAATGTAGCCAGCTATGGATTTTTGTATGGGGTGGCGTGTGGAATAGCCTCGTGACACTTATGTTCTGAGTAATAAGAACGCGTTTTATGTGTTCTTTTCTAAATAGTTTATTAGGTTGAACATATTTCTTATAAAACTATTTGATACAGAAATATTTTTTTTATATCAAAGTAATATTTGTTGTGTGAGGAGACAGTTTCCTTGTTATTAATATATATATATATATATATCTATATATAAAAGCAGTGGTAGCATCGTGGGCAAGAACGCCCGCCTTGAACGTAATAAGCTATTTTTAGCTTTTTAGTGCACCTAGGTTTTTGAAGTCGGTTTTTGCTTTTTTGTTAATCATTTAAAAATTTGTCGTATGTATGAGTTAATACAGTGCGTTTTGGCGTGAGTCTATTGCCATTATACCGGGCACATTCCCCCTCAATACGAGGGAGATTTGGGCCATAGTCCACCACTCTGGCTCAGTGCGGGTTGGTGAACTTCACACGCTATAGAAAGCTATAGACGTGCAGGTTTCCTCACGATGTTTACTTTCACCGTTCAGCAAGTGGTAATCATTGTTGAAAATGGTGGTTTATATGAATAAAAAATATTATGATTCAGATGGTACTAGCTTTAGTTAGTTTACGACGAGTATGTGTTGTCTGGCGACATTTTGACATAACGTAGGTACAGTACTCAGTCGTGGGTTGATTCAGGATATAAAAGGAATAAGAACAACGGTAAGTTTTCTTCATATCAAAAACTGATAACTTTAATAAAATAAGTTGGTTTATGTGTCCGCTGAAGTGTTCGATATAATCCAAGGTTTATTCTTTCAGAACTGTCTATCGAAGCAATATTTCCTCACAAAATATAGCTACAACGGCCATCACACAATGTTAAGTGCGAACGGATACCGTGAGTTTTATTAGCTCGTAAACAATTCAAACTATTGTTGTTTGATTTACTGAAAAATGGTTTTGTAATAAATTTTAAAGTGATCTATTACTTTGTACCGGAATAGAGAGGAAACCGGGCAAGTGTATGTCGGACCATGCGTTGTTGGTTCCGTAGTCATCACGTGGTTTTGTCTATTCATAAAAAATATATCTAATGTAAACAATCTTCGCTATTCTTCATATTATTATGATTTCATAAGATCTTGAAGCTGGGCAAACTGGGGCGTCAAAACACGCGCTGCAAAATTGTTACCAAAACGAACTCTGTGTCAATAAACATAGAGATTGAAATTCTATGACAAAAGCCACGAGGCAAAATTTGATCCCATCACAGATTACATTAAAAACAAGCTTTTATTTAATTTCCCTTGGTATTCATGTTCTCCTCAGCAAGCCCTTTCATTTGATACCCATACTGTGGTAGTGCAGAAAAAATAACTATTCCGCCATCTTGGATGATCCGCCATATTGGAATTAGAATGACGTCAAATAGCTAAGCATGCCTTGTCATCAAAAATAAGCGTGTATACCAAATTTCAGCTCAATTGGTTAAAGATAACTTATATAAAATTCAGTTGCAAGATTCCACCCGGACATACATTGCAAGTTAATATATATAAAAAAAGGTAATTTAATAAAAAATGTACTTCGTCTATGAGTAAATATGTTGGGTTTGACGCGTGTGTGAGCGCAGGGCTGGATTCTTTTACGCGTCCTTCAGTTGCTGTTAGTTTTATCCATAGCGTTGTTTCAGTAAACAATTCAATATAATTTATATCATGTGTAGATTGATTTAAAATCGAATATTGTTCCAATTTTGCTTGTATGTAGGTCACTTTTAATGATTTCACGAAGGCTGATGGATTTATTCGTACAATATTTTTGTCAGTCTATGATATTTTTGTATTTTTAAATAAGACTAGACTGTCGTTGCAATAATGACACCAATTTTGGTTAAATACTTTTTGGACGTATTTTTGATACGTTTAGGTATCTATAATTTCTTATATCATTGTAATAATATTATTTGCATATAACTTACGAAACGACGCATTTTACTCCACAGTCTTCATCCCAAAGTATAATATTTGTTACAAAAGTGCCCAAATTGTTAACTTTAAAATTAGTTGATAATAATGGAGAAGCGACCGAACTTTGGCACGTCAAAGGGCTAATCTAAATTGTATTTAATTAATTTTGAAACGAAATTAAACCACCGCGGTTACTTAATTGATCCGTTAGTATCTACGGAGTTATTTTAATAAAGGCTAATGGTTATTTTATTGGATGTTACCTTTGGCCGGCGAGTTAATTCCAAGAAACTAAGGTAATTTAACTAAGATCTTAGATTACATAGTATGTGTCATATAGATTAACTTTCCATTATGTATGTATGATAGCAGTAGTAGCCGAGTGGTCGAACACACGCCTTGCAATCGAAGTGTCCAGGTCCAAACCTCGGCTCGCTCCTCCAGGATATTTATGTGCGAATCTCATTTTCATCCGAGATTATCACTTGCTATGAACCGGTGATGGAAAACAACGTGAGGCAACCTGCTCGTTTGAGGGTACTTGACTAGTTTTCGATAGATGTGTGAAGTCTGCCTACCCGCATTGGGCCAGCGTGGTGGACTATGGCTCAAATCCCCCTCGCATCGATGGGGGGCCCATGCCCAGCAGTGGGACGTTAAAAGGGCTGTAGTAGAGGAGTAGCTTTTAGCACAGAAAGTTAATTTGTATGTGTATTGAAATGCAGCTCGTTATAGTATTGGCAAAAAAATTCCGCGCGAGTTTGGACGCTCCAGTGTGTGTGGGTTTTAATCCGGTTTCCGTCGCACAAATTATTTTTTAATCCAGTTAACTTTATACAAAATTTAATAAATTACATGCCCCATCTTTTCTTCTAACGAAATTCCTTTTTCAAAAGCATTTTTTATGAAAGTAATTACGGTAATTAATGTTCTTTAAATTTACAAAAATCAACGTTTTTAATATTGAATGTAAAAGTATCAAATAAAGTTAATTTGAATTTAAATTAAGGGCACAATATTCGTGTCACAGAGAGTAATTAAGGCTTCACGAACGCATCAAAACAAATATATTATGCTTTGCGCGTAAACGAATATGTTATTACTACAAACGACACACGGACTTTGCATTGACGTGACGTGAAAAAACAACCAAATGTGGAGAGCTAAAAACGGACCAAGGCGGCAATTCTCGCATAATCGACATTATGTCTAATTCGACATATCTAAAACGACAATATACGACCAAGGGCCCAATTCTCGCACGATGGACATCATCGCTACTTCGACATATGTCGAAAATACATCGGTAAAGTGCGGGTGCACTGCAATGCACCTCTGCCTACCCCTTCGGGGAATACAGGCGTGGTGATATTTTTTTTTAATACAAATACTATAGCCATGACAAAACATTTTGGTTTCGAAATTTATGTCTCAAATTAAAATGTAACCGAGTAACGGCATCTTATAATGTTATTTTATTAAACAATTTATATATTATAAGACTGATACAGCTAAAAAAATTAAAAAGTTAATAATTGTAAAAAAGTTAGGTAAGTAAGTTAGATAGGTAGGGAAGTGAATAATTACATTTTAAAATGGTATAACTTAATTAAATAGTAGATAATATACAACAAATTTAATAATAATAATGTAAGGCTTGCAATTAATTTAATCCACTTTTCGAAACATGTTTTCCCAAAATATCCTAAATCACATCTGAAGTAATACTTGGTCCTAGGCAATTAACTGTACCACAGTGAGTATCATGATATTTCGTTACTTTTTCACGCCCCAAGCTCGTTATAACGTTAACTTAATAACTGTTATAATAACCGTTATTGCCTTAATTACCAAAACCTGGCTGTGCAAACTGATATCCTAACGATATTGCCTCTTAGAAAATAATTTAAACGAAAATAACGACTGAAGTTACAAGACCATTTGTTTATTCTCTTTGAATGTTGACAGAACTCAAATATTACAATAATGCAGTGGTAGCTTATGCAGCCTTGAATACAAGGAGTTCAAATTCAAAGCCCCCTGTGATTTTCGATTTTGACGTCCGATTTCCATTTTGAATAATGATTACCACTTGTGACGGCAAACATCGTGAGGAAACGTGCCCGTCTATTGAAATACGTATGAAGTTTACCAACCCTCACTGGGCCAGCGTGGTGGAATATGGCCTCAAATCTCCCTCGCATTGAGGGGAAAAGTGTTTAGTTATTTTAGACTTTATTTAAGAAGTAATTATAAATATACTGTGTCTATGTTCAAACGATTAATTTAAATAGTTTTATAAATATTTCGGTTTTTTAAGATTTAGAGGTGATTTTATTTACTTACAAAGGTTATATGCAACATTGACTACGTATTCGAATATCGTAGAGTAGTATTGTAACGAGTTATATAGGATGTTAAAAAATGTTATGAAACTAGTTTGATAAATTAAAATAGCAAAACTACGCCTGATGTTCTAATTCCAAAATTCATGATTTGAATTTAGAATAGCACAGCAGGGTCATTACGCCATTTCAATCACTTTCCGTTCAAACAGCTGTCAAAATGTATGAGAAATCCGCCATATTTTGTGGTTTCAAACGAAAAATATAAATCGCCTAGCAGAAAACATATAAAAAAATATTGAGCGAATGTGGAATTCATTTTAATCTATTTTTGTGCTCCCATTTGTACACACAGACAAATTTCATTAGAAGACATTATTTACATATTCTGCTTCTACGAAATTTAAATAATCGGAAGATATTGGCTTGTTATTTTTATGCTATTTTTATAACGATACTCCATGCATATTTATTACGTGGACTTCATTTACACGGTGAAGCCGGCTAACTGATAAAAATTAACGGGTTTAACAGAAACGGATGCATGAAGGTCGAATTAAGCCCTAAGCAGACCGGTGCGTTATGACGGACTGTATGTCAATATACATGAAGGATGAATGGCTATTTCTCTTGCGCTGTCAATGACATTTCGTCAAAGAATGAGCTTTTTCTGTGAGTCAGTGCCGCCTGTTTTCGTATTAGCAACATTTGTGCAGCGCGTCTTGCCAACTCAGTATGCCCGGGGCCTTATAAGACTGCCGTAAACCGACTGCTCGTGTAAACGCTTCGATAATCGTAATTATCAGACAGCCGGCGTTACCGTGTGAATGAACCCTGACGTTCTCAATATATTCAACATTATTAAGATATCTACCTTAGCCTGTAAGTAAAGCCTAAAAGTTATATAGATGCGAAATTATCCAGTACACGTTTACTGAACTTCTTCTTAGTCGGTATCACTCTTGTCAGAGTGGTCGTGGTCATCACTTCGGTGTTGGTGGTAAGCTTCACAACACGCCGCCACTCCTCTCTGATGGCCGCCTTCCTCGTGCATTGGTGTAGTGATAATGAATCAGTTACTGCCGCTTTTATTTGTTCAGTCCACCTCATAGGCGATCTTCCTCGTGGCCTGGTACCCTCAACCTTTCCCTGGACCACAAGTCGCTCAATAGCCACCTCCCCTCGGCGGCATATGTGACCAAAAAAGGTGAGGATACGAGACTGTACCAAAGATGATAAACGCTGTTTGATGCCGAGTTCTCGAAGTATAGACTCGTTGGTACGGAATTCAGTCCACGATACTCCAAGCATTCTCCTCCAGCACCACATTTCTAGGGCGTCTATCTTCTTCTTCTCTATTTCCCGCAGGGTCCACGTTTCTGCTGCGTACAAGAATATGGGGAATACAAGTGCCCGAACTAGCCGGATTTTTGTTTTTTGTTTACTGAACACGGTTACTGATTTCATTAAACTGTTAAAGCAGAAGTTACGGGTTGGATACGCTTTCCTTGACTTCTAAATAATCAGCGCAAGAGTACTTTGGTCGAATTTCGTGGGGCTTGGTTTTTACCACAGAAGTTAAATTTTTACGTATTGGACACAGGTACTAGCGTGGGATCGCTTTCACCAAAGCAATTCAATGTTTATGTATATTAACATAGTTAATAGTGCTACTTGCGAGGACTGGTCCAACCATTTTCCTCTTAATGACTTACCATCTTCTCTCCCATACTGCGTTGAAGGCATCATACCAAAGCAATTATTTCTATAACCATCTGTGGTTTAGAATAATCCCTTCATTGTAAATGAGAGTAGACGCGCCTTACTGTACTAGCTTCCTAAGCGTAAAGACTATATTTGTATTTAATATTAGACTGTCGTGAGTATAATTCTTCTCTAGTATTGTGGCAAAGGTGCTGTCTGCTCTCAAGGCATTGCTGCTCCTGAGAATATATTACTCGCAATTATCATTTTGAAAAGAGTAACCATTGAGTTTCTTACCCGCTCTTCTCAGTGGAAGCAGCATTCCGAACCGGTGGTAGAATCTGACTATTTGTAAGTGCTTTTTGGCCTACACGAATAAATAAAAATTTGATTTTGGATTTGATTTTAATATACAAAGAGTCAAGTTGATTCGCTCGCCCAATACGTTAGAAGCTTGGTTACAATACAGCCATTACTTACACGAGCAGTTACCAACAGCTATAAAACTAAAGCTAACTAGGTCAAGTTCCACACGCCATACGGCACATCATGGGCAGCCTAGATCGCACACACCCAACAAATCGCACCGTCACAACTGAGAGTGAAAGTTTCAGTTTCAGGAGCATGCCTGCCACTCAAACGAGAGGGATTACGAAATAACGGTAACACAAATATACATTGCCAGACAGCACATAATCATCGTATGATCCCAGACTAAGGAAAGCTTATACAATGGGCTGGGGGCGATTCCAGTTAGTTCTAGACTAGGGCAAATTCTGAAAAGGCCATTTCCAAAGTTTGCCGTGAATGGGAATTGAACCCGTTTCCACACGGTGCAATAAGCTGAGCAAGCCATCGTCAAATCAAACAATAATGTTCACAAACTGATATTAAATTTTGTTTGTAGATAATTTTCAGGATTCCGTACCTCAAAGGAAAAAGGAACTCTTAAAATTTAGTCTCTTTTTCTGTTTGATATGACACTTTTGCTTAGGAACGCGTTGAGGTATCAAGATGAAATTATTATCAAATAGTTGCTATCCAAAAGTCTGCTATCCGTTGAAGCTGTGAAAAAAAACTAATTTCTAATTCAACGTAATCAAAAGATTGGCGTTTATGCCACATGTTTCGACACTCGCAAGGGAATCAAAGCCTATAACGCTGTGCCCGTATCAAAATCATGTCTTATAGCAACGCATACTCATAGGATGATCTCAAACTAAGCAAAGGGTTCCATACAATGGACTGAAGGCTATCCCAGTTACACCCACACCAGAACCAATTCAAAAAAGGCCATTTCCTAAGATTTCCTCTGGTGGGAATCCAACCCGAAACCCAGTTCAGTGAGCAGAGTGGCATATGCTCAAGCCACTTCACCAAAACGTCGTAATTAATTACAAATTATTTTTCGAAGGGTATAAGAACGCTTAAGTAGATGGTAGATAGATAGCTAACTCTTTATTGTTTCACCTCTATACTATATTATTATACAAACTATATTATTATTATTATGAGTCTATAACGTCCCACTGCTGGGACCTCCTTTCCCTTTCTCCATTCTTCTATTTTGAGCTAAGATAGGCAACTCTTTTCGATATATATTAATATATATAACTACATATACGATAATAAATGCAACAATGGTAGGCCTTATTACTAAAAGTGATCTCTACCAGGCAACCTGTGGAGGGAGAGAAATTAAAGTAAATATACTAATATATACGATAACATAGATTAAAATAATATAACGGTGATTGGCTTCAATGCATTTAATTTAGTTTACTTAGCGCCAACTAAGTCAACACCATTATCAATAAATATAGGTCTAATATTGACGTCAGGAAAGAGTCTCTGGTGTGCCGCAAGCCTTACCAACACTGTGTCACGGGGTTAAAGCCTCAGTTGTCATGGCAACGCGCTATAAACAAACTATGCCCTGAACTCCCTCCCAAGGTGAACTACTAAATAGCAGGTAACGTAACATAATTATTTTATGTAATGAAAGAAATGTATTGCAACTAGCATGGGTAGGTAATATGCTTTCCGTGCCTTGAAGGGCAGTTTTGAAGCCTTATGATCCTAACATCCTAATCAATAGTTCAGGCCCCTGGACACTGGAGCATCAAAAGGCTCGCGTTTAAAAAAAATGTTTAGGTATTCTTCAACGAAATGACATTGACAGTGGGTTCGTTTACCACAGAAAATAGATCTTTATATATATTGTCACAAAGTTATTTTTCATTGCGTGTTGACGCGTGGCTTTTGATATCCCGGTGTGGCTGATGAAGCCAGATAAACGAAACGCCTGGAAGAAAAGTAATGAAAAAAAACCTGAAAATTACTGAAAGATACAATCCGCAGTTAGTGGTGGTACACTTTGCAAGGAAAATATCTTAAACGAATCTAGTACTTGCTTTGCCCCCATATCCCATATACCATAAAAACATTTATTTCATCTAATATCATAACTGTTTTCCTACTTGCTGTTCTACCGCCGGCTTTATCGCCTAAGTATTCTGTGAATATACAATCTAAGAATAAATACTGCATATGTTTGTAACGCTAAAGAAAAACACGGGGTGGTGGACTATGGTCCAAATCTCCCTCGTATTGAGGAGAATGTGCCCGGTATAATGGCAATAGGCTCGAACCCTATTAAATTGGGACCAGGGGTGGAAGTCTGTAAAGACTATCGTTGTGGTTTTGCATAGACTTTATATTTTAAGGCACGAAAACAACATGTTTTATCAATGGTAGATAAAATAATACCGATGGAGACATTAGACATTGTCTCCTTGAAGCCATTGGACTAGTTATATTCTAGCTACCCTTGATAAAACATGTTGTTTTCGTGCCTTAAAATATGAAGTCATAGCAAAACCACAACGATAGTGTTTATAGTCTTCCCCCCCAGAATACATCAACAAAGTGTGGGCGCATTACCTTCGCGGAACACAGAAGTGATGATTTATTTTATTTGTATTGATATTTTGTACCACCTGCTGTTAAAACGTATATATCGATTAAAATTGTAGCGTTTTAAATAAGTAATTTAACGTCATATTTTCGGTATGCAAATATGAAAATGCCATCGTCGAGTGCGTTGCCTTCACGAGCAAGACCACGAGCAGCAGCTCGTTACCGCCAGTGCCTCTTCACAACACAAGTGCCACGAGAACAGTATTTTTAGACCGACGCTATTTTCAATTTAAAACTGTCTAACGGGACGATTTTTACATATTTCCATGCCACTGAGCAAGATTTTCATGGATTTTTTGGAGCAACTGCACTTTTAATTTATAACACTGTGCACAATTATTGAACTTACGTCTTCTTTTTCTTCTTTTTATGTGAAATGTATATTGAATAAGATAAAGGGTATGTGTACCTACCTAATCTGAATCATATTGTAACAGTACAATATGATTCAGATTAGGTAGCTGATATGTATATCCATAAAGCTCTCACTAGAACATAGCACAGTAATGCTCAACTCATTTGAAGGTTCAAGGCTATACTCCGTTGTTTACCTACTTTATTTCGGAACCCTTTTCGGGTCGTTTATTGTCAAATCTTACGTCAGCCGTGCTCGCTAGAATTTAGGGGCGGGCCTTTATATAGTCCCGATATTTTGTTAAATAGACGGCTAGCGGAGATTTGTCTATTCTATTTCTGGAATAGAAATGTGTACCTATCATGTTTAATGTAGGCATTGAATAAGGCCCAGTTTGACTTTACAATTTCTGAAACCACTGTATAACAGAAATAATCATGCCCGGTTTATCTACTTGTATCGATTTTGATCTACGCAATAGTAGTTACTGTACTTGTACCTAATGCTCCCATCACCAGTGTCTTCTGTCATAAAATAATTTGTACTTAAATGGTACAGAATGAAAAAGGTCAAGATTCATCCGTCATCTTTATCACGTTCATCACCCATTTTTAGGGTTTCGTACCCAAAGGATAAAACGGGAACCCTATTACTGAGACTTCGCTGTCCGTCCGTCCGTCCGTCTGTCACCAGGCTGTACCTATCTCATGAACCGTTATAGTTAGACTGTTGAAATTTTCACAGATCATGTATTTCTGTTGCTGTTATAACAACAAATACTTAAATACAGAATACAATTAATATTAAAGGGGGCTCCCATACAACAAACGAGATTTTTTTTATCGTTTTTATAGATAATGGTACGGAACCCTTCGTGCGCGAGTCCGACTCGCACTTGGCCGGTTTTATTTATAATGTGTATTTATTGATTTTGTCCTTGCTCATTTATCATTAAAAAAAAAGTCATTATTTGCATCTATAAATAATATTATTTTAATTAGTATCTTAACTAGAACAACGTGTTTAGAACAAAAGTTTATAGAACAAAAAGTGTAATATTACCAAGTGTAATTTTCCCAAACACTTTTGTTTTTTTTTTAAATATAAATGCTAAATAAAACATTTCTTTTTCAGATTTCATCAACCCTACTAGGGTTGACAGTAAAACGGCGGTCCCCGCCACGATAGATACGTGAGTATATACAAGCTAATACATACAATGTTATCCTTCGGTGCTTTGTGAAAAGATGAGTGTCCTTATGAATGACCACTTGAAGAAGGCTACTACAAAAGCGGGCTTCTTGAGCTCAACGATGATAAAGTATCTGTTATAAGTATACGAAATAGTATACAAGCATTACCGAAAAATAAGCCTTATCAACCAGGACTTAGACTATTTATTGTTTTGCATGCGCCATATATTTGAATCATAGTAACCACATTTAACCAGATGTTTTAGTATACAGTTAAATCACTTCTTAGATAGTTTATTATAATTTTCATGTGCGAATGTCATTTTCAATAATGATTACCACTTGCTGAACGGTGAAGGAAAACATCTTGAGGAAACCTGCACGTCTATAGAAAGGCGTGTCAAGTTCACCAACCTGCACTGGGCCAGCGTGGTGGACTATTGTCCAAAACTTTCTCTCGAATTGAGGGAAAATGTGCCCAGTATAATTGCAATAGGCTCGCCCCGTATTACATTGGGATCAAAATACATCGGCGAATTGTGGGCGCACTGCACTGCACCTCTGCCTACCCCTTCGGGAAATACAGGCTTAATGATGATGTATTTATATAGATAGTTTATTCGGCGTCTTTTCTGGGGAATAAAAGAATACAGAACAAGACACGTTGTAACTCGTAAAGAATTTAAGATGAAATATGAAACATATTTTTTGTTCGCAAAAAGTAATTACAAGAGAGAGCCATTGTCTGCTAAACTTGAAGATACTTAAATTAGGCCGAGGCCCTAAGATAAGCAAGTAAATGGATTTAAGAGGTATGAATATAATTTTTATAACCCATTTATAACGAATTTACTCCGAGAAATATAAATTAGACTTAAAATTATTTGTTTGAGAGAATTATTTTGTATCTAACTCACTCTAAGATAAAATTTTAGAAGTTCAAGTTAAGGCTTAAGTATAAGCCACACTGGGGCGTCAAGTCTCGCGTGTAAAATGTTTGCCAGTACCAAAACGAACTCTGTGTCAATATGCATAATGAATTAATTTCCGTGGTAAAAATGTCAAAATTCGCTGTCAGTTTCATTTAGTTGAAAAATGAACTTTTCCCTACGAGTCAATACAGACTTTTTTGTATGGCAAAAATAAATACGCACGAGCATCGACGGCCCAGTGTGGCCTTATCTTGTATCTTAACTTCATGAGTATCGGATATACAAATGAAGGTTAGAAAAAAAAATTAAGTATTCCTTATGGAATTTGCTCTGGTCTGAGTATAACTAGGATCGACCCCAGTCCATTGTATGGTACTCATAGTACAAGGCTTGCCTAGTTTGGGTTGATGCAACATTTTTAATTTCATGAGTCGTACATATTACATAATGACAAGGATACAATAACTCAATCACAATTGGCGCGCATGCTATAACTACGTGTTCCTACATATAATTTAGTTTATAATATAGAGAAATTAATGTACTCATAAAATCATAGAACAATTATACTTAAAGGTTTGAAGATCCTTGTTATATTTTAGTGGTTGTTTACACTTTAGAGATTGAAGTGGCGAAATAAGGGTACGCGGTTGTGCACTTATGTCATCCCCCTTTGGGGTATAAAGTCGTTAACATAGAAGCATTGCTTGGTTTAGGATAATACGATGAGTATGTGTTGTCTGGTTTACAAACTTACATTCGTAAATACTTGAGCAATAATTCAACTAATCGCTTTATATTATAAAACTTTACTTCTGGAACTAATTTTATTTTCCTTTCAGTCTCAAAGTATTGCGTAACTCTACATTTTCAGACTTGTAAATAGCGACCCAAATATGCCTAGAATACATTTGGGACCTATTTTGTTCTAGATATTTTTTTTCATCTGAAGGCTTTGTTTGAATAAACAGAGGCGGAATACTGAAGTAAGGTTATTTTATTTATAAGTAAGAAATATTTTTATTGCTTTTGAAACAAATATCTCTCGTGGTTTCTGCGGGAATAATATTATACTAAAAAGATTATGGTGCCTTGCTGCTGGCTACATTAGTTAAGTATCAAATATTAGTTGTAATAATAATAATTAGGTAGACAAACTAACTTTTGAAATGAGTAACTATTGAGTTACTTACCGGCTACTGTAGAATTCTGAATCAGTAGTAGAATAATATATAATAATATTGCCAGACCCCAAACACCTACTCACCACACGATGCCAAACTAAGTAAAGCTTGTATTAGTGGTACCATACAATTAACTGGGGCGGTCTCAGTTACACACAGACCACGGCGAATTCCAATAGGATCACTTCATGTCTAATAAAGACAATATGTTTTTCCACTGAGCAGCTTAGAACGCCTTGGAAGCAAGGGTCCAAGTTCAGACCCTAGACTCGCACCTCTGGGATTGTTAGATACATTTCCAATACTAATTATCACGTGCTGTAAGGTGAAGGATCGTGAGGAAACCCGTATAACAAAAAACTTATAAACTTTGCCTACCCACACTGAACCAGGGTGGATTACTATGGCCGAAGTCTCCCTCGCATTGAGAGGAAAGCGTGCCCGGTATATTGGCAATAGGCTCGCCCCATGGATAGTAGGGAAACTCTGTCATTTTAATTTTATCATGTTTTATGTGCTGTATATTCTCCTTGTCCATAGCCTTTTGCTATATTATTGTCTTTTTACATTGTTTTTTTTTCGACGGATTTACTTTTTAGGGTTCCGTACCGAAAGGGTAAAACGGGAATCCTATTACTGAGACTTCGCTGTCCGTCCGTGCGTCCGCCCGTCCGTCCGTCTGTCACCAGGCTGTATCTTATGAACCGTGATAGCTAGAGAGTTGAAATTGTCACAGATGAAGTATTTCTGTTGCCGCTATAACAACAAATACTAAAAAACAGAATACAATGAATATTAAAGGGGGCTCCCATACAACAGACGTGATTTTTGTGCCGTTTTTATAGATAATGGTAAGGAACCCTCGGTGCGCGAGTCCTACTCGCACTTGGCCGATTTTTATTATTATGTATTTTACTTTGACCTTCACAAATTTTTAATAAAATTTATTTGATTTTTATTTTAATAATGTTTTATCCAGGCTGGAAAAAATATTTTACACACATTAAACTTAAGGCTAATTTTAAGTACTCTGACCCCCACATCAGAGGTGAACACGCGGGCCGGGCCGAAAAGGCCCGGATAAGAAAAAAAATTGGCTCGCCACTAATAACATTGGGGCTAAAAATACATCGGTGAATTGTGGGTGCACTGCCTACCCCTTCGAGGAATACAGACGTGAATACGTATTGTTATTTTCATGTAAGCACTGTTCTGTAGCGTGTTATTGTACTAGCACGCAAATAGGCGAATAGGCATATGTAATAAGCTTGCGAATCACCCGCTGTCAGTATCAGCCGATCAATCGAACTAAATAATGCATCGCTTCAGGCTGCTATGTAAGGATAATGACTAGGCACCTTGTCCATTTATTATTACATCCACATTATTGCAAATTTATATTACTTTCTTGCAAAAAGACTAGAATAAAGTCATGAACGCATAAAATTACGTTAACTAAAAGAAAATGTGGACTCTACAAGCGATTAAATATGAATTAGGGAGTTGATTGTAGTTAGATTTTTTCTGTATTATAATTTGTAATAAAAATCTTTTTAATATCACAAGATGTTTTTTATGTTTTTTGTTTACATGAGAAAATATTTTTGAAACTGTATAATATGCATATCAAAGTGTGCAGGTTCAAACCTCGCACCTCTGGGATTTATGTGCCAATCTCATTTTCAACCGAGATTATCACTTGCTATGAAACGGTGAAGGAAAACATCGTGAGGAAACCTGCACGTCTAAGGGAACTTGACTAGTTTTCGATAGATGTGTGAAGTCTGCCAATCCGCACTGGGCCAGCGTGGTGGACTATGGCCCGAATCCCCCTCGCATTGAGGAGAGGCCCGTGCCCAGCAGTGGGACGTTAAAAGGGCTGAAGTAGTAGTAGTATAATATGCATAGATTTGGTACGCCAAGTTTTAGGCCAGATTAAAACAAACCGTGAAGGGACAATTCCCTTTACAAATGCACTGAAAATACTGAAAAAGGGTGAATATTTAGTGGATGCAATATAGGTGGGTGAATGAGGACGTAACAGCTTCGTTGGGTGTGACAGAATCCCTTGATAAGCTGGGAAAAGTACAATACCCTGAACACACTGGGATGAGCAAATTATCTCGACATTTTATTAACCCGGATGGAACGAAGTTCCTTTTGAAATAAAAAAAAAGGGAAAAAAAAATGTACACACACATCGAAATCGCAATCAAAATCGAATACATAAATGTATACAATAAAAATCACACACACATATGTAAAAGTGTCGTTACAAAATTATCGTTACAATTTTTCGTCTTAATTTTTTTCGTCTAGCCCCCTTTTCGCAACGCGAGATAAGGAACTACGTTCCAATAATCACGCGCGATGTGATTTCTATTTGTGCAAGGCTTGATGCCGATAGTTGGGTCCAGCTATATTATCATACAAGGTCGAGATATACGTTACAGTATAGTAAAAAGGAAAACATATTTTATACGTGATCTACCGTCAGCTTTAATCCTTCTTTGAAGTTAACACTTCATGTTGGAAATTTGATAAGTTACTTTGATTCTTTTGTGATGTTTCTGTCTGTCCCCTGTCTTTCATTCTTCAAAGCGTGAAAAGATGACTCATAAAACAATCAGCTTCGCTCACAGATTAATTAATTTACAACGTCACATTAAACAAACCGTTCCTAAAAAATCTCCACTTACGCTCCCGATACCTCAAAAACAATTAATTGATGTTAACGACAATGATTTTTTTAAATTAGAAAACCGGCCAAGTGCGAGTCGGACTCGCGCACGAAAAGTTCCGTACCATTATCTATAAAAACGGCAAAAAAAACACGTTTATTGTATGGGAGCCCCCATGTATTTTATTCTGTTTTTTAGTATTTGTTGTTATAGCGGCAACAGAAATACATCATCTGTGAAAATTTCAAGTCTCTAGCTATCACGGTTCATGAGATATAGCCTGGTGACAGACGGACGGACGGATGGACAGCGAAGTCTCAGTAATAGGGTTCCCGTTTACCCTTTGAGTACGGAACCCTAATAAAATATAAAACCAGTTTAATACCTATTCAAACAGGTCAACCACAACCGAGATCTGAACCGTAAATCAAATAAAAGCCAGGCTACGCGAGCACTCAGCACCTCTAATCTACCGCAGAACCGTTTGCCATCTGCACTCAAGGTTCCACCCGGTTTTCGCCCTGTCAACACCCAATACGCTTTCAACAAAAATGATTAACGATTCCCCTAATTCAGAATGTATTGCTCCCCAACCCACCAATGGGTCTATCCATCAAAGGCGCCCAACATTCTGTCATTCGACTAATTTGAAGATCCATAATGGTTGGGATGTTTGCGTAAGCTTCGATTTTGATGGAAAAAGTTATGTTTGTTTTGGAACCTTTCGGAACGTTTTCGTTTAAAAGTTTCACTCGGATCATATTTTTTAAATGTTTTTGTTGGAATTTTTTTCTCTGTGCAAATACTATGATTTGAACGGTCACGTCAACTGGCGTTAGCTGGCAGATCATAAGTGATTAGCAATTGATTGAGATCTGTATTTTTTCTATGAGGAATATTATACTACAGAATGCTATGATTAATATATAGTAGAATTGCTAAAAAAAATTTTAATAACAAAAGCCATTATAGGGAGTTGAACTAAAAATGTGTTTATTTTCTATAAGTTTGGGGATTTAATATTGTTTCTAGTGAGCCTCTTAATACAATTAATCTTACCCTAGATATATTTCAAAAGGTCTAAAGCTCCAAATAAAAGCAATCTAGGCAAATCTTTTAACTAATTAAATATTGTAATCTGCCTTACGGCACTCAGACTTGATCTTCCTGGAGAAATGGAAGTAAAAATTTATGTCTGCAGGCTATTAATTCCCATTCAAGCTTGAGATCTTGTTAAAAACGACCCTCGAATTCACGAGAAGTAGCTGGAGGACCAAAACCCGGGTATTTTCGTGTCAAAACATAAAGATCCGAGTTTTTGAAATCCAGACAACTTGATTAAGTAAGATTTATGAGATGTGACCAAAGATTTCAAGCAAATATGGTCGGGTTAACATTTTTCAAATCCAAGCCATATTAGGTTTATGAGTAGTTGATTTGACTTTGACTTTGATTTTTAAATGACAAATCCGTAAAACATATTTTAGGTCATTTATAACTTCGAGAATTAAAAATTAACCTCTCAAATTTTATCAAATTGCAACAAAACATTTACCGTCGTTAAGAATGGTGAAATCCAGTTGATATTATAGAAGTTATACTCATTGTTTTATGAAATCCTGGTACTTTTTAAGTCTACTGGTAACTCAAACCTTCTCGTATGGTATGTAAGACCACGTCAGTCATGATAACACTGTTGATCAGTAATTTCTTAAGGCTGGCTGTATATTCCACATTGATACGAAATCCCCTTCAACAAATCTAAGCTCACTCCAAAGAGGTATTTAACCAACCCAAAGCCTCCACTGTTCCCACACTCCCCGCTCCGTTGCCTCTTAAAGCGACCGAGCAAAATTACTTTTTCCCCGTTACCTTCGTCTACTTCATCAAAGAACTGTTTGTTAAAACGTATCTCATTATCTGAAGGGTTTTGTGGTGAGGATTTTGAGTGGATATTGATTGTTGCTACGGATTTTATGTTTAAGTCTCTTGTAAGTACTAAATAAAGCGAAGCAAAATCAGTTGGAAATTCGTTTTTCTCGATTATATGTAGTCTCAGTACTTACTATTGAAATGATAATAAGTTATATGCAAACAGTAATGCATACTGTTACTGTTTGGAACCTAGAGCTATTTATTGACGAAGGAATTTGTTTATATTAGATGGTAAGACCTTTCAAATGTAGGTAATGATAATGTAGGACAATTATTTAAGTAACGCATAGAAATAAAGCAATTATATTCTAGTTAACAGATATGTTATGAGCGTGCACTAGTGAAGACTCTAATACATCCTAATTAGGACGTATATTTTGATACCAACATGCGGATTGGTTGACAGATGAATACATCACATAGAAGCGCAAGTGACAACACTAGATACCACTTTTTTTTCTCGTTGGTTTTATAAAGCCATCTCTTTTGCACATTTCTACGTGTTGTGAAATGTAAAATGAATAAAAAGTGTGTATGTGTGCTGCCGCTGTTACGCGAAACATTTTTTTGGGGTTTTTTGTGCGTGTATAACATATCTGTTTACTACAATATCATTGGCATAAAGTAAATCGGTCAAATAATAAAAAAAAGTTCAACAGATTGAATATACTTACTTTTTTCTCCTCAATACAAACTTACTGATATTTTAATCCTTGAAGATTATACATTCCTGCTTACTCTAAATATACAGCTTCGGTCTACACCTTCTGTCAAAGTCACCGTTTGACGCCGGTTTGGTGTAGTGGTTTGAGCGCAGGCCACTCGGCTCACTGAACCAGGAGATTGCGGGTTCGATTCCCGCCAGTGACAATTTACGGAAATAACCTTTTCGGAATTTGCGCTAGTTTGGTTGTAACTTCCATCGCCCTCAGTACATCAGTACCCATAGAATACGATTTGCTTAGTTTTGGATCATACGATGAGTGGGTATGTTTCGTCCGGCAGTATCCGATATTTACCTATATACTTTCACGCAAACGTTATAATTTAAATAAGTGGTATACAAACGACTTTGTATAATAAAATCAATATCAGCGTGGTACTAAAATAAAATCGACCCATTTCACAGGGGTCGTGTCAGGGTCGAATTTCGAGGAACCAGAGGCATTTACAGCTACGTACTATTTCCTATTATTGTATCTGATAATACTATGCTTAGGGATTGTTTATATTTATCATCACTTTACTTGTATGTTGCCATAGCTATACAGGGTGTATCAGAACTCTACAGTCGTATTTTTAATTAGACGAAGCCAACTGACAGTAGCTAATGACACTATGTAAAATAATGTTGCCATATTCAAAGTGTTAGTGATGCGTTCAGTTCTCGTTCAATTAGATGAATGAACAATGAGTGTGAATATTTAATCATTTCAAACTATAAAAGACAATCGAGGCAATTTCATTCATTCAGGAGTTTTTTCAATCATTCACTTTGTCACAACACTATTTTTATTTCATCAAAAACTGACAACACAGTAAACGTCAGTTGACTTCGTCTAATTAAAAATACGACTATACTAAATAATACTTTAGGTATTATACGGTAGCTTATAATATGTAGATGCTTAGTGGCAACAGTTTATACCTAACTATCATAGTTTCTGAGTTATAGACCTTTGAATATTTGTCACAGGTATCGTATTCTGGCCTTTTAGTACATCCATAACCCTTTTCAGCAGTGTAAACTACACTTATGAGGGGCGACCACCAATATTTACAAAACAGACCATGCAAATTTTACATAAGACTTGAGATATTACGAGTTATAGAAATTGACAACGGAAAAAGTTGAAAAATTTGTATACCATTCAGTTGTATACTCGATACTAATGCAAACGTCAAAGTATTATTACGGACTTCTGAAACATCATATATATTGTGTGTGAGTTGTCTAGCTTATTCGAAGCTGATTATATAATCGACGATTGAAAGCCGAATTGGCTCAAGCGTCACTTTGGTAACTTTGCAATAAAACCAACTTAAAATACGGAGACAAATTCGCTGATTCCAACGATAATATATATCCAACATGGAGCTTGAGTCAGAAATTTCTTATTCTCGTTTTTAGTAAGATTTCTTATGTGAGTGTCTAAGTGCTGGTCCTCAGCAGTGCTCTGCTCACCTCTTCTGGTGTTATAAGTGTGATAATGATATACTATACAATTAACTTTGCGTTTACAGTTTAGTTTGTGTTGAGTCATCAAAAATCGTTGTTATTTAATTGAAATTGACAAAGGTGTTGTTTGAAAGCCATAACTAAAGTAATGGTTCCTATTGTTATCCGCACAATAGCAACACAGCCATGGTGACTTTAACAAATGAATACAAATTCAATGGCGAAGGAAATATTTATAGGGCAAATAGGGCCCAAATGTCGTGAAGGACGCGGGTAATGTAGAAAGACGTCTTTTATCAAGTTTTTCCTCATAATGTAAAGGGTCAAAGGATACTTGGAAGGCAGTCATAGCTGAAAATGTTTCTGAAGTATATGAACGCTAATAGAATCACTTTCAGTAAAGCTTTGTCATGTAAATATTGTTACGGTTATAAAGCGAGGCATTTGTATATGTTCCAATTTTATTATCCTCATAATTCGTTGATGTTTCAGTGTCAGAAAATTAATTAATTTTAATTTTGGACATTTTTCTTTGGAAACGACAAAACTTAGAGGCTGCTATATTATATATTTAGACAGTTATTTTGACGGAAAGTGATTGCAATACGTTTGCAATCAATCGGCCTGCTGATTTACGGGAATTACCACTTACCACTTCCTCTACAGTAATTAAAATGAGTATATAATACTATAAAAGGTCTCTTTTGTAATCCGTTAGCTGTCAATCGATTCCATAGTTTTTCTACCACTGAACTCCGTTCCTATTAAACCTATAATAATCCAGCAGATTTATCATGAGAAAAGACTCTTCGTTGAGGGGACGAGACTACTACTTATGCAATAAGCTCACATAGATAGTAAACATCGTCGTCTTCTGTTCGTCAAAGGTTCTAAACCTTTTTTAGTTGATAAACTCTAAAAAAATTAAGCTAATCAGGTGTTTTTCTTGCTCTGTTCCCAGGATTCCTTCCCCCACCAGAAATGCCGCAGCGCGAGAAATCCAGCTTACTTGAAGACGAATATATCGCGGTGATGTCAAGGAGAGGGCAGAGTCGGTCACCGTAGCCAATACTCACTGTTCTGAAGAGGGAAGGGATAAGCCGCGAGTAAGTATTACTACAATAGAAACTTCTTTTAGGTTAGCAATGCGTGGTTATCAAAAAAAAGCAGTGGCAGCCGAGTGGTCGAACGCACGCCTTGCCAATCAAAGTGTGCAGGTTCAAACCCCGGGTCGTACCTCTGGGATTTATGTGCGAATCTCATTTTCATCCGAGTGGTGGACTATGGCCTGAATCCCCCTCGCATTGAGGGGAGGCCCGTGCCCAGCACTGGGACGTTAAAAAGGCTGTAGTAGTAGTAGGTTATCATATTGCCTGTCCACTTACCACCACCTGTCTTGCAGTAATGTTTTTAATATTTCTTTCAGTTTTTGACAGTTAATTTTGTAAAAATATCGTCTACACTGTTCTGCAAGTGATAACCATTATTAAGTGTTATTTTCATATGAAATCCAAATATCAGGCAGATTTGAAACAGCACCCTTTGATTTTCAAGCGCGATTTTCACAGTTTCAACTGCTTCTAAGATACTATTTCATCAACAGAAATGAATCTACTGAACATGGACGCGGAGAACCGAGTGGTTCTGAATGTGGGTGGGATTCGCCACGAGACGTACAAGGCTACATTGAAGAAGATCCCGGCCACGAGGCTCTCGAGGCTGACCGAGGCGCTCGCGAACTACGACCCGGTCCTCAACGAGTACTTCTTTGACAGACATCCAGGGGTCTTCGCACAAGTTCTCAATTATTACAGGTAAATTTAATTTAAAATGGCAATAAATTGGAAAGTTAAGGCGGATGCTGTAAATTTCAGAAAAGCTACTGCATCCATGATGGCTTTCTTGGTATTTTGAGTAATTATTAAATTGACTGCAGGTTGATTGAAAAAAAAATTAGAATATTGTATTTGTCGCCGCGAGGGCGCTTCGGTCTTCAAATCAAGATAATCCTATTCTAAAATTGAAGACATAATTATTTGATGTAAATTCGTTACATAATGTACTATAACTGTTTGCAATAGCTAACGACCTTTCCAGCGAAATTTCTGAAGCAAAAGAGAGCGAGGCACCATTTGCCCCTTCTTTTATTTGTTCGGTTCCACCATAATAATTTTTTCACAACTATACTCAACATAACAATAAATTGAATGACGTTTTACAATTAACAAATATGCAAAGCCTTTAAAGCGATTAACTAATTTGCCAAAATTCACAAAAGAATTTAAAACGATTTTACATAGCAAAAATAGCTAACATAGTAAATAGGTAAACTTACTTTGTTATTAGAATAGCTAAACACTTCACATTATAATCAAATCATTGAAAATTAATGAAATAAACATTATTTTGAACGTTAGCTAAAGCAAACAGTTATAGTAAATTATGTAACGAATTTACATCAAATAATTATGTCTTCAATTTTAGAATAGGATTATCTTGATTTGAAGACCGAAGCGCCCTCGCGGCGACATATTTGTTCTCCAATAATAACTTCTGAATTTCCAAAAGAATACTACAAAATTCAAATATTATAAATAGTGTTGCACGTAACCAAAATATTTTTTAATATTGATCTCAAAAAATTCTAACCTATATTCTAACCTCCAATCTAAATCTCTTATATTTTTTTCTATTCTCAAATAATACATCTAAGTCTTAATAAGCTATTACTGACCCGGTAATATAGACTAACTTTAAAAAGTACATTCATCAATTATTTACATATCATACTTGAAATAACTCATTTAATATTCGGAAACGTGCAGATTTTTCTCATACCCTTTTCCAACCGCATCAGGCCCTATACAAAATGTGTTAGGGAAAAATTTATACGTCAAGCCTTGGGGTTGCCACATCGTAGCCACAGCAGCTGCCGGCCAAATACTGCGGTTGGCATTCACGACGACTCCTTTGAGAATTTCAGGATTTTTTTAGGCCTCAGGCACTCGTGGCAAGTCAGAATTTTATGAAAGTCGTGTGACAAAAAATTCTGACAATTTTAAAAGGTTTATAAATAAATATCGCCAGACAACATCTAATATTCTTAGTATTTCCACTGTTTATTTATTTGTCATATCCTTTGAATCCTTCCTGTGAACGTTCTATGTCAATTAGTTACCAGATTTTAATATAACATTTAGCGAGAAAAGAAGTCCTTATATCAAAAGTGGAACTTCATTGAATAAGAAAAATATCTGTTTCGCACACGGGCCAAATATTTTATACCTAAGTATTTTATAATTTTTTGGTATTTATTTAAATTTCTTAATTGTGGTTGTAAGTAAATGATGATAAGTTGAATTGTTAGGTAGAATGGTTAATTATAAAGGAGACGGGGATCTCTGGGCCCAATTGTAATAAATTGAGATATGGTTTAAAAAAGCGGCATTTTTTTCTGTTTCAAAATATAAACAAATCAGCTCAATTCCCAATCTGGGAGACGAGAAATCATAAAAATAATAATTTCACTGAAGAAATAGAGTATCAATTACAATAATCGATTACTGTGAATGATTTAAACAATTGAACATAAAATACCTGATTGATTCAATCAAAATGAATTGTAATAATAATAATTGTAATTTTTTTTTTATATTTTTAAATGTATTTTTTATATATATATTTAAAAATGTAATTTATAAGAAAGATAAGAAATAAAGGAATAATTGTAATAATTAACAATAAAAAACTACAATTAATAAAGTAAATAACTGTGTGGCGTGCGCGTTTCCGAACGCTCCACAAAATGTCGACGGACGAGTTTCCGAACGCCCCCGCGCCCCAGACAGAGTGAGCACGTTCGGTAGCTCAAAAACAAATTGTGTTATTAATGATTAAGCACATAATTGTATTCATTTTAATATATTAATATACACTTATTAACACCAAAACTGTATATTAAAACAAAATAACAATCACAGTACAGAAATCAGCTGTTTAGTATCTAGGTTGTTATCACTTTGTTGAATAACCACACTTTTACTAAATCTCTTATAATTCTGCTTTCAAATTGCCAAGATCAGCATAATTTTCGGAGATGGTTTGATAATATATAAGCTCTTAATTGACACCACTCTCATATTTTTACAACTGGGCCCAAGAATGTATGAAAGCGTATCCGTCTCCTTTACAAATGCCACGAATTTTACAAACAAGCCGAACAAAGGCAGTTCAGCAAAATGAACGTTCAATAGCAGAGTTCTTGTTAATCCTATAAAATAGACGTTAACAGCCGTCATATTTAATTAATCAATATCGGTTTGATTACATGAAAGGGACCATTGATTAATATTGGCAAATATTGAAGGAACTAAAAGGCTCTAAAGGCAGCGTCTCGCCTCTTTGCTATTCAATTAAATTGAAGATACAGGTAAGTTTATTCGATGGAAAATAAAATGTTTGTAATAATATGTAATTAATTAATCGAAATAATTTTCAAGGTTTCTTCAAATGCTTAACTGTAATTTATTTTATGAAATTTTTAGCTCAAGTTTATAAAAACTTATAACCCCTTGGGTAATTTGAGATGGAGTGGTTTTTTTTAGTTACTCTTTCCTAAATTTGGGAGTTAGGTACTCTTTCCAATCCAATACTTTGTTCCACTACTACCACATCAGCATAGACAGAGCTTTTAATAATATTGATTCGTTAGCCCTTTAAGTACTAATTTGTGAGCCTGAAACGTCCAATTTTAAACTGGATGTCTGCGCAAATTTTACGTTTACATACCGAAGGTTAAGAATCAATAATGTCTATCTCATTTTTTTTGCATTTTCTACTTTTTGTAAGTCTATGGATATAAAGTCCAATTTGGCATAGTTTATTCAAGCTGCTATCTCAATATTCATATATTTCCTAAGTTATTTGTCATAGAAATACCACCTATATTAATAAATACCACATAGGTTATGTTAGGAACGCGTAAATTTTTTAAGTTTTTTAAAGTTGACTTTTAGACACTATTGATTCTTAACAGTCGATACGTCATAATATTGTATATGCGACCTAGCGTCCGCCGCATCAATAAGTACATTTTTGGATCAATATTTTAACAGATAGTATCAAGACTACTAGAATATTGTTGATTTCAATATCCATATTGGTGGAAGGGTTATATTACACAAAGTAATTTTGTTTTACACGAAGCGCGGGGTGTTACTTACTTATAAATTTACCCGAAAACCATCCCTGTAAGCAATAAAGTGCTTAAAAGTATTCTTGTGTTTCGTTCAACGATACAATTTTCTTTTATGCGTATTGTTTTCGGTCATAATTTATGTGCAACATATTTTTGCGCTCACAAAGTGTTTTGCGTAGCATAACTTACAGATTTGTCGTGGGTACATAGATTTAAGCACTTAATTAGAACAGTCCTATATAATTAACATTGTATGAAAGGTGCCTATAGAATTAATACTTTGGATTTACTTTTAAACTGTATTAAACAAAATATTTCTGGGACTAAAATTTAATTTTCCAAACCAACTAGAATGTTGATTATATGAAGTCTTATTACAGGTACAGTGCTATCTATATCTGTGCACCCCATGTAGGAGTAGAAGCATAATGGTGTACATGTAACACGACTGATTGATCTGTGGTTGCAATATCAAGTGATTGCGGTTTTAATGAAGGCCCTTACGTCATTCGCCTCGCTTCCTATTCCATTTTACTCATTTTACATATGGAGGGTAGAGTAACCTAATAGTTCAAAAACCTTTCACAATGGCGCTGGTGTCGATAAATGACATATTGACGGCCCCCGGGAATAAATCGGTTATCGGAAAAATCGCTGATTTCGAATCTGGCATAACAGCAAAAAGTCCATAATAGCGCATACCGACTTATTCCCGGGGGGCGTCGATATATACCATTTATCGACACCAGCTCTATTATGGAAGCGTTTTGAACTATTATTTCATGCATTTAGACAGCCACTTTTTTAATTTTTTCCCATAGGAGATTGCCCTCCTTTAATTCTACCCTCCATAATTTTAAATTGTTTATTTTCATACCAAACGATTATTCAGCATATTTTATTTATTGGTACGATTATTTGTTCCATTTTACTAAGGAGTCCTTTTGAAATGGTTCACAATTTTAAAGCTACAACCTTTTTATGTAAACCAACCTGTTTTCTAACACCTATAAGCCGACGTAACAGGCTTATCGGTCCCCAAATCCCTTGTTACGTAAAAAAGGGGAGTCGGATCTATCTCTGAAACGTTGAAACATTGCGACCTTTTATTCGCACACCAATTAAAACCAATTTTACGATTGTAAGGCCTGTTCTCACTGATAATAGGCGACGCTTTATTTAATGATTAAATATGGAACAGTTGCCGATAACAGTGTATTAATATTTAAGCATCTCGTTAAGGCATCTTCTAATGTTAGTATAATCTGGCATAAGAACAGGCAAAAGTATTACTGATTTTGCTATAGACGCCTACCACAAATCTAAAGTGACTGTGAGTGGACTCATAAAGCATATAATTAATAATCAGTAACTAGAAAGTAAATGATAGACAACACGAATCATAAATTTGTATTCATGTTAACTGTAACAATGCAAGATTGTCTTCAAATCACATTAAGACTATCCATTCGGAATACAGTTTGCATACACAAGAATGTGCAAGATACTCCATGGTTACCCATTACAAAATAAATGGTATCTCGCTTTGTTCCCAGAACGGGCAAGTTGCACTATCCAACGGACGTGTGCGGGCCGCTCTTCGAGGAGGAGCTGGAGTTCTGGGGGTTGGACGCCAACCAAGTGGAGCCGTGCTGCTGGATGACATACACCCAGGTCAGTGAAGACTACAGCCACTAATAGATTTCCATCGCTTTTAAATTTTCACGCTATCAGAAGCCTTCCAAAAAGGCCATTTACAAACATTCATTTCATTTGCCTTCCATTTCCCAATTATTTGGGGTCGGTAAAGTATGTATTTTTATTCCATTGATCTCGCTTTTCTGTCATATTAAAATCCAGTCCAATCTTCTTCATATCAACTCTTTGTACAGTCCATTCATCTTAGCTTTGATCTTCCTCTCGATCCACATTCATACACATCACTCTTTTAATAACATGCTTCTCATCTCATACTTCTTAATTTCTCTATTAAGGATGCTACTTTTATACTACCTCGATTGACGTCAGTTTACTCCTAGCACAAGCATTTAGCTTAGTCAGAGAGACTAATTGAACTAAAAGTGTATAAAACCAATTGCTGTTCGTTAGTTTTGCTTAAACTCAGAAACGACTTGATGAAAGGTTTGACAAAATTGAGAATCGGAGAAAGGAAATACTTAAAAAAATTGGTTGATACGAAGGTCGTCAGTCATTTAGTCTTTAAAAGATACAAAACATTGTGTACACCCTGTATCAGAAGTCTGAAATAATATTACCGTTTGCATGGGTATCAGGTATACAACTGAATGGTATAACTTTTCAATCGATATACGAACATGATTTAAAGTTTTTCTTTTTGGCCGCCAATGTTCAAATCTTGGTATATCTCGAGTCCTATGTGAAAATTTCAAATTTTGTTTTGAATATGAATAGTCACCTCACGTAGATGTAGTTTACATTGTTAACTAGGGTTATGGATGTAGCCTTAGGCCACAATACGATACCTGCGTCAAATACTCAACGGTCTGTGATCTTTGGACCTATGATAGTTAGGTTTAGTGTCTTACACTAATTATTGTACAAATGAGCTACCATATATGTACCTAAAATATTATTTCGGACTTCTGATACACCTGTGTAAGCTACAGAACTTACAATCTTAACGTGAATACATAGAGCAGTGCAGTGCCAAGTTTTTACGAGCTTCCCGCTCGCGCTCGCAAACTTTGCTCGTTTGTACGGATTTGGCTTGGTGTCCGAGTTTTATTTGTGTGTAGAGCTTTATTTTCTTTGTACATAACTCATATGTGGAGGCATTATATTGCAGTGAGTATAAAATAGGTCGGACGGTATCCGGTGACAACAAATGAAGTACACATAAGTAGTAAGCCTAGCTTGTAATACATCTAGCTCGCACACACATCAAAGTAAGTCGACCGCCGTTACCTGGCATTAATTAATCTCAATTCACGCACACATAGATTGGTACGATGCTTCTCTTTCGACGCGATCAGCGTAGAGTCCTCCATTTTTTATACTTCCGTGCCTTAATCAAATTACTGTTTTATTACATCACTGATGTTAATTACTATTTGACTTGTTTTCTATTTGATTTGACTTTAAAATTTTACAAAGCACCGAAAACCGCAGTGAACTAGGTACGTTTAACTTTTTATGAGCGTCGGCATCAAAGTTTGCTCGTCTGTCGCAATTGGGGTTTATGTGAAGAGTTATATTTTTCGCACAATTTTAGTGTGATACCTACAGCTACTGGTAATTACTCCAGCCTACACATATTCATCGTATGATCTCAAACTAAACAAAGCTTGACTATAGATACCAGGTGATTACGGGACCGTTTCCTAATATCAGTAAATTTCATAAATGGCCTTTTCGGAATCACTACCCATAGCAGATGCCATGGGTAGCTGTAACTGGGATCGCCCCCAGTGCATTGTATGATGCCCATTAGTATAGTAGTGATCTGTGATGCCCATAGTACAAGCTTTGCTTAGTTTAGGATCATGCGATGAGTATATGTTGGCTGGCAATACTTATTTCATTTATTTAAGCATCACGTTCAAACATCTTCTATTGTTAGAAAAAAGGGTATTAGATTACTAAAGTGGTGTCATTACATTTGATAGTGAGTCCTAAGTCTGAACACTCTTAAATCACAGGTCCTTATGACAAAAGATCCCTTTCCTGGTGTTTCCTGTGTCGTTTCAACCCACACTTTACCACTTAGCCCCAGCGCACACGCACGTCTTTAAGCCCCAAACACACTGGGGCGTCAAGTTTCGCACTGAAAATGTATTGCCAATACCAAAATGAACTGTATTGACACTTACAAAAAGTCCATTCTTCAAGGAAATATAATCGTCAGCGTGAGCCAATTTTGCAGCGTAGTTGCGTGGTTTATAGCATAGAAACTAGATCTTTATGTATATTGATACAGAGTTACTTTTGGCGCATCTTGACGCCCCGGTGTCCTCGGGACTTTATGACTTGCCTCACGACAGCCCTCTCGTGGATTTACAGACATGTCCGCTTTTTATGTTTATATGTCGCAAGTACTCTCCCTTCGTCCAATTCATTTTGAGCACAGTTCAGACATTTTTACACACACTCATCATGTGGTTCTAAACTAAGAGAAGCTTACAGGTAGTATTGGTACCATGCAATGGACTGGGGGTTATCACACATCAAGGCTATTAACGAAATTTGGCGCTGAAGGGAACTGAACCTGAACCAAATGCAACAAGTCAACAAATCTGGACTACTTTACTATCTAAGCACTGGGACCTTGAGTGGGTACTAATGTTTGTTTTCCTTTGTTTGACCTGTACTAATAAGTACCTACTTTTATAATTATATTTAAAGCATCCTCTAAACCAGCAACGGAACTTAAGTTCCTAGTATACGATAATGAACTCTATTTCTCTAGTATCATTTACTAAAATAATATATCAGGATTTTTTATAGCATTAACTGATCAAATAAAGCCTCTATTATCGGCAAACAGCCTTAGTATAAATATCGCTTATACCGGAGCAATAAAAACGGCCAATAACCTCACTTTTATTACCAAGTGTTACCGCAGACTTTGTCGCTATGTAGATGTAAGATTTTGCAATGTTATTTGACACGTATCTTTGGGTTGGATTGAATCTTTTCAAAGAAGAAGCGGGAGGTGTGTGTCAAGTCTCTTCCAATTACTATTTCTTTGTTACATTCTCAATGTAATCTATGCATGTAATAAATAGATTCAAGACGAAATAATTACTAGCAATTGGAGCGTATTACATTACTAGTAGTCCCTCTAACTAAGCTAGGAGTGGGCTCACATCATTAGTGTCATGGAAAAAATGGGGATCGAATTCGAAACCTCTTTAGCACGGGGCGGGCCGTTGAACCACTCGACTATTGCTTGGTCTGCTGTTGATATTGATACAAAAAATATCCATTATGGCACCGTTTTACATTTTAAAATACAATATATTACTTCATCGACAATCATCGGAACTTTAAAAATATTCTCGTACATTGGAAAAGTAAAATATTGTTCGAGATATTCCAATTTAAATTTCGTGTCGAAATGAAAATATTGGGAGGCGCGGCCACAATTACATTTGCGGTTATGTTCGTATCGACGTTTCTGTTGAAATATAATTTATCTGGTCCAACAATATGGTGAAATAATTCACGTTTCACGAGCTATTATCAGTGCCATATGCCAATTATCAGTTGCTGTAATCTTTATTGGTTGAAAGCCCCGGGCAACTTGAGGCGTCTGATGTCGCACGTCCAAATTTCTGCGAATATTAAAACGAACTCTGTGTTAATATACATAAAGAATACATTTCTGTAGTAAAAGCCCAGCCTCTACGCCACAAAATTCCCTTGAGCTGTCAATGCAATTTCGTTGCAGAATGAACTTTTTAAGTGAGATAATATAGTTCAATTTGGTAAAAAAATTGACGGGCGCGTTTCGATGCCTTAATGTGGTTTTAGTGTCCATATAACTTGTTAAATGTACTGTAATTGTTTTTATGTTAAAACTATTAACTTCATAGTAAAATAAAATAGAACGCATCTTATTACAAGAGACATAAAATGACATTGAGATTAATGTGGATTCTGACACCAAGCTAAGCGTATTGCTGTCCTCCTCACGGCCATAACGTGTGAGGGAGACGACAATATTTTTCGTTCTGTCAATTATAGCTTACGTACAACAAAATCGACTTTAATATCTTACTAGCTGTAGATATATGAATGGAGCTACCGTCCACTATACATGGGCGAAGTGTGGGCGCACTACAGTGCACCTCTGCCTACCCCTTCGGGGAATACAGGCGTGATGATGTTTTGTATTTTAATGTTCGCAGTTTCATTATGTTCAGGCTATACTTTTAAATGTGAGATTTATAACCTACCGTCAATTGCTACGTTTATTTACCATATTCGGAAAGTAATTTAATAAAATAGTTACTCTCCAAAATATTTCGACACATGATGTAGGTACAGTGTTTTTAATCATAATATTAAGTTTGCCATTTTATCTGATTTATTTACAAAATATATGGAAAGTAATTACCATTTTAGTAAGGAAAGGAATATAGTTATTGGAAGACCCAAGAAAATATGGATGAAGTGTGTTAAGTGATATGAATGAGATCGGAGTGGATGTCAGTATGACGGAAAACTGCGCCGAACCCAAATAACGGAAAAAGGTAAAATGATGATTTGGAAAGTAATTATTTTCAAAAGTGATTATATTCGGAATAGGTTTTCGTATATCGCAGTATTAATATGATTAATAATTCAGTTTTTAACATTTTTAACGATTCATAAACGTAATACTTATGATGTAAGGATATGATACTTAATGATAATGTGTGTTTATAAGCCTTCTAAAAAGTATTCTCATCCCCAGCACCGCGATACCCAAGAGACCCTGGCGGTCCTGGATCGGCTGGACCTGGATACGGAGAAGCCGACCGACGAAGAAGTGGCCCGCAAGTTTGGCTTCGAGGAAGACTACATGAAAGGCACCGTTTCGTGGTGGCAGCACTTGAAGCCGCAGATGTGGTCACTGTTCGATGAGCCATACAGTTCTAATGCTGCTAAGGTATTTGATTTCCTTTTAATTTTTAAAATTCCCTTGAAGAACTTCCCTTTTAACGCGATCAGTCAGCTAACATTTTTGGTGCAATGGTCAGCAGTACACCAATATAATATCTAACTCGCAAAGACTTCTCGGTTAGTTTGAGCGCACCAAATAGATCAAAATCTCTGTGTGTTCTTGCTTTGCAAATACTCAAGGAGTTGATAATTAAAAGCATTAAAGTGATCTAAATTCCAATCTCTCACCGGTTCTTCTATCCCAGTACTTTGCTTTTAATGTTAAATGTATATTTTTAAATATTTTTCGGGTTCCTATTTATTTAAGTCCTCGGATGGACCTTTTGTGCGCATGCTCAAAACGAAGTGCCGCCATTAAAATTCTAAAAACTAATTTATAATTCAAAACATCTGTCCGAATGTTTGAATTAAAGATATTACGAATTCTTTGGAGCTTGCTAATGACACTTTGAGTTTATGAAGTGTGAAATATTGTTCTGCGATCTACCGGGCCCTTTCGCCCTAGTAAGTTTAATTCAAATTTATGCTAATCGAAATGCTCCAGCTCCAGCTTTACGCAGTAAGTTGGAGAATGTAGATGTTACAAGAAACTTGAATTTTGCTCAATTGGTGTTACCAAATAATGAAGGACGACTGCTCGAGTTACTATACCATATACTATGCGATTCAATAAGAATAGGAATGTCAATAACCTCTATCTGTCAAATGTCATTTGAAAAATATGGTTTGCAAAAGACATAATTGCATATCAATAATAATAATCTTACATCAAATTGAAATAAAACGGTTAAATTAGTAGTAAATTGTCTTGATATAATATTTAATTATTTAAAGTCATAATTAGTTTTTTAAAACCATACCTTAACCTTTCATTTTTGGCGCAAAGGCCCAGAAGCCATGCCAAAGTTATTATAGAAAAGAAAATAAGGACGCCAGTCGCAATTTTGTCGTTGTCAGTGTGCTTCGTCGTGTGACTGAGTGCATTTATCACTCAACCTTTGCAAATAAATTTTATTTAAAAAATGACTTGTTTTGCTCTCCTACCTAACTGGTTAGAATTGACAGCTATGAGGTCACAATATGGCGCAAAGTCGATCCTATTCTCATTTTAATCGCATAGTAGATGCGGGCTTAAATTTTGGTTTACGTAAACAACGACTAAACTGAATGCAACAGCACGCAAATACTGCCGTCATTATCACATTATTATTAGACTATTATTATTATTGTTAGACTATTACTATTACTATTATTATTCCTTTATTTCTTATCTTTCTTATTTAGTACATTTTTAAATATAAATATAAAAAATACATTTAAAAATATAAAAAACAGTTCCCCACCGGCATCTGGAACAGGGTCCTAGTTACCAGTGGTTAGGGCTCCAGAGAGAGGAACTTCCTCACAATGCGCGCCGTCCCCAGAAGTACCGCCTTCTGAATCTGTCCCTTGATCCAGCTGCCTAACGCGAGCCTCTTTAGGTGTTTGTCGAGGCTCTTGGCTAATAAGCCATGGGCGGAAACGACTATCGGTACAATGATTGCCGCATCAATGTCCCACATGTCGACAACCTCGTGAGCCAGATCAAGATACTTGCTTTCTTTATCTTTCTCTGCTTTCACGAGCTTCTCGTCATGGGGGACAGTGATATCGATAATCATTGCACGGCGCTCTTGGCGATCTATCAGCACAATATCAGGCTTATTGGCTGCAATAGTTCTGTCTGTGATGATAGACCGGTCCCAATACAATGTGATATGACCCTCTTCGAGAACTGGTTGTGGCTCATACCTGTAGTACGGTACCTCGGATGTCACAAGGCCATATTTAAGGGCAAGTTGCTGGTGGACAGTCCTGGCTACTTGGTTGTGTCTGTGTAAATATTGACCATTTGCGAGACGCGAACAACCGGAGATGATATGCCTCAGGGATTCACCAGGGCGATGACATGCCCGACAAATGTCAATGGTGCCATCCCTAAGAATATATCTCCGGTAGTTGTTCGTCATCACAACTTCGTCCATAATTGCACAGACAAAACCTTCGGTTTCCCCAAAGAGGTCGCCGAATCGTAGCCAGGCCACGGAGGCCGCAAGATCTACATCGGGCCCATGAAGGGCCCGCTAGTACCTTCCGTGTAGCTCCTTACCCTGCCATACCACCCTACGATCATCCGTTGTCAGTACCACAGGTTTTCGCCAGTTCTCTTTTGCCAACGATAGAGGGGTGAGTCCATTATCTACTGCCACTACATCCACATGCATTTCCCTATCGGCACGGAGAAAATATTCTCTGAGACTACATATATCTCGGTTATGCAAAGTCTTGACGTTTAAAAAGCCACGACCTCCACATTTCCGAGGGATATATTATTATTATTATTAGACCAACAGCAATCTACTTTAGTTTGCTAACAATAAAAACTGTACCAATGGCTTTCTCTTAATTTGTTCTATCATGAGCCTTTAAAGTGGTCCTTTTCTTGTAATACTTTTTTATTAAATGTTAATTGAATTTGTTGACAGTGTCTTGTATTTAGCACTCTGACTCACTTAATGATGGTATGTTAATGGAGGCAGATTTAGGATCACCCACACAAATATGGCTACAGAAACATTCCGATAGTTTCAAGAGAAAACATTTTCAACTATAAATATATACATCATCATCACGCCTGTATTCCCCGAAAGGGTAGGCAGAGGTGCACTGTAGTGCGCCCACACTTCGCCGATGTATTTTGGTCCCAATGTAATAGGGGGTGAGCCTATTGCCATTATACCGAGCACATTCCCCCTCCTTACAAGGGAGATTTTGGGCCATAGTCCACCACGCTGGCCCAGTGCAGGTTGGTGAACTTCACACGCCTTTCTATAGACGTGCAGGTTTCCTCACGATGTTTTCCTTCACCGTTCAGCAAGTGGTAATCATTGTTGAAAATGACATTCGCACATGAAAATTATCTCAGAGGTGCGGGCCCGGGATTTGAACTTTGAACGATTTGGATTTTCAACTACTGTAACTAAATAAGTGCCGACACATCCAACATAGTGCGAGTCAGCACAAATTCTGGGAAATGTTTCAGAACATAAATTTCACTTAACGCCAGCCATTAACATCTCATTAAGAAGGAAAAGCTTTTAACGTTTTCTTTTCAACATTGCAAATAAACTGCAAAATACTGTCACCCGTCTCGTTAAACTTGTGTTTCTGTAAATAAAAGTCGTTTTTGTTGGAGACTCCGGTATTTACTTTAATGATTTTCAACATGGGAATGAAAACATTATTTTAACGTCCTACTGGCGGTCTAAAATGGCTACTAATTTTACGAATTCATGTTTGAACTTCTTGCCATAACGGATATTTTACATATATACATTATTTTATTTTTCTTAACTTTTTTTTGTTGAGTTGTATTCTTAGCAGACCTATAGCCATTTCGTAAAATTTCCATAAAAGTTATTTTGTTTATTGTTTTCTTATATTTACGCGAATACTATACATTGAAATAAAACTATTTTACGGATTCTACCGCCGCAAACAACAACTAAATATGAAGGTATCTAGTTATTAACTACGACATCAGGACGTCTAACACCTCAGTCCCCCCGTGACCATGGTTGCTGTAAAGCAGCCGAAACGTCGGGAAAATAAAATAGTAAATAAACGCGATAGAATCCGTAAAATAGTTTTATTTCAAAGTTATTTTGTTTTTGTTATTCTTCTGGATCTCCAAAAACATTAACAGAGGCCATTTTAGATGCCTAAAGGTCAGAGATTACCTTTACACCGGTACGCTGTACCTGTATACTGAGTGTAATGGGTACCTCGGTATAAAAAAATAGGGTCTTCAATGAGGGTTGGTGCTTTTACATAAAATAGTTGTAAAAATTTATGAGTCCACCGCTCAAGGGATATTGACTGGCAAACTTTACCTCTTGGCTATATTGTGCTGAGTATTTGCTTGTGCTAAAGAAGTTTTGAATTACAAAACATGCATTACCTACACGATTTTTTTACATACATATTTTGGTTTAGGTTCTCAATATTATAGTTTTAAGCCCTAAACGTGGGACTTTCCTTCAATCTGAAGATTGAAAATCAATGTCAAAGTCAAATCATTTATTCTGTATAGGCCTATCCCCCATAAGCCTATACAGAATAAATGATTTGACTTTGACTATGCACTTACAAATTGTCAAGTTTACATTTTTTTTCTTATATTCTACTATGCTACCACCGGATCGAAACGCGACCTCAACTGAGAAGATCCGGCAAGAAACTCAGCAGTGGGCTGATCATTTTTTAAATCGCCAAAACTTATTACAAATACATAGGTACATATAGCTCCAGTGTGTTGCCTTAGAGCTGTTTTTAATAATAAAGATAAGATAACAATACGTTAGTAAGGCAACACACGCTACACTTTGACATGACGGGCAATATTTTTATTTTTGATTTGAACCTGAGCTGTACAATCTTAAGCTGATTTATCTTCCAAATAATCCGAGATTTTGAAATAGCCCTTTTGATACAATTTCCATTTTATTGCAGTTTTAAATTTATTAATGGTCAAATCTCTGATTTCTTTTGGAAGTTTATTGAAAAAGCGTATACTTTGCCCCATGAAAGAGTTATTTATTCTGTGGAGACGGGTAACGTGTACGGATAGCATATGTTTATTCCGTGTATTTAACGAATGAACATCGCTTCTTTTTTCAAAATTGCTTATATTTTTCTTAACATACATTACCTTTTCAAATATGAATTGGGATATGACAGTTAGAATATTTATCTCCTTAAACTCACTAATAATAACGTCTTACAAAAAAATTAAACCCAAAAACACACTGGCTGTAACTATTATCTGGCTGAAGTACTCATCCTTGTCTATTACCCGCTTAAAGATGATTGGTCCGTTCGAATATACGGCCAGTTTACGACCGGTCCGGCAGATGGGCGGACGTTACTGCGGCAATTTGACCTCGCACTTGCCGCAAATAGAGAACGAATTTGTCGACAGTTAAGGGTGATCTTACTTGTAAGAATAACTAAAGTTGTATAAATGATACGATACTTTTGGAGTTACTTCCAATAGCCTAGTGGCTAGACGGGCCCGTTTGGAAACCAAGAAGTTCCGCGTTTGATTCCCAACCACTCCACTCGTTCACTTCTATCATAAGCATTTAGCTTAGTTGGAAGCTTTGGGTCTTTTCATCGTATGATCCAAAATTAAACAAACCTTGTTCAATAGGTGCCATAGAATAGATTAAGGGTGATCAAGTTACAGACAAGCTAAGCCAAATTCCGAAATCTGGGTGTGCCCAGTGTAGTGAGTGAGCAACAAACCAGTAGACCATGCCGTATTTGAAATGGAAACTAACTCCAAATATTTTCCTTTCAGATAATTGGCGTGATATCAGTGTTCTTCATATGTGTATCGATCATATCGTTCTGTTTAAAAACACATCCGGACATGAGAGTGCCAGTGATAAGAAACTATACAGTGACCACCGCGAACCAGACGCCGGGCTGGGCGTTAGACAAAGTGCAGACAAACGCCCACATAGCGTTCTTCTACATCGAGTGTGTGTGCAACGCGTGGTTCACCTTAGAAATACTCGTTCGTTTCATATCGTCACCGAACAAGTGCGAATTCATCAAATCTTCCGTCAACATCATCGATTATATCGCCACAATGAGTTTCTACATCGACTTGATCCTTCAAAAGTATGCTTCTCACGTCGAGAATGCTGATATATTAGAGTTCTTCTCTATAATTAGGATTATGAGGCTGTTTAAGTTGACAAGACATTCGTCGGGGCTGAAGATTCTGATTCAAACATTCAGAGCGTCGGCTAAGGAGTTAACGCTTTTAGTGTTTTTCTTAGTTCTCGGAATTGTGATATTCGCTAGCTTGGTGTACTATGCGGAGAGGATTCAGACGAATCCCCACAACGACTTTAACAGCATCCCACTGGGGCTGTGGTGGGCGCTGGTGACCATGACCACAGTTGGTTATGGTGATATGGCGCCGAAGACGTATGTTGGAATGTTCGTGGGAGCTCTTTGCGCGTTGGCTGGTGTGAGTATTGTAATGCACAATATAATATATGCTAGACCATATTTATTATGTTTTATTAGAGAGCTGCGTTATAATAAAATAAAATAAATATAATTTGCCACAATCTAAATGTATTAGATGTAAAATATGTTTATGTAGTAGATATTACCACATTCTTGACTCCTTAGAGCTATATACTTCAGTGAGGCTAGGTAAAATGGGATGCAATCTATTATAAATGTAGGATTTATATTAGAACCTTATGCTAAACAGGTGTTAACGATAGCTCTGCCAGTACCCGTCATAGTGTCCAACTTCGCGATGTACTACTCACATACGCAAGCCAGGGCGAAACTGCCTAAAAAACGACGAAGAGTCATCAACGTAGAACCCACGAGGCCACCAATGCGTGAGTACCATCAACTAACCGCTTTGGTTTAAAAATTGAGATTTAATTTAGAGCTCAAATTACTGACGAACATGTTATCTTCTTAGAAGGTCATTGTCTAAACCAAAACTCTAAGCAGCAATATAAGATAGATTATGATTAGAAATATGTATAATAACTTTATAGTATTTTACTGTCATTTTAAACAGGTACACCAGGCGCTCCAGGTGCACCAAACCCCATGGCACCAGGTATGGGTGCTCAGGTAGTTAATCGTAGGATGAATGCCATAAAAACCAATCATCCTAAGGACATGATAGGTCCTAACATGGGTAAGATTTATGATGTGAAATCACTTGTTAATATTCTGATTGAAGCTATGAATAATGATATTCCAGATAACAAAACCAATGACAAAGTTTTTGTTCTAGACAGTAATTGTATGAAAAGTAAAACGTATATTATTCAAAGCTTGTATTTATTGCTTATAAAATTATATGGTACAGAACTCGTCCATAGCTGTAAAAATCTGTAAAAAAAATCTTCCAAATTTCCATCTAAAGGTAAATTTCTTGCGACTTTAAAATTAAGCCTTTGGTTATCCACTTGTAGTGCACTTGTATGAAATCACGGTGTAGCAATGCATACAATTCTTGATGGACATACATTCGAGAATCTAATTGGCATAATATATTCACAAAATTAGAACATTTCACAATCACTGATGAGAACCATGAAGAAATGACACCTAACATATAATACTTCATGATTAATATAACTAATCATAATATTCATACTTTTGATTACGACGACTTGATAGGGCATTAACAAGACTACATAGAAAAATTTAAACAGAATTCAATTAAACAAATATATACAATTGTTAGTGTTAATGTCCTTTCAACAATGTATACTAATAATAAAGTAGGTACTCACCAACTAACTGTAGCTTATGCAATGTAATCCTCCACAGATGGTGATCGTAGCGAGCTAGAGGCTATGATCCAAACGACACCAAACAACTGCAAAAGAAAAAATTTAAACATGCTTTAGAAAGCATCACACAGCGCCGTTGGGTCTACGAACGGGCTTTCTATTTCGCCTGCACACTCGGACTTAGCTTACAGGAATGCTACTATATCTTTAGTCACTAAATCATTATCATTGTCATTATCATTGCACACGACAGTCGCTTCAAGGGCTGCAGGATCCTCCGTCTAGTATCTTCCGCTTCGATGGGATAAAGGTTCGGGAAATTTCTTTATGGAAACGTGTACGTCCCCGATCCTTAGTTGCTTTGCTTACACAGAAATATATATTGTAGTTTGGCAACGTGGATTTATTTACTTTATTAGGTTTATTTTATGCTTCTTCGACATAAGGCGGGTTGTGACCGAGCGAGCAGCCTTGCCAGTCTGTTTTGCTTCGAGTCAATATGACATGCCTTGTAGCAAAAGTTTGCATTGTCTCACCTGTAAGTTATCAGATCTCAATTACCATGCTATCAGCCTGTTTTTTTATAGTTACTTCACGTGAACTCATTTTTATGGTCTAAATTTTGGCTGTAGCGTGAGGCAGCTCGCTTAGTCAGGACGTGTATTATATAGGGTTTAACAGAAGTTTGAAATAATATTTTAGGTACATATGCGATAGCTAATATGTACATGCTTAGTGGAAACAGACTATACTTAACTATAATAGTTTTTGAATGACCTTTGAGTGGTTATCAAAAGTATCGCATTGTGGTCTAGTGGCACACACTATATAATAATGTAAGCTACATCAACGAGGGGTGGTTATTAATATACACAAAACTGAACAACAGAAACAAGATTTTAAAAAAGGAGGCGTTAAAAGTAATTGTAAAACCATGTTCAAATTTCTATACCGTTCAGTTGTGTACTCGATACTTATTTAAACAGTAAAGTATTATTTCGGACTTCTGAAAAATTCCTGTATAAGTGTACATACTGGAAGAATATTTTCTGTTCTAGATAGTGACGCATTAAGTATTTTTTTCAGGCAACAACCATATACCACCACTTAGCAATCAAATCAAAATGCCAAACGAAGTATCAGACTCACAACCAAACACAACGGTACACTTTTGATGTAAATCAATTTGCTTTAACACTAATAACTACTCACAATACTTTTGAGCTTTGTGTACATACTTAAGAGCACTAGATTTATTAAACTTATCTATACATGTCAACTCAAGATTTGCCATAACATTATTTTATTCTTCTCCAATCTATACAAAAATTAAACTAAAGTGTCTGTTTGAAATATCAAAACAAAAGCTGTTTGCTAAATACATATGAAAGTATATAAGCTACCCATTACGAAAACGCAATTTTCTTTTTTTTGTTTATCTATCCGATTTTTGGGGTAAACTCCCAAACGGCTCGACTGATTTTGACGGGCTTTTCACTGGCAGATAGCTGATGCTACAAGGCGTAGCGAAGGTACTTTAACTTTGGGAAAATAATAAGGATTCCTAAATTCCACGTGGACGAAATTGCGAGCTCAGCTAACTGTCAATAAATTTATATTTTTCCCAAACGAGAAGCATGGTCACGCATGATTGTTGATATAACATTTGCAACTCTTGGTGTTTTGTATGTGACTTGTAAATGTATTGTAGATGATACTGATAGTACGATATTGTTTCCGACAGTTGCAACTTTGATGCCAGGCATGGATCTCTCGGTGGCAAGCCGCCTGACACCAAGTCCTCGAGATATGAGCCCTGCTCTAGCCATAGCATTACCCATGATGAAATCCGTCAATATAGTACCAGTACAGTGTTTCGACAATATGGCATTTCACACAGAGAAATCAGAGGAAAAAGATAAAGGAAGCAAAACATCCAGCAGGCAGGAGTCAGTCGACAGTGATAATACAGTCAGAGTTAACAACTACAAGAACGATGTTTATAAAGAGAAAACTGACGCTAGAACACCGCTACTGAGAGATCATAAGATTGAATCGTTGGATGAAACTAAGATGAGGGATACTAAGATTGAGAAACGAAAATCATCCGCTTCGACATAACGTAGCGAACAAGAGAAAATCGACCAAAATAATGTAAAGTAAGATTATAATTTCCAAGTGATTTTCTGAGGGGCTTAAAAGTCGTGATTGTGCAGGAGCAGAGACAGTAAAATGGCGAAATAAAACTTTAACTTTTAATTAATGGAAAAGTGAGACTAGGTGTATCCTTAATACGATACGGAAGACTATTATGGAAAATAACTTATGAATATAACATTTTAGCAAAATATTAATAAATTATATTAACGCGTAATCTATATTGAACTCTAATGTAATCTATTGATGTCAGTAATTGCTATATCAGTTATGCCTTCACAAAGCGATGTTACGATACAAAATATTAAAAATAATCTAAATTCTTATAAGTGCATTCAGGGCCGTGATAGTATAAAATAGCTAAGTATTTACAGCACTTATTAACATTTTATAACACATACGTATTATAGTAATAGTAATCTATCAAATATTAGTAAAGTTATAAGAATGCAACCAATTTAACTGGACCGCTTTTGATGGCGGTCTGTCACGCTACGAGAGGTCCAGTTACGTTCGTGGTTACTCTCATCGTTACTGACCAGAATATTCTTAAATATAGTCAAGTATCTTTACTGTCCATTAGTGAGAGAGGTGAAGCTTGTTTGGGTTTGATATAAAATGCAAAGATCAAAGTGACAAATTTATCTAATAGTTAAATCTAGCCAACCACACGGAATAAAAGTACCTGAAGGGATAAATTAACTCACACAGATTATAACATTTTAAAGAAATATTGTAACGCAAAATTTTCTTTTAGACAACATGATTAAAACGACCTTCACGCTCTACACCAACAGGCGTAAACCAAATAACTAGATGTTTATGAAAATGTACCCTGTTTCAATATAAATAAAGATTGAATATCTTTGGTAACGCGACCACGCGTTATTAATGACGTTCCGTCAAAAATGTGCTTGCCTACTAAGGCCGTTTGTCCACCGCCGTCGTCACCGGAACGTCGACGAGAACGAGATGACGGCGCCGAAGTAGCGATACATGGACTAAGCCGCGTGTCCACCGCACGTCCGTCACCCGAGCACCGTCATCCCGGCCGCCAAAGTTTCAAGTAGATCGGCGTGACCGCTAGAACTCTGCACGGTTTTATGACGGGCCGATGTACCGGCAATACAAAACACACATTACCGTCACACCGCGCCGTTCGCCCGGTTTTTTTTCTAAGCCACCGATACCGGCGCGGTGGACACACGATCGCCGTCACGTCATCTTTAACTCGGCCCGAAATAATCTCGTTCTCGGTGACGGTCCGGTGACGGCGGTGGTGGACAAATGGCCTAACTCCTACTGAGATTCTTCAACCATCTTTATCGTATGTGTGGTTGCTATTAATTACTTGACAATGGCAAAATACCCGCTAAACATAGGTGCAGCCATCATTCAACATTTCGTAAAAAAGTAAGAAGAATCCAAACAAACTTCATCTCAATTCAAATAAGTTAAAGATTACTGTATATAACAGTAGAGTTAATAATTTTATATCTTTAACTGTTAAATCACTAGACAACACATATCATCGGCACTTTCCCTCATTCTTGGTGTTATATACTTATATTACGTGTATATATATAGCTTATTATGTACTTAAGAGTAGATAGATTTAAAATAAATTATGTAAACGCGAGTTGATTCAGTCATATGTTTTTGTTTTCTATTTAAAAATACTTGGACGTATTTTACGGCTGCAGTATTAGAAAGATAACTCTTGTTCGAGTGATTCTTGCAAGTATTGAGATCCCTACTCTACAACAAAAAAAAATGTATCAAATTCATTAGTTAATTTCTTTTTTGAGGACAGAGAAACCAAAAAAAGGACTAAACTCCAAATTAAATGAAAAAAAAACGAACTATCCCATCTACAAACCACGTATAACGGCGTATTTCAGTAGCTAAGTGTTTTGTAACTCTTTACAAATCTGAGTATAAATATTTTGCAACTTACCATCCAGTTTTAATATTACTTTCTTGCAAAAAAGAACTAAAACGATGAGTTTCCTTTTAAAGTTTCTTTAAAGGTAGTCTCTGCCTACCCCCATGGGATACAGGCGTGAGTATATGTATGTATGTATGTAGTAAAGTAGGGATGCCATACGTAGGGACATGGGTCCATGACGAACAGATCATTAGACGGAATCATACATTTGTAGCTTTGCAATAATCTTAAGCACATTTTATTAATTTAAGTGTTTCTCGTACGAAAATTCATGTCTAAATTCAGGGGACCCTTATATCTTATAATATTAAGGTATGACGAACAATTTTATGTGTATTTTATGCGCCGGGGTTTAAATATAGCTGATTCGAGTAATACAATTAGCTGGAATGTGTGATCTTTGAAATACTGTAAATTGCATTATGGGGTCTAAAGTGAGTTCAGAAAAAATAACTACCATAACGTTTTCTTATATTTACGCGAATACTATACATTGAAATTAAACTATTTTACGGATTTTATCGCGTTTATTTACTATTTTATTTTCCCGACGTTTCGGCTACTTTACAGCAACCATGGTCACGGGGGGACTGAGGTGTTAGACGTCCTGATGTCATAGTTAATAACTGGGTACCCTCATATTTAGTTGTTGTTTGCGGTCCGAATAAAAATAAAATAGTAAATAAACGCGATAAAATCCGTAAAATAGTTTAATTTCAAACTACCATAACATTAATACGATCTGCATTTTTGTAGAGACGACATAACTTCTCGAAAGCGATCCGGTCACGTAAGAAGATGATGCTTGAGGACAAGAGTGGTATAAATGAACAGAATGTCATACCCCGGCGCTTTATACGATAATACCATATCGAAATTACATTTTATTAATGTATTGTTTCTTGAAAGTCTCTGACTGCTACCCCGTATCATTACCAAAACAGATTCGGCCTTTGCTAAATAACAAAATAATAATTAAAAAGCGCTTATTATGACGTTTTGTCACCGACCAACACTGTAACGTGTCTTGACCGAACTGACAGTCAATTGGAAGTAGTTAAGCAAAAAGGATCCAATCCACGAAATGTCAAAAACGAGTTAAGTATACCAAACGGTTCCTAAAAGAGGCTTTTTCAATCAACAAAAAAACCTAGGTGCACTAAAAAGCTAGAAATAACCTCATAATTCATTATATTTGAAGTCGGTGCCAATCTACGTCAGACTATACAAATACACACATGGGTTGGCGCCGACTTCAAATATAATGAATTATGTGGTTATTTCTAGCTTTTTAGTGCACCTAGGTTTTTGAAGTCGGTTTTTTTTTTTGTAAAAAAATATTTATTTTTCACGCAATTTTTAGTGTCAATAATCGTTGAAAATATGCAAGTATTATCAAATTTCAAACTGCCATATCTCTTGACTTGACTTGATTGAATCCTATTTGTTGAACTACGTCCAATACACGTTGATATACGGTGTTGATACGTCCTAGTGTGCATAGCATGGAACGGGGTTGCAGGCAAAGGTCTCAATGCATAACGTTAAAATTTATAGTTACGCATAAAATGCAATAAATATAAGGTTATTTAGATAGCACGGTAATTGAGTTACGATGTATTTTGTATATAATTTAGGCATAACGAAAATTTTGTGGAAAATGAAATTCACCATGACGTGTACCAATTAGGGATTTTTTTTTGCAGATTGACATTATTTTCATGTGAGTAGACTTAATATTGCGATTTACTAAAACACGGCTTACATAAAAATGTCTTAAGGTATCGTTTTGTTACATAAAAATATCATTAACTGTATTATTGGTCTGGGATTGTGAAAATTTTTGTTTTTTTTATCTTCACCTCAATACTTTTGTACAAACACATTACAACAGCGTAGTACAACATTATTAAAGGAATAAGTCCGTCAGAGTTAACTTAGTTATGTAAAATACGACCCGACCATTACAATGAGTACCTATGCAAATTTTCAGACTATCTGTACACTCTAAGGGCCCCGCCACAGCTAGAGCGGCGCGAACTGCGTCGCGACGGGAGGCGCGATTTGCGGTGGCATGCCACAGTTCGGCTAGTTGCGACCGCGGCGGCGTCAGCGGTAGACGTATTTATAAAACTTTTAAAATGGCGCTATCAAAAGTGACTTGTATTGAAACAAGTGAATAAACTGCCGAATACGTCCACCGCTGTCGCCGCGCAAGTCGCTCTGGGCTGTGGCCGCCTCGTAAGACGTCAAAACTCAAGCGTCGAATATTTTAGCAATACCAAAAGGACCTCTATGTTAATATACATAAATATTAAATTTCCGTGGTATAAGCCGCGTTCGCACGCGTTAAAAATCCTCAAAGAATACTCAATGGTACAGTATACACCCAAAGGAGTCGGGGATCTCTGGGCCCAATTGTAATAAGTTGAGATATGGTTTAAAAAAAGTGGTATTTTTTTCTGATTCAAAATATAAAAAAATCAGCTCAATTCAGTATCCGGGAGACGAGAAATCATAAAAATAAGTTTATTTCACTGAAGAAATAGAGTATCGATTACAATAATCGATTACTGTGAATGATTTAAACAATTGAACATAAATTACTTGATTGATTCAATCAAAATGAATAAATACATTGTAATAATTAACAATAAAAAAAAACTACAATTAATATAGTAACTAACTGTGTGGCGTCCGCGTTTCCGAACGCTCCACAAAATGTCGACGGACGAGTTTCCGAACGTCCGCGCGCCCCAGACCCAGACAGAGTGAGCACGTTCGGTAGCTCAAAAACAAATTGTGTTATTAATGATTAAGCACATAATTGTATTCATTTTAATATATTAAATACACTAAAGTGGTAAAGTGGTAAATTAACACCAAAACTGTATATTAAAACAAAATAACAATCACAGTTAAAAAATCAGCTGTTTAGTATCTAGGTTGTTGTCACTTTGTTGAATAACCACACTTTTACTAAATCTCTAATAATTCTGCTCTCAGATAGCCAAGACCAGAAAAAAATTCGGAGATGGTTTGATAAGATATAAGCTCTTAATGACACCACTCTCATATTTTTACAACTGGGCCCAAGAATGTATGAAAGCGTATCCGTCTCCTTTATATAAAACACAAAAATTGTTTCTAGATATGTCCGTTATAGACTTTGAAACTATCCAACTTATGTGCCCCAAACTAAATTCATTAGAAAGGCAATAATGCGACGATGGTTTTAAACTACTAAAACAATGTATGAGTTACATTTATGAATTCGATTTTCGACTTTTTCCATACAAATACACAAAAACTTGCGTAGTAGCACACGCTGGATATCCGCTAGTTAATCATAAAATAAAAACTTATGCACCAAAATGTATCTTTACAAAACTGGTCAAAGGGCATGTTTGCACACCTACCTACAATAGTAACTATACCCTATGTCGGCCGACAGCCCTATGTTGAAATAATTTATGACCAGCCCCGACCCGCAAGCCCGCACTTTGGGATATTCATCATCTGTGTTGTTAAAATTCATATAAACTGCCCGACCGACGACGTGAGAAAGTGAGAACGGTGGCAGAAGTTATACAACGGTTTCTGTAACTATATATCATTCTTTATTTAATTATTCATTCAGCAGTGGTAGCCGAGTGGTCGAACGCACGTCTTGCAAATCAAAGTGTGCAAGTTCAAACCCCGGGTTTATGTGCGAATCTCATTTTCATCCGAGATTACCACTTGCTATGAAACGGTGAAGGAAAACATCGTGAGGAAACCTGCACGTCTATAGAAAGGCGTGTGAAGTTCACCAACCCGCACTGGGCCAGCGTGGTGGACTATAGCCCAAAAATCTCCCTCGTATTGAGGGAGAATGTGCCCGGTATAATGGCAATAGGCTCGCCCCCTATTACATTGGGACCAAAATACATCGGCGAACTGTGGGCGCAATACAGTGCACCTCTGCCTACCCCTTCGGGGAATACAGGCGTGATGATGATGTATTAATTATTTACAGTGAGACTACACAACTCAACAATAAACAATCTAATTCATAACTCTGCAATTTAAATTTTGATTCACAACTCTATAATATATAATCTGATACATAATGCTTGAACTTAACGTTTCATACATACAGTATCTTAGATAATTTTGTAAAGTTAGAATTTCGATTAACAAATTTGTTCCCAAAAGTAGTATGCAGTTACTTGATAAACCCTAATTATGGTCATTGAGGTTATTATCACTCCAATTATGTCAATCTTTAAATACATAAAAGTTTTAAAAGTGACAGCAGATTTTAAAGCTATGTTGAGCGAAATTTTAAGAAAAACTTAATACGTCACAGATCTTACTATAAACAATGAAAATGATTTTTCTGACATCACATCTTAAGGTTTAGTATAGCCATTCTGTATCATATGTAAAATCTGATTTATGGGTACACATGAAAATACCAAAAGACTTTTTATTTCAGCTCCAAAGCACATAAAAGCGAATAAGTTACTGTTAAGTCACATCAAAAAAATCTTTCAAACTATAAAGTCCACGAACATGAAACTTAGCACGTGTGTTCACCCTAGTTTCTTCGAAAATCATATTCGCCAAACTTTCAAATTAACATAACGGCACCTTTATAACCCGTTGTATTTGAAACGCTGCCAAAAACTTTCCTAATCAAGTTATTACTGCACATTTTGGCAAGTGTAACACTGTCAAAATTGCCTTGGTAAAAGTTTTACTAATTTTCGGTGAAGCAATCCAATTCTTTTTAAAGAAATAATGAATGCTTAATCTAGATCTTAAGTAAGAAAGACATCAGCATCATTTAATGTATCCTTATTTTGTGATTATTTCGAAACCCTGTCTAAAGTTATGGTTGATGTTAAGAATAAGAATATTACAAAGTCTCCATTTTCCCTACCAGTGGAGATTGTCCCTGGAGATATCAATAATAAATCATGATCAATAAATTTGATATAAATCGAGCGATCACAACAGAACCCAATATAATTCAGTGGATTAATACTACAATACAACCTACTATCGTAAACATCGGGCAGACACCAAACTAAAGTTTCGACGGAATTAGGCACACTTAAATATACTGCTGGCCTGCTCCAACATTACGATCACGAGCGAGATGGCAATACACTTAGTTCAAGTTTGTTTTTTTTTTTTTATCTTTTTTTTTTTTTTTTGAATGGACTACGCTGTTGGCCGTGAGTTGGCCTTTACAGCTTCACATCACCATTGTTTTGGGGAACGTCGCGTGATTTATGAAAACCGCTTTGAAGTTTCGCAATCCCAGTCCAATATAATAGTATAGTAACATTGCAATATAAACGTGTTCTCTGCTATTTAGTTTATTTTAGTTTTTTTTTGTTTTTTTACTTACTGATAAATTGTAAATACATTTTTAATGCGGAATTAGAGGACCACGTGCAATTTTTATACTATATTAATTTAAGCCTACCAACTCATGGGTTGCAACTGCGATTTTATCGAATATTATATTATTGCAGTTAGCAAGCAGTATTTTAGCTGGAATGGCTAATGATTTTGCAATTTGATTCGTAATCGCGGTTACTTATTGTTTTGTATACTCACGTGCAATAGTGTTTAATACTAAGACAACCGAAAAAAAGAAAACTGACATTTTAATTCTGTAGTTCTATTTCAAATGTAGATACATTATTTTAAAATTAAAATCCAACCTCCTGTCTTGTCAACTTATTTTTTTAAATTAATTTATTACAAAGATTATAAAATAATGATTTTTCTTCACTCACGAATTTTTTTATTATTATACGTTTAAACTTAAGAACCACCGATGTTTTTACAACGTAGTATGAATTATGCTTTCTTTAAGATAAATTATCCCGCTGCTGAGCAAAGGATTCTGCTTAATACAAATTAATTTATTTACAATATTATGTTACGTATAAAAACTAATTGGTATACCCGTTTATAGTTCCAATTATACACAGCGTCACTTTAATGTTCTTATTAAGCCTCGGCCACACTGGGGCGTCAAAAGTCGCTCGTCAAATTTTTGTCAACACCATAGTGTAACTAGAGTACCCATAACGACTCTACCCTTCGTATGGCTTTGCGGTAATTATTCCGCCATAGTTGTTATCTCATGTATACAGCAACTATATGGGAAAACAATAATGACGTAGTCAGATAGACCAGAAAAATCTACCGCAGCGCGTGCTCGATAAGCCATCTCCGTTATAATATCACATTGGTCAACACCTAAAGACCTGTATGTCAAAATAAATAGAGATTGAATTTCACTTTTCTTGTTGTGAATTTCGTTGAAGAAAGAACTTTTTCTACAAGTCAATACAGTTAATTTTGAAGTTGGCAAAGAGATTAACGCTCGCTTCTTGATCCCCCAATGCATGGGCTATATGAAAATAATTTAGACATAGTTAAACACTGTGTATAATAAGGAATACCACTCACGAGCAATGACATAGGTGTAAGGCTTACACAGAGAGTAAACAGGGCTTGATGTTAATGTATAGCGTTCTATATTATACATATACAAATTTGAACAATAAAAAACAACAATTTATTTAAAGATATTGTTCATTAAACATGTGAAACTAATTTTGTGTTTTATTTCTAAAGCACTAAGTACAATGTCCCCTGACAACATTTAAGCATCATATATTCCCAAACTATGCAACGCTGGTATGGGTACCATCAAATAAACTGGAGACGATCCCAGTTACACCCAGATAGTTTTCAATAATGATAATCATTTGCTGAACGGTGAAGGCATACATCTTAAGGCACATCTGAAAAGACATTTAAAGTTCACGAACCCGCACTAGGGCAGCGTGGTTGACTATGGCTCAAATATCCCTCTCTTTGAAGATGATATGCCGGGTATGATGGCAATAGGCTCGCCCCAAAATGCGAACCAAAATGCGTTGGCAAAGTATAGATGCCCTGCAGTGCACCTCTAACTACCCCGTCGGGGAATATGAGCGTGACGACGGCTAGATATATCTGAGCAAAGGCCGCTCGGCATTGCACCGAATGGATGCGAGTTTCTTTCCCACCAGCGCCAAATTTCGGAACTGGCCTTTTCGGAATTTGCCCAGGTCTGGGTGGAACTGGGATTGTCCCTAGTTCATTGTTGGTACCCAAAGTACAAGCTTTGCTTAGTTTGGGATCATACGATGAGTGTTGTCTGACTTTAGGTATATATCGACGCTATAAAGCCAATCCTAAGCGACAAAAATCTTAAAATGAGTTACCTTTTGAACGGCCAAATTACTCTGTGTCGTTTGGTATATACAGGGTGTATCCGAAAGAAGAAGCCCGAAATAATACTTTGGGTACAAATACAGTAGCTCATATGTGGATGCTTAGTGAAGACTATTTATACCTAACTATCATTGTTACTGAGTTATAGACCTTTGAATATTTGTCACAGGTTCGTCTTCTGGCCTTTAGGTACATTCGTGGCCCTATTCAGCAGTGTAAACTACACTTATGAAGGGTAACTACCAATATTCACATAATTCATGATCATGCAAATTTAACATAGGAGTCGAGATTTTACGAGTTATAGAAATTGACGACGAAAAAAAAAGTTGGAAAAGCGTAGTTAAATTTCGATGAAATTTTTATACCATTCAGTTCTTTACCTGATACTGATGCAAACGTCAATTATTTCGGACTTCTGAAACATCCTGTATTGTCGCCTTGTAAGGATTGCCGTTCAAGCGTCAATATTAGGATTTTTTATGACTAACTGAAGAATAAGGATTGTATGCAAGGTTTTGTTTTTCGTAAAAGTAAATGCTGCCTGTCTGCTGCCTACACGCCATCCTACACCGAATAACAAAGTCTCCATCATCAATCAACGTCTATATCAAAGGCGAGCAATCTTTCTTCGATTACAAATAATTTTAGACAGTAATTAGAGTATGTTCGTCGCAGTCAATAAACCAATCAATGACCCCCAATTTAATAAGCAAACTACGATAATCGTGTTGTTTCTACACCAAACTAAACATGACAGTATTAAAAATATTGGCGTCTCGCTCGAATTTGTTAAGTGAATAGAAGTATTTTTTTTATTATTAAAAGTATTTTAGTTTCTGTAAAATTTATCTATTATAAAAACGGATTAAACTGTCGTTCTTCTCACAGTATGTATGAGCAAGACGACATTATTTTGCTATTCTAATAATAATAATAATACATCATCACGCCTGTATTCCCCGAAGGGGTAGGCAGAGGTGCACTGCAGTGCGCCCACACTTCGCCGATGTATTTTGGTCCCAATGTAATAGGGGGCGAGCCTATTGCCATTATACCGGGCACACAGGTTTCCTCACGATGTTTTCCGTCACCGTTTCTTAGCAAGTGATAATCTCAGATGAAAATGAGATTCGCACATGGAACCCAGAGGTGCGAGCCGGGGATAGAACCTGCGCACTTTGATTGCAAAGCGTGCGTTCGACCACTCGGCTACCACTGCTATTTTGCTATTCTGTACAACTGAATTATCGATAAGTAAATTAGTAAGCCCCCCTCGGAGTGGGGTGTCAAAAGGTGCGTGTATTTTTTTTCCAATATCAATATGGTCTCTGTGTCAATATACATAAAAATTGAATGTCTGTGGTACAAGCCACGCAACCACGCGTCAAGATTCGCTCGCATCATCGATAACATTACGTTGAAAAATTAGCTTTTTCTAAAAGAAAATTTTCATTTTGGTATGACCAAAAAACTGGCTAAGTGCGAGTTGGACTCGCTCACGAAAGGTTCCGTACCATTATCTATAAAAACGGCAAAAATATCACGTTTGTTGTATGGGAGCCCCCTTAAATATTTATTTTATTCAGATTTTTAGTATTTGTTGTTATAGCGGCAATAAAAATACATCATCTGTGAAAATTTCAACTCTCTAACTATTGCGGTTCATCAATACAGCCTGGTGACAGACGGACGGACGGACGGAGGGATGGACGGACGGGCGGATGGACGGACGGACGGACGGACGGACAGCGAAGTCTTAGTAATAGGGTTCCCGTTTTATCCTTTGGGTACGGAACCCTAAAAATTGTCCGCTTTAGATTCCAGCATTGTATTTCCACAATTACATCCCAAACATACAAGCTTTTCTTTTAGCAAACATTTCAACTACATATTCTTAGCAAATGAATTAATTATACAAGGAAACAAATATGAATGTAGTCGGGTTTTGCTAATTGACTAAATCCTTTTTAGGCCGCAGCTTATGAGCCTAACCCCGTATCTACGAGCCCACTCGTGGAATATTCAAATTATATCACCTATTAACAATTTAAACGATTAGGGTCACCGGTATCTAGCCGTACATGAGGATTAATGGCCGGTTTACGAGCGGTTTCGCCATTGTTTATAGCAACCCTTGACCTGACAGGTAAGGCAATGAATGGGTGATTGCTCTTTGATTTAATTCTTGGTTCTTTATTTCATGCCTCGCATGTTTTTGGTATTGAAATCGAATAGGGTAAGCGGATTTACTTTACATTATTTGAAAATATACTCTATGTTTAAGGACATAAAGGTTTAATTTTTGTAGCAAAAGACAGGTGAATACGTGGCTGCTACCACCTACCAAGCGGCAGGGTATCCAGTAAGGATTTTTCGACATAAAAAAAGGTGACATTTCGTTTTCCATGAGATTATACAGCTCATTTTAGCATTGGCAATTAATTGGTCATGTGCATTTTTACATGCCTGTAGGCGTTCTTTTATTTTTTTTTATAAAAAATTTCTAGAAACGAGAATTTCTATAAGTAAATAACTATATAGTTATAACTAAATGCAAGTGCTCCAAAATTGGCAAAAGGAACGAACTCAGAACCTCTCAGTTACGAAAGCAGCCCCTCTTAACAGCCGGCTATAGACGCTAATCTATCTATAACAATACTCTCAACAGTATACTGGGTACTACGGTATTAACATTAAATATTACTGATATAGTAATCTCTACCAACCCTTTTGGAAGTAGCTGGCGTAATGCCAACACAATTACTGTTATCTTTTATAGCAGAACAATTCAACAAAGCACCTAATAACTTAGACTTATGCCCCCCTCCCCCACCGATGTTACTTTGTCAATCTTAAGTTAATAAAAGTGAACAGTATAACCCAACGGCCGGCCCCGGGAACCCCGTCGCATCAATCACGACTTCAAGTAAGAGAAGCCCTGCGCAAATAGGCGCGACAAAACTTACTGTATTAACTTATGGGTAAAGATCATTTTTCAACGAAACGTCACCAGAGAATTTAGTCAGAATCGAATCATTTATGTAGAGGTCTACTAAATAAAAATAAAATAAAAATAGCCTTTATTTACTTACTACTAACGTTACATTTTTTTTATTTTTTTTGTTTAATTTACTCATATATTACTATTTATCTATATATCTTTACAAACTAATTTTGCTATTACATTCTCTATCTAGGTATATATGTTTATAAATAAGTGTATGTAACAAAGTAATAATTATTATTATAGTATGCTAGTAGAAGTCGCCTCTGCGGCGTAGGCCTCACCTAATCCTTTCCAAACATCTCTTTCTCGAGCCATTTGCATCCAGTTATTACCGCACCTGTGGCTGAAAACGTCTCTCCATCTTTTGCCAGGTCTCCACTTTCTCCTTTTCCTATCCCTTGGTACCCACTCTGTTAAACGTTTTGACCATCTATTATTCATCCTGCAGGAGAGGTCTACTAGGGCACTAATAAATGGTTCAGATAACATTTTTTTGTCTTATATTATACTACTACCCGATCGTAGAACAACTTCAACTGAGAAGATCCGGCAAGTCACATGGCCGCGTGGATTTTGTCACAGAAGTCAGGTCAGGTCAATCAATAGGTACAATTAAATCCAAAATATAAACAGTTGCAAAACAACAATAAACAAACATACCGGTTGAAATTAGAACCCCCGTTTTCTGAAGTCGGATCCAAATTAGATATGGCTTTACTAACACTAAGTAAACATTTTGTAAGTCTCTAACAGTCGAGCTCCACATAATTCTGCTAATGTACTGCTATGAAAGAAATTTCCTAAAATGTATACCCATTGCAATCTATCCTCTTGGAAAAGAGTAACCATGGAGTTTCTTGCCCATTCTTCACCATAGAAAATACATTTTGAATGGGTGGTAGAGATTAAGATTATTACTTTTGTTTATTGATGATTTATAAGTACCTGTATTGGTTGATGTGAAAACATCTGATTCTGATACCATTAAGCATTTTATATAAGCAGTTTTAGTTGAAAAAACGTATTGTAATTCCAATGTAAACGGTACACAAACTTCAATAAATATCTGGGTTATGTAAATGCTACGCGACTTATAAGAAAACTGTCATAAAATTCAAACTACACGCTTGGTTTGCAGACGCCTATGGGAATGTTATTGCGAGCAGAAAATACATGGAAACGTTACTCGTATCAAATTATCATAATTTCGCCTTTACCAACTGCTCCGCTTGTATGCTATATACAGCTCTACTTATCTAATTGTGGGTGAAAAGTAAATTCTTTGTAACTGACCTTATCATACAGGTAAGACCTAGTGTGAGTTCCATAGACAAATAATAGCAATTTAAAATATCTATCACTGTGATTAATTAGAAAAATAAATTTAAATTAATTTATATTGCGAGAAAAACAGTAATTATTTCGATCCCGGACCCATAGTATCAATATGTGCTGCATTTTTTTTACCAACACCAAAATGAGCTGTATTTATTCAAAGAGAAAGCGCATTATCCAACGCAATGTCTTCGATAACGCGAGCAAACTCGCAAAGTAGTCGCGTGGTCAATCCAATCCTTTGTCCCTTCATGATGTTTCTGTGTGTGAGTTTATATTTATATCAAAAAGAGTTTACACCTGACTTTAGATCTATGTTGCCGCCAAATTTTAGCAAACACTGAACATTTTTTTTTAATAAAACAGTAATAAAACATTTGGGATTTCACATATTACTTTAGAATACGCTGGATAAACTATGTTTTAAGTATGTATGTATGTACTGTAGCCCCTGTAGCTATAAAAAAATATAACACATTCGTGCTATCACACAGAATTGCTTTCGTCAAGCTTTCGTATTAATTATTTATAGCCGACTGAAAAGTCGATTAGGCCTCGTAATAAATTAATACGTTTTTGATGGACGATCCAGGGTTTATAAATGCCGGATTCTAAACATTGTCGCTATAGACTCAATCAGTATAGATCTAAAAAGGTTATTAATAAATATATAATAAACTACCTGACCGGGCGAACTTCGTATCGCCTTAGAATTAGTGACATACAAAAGCAGCGCCACCTACCGGGTCCAATTGTGAATCTAAACCATCCAAACGCATACAAAAAAATCATTCAAATCGTTCCAGCCATTTAGGAGGAGTTCAATGACATATACACTTATAATAGAATTATATATATAAAGAAGATAACAAATATCGCCAAACAACACATACTCATCGTATGATCCCAAACTAAGCAAAGCTTGTTGTAAAGGTGATCCCAGTTACAACCAGACCAGGGCCAAGTCCGAAAAAGCTATTTCCGAAATTTACCGCTTCTGGGAATCGAACCCACAACCATCTGGTGCAATAAGCCGAGCGGCCTGCGCTCAAACCACTAGACTTAGCCGCGTCAAAATATAAAATCTTATAAAAAATAAATGTAAATTGTATTTCCATGAACATCAATATACAAATTATTAAATTCAGTCTACACGCGACGGCAAGGCTCCACTGGCACGGTAAAGCCGGCTGCAGGACAATTACGAGTATTAATAAGCAATGGCAGTATATTCTGCATAGAAGTGTTCACACGGGAGTCCAGCAAACCCACAACAACTCTTGTGAATTGTACCATTAATACGACACAGCACAGTCCATCACGTTGAAGTACCATCTGGCAACCAGCTTTACCGTGTAAATAGAGCCTAAGATATTAAAAATATGGAATCGGTAGCTGACGTTATTAATTATGTCAACAGGACTCTCAATAAGAAATTGAAGAGGCAGTTACGTCGAGGAGAGTAAACTCTCCGCGCGTCGAGTGTTCACCCGTTGCAGCATATCGGAAATATTGGCGATTACAAACTCTATCAAAGAACATTTTTATACATTCATGACTCTATCGTAATAAAAACACATACAACAGTGCAATGCACTATACAGCTGTAGCCTAATGGGTAGAACGTTCGACTTGAACGTAAGGGGTACAAGTTTAAACCTTAGCCTCGAACCTCCGGGATTTTGAATTCATGCGCAAATCTATTTATCAAAAATGATTTTAATTGCTGAACCTTGAAGGCAAACACTATAAAAAGGCGCGTGAAAATCACCAACCCTCACTGGGTCAGCGTGGAGAACTATGACCCGTATAACCCTTGTATTGAGGGACAATGTGTCCGGTAAAATGGTAATAAGCTCGCCCCTGATTTCATTGAGACCATAATACATCGGCGAAGCGTTATCACTGCAGTGCACCTCTGGCTACCCTTACGAGGAATAAAGGTGTGATAATAATCACGCCTGTAAATCAACCATTAATAATCATGTGTTATTGAATTATGAGAACACATTCTTTAGACATATAATAGTCCAATCTAATGTATTTATTCCTACGTACGTAATATGTAAATGGACTAGTTAATATGGAAATGGTCCTACAGCATCCGTCTCAAGAATTAAGAAGTCACAAATAACACAAATAGGATTTGGCAAAGTGCCTTGAGGGTGTTGAAAAAATCCCCATATTATCCTACTTGTTGCTCAAATAGATATAGAAGCAACAGTTATTTAGAGTAGATAAATAGGCGATGAATACAGCATCACGCATTTATTCCCCGAAGGTGTAGGCAGAGTACTGATCCCCCTCAATACGAAAGGGATTGTAGGGACACACACGCACATGCTCTATGTAAGTGCACGTACATAGATGTGTGAGCAAGGTGTCAGCTATACACTTCCCACCCAGTGCACCAGTGTGTAGAGCGGAAGTAGAACACGTTAAGTTAGTTTAATTAGAATAAAAGATTGTGGCTCCCAATATTATAGTTGAACGTATAGAACAAGTACAAGCTTTGCTTAGTTTGGGATCATACAATAAGTATTTGGTTGTCTGGCGATATTTATTTATTAATTCCACTGTTAGTTACCCGGCGTATGTTGTATTGTATTACATAAGTTATTTATTAAATAAATTGAATTGAACATATTTGACTTTTATTTACCACACACCTAAAGAAATCTATGGCATAGTCGACAACAAATTTAGGAAACCTTACAAGTCTTCTTTAAAGACTATATGCTACACTCCCTGTATGATTCCAAACTAATTAAAGCTTGTACAAAGAGTACCATACAATGGACTGCCAGCAATTCCAGAAACACCCAGACCAGGGCAAATTTCCAAAAGAGCATTTGTGTAATTTGCCAGTGGGAATCGATCCCGCAACCAACCGTTTCAGTGAGCCAAGCGGACTGCGCTAAAACTACTAGACCATCGTCAAAAGAATAAGATTAATAAAACATACGGGTGTAATTATGAAAGGAGGACGCCTTTTTCTGAAGTTGGTAACTGCTACAGCCCTTTTAACGTCCAACTGCTGGGCACGGGCCTCCCCTCAATGGAAGGAGGATTCGGGGCATAGTCCAGTAAGGGTTGGCAGACTTCACACATCTATCGAAAACTAGTCAAGTTCCCTCAGACGTGCACGTTTCCTCACGATGTTTTCCTTCACCATTTCATAGCAAGTGATAAACTTGGATGAAAATGAGATTAGCACATAAATCCCAGAGCTGCGAGCCGGGGTTTGAAACTGCGCACTTCGATGGCAAGGCGTGCGTTCGATCACTCAGCTACCACTGCTACTAAGTCGGTAACAATTATCATAATTTAAATCATGTTTTTTATACAAACATTTAAAATCTGAATGGACAGCAAACAAGCGGGTCTTCCGGTTTCCGCTCCGATCCCGTCTGAAACAGCTACAATTAATTCCGAGCTAAGCTGTCGTTAAACAGGATTAACTTGATAATTGTTTTATGCAAGCTGAATACGTTCACGGGGAACGATAAATTAATAGGTTAATTGCTTGTTTAGACCAGTGGAGTTAAGCCGTGTAAGGTATAATCTGTTAACTAGATGTTGAACGATTAAATTATTGATAAATCTTGATTTCTAAGTAGAACTAGCTTTAAGTTAAGTATCGCACGTAAGACATGTTAGCCAACGACTTCTTCTTTTTTACGAAATGTGTAAGATGAGGAAATAGCGTCACCTGCTACTAGAGCAGGTATTTCGCCAATGTCAAGTAATTAATAGCAAGGACAAATGTGAAACTGTCAAGTGTTTGAAAAAGTTTACCTGTCTCTCTGTCTTTGATATAATAAGTCGTTGGGTGAACGCCATCTTTATCAAGTTCATCACCCATTCTTATTTATAATGTGAATACAATACACTGGCTGAACTACTCGCTAACCGCAGGTAGAGCCATTTCTCATCATATGCCGTCAAATTTGATCCTTTTACAAATTTCGTGTAAAAGTCGAAGAATTACGAGTATGGTGACGATCGATATTGTTTTTTTATACTGTCATATATGATGACGTCATGATTCGACACGATAAACGTCACGATATATCGCTTTGGACAGTAAAACCCCTTGATTATAACGTTCGGGCGTATGCAACATGGATTAATGACTGAAAATGTAAAAGAACATTATTTTTATTCCCAAACCGCAACGTATGAAATCAAAGTCAAACTCGCCCAAGAAACATTAAGTAACTCCGCGGAGAAACAAATGGGTGCAAATTTATGAAAAAAAATACAAAAAAAGTGGTACCGTGACAATGATAAGCAGCATCGTTACATAAACACATCGCGCGATAAATTTATTTATATAGCTAAAGAGGAAAAACGTGGATTTTTTCAAGATTTTTGCATCTATGGTATAACACGTAAAAGTTTGGTACCCTTTAAATCCCCAGATAGACTGGGGTGTCCAGACGCGCGATATACAATGATTGCCAGTACCAAAACGAATTCTGTGCTAATATACATAAAGATTGAATTTCTGTGATAAAAGCCACGTGACCACGCAACACGCCGTCAATGCGGCATTCGTTGAAAAATGTATTTTTGCTATGAGTTAATCAATCATATAGTTAGTTTCTGTATAAGCGGGCGTATTTGAATACACCTCAAATGGGTTTGAAATCTGACAAAATCAAAGTTCCAGACAAAGTTTATTTTCCGGGAGGGTCCGAGATGTGTCCAAAGTAATTTCCTTCCCGTAACAATTTGTCAGCGCTGTACTCTCGTTGTCCAAAAGATGAATGATCACAAGACCCGAAATCCTCACAAAGTATTTCGGCATACTCAGATTGGAGTTAATATTAGATGCTTCAGAAAACATTTTAACTATTACCATTAGTTCAAGGTTTTTATTTTCATATTGTTTTCATACTCTACTCAGGCAGCCATGAACGTATGCATATATAAATATCGGACGGAATCTCTCTAAACAATAAGTGAAGTACCCACCGTAAGTCGGCTGGCTTGTATTATACGCCTGTTTCATACACACATACATCATAGTTGCCATTATGCGGCACGCCTTGATAGATTTATCTCACTTTACGCACACATAGATCGATACGAAGGTTAACTTTCAGAGTGAGCGGCGTGATTTCCTTCTCTTTTTATACGTCCATGTACGCATTTGATATAGATTCAGTTGATACTAGTCTATGTATCAATGGTCTGCTAATGCTTGCTATACTTGGTTAACGAGAGTCCTGGGCCCCAAGTCCCTTAAGACTACCGGTGTGGTGTTACTAAGACTTATTTTTTAGCCATTGATAAAAGATGTTGTTTTCATGTCTTAAAAATGAAGTCATAACAACTCCACAACGATAGTCTTCGGGAACTTGGAGCCCAGTAATATGAAACCGTACCGTATGACCTCGGCTGTCCTCAGAACATCACGATGAAAATATTTTTTTGTTTCATACTTTTAGAGCATAGTAGCAGTGGTAGCCGAGTGATCGAACGCACGCCTTGCAATCAAAGTGTGCAAGTTCAAAGCCCGGCTCGCATCTCTGGGTTTATGTGCGAATCTCATTTTCATCCGAGATTATCACTTGCTATGAAACGGTGAAGAAAAACATTGTGAGGAAACCTGCACGTCTGAGGAAACTTGGCTAGTTCTCGTTAGATGTGTGAAGTCTGCCAACCCGCACTGGCCCAGCGTGGTGGACTATGGCCTGAATCCCCCTCGCATTGAGAAGAGGCCCGTGCCCAGCAGTGGGACGTTAAAAGGGCTGTATTTTTTTTTTTTTTACTTTTCAAGCGGGATTTTTCAGTAGTTTTTAATTTACTTATTTGTTCCAATATTTGCTCACCAACAAATATCTTTTAATAAAAAGAAATTATTTACTTATCTATATTAAATGCGCAGTGGTAGAAATAATTAATTTTAATTAAATTTGCGGCCGTCGGTGCTATCTCTGGCTTCTATTACCGGGCTGTTTGTCCAGAGAGTCCCACTTTGCGTGTATTTACTTGGTTATTTCTTTGTTCTTATGTTGCTTACAAGTAGAAGTTAGTCAGAGCAACAAGCAATTGAAAATAATGTTACGTAAATATTTGTCTTTTATTTTTTATTTCCGTTTTATCTCTTTTTTTTAACCGCCCTAATCTGGATACTACAAGGACCAAGAGTTACTTACCAAAAGGTGACCAAAATAATGTTGAAAGAGAGGTATGGGACTGAGAGAAACACGACTATTGTGATGAAGCCCCGGAAAAACTAGCACTTCAAGACGCGTGCTGCAAAATTTTGCCAAAACCAAAAGGAATTCTGTGTCAATATAGGTAAAGCTTGAAATTCTGTAGTAATAGCCACGCGACCACGCTGCGAAATTCATGTCATTTAGTTAAATAATGAGCTTTTTCCTGAGCTGATACAGCTCGTGTTAATATTGGCAAACGTTTTGCAATGCGCGTCTTCACATCTCAGTGTGCCCAGGGCTTAATTCCACTTTGCTAATAATCTTAAATTAAACTATGATTCATTGCCTCCTTCATAGGAGTGATTATTTATTTTAAGAGCCATTTATCTAGTGATTCTGCAGCTCGCTCGTACGATTTCCGTTAATCCACGCAAGTCTCGGAAAAGTTCGAGTGTCATTTCGTTGTAGAATGAACTTTTTCTCTTTGTCAATACAGTACGTATTGCTATTGCAAATGAATTGACGCGAGAGCTTTGACGCTTCAGTATGCGGAAGGCGGAAGGCCTTAGGCGATATTTATAACTTTGTCATCATAGACCCGCGGAAAGTCTAGAATAACAAACGGCTTTAAATTAAGCTGTAACGATAGCATCCAAAACACATAACGAGTTTCTACTGCGTCGGTTTACTGCGTATTTTATTCGTTTCTAAAGTGTTTTGTGCTCGTTTTATGTCTCGCTTAGTTATCTTAATAGACTTTTATAGGAGAGATAAAAATGGACTAGAATACCGCTTGAAGATAATGCCTTGAAATTAAACATGAAGCCAGGGCCCGATTTCCGCTTGATAGATATCATATCTCTATTCGAGATATGTTGTAACAAAACATAAAATTGGTCACCATTTTGTTTTTTTTCTACATTACCTGATAAGGTAATATCGAAGTTACCTGAGTCTTAAGTTATACACAAAGTCTAATCTTAGTTTATTTATAAGAAGTTTTTGTTGTACTAATCTGCAATAGATGTCGTTGGGTTTGTTTAAGAAGTCGGTATGGTTTCGTTAAACAGAAAGAGTTACGTGGAACATTGAATCTCCGTAGCAATTTCTGAATGAAATTATTTCTTTACTTTGATTATTTACTTTAGGACCCTGTTATCAGAATTGTTCACACGATGCTAAGGAAAGTATACGTTGGATGGATGGATTAGATAACAGAAACAACAGTATAGTAACGACAGCTTTGACTAGGGATGGCGATTCTTTCCAAAAAAAAGTTCTAATTTTAAATCGATTCGAATTGACATCTGATTTTTGGGCCCAATAAATCGATTCTCTTATTAATCGATCTCAGAACGCCATCCCTAGCTTTGACTAGTGGTTTGAGCGGAGGCCGCTCGGCTCTTTGCAACGAGTGGTTGCATGCTGGTTTGATTCTCATCAGTTACAATCTTTTGTAGACGGGCTTTAAAGTTTGCATTTGCGTATACATCACTGTAAGTATAGTTACAAAAAGACACCCAAAAAATCCGACCAAATTTGATATCATTGATACCACTAGTCTTGACATAGACAATCAAAGACGTCAAAGTCACACAGTTCAGTCCAAAGTTGTGTGTACAAAGATTAACTTGTGAAACTTTCAAATATTAGGAAAATATCATATCTCGTTGGTTATAGGTATTTACTATTGGCAATATTGGATGAAGGAGAATAAAATCTCCCTGATAGTTCAACATATGTCATAGATAGCGGATTGACACCCTCACCCGATTTTCCTCTGAGAAACCCCCAAATCCTTCCGCCTACAATATTTACGCATCAAGCTTTCACCCAGACACAATGAAATAACTGAACCTTACCTGTAACAAAATAGGAACTGAAATCCTTCGACGCGGGAAATTGCCCTATTTTATTACAACGGTGGTTTATTTCAAGCGAGTTTGAACCTTGGTTGTGTTATGCAAAGCTGAATTTAGGTTGTGAGTGATTGAAGCACATTGGCAAGAGGCTTATCTAGACTCTTAACAAAATGAGAGGTAGCAACCTTGTAGGGGTGAGACTATTAAAACGAGTAGTACCTAACATCATACAGAACCTATTTTGATCAAACTCAGCTTAGGCCTCTCTGGTCAATATCATCTGGAGAATACAAAAAAAATGTTTAAAAAGGTATACGTTCTCGAGTTACGTAGCTATAAACAAAGACAAAGATGAAGGAAAATCAATAATTAAAGAAAAAAATCTCATAAAGTTAACCGAAAATCTCGGAAAAAATATCCTAAAAGATCCCCCAATAGAATTACTAAGGACCTTTAAAGAAATGTAGTTTGTAGACCCGTTGTAATATTTTATCACCTAATTTGTAGAGACACTTCAACAGTCTAGTGATAAGAGAAGCATCCCGTAACCAAGGAGCTCTGAGTTCGATTCCTAGCCTAACCATTTGAATGCCTAGCCTAGCCACTCAATCATACCACAAGCAGTTTTAATTGGAGGGTCTAACTGGACGTTAAACAATTATTTTCAAGTATCTACAAAGCCATTGTAAGACGTTTTTATTTTTACAAATACCTTATAGGTATATGGATTGAAAATTCTTTGAATTTGGGGAATTATTATAAGGGGTTATGCGAGCAAGTTGCAGCCAACATTAACTTTCAAATACATTACAAAGGTAATCTTGAATACAATAGTAACAAAGCCTATTTGTAATACAATTTAGATCTAGCGATTGAATATTTCATCGCGCTTGGATTAACCATACGACGCGAGGTATAATTAGTAGAGAATTCGATTAAGCCTCCGCCACACCGGGGCGTCAACGCTCGCGCGTTAAATATTGTCCAATACTAAAACGTTCTCTGTGTTCCTGTAATTGTCGCCGCCGGCAATTACGAGCCAGACCCCGCGCACACATCATCAACTGTCCTTCCGACACGATCACCGCCCTCCAAAACCCGGGCGTTGAGAGGACCACCAACACACCTACACCAACTTCAAACAGACACCGATCTCGCCGGCGAGTTCGAGGAACCCCCTCTTCCGCTCGTAGGTGCGCCTTTGCACCTAGGAGCGCAGTCACTACCTCCCCCCTCACGGTAACAGCCCAAGCCGAGGTCGTGCCCTCTGTGGCGCCCTTGAGCTAGTTGCCACCCCTTTCCGCCCTTAAGGCCTTGGTTGGAATGCACTCTGCGGTCGCCACTCCTCCGGTAAAGCTGTAAAGGCCACCTAACGGCCAACAGTGTAAGTCCTTCAAAAAAAAAACGTACTCTGTGTTAATGTGCATAAAGTTTGAATTTCCGTGGTAAAAGCCGCTACACGTCAAAATTTGCTCGCGCTGTCAGTGTCATTTAGTTGAAGAATGAACTTTTTCTGTGAGTCAATACAGTATGGGCCAGGTCACAACACTGCGTTGCGGCGTCGTATGGCAAAAACAACTTCGTACAAAAATGCAATGCGATGTCACAACGCAAAAATTTCATCGGATACGACATCGTACGATAAGACGCTAACCATAGCATAGCCGCATAGCACTCCTTACGATGCGCCGTCGCATCGGAAAGGAGACGGGGATCTCTGGGCCCAATTGTAATAAGTTGAGATATGGTTTAAAAAAGCGGTATTTTTTTCTGTTTTATAATATAAAAAAATCAGCTCAATTCACAATCTGGGAAACGAGAAATCATAAAAAATAAGTTTATTTTACTAAAGAAATAGAGTATCGATTACAATAATCGATTACTGTGAATGATTTAAACAATTGAACATAAAATACTTGATTTATTCAATCAAAATGAATAAATACGTTGTAATAATTAACAATAAAAAACTACAATTAATATAGTAAATAACTGTGTGGCGTCCGCGTTTCCGAACGCTCCACAAAATGTCGACGGACGAGTTTCCGAACGCCCCAGACAGAGTGAGCACGTTCAGTGGCTCAAAAACAAATTGTGTTATTAATGATTAAGCACATAATTGTATTCATTTTAATATATTAATATACACTAAAGTGGTTGAATTAACACCAAAACTGTATATTAAAACAAAATAACAATCACAGTTCAAAAATCAGTTGTTTAGTATCTAGGTTGTTGTCAGTTTGTTTAATAACCACACTTTTACTAAATCTCTTATAATTCTGCTCTCAGATTGCCAAGATCAGAAAAATATATGAAGATGGTTTGATAATATATAAGCTCTTAATTGACACCACTCTCATATTTTTACAACTGGGCCCAAGAATGTATGAAAGCGTATCCGTCTCCTTTCTACGATGCGTTCTGCGGCGTCGTAGATTTTAACGATGCGACGCCGCAACGCAGTGTTGTGGCCTGGCCCTATGTTTTGGTATGGCAAAAAATTACGCGAGAGCTTTGACGACACAGTGTACAGGAGGCCGTACGGACCGGATGCTTGGTCTGATATTAAGCGTATTAAATACCAGAACGTTGCACAGATATTGATACAGCGTTGTAATATTAGATATTATTGTCTCCGTATTTGTAATAAAGACGAAGATATTAATTACATTCATTGCTGTATGCATGAAATTCCATTAATATTATTCGTACCCATAAGAATTACGGAACAATACGTAATAAGAAGTTATGATCCATTTAGAGTGAATTTAAGTCCCTTTTTGTAGATAAATTGAAATTTATATTAACTGGAAGGTAAGTGTATAATCGTAAGGTACTAGGATATCATGAAACGTGGGAGATGTTTATGTCGAAAATTATCTCCAAATGTATATACAGATAAGAACCATTTACAGGGCATTGTATTATGCCCTAATGAATGCTGTAAGTGTATTGTGAATAGATTGTAATTTCTATAAACTTGAATGTCAATTTATAATCATTAAGTACTAGGATTACATAAAATTACGGAGATTATAATGTCGAAAACAAATCCTCAAATTTAGATTAAATTATAAAAAAATTACAGTAGCATTGTAACAAATATAGTATAGTATTATATCATACGTTACTAGGGTAACATAAAATTAGGAAGATGTGAATTAGAAATATTACGCTAGAAGGTTCTACAAAAAAATAGTCGAGAGAAAATTAAGAAAGGTACGCACAATTTCAATATACCTACTTTTTATTTCTATAGTCGCATGCTGTTACAAAGTTGTATACAGCTATTAACTACCTTAAAACCTAAAACATAGTTGCAAATCTCTATTTTATGGTACTAAAGTAATAATGAAAGGTAGTAGCTCTAACGCGGAGCCCGCGGGACAATGCCGAGTCGTGTATCTCTCCTCTATTCTGGTGGGAAATTAACGACAAATTGCCACTAGTTAGCCGAGTTTCAGATGAGGTACGCGGGAGAAACGATAGCGATTAGAAATAATAAATATTTTTAAATTCAGTTTTTTTTCTTTTAGCACAGAACAACTAAAAACCTTCCTGAAAATGTAAGACCTTACACCTTTTTGAAAAGAAAGACTTTCTTTTCAAAATGTACTCTGTATTAATTATGCTTAAGATTGAATTTCTGTTTTTAGGCAGGCTTTAATCCCTTTCAAAACAATCTTGCTACTCTAGCTAGTACAAAACATTATAGAAATAGGTACCTATTAGTTGAGGCACCTGAAGAAATAATGAAATCCATGGATTATCTTCAGTAAAATAAAAAATCGTGTGAGTATCTAATTTTAAAGTTTAAAGATTAAAATGTCTACAATTTGACTTTCTATATAAATAAGAATAACGTGCCAAAAATAAATGATGTCGACGCGTTAAGTATTTGACTTGAACCTATTAATAAGGAGGGTATAGTGTGAGGTGGTTATCTTGAGAGAAAAGAATAATAAGTGGTCTACCGACAGTGCAAATGGAAAGCCGAAGAAGATGGGATATTGATAATAGTGATGTATTGATTAAACAAGTCCCGGCATAATACGTATCGATAATTCAAACTCATGAATTCAAATTGTGCCTACTTATTTCTTATTATTCTTGTAAATTACATTTTTAAATATATATATAAAAAATACATTTAAAAATATAAAAAACAGTTCCCCACCGGCATCTGGAACAGGGTCCTAGTTACCAGTGGTTAGGGCTCCAGAGAGAGGAACTTCCTCACAATGCGCGCCGTCTCCAGAAGTACTGCCTTCTGAATCTGTCCCTTGATCCAGCTGCCTAACGCGAGCCTCTTTAGGTGTTTGTCGAGGCTCTTGGCTAATAAGCCATGGGCGGAAACGACTATCGGTACAATGATTGCCGCATCAATGTCCCACATGTCGACAACTTCGTGAGCCAGATCAAGATACTTGCTTTCTTTATCTTTCTCTGCTTTCACGAGATTCTCGTCATGGGGGACAGTGATATGCACGGCGCTCTTGGCGATCTATCAGCACAATATCAGGCTTATTGGCTACAATAGTCCTGTCTGTGATGATAGACCGGTCCCAATACAACGTGATATGACCCTCTTCGGGAATTATTATTATTATGAGTCTATAACGTCCCACTGCTGAGCAAAGATCTCCCACCCCTACTCGTTTCGATGGGAGTCCAGTTCATCCCGCCATCTCCTTCTGGGCCTGCCGCGATGTCTTCTTGCATTATCGGGGATCCACTCTGTGGTTATTTTCGCCCAGTGTTGTTCTGACATGCGGCAGATGTGTCCAGCCCAGTTCCATTTTAGCTTGGCAGCATTTTGACCACGTCACTAATTTGTGTCTTGGAGCGCAGTACAGTATTCCGGATTCGGTCAGTAATCTTGACTCCGAGGATACTGCGCTGCATTGCTCGCTGGCATACCGCGAGCGCGGACTTCTGGGCTGCTGTCAAATACCAAACTTGTGCGCCGTAGGTGAGGATAGGGAGAGTGCCTACTTAGATTTTTAAAAAATTGATGGGTTTATATTGAAATTTATAAAATATATATTTTTTTTTAAATAAATAATTTATTAAAAGTATTTACATACTATTAAGCATTTATAAACGAAATATAAAAATAATTACAAATTTATAACACATTTTAATTCATCAACAAACTATAAATACATCATCACGCCTATATTCCCCGAAGGGGTAGGCAGAGGTGCACTGCAGTGCACCCACACTTCGCCGATGTATTTTGGTCCCAATGTAATAGGGGGCGAGCCTATTGCCATTATATCGGGCACTTTCCCCCTTTATACGAGGGAGATTTGGGCCATAGTCCACCATGCTGGCCCAGTGCGGCTTGGTGAACTTCACACGCTGTAGAAAGCTATAGACGTGCAGGTTTCCTCACGATGTTTACCTTCACCGTTCAGCAAGTGGTAATGTATGACCAGATAAAAGCCTGACCAGATAAAAGCGGCAATAAAAGGTTCATCATCACTACACGAATGCACGAGGAAGGCGGCCATCATAGAAGAGTGGCGGCGTGTTGTGAAGCTTGCCACCAACACCTGAAATGATGACCACGACCACTCTAACAAGAGTGATACCGACAAAGAAGAAATACTTCATAGCGAATAAGGAAAAATCTACACATTTTTAATTTTAATATAATCCGATTTCTTGGCAAATGGCGTAATATTGGACTATTATACGGTATAGAGCAGTATATCTCTATATATTTCACTAACTCTACATTATTTTGTAGCATGTAAGAAAGTAAGTAAGTATTAGGATATCACAACACGATCTCATATCATAATACATCATTACGCGTTTATTCCCGAAAGGGTAGCAGTGGTAGCCTCGCGGGCAAGAACGCCCGCCTTGAACGTAAGGGGTGCAAGTTCAAATCCCAGGCCCGCACCTCTGAGATAATTTTCATGTGCGAATGTCATTTTCAACAATGATTACCACTTGCTGAACGGTAAAGGAAAACATCGTGAGGAAACCTGCACGTCTATAGAAAGGCGTGTGAAGTTCACCAACCCGCACTGGGCCAGCGTGGTGGACTATGGCCCTACTCCCTCGTATTGAGGCGGAATGTGCCCGGTATAATGGCAATAGGCTCGACCCCTATTACATTGGGACCAAAATACATCGGCGAAGTGTGGGCGCACTCCAGTGCACCTCTGCCTACCCCTTCGGGGAATACAGGCGTGATGATGATGATGATGATGTATATCCCGAAAGGGTAAAACAAAAGTGCACTGCGGTGGACTGACATTGACTATTACACCGCGCAAAGTCCGTTGGTCCGTAGTGGGTAGATGAACTTTACACGTTACAAGACACAGGATCTGCAGATTTCCCTACGAAATGTACCTTTACTGTTCAGCGCAAAAATAGTATCAGTGAACCTTTATAATACGGTATTAAATCGATTGAAGGTAATAATCCACCCTCTCACTCCCCCTAGATTACAAAATGGAAAACCTTTTCAAAATATAAAAAAGACCCTCTCAATAAAATAACAATAAGTAGCTTTACAATGAATACTTTCAAAATTTCTCTTAATAAAGGCTATAATAGACTGAACTCCAATATCATGAGCCAGGCCGATCACCCGGTCGTTATGGCACCTCGCACTCGATAGAAGGGACATCACTAATGATACGCAATATCGATATTCGATAAACGGAATAAATATCGATAAGGAGTTTTCGGAATGCGTGCGCGGTAATAGTGTTGGGTATATCTGTCGATGAGGTATCCAATATCATTAATATGAGAATTTTGGATACTTCAAATACTGGAGGAGACTTTTAGAAGATGAATGCGTCGAGATTTTTGGCAATACTAAAACGAACTGTATTGACTCTTAGACAACGAAACATCATAGACAGCGCAAGAGAATATAAACGCGTGATCGCGTTGCTTTTACCCAAGAAATCCAATCTTTATGAATTTTGATACACAGTCGTTTTGGTCCACGTTTTTTACTGCTAAAATCTTTATTGTTAAAGTCAAATTTTATATATTTAGATCCACCAGTTTGAGCTACGCAATGCGTATAAACAATAAATTTTATACTTATCACATAGATCTAAAATCTTCTCATAAGAAGGTCAAAATACAGCTGACAATTTAAGAATCTTGGGGACAAGCTAAGGATATACATGTCACAACCGGCATGTATACATTTTCAGCAAGGCCTACAACTGAATCCAAGAAAACAACCTTAAAAACAACAACCTAATGTCATCGTTACAGGATATATCTAAATGTTTTATCGATAATCTTACTATCGACACTTTCCCATCGCTATTCAACGATTGTAACGATAACGACGCGCCGCGGGCCCCAGATGTTCGCACTTAAATGCGAGATAATTTGTACAAACTGAACCGTTGCGAACATTGACACTATGTACTACATATCCACTATTAAGCCTCTCGCACACTGGAGCTTCAATGCTCGCGCGTTGTGCCATACCAAAACAAACTGTATTGTCTCATAGAAAAAGTTCATTCTTCAAGTATATGACACTGACAGCGCATTTTGACGCTTGGGAGCGCGAATTCTACCACAGAAATTTAATCGTTATGGATATTGACACAGAGATTGTTTTGATATTGGCCTTATGTATCCTGCCCCCTTATCCCCACAAAATCTATCTAAAATACACAGTTAGTATCGAAACAAAAATACTTTAGAAGGAGATAGTAAGACCCCTGAACTTAGAGGGAATCTTTTATACAAATAAATAATATTGTAGTGTATGTTTGTCCCAAATAATAGGTTTTTAATATATGCATATTATGAAAATTTATACGGTAATCATAACGAAAATACAACTTTAAAAATATTTTCTGTCTGTCTATATCCAGCTCAGCTAGTTTTTAAATAAAAGGATTCACGTATCTAAAATCTGATAAGATCCAGTGTTGATAAACTCTCCCAACTTATATGGATCCACTTATAAGAACGTTATTATGGACACAATATCTGAGAAACATGTATTATGAAATAATATTATCATGTTCATAAATTATTTGCTGGGAAGCAGATGGTCCGTGGAAAGATTATTTGTTGGATTACGCTTTTCGTTGCCTCTCGTAAATATACCTAAGATATAAATGTTTGTCTGTGAGAAAAATCAAACGGATAGATCAATATAATTCTAACTTCACTCATCTAATAATACAGATGTATTACTACGCCTGTAATCTCAAAGGGACATGCAGAGATGCACTAACAGTGCGCACGCACTTAACCGATGTATTTTTGATCCCAATATAAAAGAGGGAGAGTCTAATACCATTACACTGACACAGCTTGAGGGGAGTCAATAGGCAATTTGGGGCATCCACTCCGTTGGTGAACTTCACACGTCCTTTGATTCGTGTAGATTTCTTCACGATGTGTATCATGCCCTGTCGGATAGCAACTTTATATTCATAAAATACGAGAACTATCCTTATTCCAATATCTAAACGAATTGTATTCACAGTGCGAGTAAATTTTGACGCTTTTACCACAGCAATTCAAAGTCAAAGTCAAATCATTTATTCTGTATAGGCCTATGGGGGCACTTACAAATTGTCAAGTTTACATTTTTTTCTTATATGCTACTATACTACCACCGGATCGAAACGCGACCTCAACTGAGAAGATCCGGCAAGAAACTCAATGGGCTGATATTTTTTTTAAATCGCCAAAACTTATTACAAATACACTGTTATGTATACAATTTTTTTGAAAGAAGTTGAGTTAATTTGCTCGCCTCAGACGATGCAGGACGTAATATAAAGGGACTGAGCAAAGAGATAAACATTAGTTAATCATTGTCTGTCGATTTCATCTTTATAACGTAAGATTGCCTCCGGAATAGTATCTTTATTAACTATGCCGGGTTTTAGGGTTTCTTAATGAAGATTTGTTATGCGTAATGGTTTCGTATGAATTTCATTATGAAGGTATTAAAAAAAGCGTGGATATAGAGATGGTATTAATGTTTTTAGTCTATACCGAAGTCTTAGATCATTTGTGAAATTAGATTCGTTTGTAGAGGCTTGGGTGGGTAATTTCTGTAATTGGAAAGTCTTAGTTAGCTATTGAAGTTGCTGTTTTGTACAGTACTGAATACAGAAAAAAACAAATAAGTGGCCTCGACGTAAAATGTACAAATCTGAAATAGTTAAATCTTTCCATCTAAATCTTAGTATTTATAGGTAGATCAGAAATGATTCAAGATAAATATCAGAATATGTCTTCTTATTATACCTAACATCTTATAAATTCTTCTTTTCACATCTGGGGGCATGGCAGTGCCCCCGCCAAGTCGAGCAAAAAAGCGATGGTAAGGCCCCTGAAGATAAAACACAAGGAAGAATATATGAAAGCAGGTGAAAACAAAAAAGTGAGTAAATCTAATTTATAAAGCTAGCACATTTTTCGATTTCCTACATATTACATTAGTTTTATAGCAACCCCACGATCCAGGAATCCCCACGCTGATAATAAAAACTACCCATTAAATCATTCAACCGACGTAAAACGCACACACTGAGACGTTAAAACGCGCACTTATTGTTTTAGATCACAGAAAAAGTTCACCCTTCAACGATATTATATTGACAGTGAAAGCCAATTTGAACGCTTGCGAGCGTGGATTTACCACAGAAATTCAACCTCTATTATGTATTAAATAGAAATTCAACCTTTATTGTATCAGAAATGAGGACATCCGCAGAAGAACCAAGGTTACAGACATAGCTCGAAGGGTGGCACGTTTGAAGTGGCAATGGGCCGGACACATTGCCCGGAGAACGGATGGCCGTTGGGGCATCAAAGTCCTAGAGTGGCGGCCACGAACAGGGAAGCGGAATGTGGGACGACCCCCGACCAGATGGACGGACGACCTCACCAGGGTCGCCGGGAGTCGATGGGCGCATAAAGCCCAAGAACGTAATTTGTGGCGATCTATGGGGGAGGCCTATGTCCAGCAGTGGACGTCCCTGGAATGTAATAGATAGATATATGTATATTAACACAAGCTCGTTTTAGTATTGGCAAACATTTTGACGCGCGATATTTGACGCCCGAGTGGCTTAAAATCGACGGTTCGGTATCTACAGTTGAATAAATCAGATAAGATGGGAATAATTTATGAGTGGTAGAGTTCATTGGAAATTTCGATGTTACCCTCAACGAGGATCTCATTCAAAACATGATTCACGTAACGGACAATGCCATGGGAAAATGGAATGATGTAATCCAGCCAGTTTCGAATCAATATATATATATATATAAATCAATGCCACTTTTCGTTGTAAGCTAACTCCTCCTAAACGGCTGGACCTATTTGAATGTTTTTTTTGTGTGCGTTTGGGTTGCACCATGGATGATTTAGATTCTCAATTGGATCTATTCTTTTTATTAAATTTTTTCACAATCTTTAGTGTAAATAATCGTTGAAAAAATATTAAAGTATTATCACCTAATAACAGCCCTAAAAAAGTAAATATTTACAACCAAAAAAAAATCAACGCACCCCCATAATATTTTTGAAATTGTGTGCCCTTCTACCCCCCTTATGAATGTTATCAGACATCAACCCTTTTGGGGGTGCCCAAAGGGGTTGATGTCTGATAACATTTTAAAAATGGGACCAACCTTGAAGAATTCCCTAGCAAACGTCACAAAAATTTTCGAAATCAGTCGACTGACGCCGGATATATGCAGTAACATACATAAAAAAAAACATACCGGTCGAATTGAGAACCTCCTACTTTTTGAAGTCGGTTAAAAATGGCGTAAATTTGTGAACTGAGATGAAAAGGCACGCTAAAGCCAACTCATAATTAATGTCTGTGCATGTGTCCATGATTGAACCTTAATTAAGTTTAAATTAGATTCAGACTTTTCAATTTGAATAATTGAATTCAGTATGCCACAAAATTAATTTATAATTTAGAGGTTTCTAAAACTCAAAAGAATACATTTAAATTGTAAAGTAATTAAATTATTATAACCTCTATTAATGACAACTTAATTTAGTATGAGTACTGACTATATTTATTATAATCACAGACTATTTCGCTGAAATATGGTGTTTTGTTACTATTAGGCTCGCCCTATCTGATTCTAATTCATGATATAAAATCAACAACCTTTTGGTATGTACAGTGTTTAAAATCATTTTATGCCGTCCTAATTTCGATGTTTAAAAATCTGACAAAATAAAAATATTAATTTGTTCCTTTGCTCGAACAACACAATGCATAGTCAGTGTGGTCGCTTGTACCTTCTGTTGTATGTATCTTTATATCAAAGTGCATTAAAACTTAAATGGCTGATATTAGAGTTAAAAGATTAAAAACGATGTAAAAATTAGACTACCAAATCGTTCACAATAAGCTAGACCACTAATATTTGAAGAGTGACTATACCCTTTCTGAATCACATTTTTATAAGGATCCAATACACTTGCTACTTGTAGGTAAGTAGGTGCACTGCAGTGCGCCTCTGCTTACTCTTTTGGGGAATGTGTACAGGCGTGATGCTGTATATGGATGTATGCAAGTAACTAATCAAACAAGCTGTCAATCGCATGTAATCACCGCTAGGGTCGTCACGAAAGGGTATCTGTGTCCATCGGAGCGATAAGGGCATTCACACTCCAGCGGACGACGCAACACCCTTGCAGAGGGTTAGGCCCTTTGCGTTAATTTAGGGCGTAAAATTAGGTACTGAGGCCATATTAACAGGCCGTGGAAATGTCTCATACATTATAAATAGCTATCTCTTTGACGAAATGTATGAATTGATATTTTTTAATAATCTCACATCACAGCCTAAACATCAAATACATCATCACGCCGGTATTCTCAGAAGTGGTAAGCATGTTTATGGTCCCAATGTAATAGGGGGCGAGCCTATTGCCATTACACCAGGCACATTCCCCCTCAGTTAAAGGGAGATTTTGGGCCATAGTCCAATACGCTGGCCCAGTGTGAGTTGGTGAACTTGACACGCCTTTCTATGGACGTGCAGGTTGCCTCACGACGTTTCCCTTTACCGTTCAGCAAGTGGTAATCATTATTGAAAATGACATGCGCACATGAAAATCTCAGGGGTGCGGGCCCGGGATTTGAACTTGCATCCCTTACTTTTAAGCCAGGCGTTCTACCAACGAGGCTACAACTGCTTTACAGCCTAATCTAAGATTATTTATGTTTACGGCCTGTATGACATATCTGTAGTTATAACATATGCGCCAAGACTAAACTTAAGTTACGGAATATATTGGTTTTGTCTCGTTCTCTCGTATGAAATAAGGCAGAGAACGAGCGAGCAATCCGTAACAGAGGTATAGTCTTAACAAGTGTGCTAAACCCACTGTTTATAGTTATGACTTAACTCACGGAAAGTGTGTGAAAGTATATTTAAATTACTTACAAAACACAAAACAAAGTTAAAAATCAATATTGGTAACCAGATTTTGGTATTAAGATTTACCAAGTACAAAATTACTTCATATTTTTCTATGAATATTACTCCCAATTAATTGAATTCACTCAAGACAATGTTCTACGAAAACTTAGTTGAAAAACTGATTGGAAGTTCTCCAAACTCCATCAGAGCTGATGAAAAATGCAAGCAACTACGACGCCGGCGGTAAATTACTTAGAGGAGTTTCTTAGTAAATAAAACCGGACAACTTCCAGTGTTCTTTATAAATTAATAGTCCAGTTACTAAGTCAGTTAGCACGGTGACTTAGTAGTCATAATAATTGTAGGTAATCGTCACACAATCCAATTTATATAATAATAATAATAATATTTATTGATACATGGCCACATCTTAATTTATACACTAGAAAAAATTGTTGTAGTACAACCAGACAACGACCAGATCCCGAACTAGGATTAAACCTATGGCGCGGGTATTCGGGATGTCACCGAGGTGGTACTAACTGTTGACATATGGCTCTTATATGTGACAAAACATTGAGAGTTCTGAATCCCAAACTAGTTTTACTGTAGCGGATTGGGAAATATTACAATTAATTCCGTACCTCTATTACCATCGTTTTTAATATTACTTAATTTGTTTTACTGGTAACTTAATGTAAATCTGTTAATAAAAACTAATATTGCAAATATAACTTCTAAAGGACGAGGTTTTATGAGCTGGTTTTGAAATTAAGTTTAGTATTCTAAGTATTATTATCATTAAACAGTTATTATAGGTGCATTACATTGGAAAGTATAATACCAGCAGTGAAATGTAGTGCTTGCACCTCCGCATGCTTCTTCAGATATGTATTTAATAATTAATCGGTCTACCAATACCAAGCAGATATCCTTGGTTTAGTAGTCCTTGAATTCCTTAAGTTAAATAATTTCCCAATTAATCCAACTTATATAAATTTTTATCCACTTAAAACTAATTTTTAAATGATAAAAGTGTTTAGTACAGCCACTTTTAACGTATAAAGAATTACTGTTACTTACGAGGGTACAACCTTTAATAACTTGATGTCATTCTTAAAGATTGAGTAGAAACATAAACGGCGACCATTTCATGTTTTAAAATCGAACGCGTTCTATCTTAGGACGAAGTTAAGTTAATGCTAAGTTATCGCTCGCAATCTAAGTTGTGTGACACTGCACTCAACTTCGAGCTGGGTAACTAGACTCGACGTCGTTGGAAGAACTGAAGATATAGTTGTGTTCTACAAAACCTTAAGTAACTAACTTCACAAATAAACAAACACCCTGTATCAGACCGAAATTATATTGAGATACATATACCGTAGCTAGTATGTAGAAGCATATTGAAGGCAGATTATACCTAACTATGATCGTTCGTGAGTTGAGCGGTAAAGTATTATTTCAGACTTCTGATAATAATAATAATACATCATCACGCCTGTATTCCCCGAAGGGGTAGGCAGAGGTGCACCGTAGTGCGCCCACACTTCGCCGATGTATTTTTGGTCCCAATGCAATAGGGGGCGAGCCTATTGGCATTATACCGGGTACATTCTCCCTCAATACGAGGGAGATTTTTGGGCTATAGTTCACCACGCTGGCACAGTGCGGGTTGGTGAACTTCACACGCCTTTCTATAGACGTGCAGGTTTGCTCACGATGTTTTCCTTCACCGTTTCATAGCATGTGGTAATCTCGGATGAAAATGAGATTCCTTCCTGAGACTTCTGATACATCCTGTATAACGTTGAATGTGTTATATGCCAAACGATAATACATTTGGGAATTTTCTTTTTTTGCAGATGTATTGCAAGCATTCGAAGTGTTAAAGCCGCTCATAGGACACAACGATTTTGGGAATAGTTTAAGTTGAATTACATACCTTTACATGTAATGTAATGGACAAATAAGGACGACACTTGTTAATTAAGAAAAACACAAAAATGCAAATCCTTATTTGAAAAAAGCAACCATGGAGTTTCTTGCCCATTCTTCTCCATAGGAAATGCATTCCGAATGGGTGGTAGAGATACTACTATTATTATTTATTGACGATTCATAAGTGCCTGTATTGGTTTATATGAATAAAAAATATTCTGATTCTGATTCTGACAAGCAAAGTCGTTGAATTAAAAAAATACCAACCCACTATTGAAATGTTTTAAGAAATATTGGGGCTACAATACGTCTGGAATCAGTATCGTTCATAAATAAAATATGATCATAATACAAGCTCCTCCCAACAGTTTCCAGGTATTTGCTTTATTACTACTACTACAGCCCTTTTAACGTCCCACTCCTAGGCACGGGCCTCACCTCATTGCGAGGGGGATTCAGGCCACAAAACGAGATTCGCACATAAATCCCAGAGGTGCGAGCCCGGGTTTGAACCGGCACACTTTGATTGCAAGGCGTGCGTTCGACCACTCGGCTACCACTGCTATTTTTAAGTTATGATAATGGCATATTCTACAATTACTGACATTAATTTTAACTGGTACAAGGAAAATTCTATAATAACAAAAATGCATATCATCGAATAGAATTGCAAACAGCGACTCAGCGGTTATTTCGATAAGACTACGATCTTCATAACGAGTAAGCGATTCCTAGTTATTTTAAAAAAAATCAAAGACTAGGACTACAGAAATTGAAGAAACAAAACATATTTGATGTAACACTAGTCAAAAATAGATACTGAACAAAATGGTGTACCTAGGGGAAAATAAATATTATCAACAGCTGAACGGTGAAGTGTGAAGTACACATTCCGAGATAATCAGCTTATCTATCGAAAGACATGTGAAGTTAACCTATTCATACTGGGTAACTGGTGTAGTGGCAATAGCTTCGTCAATAAATTACAACAGAAAATACTCAGGCAAAGTAACTATATATTGTAGGACACCTCTGCTAACCATCTGCAGTTATAAAGGCGTAATTACGATAATACCGAAATGAATAACATTGTGATTTCTGTGCATTCTTACTTCTATCCTTAAATTGAAATTTGTGTAGCTATTAAGAGTATTAGTCCTTTCAGCACATTAGCGTGTAACTTTCTATAAATAACGCTCCAGTCGTTTTCTTTCTTAGTAGAGTGATGCCTTAACTTGCGGCCTCACAGAGTACAAGGTCGCTTATTGGCAGATCCTTTATATTGCGAGAGATTTTCATTCCGTATTCATTATGCTTCAAACTCTCGGTTCCGCCTTTTGTTGTGAATCATTTCCAAAAATAATTTAATAAATGATTGACTAAATTTACGAGTTTCGATAAAAAAAGCTTGCGATGCATTTAAGTTAAAAAAAACGTAGTGTTACCGACATTTCAACAAGTGAGCAATTGAAATGTTTTATTTATAAAAAAAAAATTGTGTAAAAATTGCGTTAAAAAATATGTCTCCTCTCCTTGTCCGTTTTTATCATTTATACAAAACTAATGGATCGCACTGATCGTGACGTTTTAATTAATTAAAATTAGAATTTATTTTATTTAGTTTTCAGCAGTGAGTAAAACTAATATACCTTTCCGCATTCCTTTATCCTTAAGCCTCCTACTAATTAGGTAAATAAGTAGGTATTAATGGTAGGTACCTGCTAATAATTGCCATAACATAATCCTAGCTGATTATGTGCAAACTACCGAAGCCTCCATTAGTTTGTTGATATAACATACTATATACAGACACCGGGTACTCGGGAACGTGTTTGTAAATCAAAACATACTGTTAAATTATGTATACGAAATCCGTTTCAATCCACTTTCCTTCAAAGACATTTGCAGCGGCTTGCTCCGTTCCGGTTCCAAATAACGTGGACGTGTTTATTTTCATCTATATTTCCGTGTTGTAAAGCTTTTATAAATGCGACCGCAAAATAAAGCACAGTGTCTTTTCCCATACCAACACAAACTGTTTTTTTAATTATATTGTCCCACTGCTGGGCAAAGGTCTCCCCCATTTTCTCATGAATGGGGGATTTGGACATATACACGCTAGTCCAATGCGGGTTGGTGGGTCGACAGAACCTCGTTCGTTGTTGAGCAGGTTGTACAACGTGCAGGCGAGGATGACTTGGTCCTTGAGATGTTATTAAGGACCCTTACAACCCGTAAAAGGTACGTGATCTGAGGATGGTCCAGTTCTACTCAAACTATGGCAACGTCAGATATAAGAACATCAGAACCACGGATATACATTTTCTTATATATATTTCGCTATACATTTTCTTAAGCGAATTCTGACCAACATTTTTATAGAAATAAAAACAAATGAAAGCTCTGTGTTTTCTGAGTGAAGGTCATAAGCATCCCTTCACATACCCTCGGGGGGAGTGGTTAGAACAAGTATAGCCAACATGAAACGTACATCACTTACTTAGAAAAGTGTAACAAAACCTGGATTATGCTTTGGTAAAGTATTTCTTGGACCTCAAATTGATAAAGAATCAACATACTTAATTTATTAAGTAAAATATGCGTGGGCCTCTGTAGATAATCACGTAACCTTTTTGCAAGTATATTTTATACGATACCTGTGATATTATTTAAAATAAACATTGTTCTAAAATCATTTAAATATATCTTTTTGAAACCATGAGGATTTTTCAACAATTATTACGAACAGGCATCAATAATAGACTCCATTCTACATATGACATATACAACTGGTCCAACAATATTTTGTCAAAGAATCAGTAATGTAATTATCAAGGCCGACCCTTAACTCAGTGGGCTGTGAATGTTGTCCGAGGCTGGGATAATCCCGGGACGAGATGTGCGAACATGGTCTGCGCTTAGATTACCGTTTGACGTTTCATTCACGATTTAATTAGTGTTTTATTTTGGGTAATTTGCATTAATTCTATAAAACCTTTGCGTTTGAAGATTTGATGACAATGCTTAATTAATTTACTGTGAAACATTTGTTTATGTATTTTAATATAGACGATCAATGTAAATCTCGGAAAGTACCGTTTCAAAGGGCTTATCCCACAAAGGAGCTACTACAAGGTTTTTAACGAGGATTCGGGGAAAAGCTATCCAGGAGTAAGACGTGCTTCACAATTTTCCAAGAAATATTACAATGTTTGTTTGTATAAAGAATCAAGCATCAATTTGAGTTTGCCTTTGCGAGAAAACCGGCTTTACAAAAGAGAAGGTTTGTTGAATTTGTTATTATTATTATCTACGGGGCGGTATCAGAACGCTAACACCAGATCTTTAAAAAATGATAAAATCACTTACTATCAAATCTTAATTATTACTTTTATTTTAACGCCCTACTAACTAGGAACAAAGCGAGAGGAATTCAGGTCATAGTCCACGACGTTGGTCCACAGCAGTCTAGACTTCACACGTCTATTGAGAACTAGTAAGGTTCCCTCCGACGTGCAGGTTTAGTTTTTAGCAAGTAATAATCTAGGATGAGAATTACATTTGGACATAAAACCCAGAGGTGTAGGCGAGGGTTTGAATCAGCACACTTTTAGCAAAGCGTGCTTTCCATACTCGGCTACCACTGGTTCAAAATAAAAAGTACTATGAAAACATAAAAAATCTGCAAGGCAATTCTGCAAATTAGGTAATTACTTATCTTAGTTACTCACTTATCCCACTTACATTACTTACTTTACATAATTTTGAACCTTTAGTTAGAAGGCAGACAGAGTACTCACCTACCAATGAGAGAAAAAAAAATAAACAAACAAACAAAAATACTTCATTCTTAGGTTCTAAATACTATTAGTTGTTTTGTAATTATATTGATAAATATTTTTTATTTTATTTTATTTTATATTATATATTGACGATTGCGTTTTATTTTATATTGACGTTGCTGTAAGGGTCATATTATCTCTTCTCTGTGTTACTGGGAGTGTAAATTCTAATAGTTATTACTTTTAACCCTACATGCCTTCAGCTCACAAGTTTGTGAAGCTTTGAGCCTCCAACACACAGTTCACGTGTGCAGTGTCCGATACACGAGCTCGCCCGGGGCCGGGATCCCTAATCCCGGGGCACGCCGTGTAGACACGTCACTACACTGTTTTATACCTTAAGCCATGCTGAGCTGTCAAGATTCGGGCTCAAAAAATTTATTGCCGCTACTAAAACTAACTATATTACCTGATAGAAAAGGTTCATTCTTCAACGAAATTTTGCATCGTGGCTCTTAACAAAGAAAATCAATATTTATGTATATTAACGAAGAGTTCAATTTGGTATTAATGCGATTGTCGTTTCAAATGTATGTGTCCTAAAATAGTGTTTATAATTAATTTATTGATCATCAATGCAGCTAAATAAAGTAGGCAATTAGTGTTAAGTAGGTATTAAGTACTTTCCCACAATTAATAAAGTTCAAGTCAAGTCCATTAAAGCATAAAGCATTCATATTTTGTACACCTTGTAAAATGAAAACAATCCAAAACCAAGACCATGTACCATTGCAAGACCTCAAGACACTGTGAGCACTTTCTGCGTGGATCGGACCGCAAACAACAACTAAATATGAGGGTACCCAGTTATTAACTATGACATCAGGACGTCTAACACCTCAGTCCCCCCGTGACCATGGTTGCTGTAAAGCAGCCGAAACGTCGGGAAAATCAAATAGTAAATAAACGCGATAAAATCCGTAAAATAGTTTTATTTCAATGTATAGTATTCGCGTAAATATAAGAAATCAATAAATGAAAATAAATTTAGCCGATAAGCTTTGACGTTTATTGATCTTAAAAATCTACTTATCTTTAAGTAGGTTTTTAACTTCAGTCACTTAAAATCCCACAAAAAAATATATAAAGTAGAAAACACTAAAATGGCATTTTAAGTATAAAAGTGTTCTGAAATACCATTTGTAAAGCCATATTTACATTACAAACTAGTGGCGTGAAAGTAGTGTCGTGACATTAGTTTCATCAACAGTTTCACAGTGTAAACGTCAAGTTTCATGCATTCATCGATGCATGCATTGTGAAACTTACACTGTGAAACTGTTGATGAAACTAATGTCACGAAACTACTTTCACGCCACTAGTTTTGTGATGTAAATAGGGCTTAAGTGAATCATAACTTTCTATTTTGGAGACGCGTATGTAAAGAATCACTTGATATAATATTCTTATTGCTTCGTTATCCCTCCTAAACATATTTACCAAATTACGTCAACAAAAATCATTTACCGGCCGGATATTGCGGCGCGTTACGTCATAAAGATGACGCCAATTTTCAAGCGAGCGAGAGAAAGAATAAAGAGACCTATAAGTTGTACACGTCAAAGCATTTAACCCTGACGCACACTGGGGCGTTTAAACGCGACCGTCAATTATTTTACCACAACAAAAATCAACTGTACTCGATCAATGATATTCTAGTACACAAATATGAGCGCGCACTAGTGAAGACTTAAATACATCCTAATTAGGACGTATATTTGATACTAACATGCGGATTGTTTGACAGAAGAATGTTACATCAGATAGAAGCGCAAGTGACAACTATCTCTTTTTTCTCGTTGGTTTTATCAAGCCATCTCTTTTCCACATTTCTACGTATTGTGAAATGTAAAGTGAATGAAAAGTGTGTATGTGTGCTGCCGTTGTTACGCAGTAGGTACACTTTTTTCGGTTGTTTTGTGCGTCTATAACATATTTGTTTACTAGAATATCATTGTACTCGACTCGCATAGTTCACACTTCAACGGAATGGCATTGACTGCGCGAGCGAATTCAATCTTTATGTATATTGTCACTGAGTTCGTTTTGGTAAAAAAATTGACGAATAACTTTTGACGCTTCTGTGTACCCAGGGCTTTAAGGCGTGCGTCTTGGTACATCAATATATTAATATTTTGCAAATATCAAAACAAACTGTATCAACTCACCGAAGAAGCACATTTTTCAATGACATGTCATCGAACACGCGAATCAATTTAGTGGCGTAGTCACGTGGCTTTTGCTACAGAAATTCAATCTTTATAAGATGTGATACAGAGTTTGTTTTTGTATTGGCAAAATTATTGACGCTCCTGTGGACCCAGAGCTTTACGGCGAGCGCTTATGACGTCACGATAAAACGTCACAAAGGAACGTCTCAGACGGCGGGCAAATGGAAAATATTAATGACATAGGTTGAGAACGGAGACATTTATTTTTATAGACTTCTCAAACCGTCACAAGTCAACAGACGTGTCAATACATTTCGTTTTTAATGGCAAAAAAATTTACGCGGTAGCGTTCAAGCCCCAGTGTGCAGGAGGCCTTAACCATCACATAGGTACTAATCGTATGATCCCAAACAAAGCAAAGTATGTACTATGGGTATCAAATAAATGGACTGGGGCTGATCCTAGTTACACAAAACAAGGAAAATTCCGAAAAGGATATTTTCAAAATTTGCCGCAGACGAGAACCTTAGCCGCAACCTCCTTGATTGTTTAGGTACAGGTTATCTATTTAATCAATCTTCTTTCCAATCTTTATTTACATAGGTAATATTAATAGGAATTGACCAATGAGGCGCATGAAATTGCCTTTGCAACACAAACTCAGAACCGGATATAATGCATTGTAATATTAATATCGAGTACATCAGGAGCAGTTGGAATCGGCACACACAGACGATATGTGACACAATAAAATTTTACAACGAACCCCGGTGTTAAAACACGTAACATCACATAAAAAGCGAGGATATTTCAATCTATATAAGGGTGAATATCCCAGTGGCTAATTTTACGTGTCCACGTTGAGAATCAAGGTGTAAAATGATAGCACGTTTCTATTTTTTTTATAGTTAACTACGGTACTCGATTCAATTAGGGCCACATGAATTATTTTTAAAATATTATGCATGTTGTTGTCAGAGTAATTTAATAGACGTAAGAAATATTTTTTAACAATAGTAACTAATAACCGATGAAACTAATTGATTATCTCCGTTAATTATAGATATGATCAAAGTAAGCCAATAAATTACTTGATTATGTCCTTGTTCTGTGTTTTTATTTATAAAAAAGACTCTTGAGTAATTACAATTTTGGTGGCCACTTTCAATATTGGTGGACAATTTTCAATTTTGGTGATCCCATTAGTCTTTGAACTCAAATATCTCAAAAAGTTATCAAGATTTTCGCTGACCCCTTGTAGATTCTTAAAGCTAGGACTTTCTATTTTTATACCAGGATCTTATTTTTCACAAAAATTGAAGATAAAATTTCACCACCAAAATTGACGAAAAACGGCACTTGTTGATATTCACCCATAACAAGCTTAAAATATGCATGATACCAATATGGTCGGAGTTGCCAACAAAAACGTTAGCTCAGCTGTACTTAATGTAGCTTTATAAAACATTATTATTATGAGATTACCTTCATGCCCTGTACTTTTTGGTTGGGTAGACCTCTGTCTACCTCTGTACAGCGAAATAATAACTACTCTATATTATGCCTCTTAAAAATGGTGTTCTTGTTCTTGGTTCTTGGAATGTCATTAAATAAATTATATCCAGATCAATAAAAATGACCGATCCAAAATAAATCACCATTCCGTTCGAACTGACCAACAACTTTAACACCCTGGTGTCAAATCATTACGATTACCGAATAGAAACTTCGTAAGCGGATTATATACAAAGTTATCCTTTTGAGCCGGATAAGAAATAATAGTGGTATTTGTAGGAAATTAAGTTAGATAGATATTTTGCTTACTGTCCCCTAGTAGAGATTAGTGAATTAGATCTAAATCCAAAAGTTAGCGACGTTGGAAAATCCCACTTAAAGTATAGGTACCTATATCTTGGTCTTCATTATTAAATTATTATCATTTATAGAAACATTTACGAAATGTAGTCACTTCGAATTGTACAAAAAAATACAATTTAAGTATCTTTTACTGATATTAAAATAATTTTAACTAAATGCATATGAAAGAATATACGGTGATTATATCAAAACAACAATTTCGTAATCTCCAGAATAGCTGGACCGATTTTGTCTCGACTGGCAGATAGCTGGTGTAATGAAAGCAATAAATGTAATAAAAGCAGTAATGAAGGCAATTTTTTAGGCAAGTTTTAGGCAAGTGTTTTAGGCAAGTAACAGCTGGTTGAAAATAAATGTACAAAAAAGGTTCTTCCAAGTACAAGATCATGTTTAACTAATATCAAAATGTGACACAGCATTATAGAGCGTTCGTTCTCGCTAGCATCAGACATGGAATACACAACGACATGCACGCGTGCCGGCCAGCACGTGCAAATATACGGGCCCCATCAGAAGTACGAACTAATACTTGACGTTTGCCTTAGTATCGGGTATACAACTGAATCGTATAATTTTTTTATTGAAATCCGAAAATGGTTTTCAAACAATCCTTCGTCGCCGATTTCTATAACTTATAAAAATTTCAATGCTTATGTAAAATTTTCATATAAATATAATTTAATATGGTTATGGATGTACCTAAAGGCCACAACACCGTACTTGTGACAAATATTCAAACGCCTATAACTCGGAAACTATAATATTTACGTATAATCTGTATTCATTAAGCATCTACATATGAGCAACCGTTTATGTACCTATCATTATATTCCGGACTTCTGATACACCCTGTATACAATCTCTACTTACTACACGTTTGATTTTGTATAGAGAAAAATCTCTACTATGTCAGTTTCCAATACATACATCTCATTGAATTAGAAACTTAACTCTACGAATCTTTATTATGTACTTGTTACGACTGCGTTTTTTTGTTACCATCCTCAACACATAAACATTTGGCAGGTATACTTTAGGAGGTGTAAAAAAGTTATGTTTGTATCTATATGTAAAGACAGATAGATATATATATATATAGTAGTAACGTAGTAGATAGAATAGGGTAGATAATAGATGGCAAAAGTTCGTTAGGATGGATGGATAGATGGATGTTTGTTACTCTTTCACGTAAAAACTACTGAACGGATTTTGATAACACTTTACAGTATTATTGTTTATACATCAGAATAACATAGGATATAATTTATAACGATATTGAATTATAGAAGTCTGCGCGGACATTTATATTTTGTTATTGTATTTTGTGATTGAAGAAATGCAACTCTATATAACACGTAGCATATGAAACTAATAACTGAAGCGAGGCGATCACGTGCGGACATAAACAGAGTACGTGAACCTTACGTTTATTTTATTTAATTCACGGAGTATGGAGCAGTATTAGATACATGTCAGCTATCTTGTTCACGAATCTTTATGATATAAAAAATCAATTGCTGTTCGTTTTTCTCGTTAAAACTCAAAAAAGGCTACACTGATTTGAGTTTTTTGTTTGGTTTGCTATAATACTAGAGTAGTTTAAAAAAATTAGTTAATACGAAGTTCGTTGGCTCATCTAGAAGCTTATAAAATGCATAGCGTCAGGTATCTCCGTAACATCTAGCTAGTAAAATTAATTGCAAGAGTTACATAAAAATATAAAATTTCCATCATGAATAACTTTAGCATTGCTAAGTATTCCCACGAAATATCCAAAGTGAAAATATTCAGGCAACAATTTACCATGCAATACGTCTCATTACCAACTCTCGAAAGTAAACTCAAAAGTATTTATTGAACAACCAAAGAAGCTTTACAAACTTCCTCTTAATTTGCGAGACGAAAAAAATACTTAAAGAAAATGGAAATATGCTCAAAGAACGAGAAGTCAAACAAGGTTTTAAAAAGCAACGCAATCATATTCAATGGAGCTTTAACTTTATAGTCTGAACGGTGAAATCTGTTGAATATCTATTGTTACTTGAAAAACACAATTGGTTACCTAATAAAACTAAAATAATGTACTCTTCAAAGTAGTCTAAAAAACTATACATGATGCCCAAATTATCATCGTATTGGCTTCAATAAATAGACGTATCAAGGCCGGCGTGTCATATTTTCCCCATAACAAAACCTAACATATTTTTCAACGAAATGTCATTGATGACGCAAACACATACGCTGCGATATCACGTAGCTTATGACATAGTCATTAAATTTTTAATTGTATGCGATTCTGCTTGCACGAGTATGTTAAAGGCTTTAACTCTATTTACATGGATGAGCAAAACGTAATAAATAGACGTCACATACTCATCGCATGATCCCAAACTAAGCAAAGCTTGTACTATGAGCGGAGTACGATTCCAGTTACACCCAAAAGAGAGTGAATTCCGAAAATACTTTTTCCGAAATTTTCCGCTGGCGGGATTCGAACGTGCAACAACCCAGTGCAGTAAGCCTACGTTCAAACCACCAGACCAAGTCGTCGTCAATTGACGTACAATACAATAAAGTGAAAAAATATAAACATAATATCGTCTCCATTTGTCCGGCAACCGATTGTAGAAGTCAGTAGAAAAGGCTCTACAGTTTTTTTGTTCATTTAGGCGTCCGTCCGCAGCGTGGGCCTTCCACCAGCCTGTGTTATTCTCTAATTTATATTCACTGCACCGCTTTTCCCATCCCTGGGCGGTTTTATTAAAACGACGACTGATTCACAAGGTGAGACTAGTATTAATATTCCTCAAACGTATTTTATTAATGAATAACGGGTATTCAATAAGCTACGAACGCTCAATAGCTATGAGGCTGAAAAAAATGTAGAGCCAATTCACATTGAATCACGGGACCAAGCTATCGACTTCCTCATTTATTTTTCCCATAAGTATACTTTGTAGGGAAACCTTGCAAAATCAGGAAAAAGGCACCTTTGTATCCAATTATACCCACACTGCGTCAGCTGGTATGTTTTGGCCCCACTAACAAAAGTATTGTGGCAATTAACGAGGGTTTGGTTATTGACGAGCACTCGGATTGTAGCACCATCATCATCATCACGCCTGTATTCCCCGAAGGGGTAGGCAGAGGTGCACTGCAGTGCGTCCACACTTCGCCGATGTATTTTGGTCCCAATGTAATAGGGGGCGAGCCAATTGCCATTATATCGGACACATTCTCCGTCAATACGAGGGAGATTTGGGCCATAGTTCACCACGCTGGCCCAGTGTGGGGCCTGCGGGGTTGCTGAACTGCACACGACTTTCTATAGACTTGCAGGTTTCCTCACAATGTTTTGCTTCACCGTTCAGCAAGTGGTGTACATTATTGAAAATGACATTTGCACGTGAAAATTATCTTAGAGGTGCGGTTTCGATTCAAATTTCACATATATGGCCTTTTCGGAATTTGGCCTGCTTTTAGTGTAACTGTAATTACTACCAGTCGTTGGTGCCCATAGTACAAGCGTTGCTTAGTTTAGGATTACAGGATAAGTATGTGCTGCGTGGCGACAGTTTTAATATTATTAATTTCATTCATAATGAATAAGAAATAAACATTAGCAGTAAACACAACGTAAAAGAATTAAGTATTCATATCGAATTCATCGACTGGACATTTAATTTTAATTGGATTCTGTTATAATTAGACGTAATGCGCCGTGACATCTTGTCGAACAATTTGAAGTCGTTATTGTATTGATATACCTATGGCAGGGGTTTAAAGAACAGTCAAAACTACACACACAGGCCTCACTCGAGGCGTACGCGATTCCATAAAGATTTCCCCTTGATGGCCGGATGATGAACCCACTGAGTTTCTTGCCGCATCTTCTCAATTCAACTCAACAGCTAAACCGGTAGAATCAAATAAGAAAAAGAATTGAAAACTTGACGATTTGTTAATGCCCCCGTAGCCCTTTACAAATAAAAATACGATTCAAATTGAGGACCTCCTCCTTTTTGAAGACGGTTGACCATTTGACTTTGATCAAAAAAGAATTAAAGGAACCATACTATAATATAAGTTTTACTTATAAGACGCTTTTTGAAACTGGTAGCGAACGCCACCGGACGTAATTCTGTTAATCGAATCATCCGTCGAGTTTGCATTAATTTGTCAGAGTCTGTGCCGGCACCATTTAAGGATTTAGCTGCTAATTGCGAGACGGCTCCAAACCAAGGCTGGGCATAGATAACGAACTCTAAAGTAAATAAATATGCCTGACCACCATATTCATCGTATGATCTCAAACTACGCAAAGCTTGTACTATGGGTACCGTGAAATAGACTGGGGGCGATACCAGGGCATATTCCGATAGTCGTTTCCGAAATAAGCCTCTGACCGAAATCGAACCCGCAAACGCCTGTTGCAGTGAGTTGTGCAGCCTACGCTCAAACCACCACTCCTAACCATCGTCAAACCTTAACTTACTTCTTTGGAGAATATTTACAAGTTTGAAGCAGTGGTAGCCTCGTGGGCAAGAACGCCCGCCTTGAACGTAAGGGGTGCAAGTTCAAATCCCGGGCTCGCACCTCTGGTATAATTTTCATGTGTGAATGTTATTTTCAACAATGATTACCACTTGCTGAACGGTGAAGGAAAACACCGTGAGGAAACCTGCACGTCTAAAGAAAGGCGTGTGAAGTTCACCAACCCGCACTGGGCCAGCATGGTGGACTATGGTCACGAGGGTATAATATATATATTTTTTTTTTTATTTTGTCATTTTTCAGTGCACGGTACATTACCAATAGCTAATCCCTATTGCATCGGTACTAAAAATACATCAGTGAAGTATCGGTGCACTGCAGTGAACACCTGCCTACCCTTTAGGAGAATATATGCATGATAATGTACTTATTTCATTTTGGAGATTTTAATTATAAATGACTCTACTCAAAAAGTTCCAAATTATATAAGTGATGACCCTATCTGGTCGCAGTTGGGACGTCCAGTTTCATGTTTACAAGCCGTAGTTATTGCGTCCCCGGTTTTATGTAGCGGCAAATGAAACGACCTATATACTAAGTACATAGTAAACTATGTATGTAGCGAAGCCTGTCGAGATTCGTGTTTGCGATGATATAGAGACGTGGATGGCTACGTACTATCTATAACAGCGGGGCAATTCCCGCGTGAATGACATTATATCTAATTCGACATAATATCGACGATCTTGCGAGAATTGGGCACCATATATATATTTAAACTAGCTATATGTTTGAGAGATTACAAGGAAAAATGGGTTTTATATTCTTCCCGAGGAACCCTATTTGCTTTTCTAGTATAAAGGTAGCTTAATTTACTTACTGACTTACTGACAAATCTTTCACATTTGCAATCAGCTATCTGCCTGTGGAAGATTGATCGAAACGGTTCAGCCTTTTCAGAGATTACCCGCAACGAACAAGCAGACAGAATTTTTTTCGACGTTACGTTTTCGTTATCATTAGCGAATATATTTTCATATGTATTTAGTGAAAAGCTGTTATTTTGTGATAACAAACAGACACATCTATTTTATTATCTGTATAGATAGATTAAATAAAGTTTTCGTATTTCCAAGATTATTATTATTATTTCCAAGACAAGACAGAAAAGTACAAACTCTTGAAAAATTTCACATGTTAGTGAAATACAAAGCATTTCACAGCAGTGCCTACTCATTCAGTTCCAGTCACCAGCCTCCCTCCACCCACCATCTTCACGACACATCTGCCGGATACTGTCCACTACACACACACACACACACGACTCCTACAATAGACAACACCAAACAATCTAACACTAACCTACCGCAGATAAAAATAGAGCTCACTTTCGCTAATATGGTGTTTAAACTAAAAAGTCTGCAATGAGTAAGGATATATTGTTCGTGTTTTGGAAGCAAAGATGTTAAAGATAGTGTTATATTGAGATTTATGGATGTACCCCGTGTGCTGATATATTGAGAGAGATAGTTTTGGATCCTGGGTTTGAATTCGGATAACGCGTAGATTTCTAGAGTCAACAATAGATTGAATTATAGTCATTTTCAACCGAGATTATCACTTGCTAAGAAACGGTGAAGGAAAACATCGTGAGGAAACCTGCACGTCTATAGTACTCTACTAATCAATTATTCAATTTTTTTGTTAAATTACTTTTTATAATCCCAGAGTTTTCACTATGGAGAATTACAATAATACTTACTTAGTTAACCAAACACAGCAACACACTTTTCCTAAATACATTTAATAATATGAGATTGTATAATTATATAAGTATATAATGGTTTTATTTAAATAGGGTATTTTACAATACATATAAAGCAGGTGACGGAGGTAACGGTGAAGAAAAACATCGTGAGGAAACCTGCACATATAAAGAAGGCGTATGAAAACCACCAACCGACACTGGGCCAGCCAGAAGGACTATAGCCCAAAAATCTTCCTCGTATTGAGGAAGAATGTGCCCGGTATAATGGCTCGCCCCCTATTGCAACCAAAATACATCGCTGAACTGCAGCAGCAGTGCACCTCTGCCTACCCGTTCAGGAATGAAGGCGTGATGATGTATACGATGTACATAAAGCAGACAATACCAAAACGAACTGTATTAACTCTCAGAAAAAGTCCATTCTTCAACGAACTGACGTTGTCAGCCCGAGCGAATTTTGACGTGGGTGACTTTTACCTTAACAATCCTTAATTAATGTATATTAACAGACAGTTAAGATACAGACATTGAGTCTAGTTTAGTTCGCTCACGAATTGTGTTTCATAGTTTTCAGTTTCAGAGTATCAGCAACTAACTATTAACTACAGCCCCTTTAACGTCCCACTGCTGGGAACGGGCCTCCCCTCAATGCGAGGAGGATTTAGGCCATAGTCCACCATGCTGGCCCATTGCGGGTTTGCAAATATCGCATGAAAAGTCATTATATCCATAGGTGCAATACTTTACAGAATTCCAAGAAGCAACCTATGGATACGATGACTTTTCCTGGGAAAGTCATTGATATTTTAAGGTACTTAGTGTTAAAATACACCTTTCCTATTTTTTTATACTTAGTGAGTTTTACCTGTCAAAAAATCAAAATTGTTTTATTCGTGTAGGCTGTAATGCTGCTTCCACTGAGAAAAGCCGGTAAGAAACTCAATGGTTACTCTTTTCAAAATGATAATTGCGAGTAATACATTCTCAGGAGCAGCAATGCCATGAGAGCAGACAGCACCTTTGCCACAATACTAGAGAAGAATTATACTCACGGCAGTCTAATATTAAATACAAATTTAGTCATGCAAAGATATTGTCCTTTAGATATTTTCACAACACTAAATGAAAGTCGTTACGTCGACCTGAAACGCATGGTAATGTCTCTTGTCCGCGGATGTAGCGCCTTGTAGCGTTTTATGGCTGCACACGATAGTGGAAGTTTCTGAATAACACCCAAGAGTCGTAACAATCGGGTAAGAGGAGAGAGAGGGGAACAACTTGGACGACTGTTATCCACCGCCAGCAATGTTTCTTTTTTAATACCGTAAAACTTTGAGCCCTCAGGTGTTTTCCCATACCAAAACGGACTGTATTAATAATAATAATACATCATCACGCCTGTATTCCCCGAAGGGGTAGGCAGAGGTGCACCGTAGTGCGCCCACACTTCGCCGATGTATTTGTTGTCCCAATGTAATAGGGGGCGAGCCTATTGACATTATACCGGGCACATTCTCCCTCAATACGAGGGAGATTTTTGGGCTATAGTTCACCACGCTGGCCCAGTGCGGGTTGGTGGACTTCACACGCTTTTCTATAGACGTGCAGGTTTCCTCACGATGTTTTCCTTCACCGTTCCATAGCATGTGGTAATCTCGGATGAAAATGAGATTCGCACATAAACCCAGAGGTGCGAGCCGGGGTTTGAACCTGCACACTTTGATTTGCAAGGCGTGCGTTCGACCACTCGGCTACCACTGCTTCATTACCACGGCTCGGCTACCACGGACTGTATTAACATATAGAAAAAGCTCATCTTAATATATATAATTCTACTGTACGTGTGTATGTCACTGAACTCCTCCTAAACGGCTCGACCGATTTGAATCATCAATGACGTGAGTGAGTTAGGACGCATAGTCACGTGGCTATCAATTCGGAAATTTAATCTTTATGTATATAAACAAAGAGTTTACTTTGACTTTGGCAAACAATTTACGAGAGAATCTTGACGCTTCTTTAATTATACTATCAAGTCAGTCCGGTCCGCTGATTCTTCTCACGATGATATAAGAATACCTACATGTTTCGCAAAAAATGTCAAAAAAAAAAAAGTTTTATTTTTTAGGAATTGGTCTTATTGATGCTCACGACCACCTACTCTTAGACCAAAAACTGACCTAGATAGACGCCAAAATCACACACAAATGGACGTGTGAAATGTTAGGAAAATCTTCCTCTGTGATAATAATAAGCCGTTAGTCACGATACATCGAGATTTTCAGAGTTGACACCTTATATACAGCTACTTTGTCATGGCAAGCGCCACCCACGTGCTAATGTAGCCCATATAAAAATTAACATAGAGAATCACAATCAAGCTACTGAACCAGTCCGTTTAATATATTCAACCGACTAGACAGCCTAGTTTAATTGAGCCGTTAGGTTCTTTCCAAGATGTGACGCGAATACAAAACGAGTGTTGTTTTACTGTAAAGCCCTGGACACACAGAGGCGTCAAGACACGCGCTGCATATTGTTTCCCATTACCAAAAGGAACTCTGTGTCGTTATACATAAAGTCGACGATAACGACGGCATGGTCTGAAGATAATCTGCTAGGCTTACTGCATCGGGTGGACGCTGTTTCGATTCTCGTCTGCGGCAAATATCCGAAATGGCCTTTTCGGACTTTGCCCCGGTCTGGGTGTAACTGGGATCGCCCTCATTCCATTGTACAGGGTGTATCAGACGTCCGAAATAATAAAATTAAATTCTTTTTATTTATTTCTTTCTTTCTATAACTCCTAATATCTCGAGTCCTATGTAGAATTTGCATGTTCTGTTTAATGAATATTGTCCCTCATAAGTGTAGTTAACACTGCTGAATAGGGTTATGGATGTACCCAAAGGCCAGAACACGATACCTATGACAAATATCCAAAGGTCTATAACTCAGAAACTATGATAGTTAGGTATAAACTATCTTCACTAAGCATCCATATATGAGCTACAGTAAATATACCTAAAATATTATTTCAGACAAGTACAAGGTAGTACAAGCTTTGCTAATTTTAGGATCATACGATGAGTATGTGTGATCTGGCGATATTTATTTATTTAAAAGCCATGCGACCACGATTCAAAATTCGCTTGCGCCGTCATTTTCATTGAAGAATGAGCTTTGTCTATGAGTAAATACAGTTCGTTTTGGTCTTGACGCTCCACTCTGCTTAAAACTACTTCAATAGCGACGCTTCTAGCATATTTACGCTGTTCAGAATACTCAAGGGTATATTTTCAGTCTGAAAACTAGAATAAAACTTGATTTCGTGAACTTCCTAAATATATGGCTTAGAACTACCTAACCACTGGCGTTACGAGAAGATTCCTTGCTTTAAGCCTCCCGCACACAGAGGCGTCAACCCTAGCGCATAATTTTTTTCGCCATACCAAAATGAACTGTTATGACTAATAGAAAAAGTTCATTTTACAACGAGATTACATTGACAGCGCTAGTGAATTTCGACACGTGGCGGCGCAAATTTTACTACAGAAATTTAATCTTTATGTATATAAACATAGAGTTCGTTGTATTATTGCTATACATTTCGACGAGCGACTTTTGTTGCCCGGCAAAGCTGTAAAGGCCACCTCACGGCCAACAGCGAAGTCCATTAAAAAAAAATGTTACCCAAAACAAACTGAATGAAATCCATCGGCAAAAGAGTCTTCATAACATCGTAAAATTGTATTGGAAAATGTATTTTGAAGTTTTTCAATGAACTCAGCTTATGAGCTAATTACTTTATTGTTGCGGCCCAAAATGATCCTTATTCAATGTTCATAAGATCAAGATTTGTGCGACAAATGTCTCAAACAGAATTATGTACCATTTTTGGATTTTTACCGACCCTGCTAATCTAGTTTACTGACCCCGCAATTATATCAAAACACGCATAATGACCTAATTTTGCCGCAAAAAGACTTAAACAGAGGTTATCTGTCTATGTGTTTGGGCAATTAATATCGCCCGAAACTGTCGACCCCCGGTCGGATAAAGATATATAGAGCGTGTTCCCCGAAATTAATGAAAACGTAGACGGTACCAAGTCTGCACACATACGCACTACGCCGCTGACCGCGAGCGTTTTTACAATCGCACAAAGTTAGAATAGAAAACATTTATTTAGACTAGCAACTACACACACAAGACACAATATAAAAATATTAAATCAAACGCCTTTGAAGTCGTAAAAATGCTTAAAGGCATGTACTTTCCTATCCTAGCCTTAAAATCACATCAATTAACAGATTAGCTCCACCATCAAATTACTTTGCAATAGCGGTGATGGTTTTAGCGCACTTTCGCACGTTGCGCACAGGAGGTACCTAATAGTTTAGTTATATGAAATCTTCGACAGCTATCTCCTAAGCTAAAATTAGTCTGTTGCCACAACCGGCTGTGAGATTTGGCGATTTAAAATGATCACGTGAACGGGAAGAAGATGCAATCTTTATAATACTATATTAATGAAAAATAAAGTTTAAGTCCTATTGTTAGAACTAGAGTAGTCTTTCATTAAAATACTTAAAACTTTATTTTTTGTTCAAATGATAAATTGCGAAGGGTTTTTGACCTAGTAAGTGCGCGCCCATAGAATCATTCATCTTTTCAACAGCTGCCTCCTCTCGAGTCGGATCATACGGCTTAAGGTTTAATTTGATTGATTAATTGCTCTATTTTGACTCCAGAAGGTTTTTTAATACGAATAAATTAAAGTTAACTAGTCTTTTGCTTAACAAAGTATTTAAGAATAAAATAAGTACATTATATTTTTTAAGAATTAGAGTAACTGATTTAAACCTTCGTGTGATGATTGTGATTCGTTTTTAGGGTTCCGTACCCAAAGGGTAAAACGGGAAGCCTATTACTAAGACTTCGCTGTCGGTCCGTCCGTCCGTCTGTCCGTCTGTCACCAGGCTGTATCTCATGAACCGTGATAGTTAGAGAGATGAAATTTTCACAGATGATGTATTTCTATTACCGCTATAACGACAAAAAACAGAATAAAATAAATAGTTAAGGGGGCTCCCATACAACAAACGTGTTTTTTTTTGCCGTTTTTATAGATAATGGTACGGAAACCTACGTGTGCCAGTCCGACTCACACTTGGCCAGTTTTTAACTATAGCCGTTAGAAAAAACAAGTCGATTTTATTGGAACGCAATTAAAATACATCAAACTAAACAGGATAGTTATGAAAAAATGGTAGGTACCGGTTCGTACCAAACGTAATAACCCGGCGTTCGCTACCGAAACGAACCCTTTAACAAAACAATCACCGTCCATAAAGTACCTCTAACTTTTTCACGGCTCGTAATGTTGTGCGCTTCCCCAATCCTTTTAACCCTTCGACAAACAATCGAGGATCCTTTCGCATTTCTATATAAAATTAAATCGCAAATGGGTAATTGGGACACAAAGACCCTCGGCGGTGCGATTTTAATTTGAATAGATCCTATTTGATGCGAAACGTACCTATGTAATGGATTGCCTTTGATGAATTTTTGATGTACGTATGTAGAGTGATTATACGAGACTGATGAAGTAACCTCTACCCCAACGGTAGAGACGACCTTAAATACCTCTACTTACCTCTAGATTCGATTCAGTTATTTATACTACATTTTATAGGATAACTAGAGAGTGATAGTAATAGGCTCATGGTCAGATTTGTTAACGAATCCGGAACCTCTCGGTTACTGGGACGGCTCACCTAACTACAAGGCTATGAACGCTTTATCCTAACAAAAACAATTTTGATAAATTTCATCTTTTAATTATAAGAAGTTAGTACTTTTAGGTAGCCATTCGAATAAAAAATACTCAGTAGTCATCTAAATATTTTCTTCCAGAACTTTTATTTTTACGTACCCATAGTTAACCTATCTTTACAAACTTAAGAAATACGAAATATTCAGATCTTTATATTTAAAATTACATCAAGAGTAACCCTGCTACTAAATTCAAAATGTAAAGCACTTATTCACAGCGTTCTTGAACCCGAAAGTCTCACAACATGCCTCAGTCTCCTTTGCGTTTAACTAATAAAAATTCTTACGAAAAGTCGACAACTTGCTAAGTTCTTGAATCTCAACGTTAACGAAAAAGCGAACTAAATTCAAAAGGAATAAGGTTGGTTATGAAATGAAGTATTTTCAACGGGAAAACTTCATATTAACATTTTAAAAGTGGGGGTCTTGTTGAATCAAGAGCGTAGACTGCATCGCGGAGTATGTACGGGATTTCATTAATACTGCACTTTGATTATACATCACTACAGCACTATAATCAAAGTGCAGTACAACCATTTGCAAACAACAGCGTATATTTTGTACTGGGAGTACAATGGCGGACATTTTAATGTTCGATTTTTAAAATTATTTGTTTTCTTTTTTCTAATTTATATACACTACAGGTAGTCTGTGTACAACACAATTGACCTTGTGGTCTGTAGACTACAGACCACAAGGTCAATTGTGTTGTACACAGACTACAGCTAAACTATATTTGACGGCTCTAAAAATATTGCTGTCTTGCTTATAAATTTTGGACGTAAGAAAGACGGCAATACATTCAGAAATATCGACACCTATGACTTATTGTTAAAAATAATGCAGTTAATAGATGTCTAAAGACTATTTCATGCTTTCTACCTTTTAAGACTAACCTAGTTTAATTTCTTTTGACATGGACCCGACATTTTGACATATTTAGCCCGATTGGAGTTCGAATTTGACGTTAATTTATATATTTTACACGTTTGAAATTAAAAAAAAAATATGTAAAAAAAGAAATGTAAGAATGTTCAACAAAATTCAGTGCATCTATTAGCCGTGCCCAAAAGCGAGTGAAACAGGCTTTCCACACAGTTTGCGAATCACCATTACAATTTACGTGATATGTTTTCAACATACGGTTTCAAACTTTGTGACTTGGTAAACCTGGTTTCTAAATGGACCTGCCTAGTAAACCTAATGATAGAGCTTTGTGGAACAAATGCCACAATGAATGGTTTTTAACAAAGAATTCGTATACTACAGTAAAACTAGCATTACATACTAAAACTGCCACTGCATGACGTTAACTTTTTAACACGTCATTGTGGCCTCAACTGTTACCACAGAGTACCTAATAGGGCAGGAAATATATTTTTTTACCATCAAAAGGCTATAAAAGCTATACCTTTAATAAGACTCAATATATTTTAAGGCATCTGAGGTTATTGAAAATCATTGATAAATAACGAAATAGTTAATGGTTATATTATCAGTCTGTGCGCGTGCGCCATTCCGAGCGGTCGTTGCGAAATAAAGTAATTAAAATGTCCGAGAATAGTGCGAATACGCTCAAATGTGTAAACTGTAATGTAGTTATATGTGAAGTGTTAGCGTTTATTCGCAATAAACTCGATGTTATGGATAATGAAAGCTTAATAAGAATTTGTGTATCAGCATTCTCTGAAGAGGATATTGACAGTGCAAAAAAGTTATTGTTTTCGTCCGTGAAAACGAAACATAAGCATGTTTCGAGACGTAAACAGAAAAAAGAAAAGGACCTCGAAGATATGCTGGCAGTGTTAAAAACTGCTGAGCCTGATCAATTACCAGTTTTTGTGGCCTACAACTTAGAGAAACTACCGCCCGTCTGTTTTGATCATGTCGACGTAACGAAATTATTAAAAGACTTAGTGATATTGCGTGAAGAAATAAATCAGATAAAAGTGAATTATGTGACGAAAGATGAGTTAGAAAGCAGACAAAAAAATGATATAAGTTCAGAAAATAGCCCTAGGTCATATTTTAATTCCAACATTAATATACGTAGAGGAGGGTATGTGCTAGACAGCGGGCCGTTCGGACTGTCGCAGTTTTCTGAGTCATCGGCGCCTACGCCGTGTGAAACAAACACCGAGCCGCTGCCACCGGTGCCGCCATTAGGCCCAGGCACAGCCACTGTGGAATCGTGCGCCGGCATTGATAACAGTCTGCCGGACATTAACAACTCGTTGCAATATCGTTCTCTCTGTCATTCGAATACGGCTGCGGATGGTCCCATCCTACTCGATCCCGTAAACTCAACTTTATCAGGAATGTATAATGCGAACGATATCGCCGTTTCGAGTAAGCAATTGACTATGGCTGAAGTAGTAAGAAAAGGTGAATGGAAAACTAAGAAATATGATGAACAATGGACAGTTGTTCAAAATAAAAGACTTAAAAACCGATTCACAGGTATGACAGGCAAGGCTCAGTCTGCTCCAACGGGGAACTTTAAAGCAGCGGAATCGTTTATCCCGCTCTTTATATCCAATGTTGATAAACACACAACAGAAGCCGATATATGTGATTATATTAAATCTAAGACTCAGGTTATTGTAAAGCTAGAGAAAATTAATATGAAGACAGAAAGAACGTATAACGCGTTTAAGGTATTTGTCTCCGCAAATAAATTAGACACCTTTTTAGACGACAGCCTTTGGCCTGAAGGAATACGCTTCAGAAGATTTGTTTTCTTTAAAAATAATAAGGATTCTCTTAAGACTCAGCTCCCATCTACAAACAAGTCACCTAAATAATGGCCCAGATTGACAAAAGTAAAATAACATTATCTACCTTTAATTGTAAAGGAGTGAACAGGTCGGTGGAATGTGTGAGAAACTTATGCAAGAGTGCAGATATTATTGCACTCCAAGAGACTTGGATTTGGCCACACGATATAGGATTCCTAGGAAGCATAGACGACAACTTCGCATACAATGGCAAGTCAGCCATTGACACGTCCGTCAAAGTGATTACAGGAAGACCATACGGCGGGGTGGCGCTGCTGTGGAGGAAGTCAGTGTTTCCGTCTGTATCAACGGTGAAGTGTTTAAGTGATCGATTAGTTGCGATAAGAGTGGAATACGAAAATCGTCCTATGTTGATATTCTCAGTGTATATGCCCTACGATAACGGTAAGAGTGACAATTTGACCTTATTTACACAAACTCTCGGTGAGATTATAGCTATAATTGAAGCTAGCGACATTGAGTGTGTAATTATACTGGGGGACTTTAATGCCAACCCTGGCTCGCGATTTTTTAATGAACTTATCTCTGTATGTAACGAGCAGACATGGTTTTGCGCCGACCATGATCTTCTGCCGAGGGATACTCATACTTTTGTATGTCAGGCCAGTGGTTCTCGACGATGGCTAGATCATTGTTTGGTAACTAGTGCAGCCAAAAACTTAATTACTAAGGCTTCAGTCGCACAAGGGGTTTACCAATCTGATCATTATCCTGTTACTTTTGAATGTAATTTAACTAAAATCAATGAAAAGTTATCAACCCGCAATGCTCTTAGTAATAAAGTGCGCTGGGGTGAAAGAAATGGTGAACAAATTGATAATTATTATAAGTACTGCAATGACAAATTAAAAAACATAGATTTCCCCTATGAATGTGTTACGTGTTCTCACAAAATGTGTAATAATGTAGATCATTTTTTACTAATTAATAATTTGTATTTGGAAATAACATCAACTCTGCAGGAGGGTGCCCAGTATACGTATGTCGGCAGTAATCGCATTAAGCGACAAAAATATGTCACAGGTTGGAACAAATATGTCAGCAACGCTCATAGGGAGGCTCGTACATACTATCAAACGTGGCTATTGCATGGTGCACCCACTCAGGGAACTATATATGAGAAAATGCGCGAAACGCGAAGGATATTTAAAGCTAAATTAAAATTTGTTCAAAATAATCAACAGCAAATTAAATTAGATATCTTGGCGAAAAGTCATTCTAAAAAAGATTTTGCTAAGTTTTGGAAGTCCACTAACAAATTAAATGTCAAGCCGAGTCTCCCTGCGAGTGTAGCGGGTCTGAGTGAACCGAAAGACATTGCCAACCTTTTCCGAAGACATTTTATATGTCAGCCTCTCTTACAAACAAGGCGGCAGGTGTTCGGCGAAGGGGAACAGTCGGATCATGGTGAGCTTACCGTAATGTTTACAGCTAAACAGGCTGCTGCTGTTATAAAGAAAATGACAAGAGGTAAGTCGCCTGGCCATGACGGCCTCAGCGTCGAGCACCTGAAGCACGCGGGGCCTCATCTTTATAGGGTTCTTGCCTTACTTTTTAATTTATGTATTAGTCACCGTTACCTGCCGCAGGACCTTATGCGTACAGTTGTAATACCGATTGTTAAGGACAAGACAGGGGACGCCTCTGACGTGTCCAACTACAGGCCTATTTCTTTGGCCACTATAGTCGCCAGGGTATTGGACAGTTTGCTTGATCAACAGTTGGCTAAACACACTGACCTCCATGACGCACAATTTGGCTTCAAACCTGGTCTATCCACGGAGAGTGCCATCCTGTGCCTCAAGCAAACTGTTCAATATTATACCTCACGAAAAACGCCTGTGTTTGCCTGTTTCTTGGACTTGTCAAAGGCATTCGACCTGGTGTCCTATGAGGTACTATGGGATAAACTGCAGAATGACACAACACTACCTAGTGAAATTACATCCTTATTTCGTTACTGGTACTATAACCAAAGAAACAGTGTCAGATGGACAGAGGCTCAATCGGATGTGTATGAGTTAGGGTGCGGGGTGAGGCAGGGAGGGATAAGTTCACCTCGCCTCTTCAACCTATACATGAACCGCCTGATCGGTGAACTCAGCAGCTCCAAAGTTGGGTGTCATATTGACGGAGTCTGTATGAATAATATTAGTTATGCGGATGATATGGTGCTGCTGAGTCCATCGATTGGCGCTTTGAGGACACTTGTGTCAATTTGTGAGTCCTATGCAGTGACCCATGGGCTCAGGTACAATGTTAAGAAGAGCGAACTTATTATGTTTAAGTCGAATGCCACATGCTATTCTGATATCCCCGGTGTCTCACTCTGTGGCACTCCTTTAGCATGGGTTACAAAGTTCAAATACCTGGGTCATTGGGTTACTGATGACCTCAAGGATAATATGGACATAGAGAGGGAGCGCAGGTCGCTGGCTGTTCGATGTAACATGCTGGTTCGAAGGTTTGCACGCTGTACAAACCAAATAAAAATCACTCTTTTTAAGGCATTCTGCCAGTCTTTTTATACGTGCAGTCTTTGGACCAGTTTCACGCAGAGAGCATACAGTGATCTGCGTGTCCAATATAATAACGCTTTCAGGATACTGTTGGGGCTGTATTGGCGTTGTAGCGCATCTCTTATGTTTGCGGAGGCGCACACGGACGATTTTTACGCCATAATAAGGAAAAGGACCGCTTCCATGGTCGGCCGGTTGCGTATCGCCACCAACAGTCTCCTGAGGGTTTTTATAGATCGGTGGGACTCCCCTCTGCTGCGTCACTGGGTGGGGATCCACACAAATTGAATTTTATTACGTTTACTAACACTAGACATTAAGTTACTTTGTTTATACTAACACTATGGGCTTATGTCTGAATTAAATAATTTGAATTTGAATTTGAATTATAACCAAGTAAATATGTGTAATACTGTAATCATAACACCTCTCTTTTAAACTATTAAAATAAATTAATGTATTTAAAAAAGGAACACCACTATATTTTGAAATTAAACTATTTTACGGATTTTATCGCGTTTATTTACTATTTTATTTTCCCGACGTTTCGGCTGCTTTACAGCAACCATGGTCACGGGGGGACTGAGGTGTTAGACGTGGTTGCATGGTTGCTGTAAAGCAGCCGAAACGTCGGGAAAATAAAATAGTAAATAAACGCGATAAAATCCGTAAAATAGTTTAATTTCAATGTATAGTATTCGCGTAAATATAAGAAAACAATATGTGAACCACTATATTTTTTTAATTTAAAAAATAGTTTGTAATTTATTGTGAAAGCGAGTATAGTTTTATTATTTAATGAACACCGCCGGCTTATTAACAATATTTTAATAAGGCACTCGCATAGCGTTCGCAAACTCTCACTGCATAATACTAAGGTATTACACACGATAAATAGTAAGGATTATGAGTAATACATTCTCAGGAGCAGCAACGCCATGAGAGCAGACAGCACCTTTGCGCCAATACTAGAAGAATTTTACTCACGGCAGTCTGATATTAAAATACATCATACATCATCACGCCTGTATTCCCCGAAGGGGTAGGCAGAGGTGCACTGTAGTGCGCCCACACTTCGTCGATGTATTTTGGTCCCAATGTAATAGGGGGCGAGCCCATTGCCATTATACCGGGCACATTCCCCCTCCATACGAGGGAGATTTGGACCATAGGCCACCACGCTGGCCCAGTGCGGGTTGGTGAACTTCACACGCCTTTCTATAGACGTGCAGGTTTCCTCACGATGTTTTTCTTCACCGTTCAGCAAGTGGTAATCATTGTTGAAAATGACATTCGCACTTGAAAATTATCTCAGAGGTGGGGGCCTGGGATTTGAACTTGCGCCCCTTACGTTCAAGGCGGGCGTTCTTGCCCACGAGGCCACCACTGTATAAATACAAATATTGTTATTACCCTTAAGAGGCTAGTACATTAAAGTGCGTCTACTCCCATTTACAATGTAAGGATTATTCTAAACCACAGATGGCTATAGAAATAATTGCTTTGGTATGATGCCTTCAACGCATGATGGGAGAGTAAATTATAACTTATTAAGAGGAAAATGGAAAATGGCCAGTCCTCGCAAGTAGCACCCGTACACGAGCATGACTTGAGGAGCAGCCATCACTCTCCTCAACCATATTAGAGGGAAGAGGGTGACCCGCCTCCCAGAGCCACCACAGGCAAGAACATTTAGGTAAGCATGACCAATCCATTAACGTAAGCGAAAAAATAAATAATTAATTAAAAAATAATTAATTAAATATCATCACTTCATTTAATTCGTAACAAAAGCAGATAATACAGTTTCCTATAGTATGACGCCTCAGTATGCTGGAGGCCTACTTCTCAAATTTAGTTGTACACATACTACTACTAAACATAATATGAGTGCACTAAAAATATTTACCTCCTGTGATATACAGGGCGTCCCACGGATATGCCACATGGAGGGAAAGTACCTTGAATATTGTAGATGGCACATTTTACTGAAAGAAGACAGTATTTGAATTTAAAAAACAATTTAAACTGCATTCATAGATATTTAAATAATTACATGGTTGACCCGGGAATCGAATCCGGTACACGAGAAAAATAATCAAACCGCTTCATCATAAGGATTATTTTTAGGGTTCCGTACCCAAAGGGTGAAACGGAAACCCTATTACTGAGACTTCGCTGTCCGTCCGTCCGTCCGTCCGTCTGTCACCAGGCTGTATCTTATGAACCGTGATAGTTAGAGAGTTGAAATTTTCACAGATGATATACTGAATGAAAAAACCGAATAAAATATTTAAGGGGGCTCCCATACAACAAACGTGTTTTTTGCCATTTTTATAGATAATGGTACGGAACCCTTCGTGCGCGAGTCCGACTCGCACTTGGCTGGTTTTTATAAAATAGTGTCAGAAATAAAAGAAAGACCATGAATTTTAACAATTATGCACAAATTTATGAATGTTGTTAACATTTTACAGTGTCTTTGTAAAACAGTCTTATAGTGCCAAATGTCATTATAACAGGGATAATTTTTTGTACATTTAAAGTTCAGTTTAGTTTGGTACAAACAAAATCAGATCTTGAATAGAAATCGTGTATTCAAGCAACATCCCAATAAAAAGACATTGCCTTCAGCAAATAAAGTAAGAGACAGCCCACGTCCCCACTCCCCATATCGATGTCCATAAAACAAAAGAAATCAAACACTCCTCTAGATAAACGATTTCAGATTAAACTCTGGGCCCACAGGCGCGTCAAAATAAATTGTTTTATCTCAGATAATAAGCACATGTTTCAACGAAATACCATCTACGATGCTAGAAAGGGGTTAGGGGTTGTCGCGTCACTTTTACCACAAGAATATAATATTTATGTATCGAGGCTAAAAGCCAATAAGTATTAGACGTGGGCGTTATTTCACGTCACTAGTTACAATTGCTACGAGGCATGTAACCGAATCACTCTTTTCAAGTCAAATTACAAGTAGTGATTTTTTTAACTGCGTTATTTATGTTAACAGTAACTGTGAGCGAGAGACGTCACTTATGATTTAACTGTGTAGCTAAAAACATGTAAATAGTGATTTAATTTATTTTCGTTTCGTGTGTAAATGTATAGTTGGTGGAGTTATTTATGCAAACAATCACAGTAGCTAAATGAAAATAACTAGGTACATTAATCACTAGTTTAGAAACGATTGACGCCGGCCAAGTAAGTGTTACGCTACGTTTCTTGAAAATGACGTAACGACCCACGTATAATAATTATAAAATTGTTACTTTCGAAATATCCAATATTAAAGGATCAAAATATCTATGTTATTCAAATGATATCGTTATAATAGATATGTTGTGGTAAAAGTGGAATACATCAATGAAAAAAAAACATCAAAAATGCACTAAGATGGACAAATAAAAGGATTTTTTATGTTTTTGCACTTATTGGGTTTTAACTCTATACGTTCATTATATTCAACGAAGGTTTGATGTAGTGGTTTGATCGTAGGCCGCACCGCTCACTAAACCAGATGGTTGCAAGTTCGATTCCCGTCAATAGCAAATTTCAGAAATGGAATTTGCCCCGGTGTGGGTGTAACAGGGATCGCCCCCAGTCCACTGTACGGCATCCATATTACAAGCTTTGATTAGTTTGGGACGGGTATGTGTTGTCTAGCTATATTTGATTTTTAGGGTTCCGTACCCAAAGGGTAAAACGGGAACCCTATTACTAAGACTTCGCTTTCCGTCCGTCCACATCCGTCCGTCTGTCACCAGCCTGTATCTCGCGAACCGTGATAGTTAGACAGTTGAAATTTTCATAGATTATGTATTTCTGTTGCTATAACAACAAATACTAAAAATCAGAATAAAATAAATATTTAAGGGGGGCTCCCATACAACAAACGTGATATTTTTGCTCGTTTTTATAGACAATGGTTCCTCTTCGTGCGCCAGTCCGACCTGCACTTGGCCGGTTTTTTATTTTATATACGAGTCAAGTTCAAGTTAATTCGCCCGCCCCAGTGAATGCAGGGCGTATACAAGCGTGTTCTCCATCAGTATAAATTGATATAGTTGCTTGTGAACACGGTGCTTCGTTGAAGTTACTTACACCACGTACTTTCCGGCGCATTGGGCGCGGCGCGTCTCGCCGTACCAAACAAACCAATCTAACTTGCTTATCCAACATGACCGAGGATGACTATCACACAGTCTCGTAATATTACCGTGTAGCCAGACAGCTAAGCCATGGAATAAATCACCTTTTTTTTTTCGTGGGAAAATGCATTACGCATCCCCCGCCGACTCGGGGGAGTCGACGAGGGTATGTGGGACTCCCCGGCAGCGTGCCGGTATACCCACTAAAAACCCACGGTGTACCACCCGCCGCTATGGAGGGATGCCACGGGATATGGAATAAATCACCTACCTTAACATATTCAACAGCGCAAAACCATTAAAACTAAAAAAATAAACCATATCGAACCTTGAAAGGCAATCCTTACTAAAATTAGTTATACGTATATACCAAACGACGCAGAGAATCAGGCCGTTCGAATGGTATATATGACTCATTTTACGATTTTTTGTCGCTTATTAAGGATTGCCTTTTTAGCATCGATATAAATAATTCTTCTTCTTTGTCGGTATCACTCTTGTCAGAGCGGTCGTGGTCATCACTTCAGGTGTTGGTGGCAAGCTTCACAACACGCCGCCACTCCTCTCTGATGACCGCCTTCCTCGTGCATTGGTGTAGTGATGATGTGTCATTTACTGCCGCTTTTATTTGGTCAGTCCACCTCATAGGCGATCTTCCTCGTGGCCTGGTACCCTCAACCTTCCCCTGGACCACAAGTCGCTCAATAGCCACCTCCCCTCGGCGGCATATGTGACCAAAAAAGGTGAGGATACGGGACTGTACCAAAGATGATAAACGCTGTTTAATGCCGAGTTCTCGAAGTATAGACTCGTTGGTACGGAATTCAGTCCACGATACTCCGAGCATTCTCCTCCAGCACCACATCTCTAAGGCGTCTATCTTCTTCTTCTCTATTTCCCGCAGGGTCCACGTTTCTGCTGCGTACAAGAATATGGGGAATACAAGTGCCCGAACTAGCCGGATTTTTGTGGCTCTATATATGTTGCGATTCCTCCATATTTTCCTCAGCTTGTCCATTGCAGACCTAGAAATTGCCATACGCCTCTTCACTTCATCGATACATCCACCGTTGTTTGTAATTAAGGCTCCCAGATAAATGTATGATTGCACCACATCACAATTAGCAATTTGTGTAGTTGCTGGAGAATTGTTATTCATGCGGTCGACAATCATCATTTTTGTTTTATTCCGGTTTATCTTAAGTCCGAACTCAAGGCTAACGCGTTCCATCTTGCCGAGTAGTTCTTCCATGTGCTGAGTACTGGTGGCAAACAAAGTGGTATCGTCTGCATATCGTAGGTTGGAGATCTTCAAGCCACCGATCGAGATGCCATCTGTCCAGTCTTCAAGTGTAATCCTCATTATGAGCTCCGTGTATACATTGAACAGTAGTGGAGAAATAATACATCCCTGACGGACTCCGGCGCTGGGGTGAAAGTGATTGGAATGGACGTCATCTGCGCGTACTGAGGCTGTGCCATCCTCATACAGTCTTCGCAGGAGGTGTACTAGGTGTTTTGGAACACCCATCGCCGTCATCGTTTCCCAGAGTTTGGGCCACTTGACAGAGTCGAACGCCTTAGAGAAGTCCACAAAGCATATGTAGGCGGGCTTGTTGAATTCTCTGGCTTTCTCTATAATTTGTCGAACTGTCAAAATTTGCTCCCGGGTTCCCCTCCCCTTAACAAAACCAGCCTGTTCAGGAGCAATTTCTTTGTTTAGGTAGGCCTTAAGACGCTCATTTAGTACGTGCAGTAAAATCTTGCTTGCGTGAGAGATAAGAGCAATAAGTCGGTAATTACTGCACGTCTTGGTAGAACCCTTCTTGTGCAAGGGGACAAAAACAGTGTGAGCCCATTCTTCCGGCCATTGCCCCGTGAGCCATATCTTATTGCACAGGATGTGGAAGATTCGAACACCATGTTCGCCCGATGCCTTGATCGTCTCGATTGGTATGGCATCTGCTCCTGTGGCTTTGCCGTTCTTCAGATGTTTAATAGCAGCCCGTATTTCATCTTTTAGAATATCGGGCTCAAGATCTTCGTTTCCGGGTTCCGTAGGGGCGTAACACTCTGATCGCGGGTCTTGAAAGAGGGACTGGCAGTATTGTCTCCACGTTTCAGCTATTGTCTCTATGTTCGTCACCGTCTCTCCAGTAGAGTTTTCGATAGCCCAGGTCTTACAACTCAGGGTTTTTGTAATGGCACGAATTTTTTGGTGTAGGTCCCTAGATTCATGCTTATTTGCATGGACTTCCACTTCTGCACAAATATCCCGAAGTTGGTCGTTCTGGTCCCGCCTACAAGCTTCCTGAATTCTAGCGGACTTTTCGTTGAGGGATCTTATATCAGCTCCAGATGCTTTCATGTTTCGCCTTTCCTCCACAAGATTTAACGTTGAATCGCTCATCCAATGCTGCCGTTTCCGTCTCTGTACGTTCACACAAGACCCTTTGACCGAGCTCACCATAACATTTTTAGCCCGATCCCACAACTGATCTGGAGTCTCTGTGTTGGAGTCCACGTTCGCCCATGGTATCATAGCTTGCTCCAGTGCAGTTAAAAACTTCGCATTGTCAGTTACTTCAATCTTTGGTCGTGTCTCGAGTTTTCTAACTGCTCTTAACTTTAATTGCACTTTCGATATCAGCAATTGATGATCTGACCCGCAGTCTGCTCCCGGTAGAGTATGAGAATTCTTAATAGATGTTTTCCATCGCGATCTAATCAGGATATAATCAATTTGATTGCGATGTTTGCCGTCTGGCGATATCCAAGTGTATAGTCTGCGTCGGTGATGTTCAAAGAATGTATTAGATATCACCAAGCCGTTATCAGCCGCGAATTGAATGAGCCGGTCCCCTCGCTCGTTTCGTTGCCCTAAGCCAAATTTACCTGTACAGTGACTTAGCTGATGTGCATCTGCTCCCACTTTTGCGTTGAGATCACCCAAGACGATTAAAACTTCTCTGTTGGCGATCTTTTCGATGGTATTTTCTAGTTCTGTGTAAAAGCTCTCTATCTCATCATCACGTGCGGCACTAGTAGGTGCATAAACCTGAATGAGATTAAAATTAACAGGTGATGCTTTAAGCTTTATCCTTATTATCCTGTCGCTAACAGGTTCATACTCCATTACACTGTTCCTTAGATTTTTCGGTATAAGGAAGGCAACTCCATTTCTGCTGTTATTGTCATTTCCAGAGAAGTATATGGCACAAGTATCTGTGAGAAAATGACCGTTGTTCTTCCAGTGAGTTTCACTAATGCCGCAGATATTAATGCCACACCTCGTTAACTCTTTCTCTAGGATCTTAAGTTTACCTGGTTGAAGTAGACCGCGAACATTCCATGTCCCTATCTTTTGGATATGTCGCATCTTCATGGGGTCTCCAGTAGCATGTTTTCCATACGTTGCCTGGTCTCCTACAACCGTATGGCCGGTAGCCAATTTCTCACCGTCTGCCCCGGACGCAGTACGGCGCCGGTTGCTAAGCGGATCGCATGGCCTCCTCTGTGTATTTGACTGTACCTTCATGATGACTTTCTTGGGAATTTGTTATGCAGTGGTTTCCCCTTGCCTTCTGCATTTAAGCCTTTTAGGGGTTATTTAAATCCCAAGGCCGTTTTAGCCTCTTCCGACCGGTTGCCCAGCCAGGTGAATGGTTATCCCGCCATTTGCTCGGTCGTGCAATAAATAATTACAGGGTTTTTTTTTAATCCATTACTTTTTTTACGAAATATCAATAAAATGGATTCAAATTAATGATGAATGAACATAAAAGAGCAGTAAAAGATTATTAAGAAAAGGCTTAAAATATCCTCAACACATATTTTAGGGAGTACGTAAGAAAATTTTAAATTACAATATATAAAGAGTCAATTTTTTTATTTGAAAATATATATTAGTTTCATTTTCCACCTGTGTTACACTTCGGTGTAAATGCAACTCGTATCGAATGTTGTTCTATCAGAAGCCCCTGTTGCTTACGAAATGTTCTACATCCATTTGCTAAACAAATTGTGTTTGCAGACGCTACTCTAGCAGTCTACTCGTAGTGAATACTACACTTGAGTATCAGAACAATGATGTCAAGCTTACAATATCAAAAGTAGGTACTTTTAAAAACAAGACAGTCTTATCTTGTGGAAATCGATTTTTTTGTTACAAGTATTGTATCTTTTGAAAAGTGAAGTGAAGTAATTAATAGGAAACATTCAATAACTAAAATGAGTTATGATTCCGATAAAGATCTTTACTAAAAATATGAAGCCATGTAGGTATATACCTACATTTATCTTTCATATATAATTTAGTAAAAATCCGTTATCTGCATAGAGTATCTAGAGTACCCATAACGACTCCACTCTTCCTATCGCTATGCGGCGATTTTTCCGCCATTTTTGTTATCTCATGTACCTGTAGTATACGGCAATTATACGGGAAAACAACAATGGCGGAGTCAGATCAACCAGAAAAAAATACCTCAGTGTGGGCTCGAAATGCCATCTCCGTTATAATATCCCCATATGGTTATCTGGACAATACAAACTGACACTCCTCCCGACACGATCACCGCCCTCCTCGACCCGGGCGTTGAGAGGGCCACTGACACTGATCTCGCCGGCGAGGTCGAGGAACCCCCTCTTCCGCTCGTAGGTGCATCTTTGCACCTACGAGCGCAGTCACTACCTCTCCCCTCACGGTAACTGCCCAAGCCGAGGTCGTGCCCTCTGTGGCGCCCTTGAGCTAGTTGCCACCCCTTTCCACCCTTAAGGCCTTGGTTGGAGTGCACTCTGCGCTCGCCACTCCTCCGGTAAAGCTGTAAAGGCCACCTCACGGCCAACAGTGTAAGTTCTTCAAAAAAAACGGACACTTCCATTTTATTTATTAGTATATATATAAAAAGTTTTAGTGGTATGCTAAAGTGTTTGGAATGTCCTGGCCAACTTTCCTAGGATTATGATATTATATGCCTGTAATACCTATGAGATCCTAGTACCTATCAGCCATAATTCTAGAAAACATGATCGAATGGTCCCAGTACGTTTTGCATTATAGAAAATTGCTCCATCTACTAAACATCCAATTTTATCTCTCAGGTCTTAGAGTGGACGACGACAAGACTTTCAATATGTAAAAATGTATCTAGGGACCACATTTATATTCCTAAAAGATAACTTTTACCTTTAAAGTTAAGGTTGAACACTACAATTCATAGTATGTACATTTATATGCAGACATAGGTAAATAAGATTTGGGGAACGGTCACACTGTAAAAAGATACATACATACACAATGAACCACGTCTAAACGCGTGCGATTTTTTTTTTTGCAAATGCCAAAACGAACTCTATGCTAATATAAATAAAGAATAAATATGCGTAGAAGCCCCGCAACCATGCGTCAATATTCGTTCACGTTGAGACTGACAATTCGTTGTAGAACGAGCGTTTTTGATGTGTCATTACATTACAGTTCGTTCTTCGTCTTCTTTTTCATGAGTGAAATGAGCAGTGGTAGCCTAGTGGTCGAACGCACGCCTTGCAATCAAAATGTGCAGGTTCAAATCCCGGCTCGCTATGAAACAGTGAAGGAAAACATCGTGAGGAAACCTGCACGTCTCAGGGAACTTGACTAGTTCTCGATAGATGTGTGAAGTCCGCCAACCCGCACCGGGCCAGCGTGGTAGACTATGGCCTGACTTCCCCTCGCATTGAGGGGAGGCCCGTGCCGCTGGGACTTTAAAAAGGGCTGTAATAGTAGTAGTAGTAGTAATAGTAATAAAGTGAAATGATGATATTTTAATGGAATAAGAATGAGATGAGGAATGCCTGCACCTGCTATTAGAGGTATTTATGGCACTGTCAAGTAATTAATAGCATGGACAAATTCAATAAATACACATTATCAACAAATCCATCCTCACCATCTGGATTAATGGCGTTCCAGTACAGTGCGATTTACCAGGAATTTTCTCCCTCGCACCACCAAACTGTGGAATGAACTTCCTGCAGCGGTGTTCCCGGACCGATGCGACAAAGGTATCTTCAAGAAACGAGCCTACTCATTCCTTAAAGGCCGGCAACGCACTTGCGATGCCCCTGGTGTTGCAGGTGTCCATGGGCGGCGTTGATCACTTTCCATCAGGTGAAACGTCTGCTCGTTTGCCGCACTATCTCATAAAAAAAAAAAAAAATTATGACAGTGATAACGATGGCGACTGAATCTACAGTTAGTAGTAGTAGTAGTAGTGCCGTGCTTAACTTATAAAAAACTACATTTTCAATAAAACATATATTACAGATTAAGCGAGTGGATTCAGTCGCGTGGTCGCGTAGCTTTTGCCACAGATTGTATTATGATATCTTTAAGGAAATATATTGGCACATAGTACATTTAAAAAAAAGTGAGTTCGCTCACCTTAATGTGTTCAGGGCATTATATAGGTAATATAAATTGCACGTAAGACATAAAAATGTCGCACGATTCAAGTTTTATTAAATATTTTAAAAAGAAACAGCATTGAAACGGAAACAATGATAAATAATTTAAAAATCAATCTTATTCATGAACACCCGACAATGCCGCTTGCATTTATAATAAACAGTACAATTTACAAATACCTTACAATCTTTGTATAAACATGACTTTGTCGGGTATTCTGACATTCCGTGTTCATTATTCAAAGAGTATACTCGCCACGGAAGAAAGTTAATTGGAGTGCTTTAGTAATATTGAAATATCAATGTTAAAGTTCAACAATTTGAACTGAGAATTTAAAATTTTGGAAGTTCCTAAGTTTAAATTGATCAAAAAATAATTTGTGTATGCGACCTCAAAATGTGGTTATACTATTTATTTGTGCTATTAACAAGTATTGAGGCAAAAACGCGAAATAAATTCTGCGACGTAGTTTCAAACCATCCTTACAACCACTGTTACATAAAGGAAACTTTGACGTCTATAGCACACAGCCCCAACCAGCTGTCCGTGGACAAAACTACCAACACTTTATACTTCAGCTTCGATTTCGGCCAGGGGGAATATGTGCCGGCGATACTGCAAATTGACACTAAAAGGCTGACCGTTTTAAAGGGAGTTAAAGACGCTTTTGCCATATCAAACGATCCCGCAACGGGTGATATGTACTTCGGTGGGAGTCACGGCATATACAAGTACAGCGCATCAAAGAGGAGCCTTTTAAGACTGAATATTAACAATCTGGACATCTGGTGGTTATTTTATAAGAAGAAGATATATTTTATTAAGTTTCCAAGTCTCAGTGCTTATTGCTATGACAATAAGACTATGAAATCTGTCCAACCGCTCGATGGGTACTTGGTGCATCAGTTCGTTTTGGACTCGGAAGACGATATCTTTTTCATCAACGGCACTGGGTTGTTTGGCGTGAAGAATGATAGTACGGAACCGATTCTACTCAGGGATAATCCAAAGTTTTTAGGGATCGCCACGGATAATAAAGGAATGGTGTATGTATGTAGTGACGATGGGATTTTTATTGTGAGTAAAATGGTTCAGAAAGTGAAGAAAGTGATTAATATTCAGGGTGTGTTGGGATTAGCGTTTGATACCGCAAATAATATCATCTATTCGGATTCTCACGATATTATTAGACTGATTCCGCTCGGCAAGAATAATTATCAACAATTGGATTACGATGTTAAATAGTTATTGGTGTTGATCCTGTTGTTGGTACATAAATTACTACTAAACTATATTTGACAGCATTAATACTAATGCCGTCTTGCTCATACATTACGGTTGTAAGCGGGACGGCAATACAATCACGTTGAGATCTAAGAAGCCCGTTTTGATATCATTCATTACAATAACACCCGAACAAAAAAAGTGTACGTGCAACCATCTTTTTCTAGATTTCTAGCTAAGTTACATTCTTTATTTATATAAAACAAGCTGTCAAAACGGCTCTAAGATCTCGACGACTATAGTTTAGAGTGGTTTGATGGCCACAGAATCAATACTATTGTTAATTTTATTTGTAATAAATAGCTTATAAACAAATATTTATTTTGACACAATTGGCTTATTATTTTGTGGTGTCCTAGATTGATCTAAGTGAAAAGGAGGCGCAGGCCGCAGGTACGATGCTTACTGTGCACTGGTGCGACAAAAGTCGCAAGTAAAAATGTTTGGCAATATTAAAACGAACTCTGTATAAACGAATCAAGCTCTATATAACGAATAAATGCCGAGCGACCATGCTAAAAAAATCGTTGAAAGATGAGCTTTATCCGTGAGTCGATACAGTTCGTTTTAGTAAACCTCTCAAAGTGCAGGAGGCTTAATTAACACATATAATACTTGAGAAACTCAGTTAGACCCTATTTTAGTTCATTACATAAATACATATTAAAAGATTTTAGAGAGTAGGTATATGACTACATAAGTAAAATATTATTATGAGTAACAGAAATAACGGTTTACGAAGTCGAAGCTAACTAAAATCTCTTTATAAAACTCGATGTGTAATATCGAGTCGATAACAGTACTTTGACAAATGTTTACGTATGTTTTCAACGGTACACAACAGCCGAACTAGTTATAAATGAGTGAACTCTGTATCAATGGTTCATTTGGTTTGTATTGAACACTTTTGTTTAGACGTAGAGTGTCAGTATAGCTATTTAGCAGATGCAATCAGGAAAATAACCAATACATACTTCACCAGTCTGACAGTCGTTAGCGGAATCCTATAATAAACGCTGTAAGTAGATTATGTAGCTACCTGCTACTCGCAACTTCGTCCGCGGGGAATTTAGGAACCATAATACTTTTTTCTACAATAAAATTAAAATAGCCTGAGTTACTCCTTATAACATCAGCAATCTGTCAGAAAAGTCCCGTCAGAATCGATCGAGTTCCAGAGATTACCCGGAACTAATTGAGACAGACAATTTTTACTTATATTACGTTCTGTGTATTTTAGTAAAAGGTGTTATTTTGACATTACAAATAGACACTTCGATTTTGTTCATTTGTTCAGATGTGCGTACTAAGAAGCTATTAGACAATTAACAAACAGTCACCACGATTGGTAGATTCGGTTCAAACCTAACACAATATAGAAGCTCAAAACACTTTGCAGAAAAATACTACTTTATATAACAAAAAAAAACAAATTACAATACCTCATATTCCAATAATGAAAAATGTCACGGAATTCCAATTCTCAATAAATCCAATACTGCACCCACTGTGCAGTCTCTTCTTTAACTGGCACGCGTGACGTAGTCAAATGGAATTTTATTAATTAAACAGCAATGCAGCTGCCTGTTTGGTAGACCGCCCAGTGAGTCGACTTAATCCAGATACGGACAAAATATTTGTTTATTGGATACAATTGACTATTATATATGTTTTCCGCATCGACGGGGTCGTTATTCGATCAAACATAAGTCATAAAGATTTTACCAACGAGTTGTTACGAGTATATCAAAGAGGGAGCGTTTCATAACATTTGACAGTGTTATTTGTGTGTGACTTTGACGTGAAGTATGTCAGATTGTCTACATCAAGACGTATATGGCTAGACGGCCGTGGCATTATTAGACCAATTTCATTCAAACTTATTTTGGACTTCTTTTTCGAGTCCGCCATCTTTATCACATCATCAGTTTCTATTTATTATGTGCATTTATTGACTTTATCCTTAATATTAATAACTTGACATTGGCATATATACCCCCTAATCACACCTGCTTCGTTCCATTAAAATTTCATGATTTCGTAAAAAAAGAAGACTTTTTTTACATATATCTATGTATCTATACTTTCTAATATAATAATTGGTAATAACCCGTCTAACTTAGTGTGGGCTGCGATACCTACTCCCTACATCTCAATATTGGACAGGATCTACTTATAGGCTGTTTCAAAAGTCCGAAATAATACTTTGACGTTTGCACCGGTATCGGGTATACAATTGAATGGTATAAGAAATTTATCAAAATTCGACCATGTTTTTCCAACCTTTTTTTCGTTGACAATTTCTATAACTCGTAATATTATCTCGAATCCTATGTAAAATTTGCATGTTCTGTTTTGTGAATATTAGTTGATGCCCTTCATATGTGTAGTTTACCCTGCTGCATGGGTTATGGATGTACAAAGATGCCAGAACACAATACCTGTGACCAATATTCAAAGGTCGATAACTCAGAGACTATGATAGTTAGGTATAAACTGTCTTCACTAAGCATATGAGCTAGCTACCGTATATGTACCTAAAGTATTATTTTGGACTTCTGATACACCCTGTATACTTACTTTAGTTACATATTTATCTTGAAAAATCGTAGTGGAAAATTAAAAAGAAACCCTTGAGATTTGTTTAATATTCCAAAATTGCTAAGTTTAATTCATTTCGTAGGTAAGTAGGTTAAACATTGTCAAATACGGGGACACCAAACGCTAATCCGAGGTTTTGGCAGGGCTGCCACGCACATGTCATCTAACTATTTCTGTAATACGCCTCTTGAGGCTGATAATGCTTCTGAAGAGCCCACTACTTCATTAGCAGAATTGTTTTATTGGCAACGGCTTGTTCTAGTGCATGGTCTGAGCGTAGGCTGCTCGGCCCACCTGATGTATATGTATGTATGTATAAGCAATATTCGGCAACCCTGACCACCGCACAATGCCAGCGACCCTCCTTACAAATGAGCGTAGTAATAAATTTTTATATTCACGAGAGCGCCTTAATTAAAATGCGGTGACGAAGCTTTCTAGACCGCCCATCGGTGTTTACCTATCGCTCTTTTAATGATGACCTTTTTGGGAATATGATGCGTAAAAGTAATGCTGATAGGTATATTATACAAGGCTTTATTTGCACGGTAACGCTGGCTCTACCACGTGAACAGCCCCGTAAATTTCATATCCTATGCAGGAAGACTCTATTGGTGAGTGCAAATTATTATGACACATACACACATGCTCACATTTTCTCACTCATACATAATTCACACACAAACACAGTCTCTACCTTTAATTGATATTCCATATTAGTGCTTATTTATGTGACTAAAAACATACTTTAAACTTAGTGTTTTGTCTGATAACTTCGTATATAGATAACAATAATTTAATCATTATGAATATAGTCAGATAACACATACTTATCGTATGGTGCTAAACTAAACAAACAATACAAGCAAACAGTACAATGGGACTAGGGGTAGACCCAGTTACATCTTGACCAGGGCTAATTCCGAAAAGCCATTCTCAATAATTTTTTTGCTGACTGGTACCGAACCTGCGACCACTCGGTACCGTGAGCCGAGCGGCCTATACGCGAACCACAAGACCATACCATAGACAATAGTATAAATATGCTACGTTAACTCCTCTCTATAACATATGTCCAACTTCCAACAACTAACATTCAGAAGCTTAAACACAAAGTAGCTAGGTCCAATTAGCGTTACATTGGGACTAAATGTAGACAGTCTGAAGGGGAGGCATTAGCCGCGTATGGTGGTTGTGTACGAAGGAACTGCGATGCATTAAGCGTAAGGACCCTGAGGCGTCAAGTGTCAAGCGTAAAAAAATACCAAAACGAACTCTATTTTAATATTCATAAAAATAGAATTTCTGTGGTCAAAGCCGTCCCTACGAGTTGAAATTCGCTCATGCTGTCAATATCTTTCGTTAAAGAATAAGGCCTCCATACGCATACAGGGGCGTCAATTTTTTTTCTAGACTATAACCAGCTGTATTGACTTATAGAAAAAGTTCATTGGCCAACTAGATGACACTGACAGCGTGAGCGAATTTTACACTTCACTTTTCACGAATTTTTCACAGAAATTCAATCTTTATGCATATTGATACAGAGTTCATTTTGGTATTGGAAAATATTTTGACGAGCGTGTATGACACCCCAGTGGGTGGGAGGCCTAATACAGCTCGTCTTAGTCTCCCAGTGCGCCCGGAGCTTACTACAATATTGAAGTACAAAATTGAGCAGCAAAAAATCAAACGTGCATGCCTCGTTTGATACACCTTTAATGATACAGTACATAGTTATCTACTCTAAAACCGTACGTACGCCTGTCGTGTCAGCATGCATGTCAAGTCAAAACCTCTGTCACGGATTCACTCGCTCGTTCTCTGTCTTAGTTCATACGCGAGAAAGAGACAACATCAACATATTCCGTGACATAAGTCTAGACTTGGCGCTCAAGCTGCCTCTGCTGACAATAATATCTCGGAGCGCGAGGTGCACTCTACCCCACGCATCGCACTACGAGGAATATACATTTTTCAATAGCATTATATTACTACCAATCTTTTCAAACGCAAAATCAAATCAAAGCTTGCTTGGTTCATATCTACGGACGTAAGTATGTACCTATAAAATGTAATACAAACGAATTGTTATGAAGGAAATATCTACCTAACGACATCTCCAATGATATACGTAAAATTAATAAGTTACAGTTTGCCGACTTAATCATTGGTCGATAATCAACGCGTAGATAAGTATCACAAAATATTATACTTAGTGAAAATAATAAAGCTTACCTTCATTCCAATTTTCGAAGCAATTTTTCCACGAACACATAGTCCACTACACAACAACACGAACATACACACACACACTCACTGCACTAATTGCACAAACTATTGTAACAACACAAGACACTGAAATCACTGTAAATACCAAAATTTGAGTTTATGATGTTTTTTTTCAAAAATTGTTCTGTTGGTAGAGTCGCAGTCGCGGATAAACTGCGCGTGCGACGCGAGACCGGCGCCGGCGCCGCGATGCGTGAAGCTCGACGAACCAATAACTACCCTCATTTTAATTAACATCTTATTTTGTGACCCCCAACTTTTAAAGTAATTTTAAACTAATAAAGCTTACTCCAATTGGACCAAAATTGGTTTTATGGATGCTACGGCCGTCTATTTTTATACATTAACACCATAGAGTATCTAGAGTACCCATAACGACTCCACTCTTCGTACAGCTCTGCGGCGGTGTTTCCGCCATTTATGTTATCTCATGTACCTACCTGTAGTATACGGCTACTATATGGGTAAACAACAATCATAGTACCTAGTGATCTGTAGCTTAGGCCTAAACCAAGTAACTGCCATAGTTGGCAATGCAAACTACCTATGTATCTACAAAAAGTTAAGAACCATTTACAATTGTATTGTATATAGATTAATTATTATTATAAAAATTGTTAAATCGTATTTTATATTTCTCTGTTTCTACATGAATGCAACAATGATCGAATACAGTGTCGCGTTGTACACAATATTTTTATTTTTTTCCGCCAATTCATTAGCGCCTGGTCACGTTCCCGCGTTGTGAAATTGTGAATAAATGGCGGGATGTGTCGACAAAATGGCGGAAATACCCGGCCGCGGTGCACCGATGTGCTTTTAAAAGATTTTTCACCAGATTCGGTTTAGAATTTGTTCGTTTTATATTTTTGTTTTCAGTGAGCCTTTTTGAATTTGCTGACTTTTAGAAAAATAAATAGGTAGGTAGGCACATCTGCTTTATGTATTTTATAAAGCGTTTATTATTTCTAACTGAAAGACCTTACTAACGTCATAAGACCTTACGCCTCCTTCCTTGCAAATTCATGAACATTTTCAAACCACCTTTAATAATATTTATTTTAAGATGGTAATACCAATAATAAGTTTTGCGATTAAAAAAATGATCAGCCCAATGAGTTTCTTGCCGGATCTTCTCAGTTGAGGTCACGTTTGTAAGTGCCCCCATAGGCCTATACAGAATAATTGATTTGACTTTTACCATATCCAATATTAAGTATAATAAAATCAAGAGTATATGTTACATTTAGCCAAAGATATGTTTCCACGGATAGCAGTAGATAAACAAAAAGAAGTTCAGAAATATCACTAAATACATTATAATTTTGTAACGTATTTTATTAGACAGCTATAACCAGCTAATTATAAAAGTATGTAGGAAATTAATAGTTACGTAGGTAGTAGGTAATAGATATGTGAATCTATATATTTATTCTCGATAGTGAACTGGCGATAAATCCCGACTTGCAAGCGTCCATGTGATATATTATCAGGGCATGGTACGTCTGCGTACATTATTGTTAATAGTAATACTATGTTTCAGACATTTATAAAAATACTTTCTAAAGCTTCCAATCTACTTAGATCTAACTAATCACCGACACCTAGAAAACCTAGACAGATCTTGAATACCTATTTTACAGGGAAGACCGCAAATTGCAATCTTTTGAAAAAAAAATCCTTATTATAAACAAGCATCAATAATATTAGCGAACGGGACCCAGCAGAGCTGAATGAAATGACACTCCTCTAAAACACGAAAACTGTCTCGTATTGTGATTAATTTCAAAGTTTCATGTGTGATTTTTTTAGTACTCCTTACGGTATGTTTTGGAAATATTTATCCTGGTTTTGGTTTGCAAACGGTCCCCCTAGTAATGGTAGCCTGCACGCGCTATGCGTTCGATCTGCCTGACCTATTTACCCATATTGAGTTTAACACGTAACCAGGTAAGACTCACTTTATAGCTTTAAGTCATTAGATTGGAAAAGTTGAAGGTGGAAGAGAAATGAGTCTTGTACAAGATCGATTTAAACTTCTAGATACGGTGTTAAAGATGTTGGAAGGCGTGCATTACTTAATTAGGGCATAGATCTTGGGAAAGTACCTACGTTTGATAAAAAAATACAGCTACTCTGTTAAATTAACGCCTAGCAAATAAATATTTAACTACAAGTTTGACAACATGTTGCTATTAAAATTGCGTAGGCGTTATCAATTATTCACACACAAGAATATCAAATTACGTGTTTCTCTTTACCTCTCTGCTATCACAATTATTGTTAAATATTTCTCCTTGTAATTAGTAAGTAATGTAACGATATCAGTTATAGTTACGTATAGCAATACCACACAAACCCACATAATTTACTCAAGTAAAATCAACGTTACCCTAAACCAGAACCTGCAATAAGTAAATACATTTATCAAAAGTAACGCAAACTCCGCACGCACGCGTTCCAGATCGCTCACGTGTTTGAATTGTTAGCATCATTACGCGCTTATTCCCTGAAGGGATAGGCAGAAGTGAATTACAGTAAGCCCACACTTCGGGTATGTATTTTATTGTCCCAATGTATTCGGGAGCTCTCATTGCAAAGGGTATTTGGGCCCTAGTCCACAACGTTTATTCCATGCCCAGATGCTGAGGTCCCTATATAAATGCTACTCTAGTTTGTTTCTATCCGAACTAGATTCGCTTGTTTGTTTTCTATAACATTTTACTTATTGTGTAGTTGAATACTTACAACACATAGGTATTGCTTTAATAACTGCCATTATAGATGTAGATACTTAATTACCAGCGGCGAATATCAGTGGTAAAGTCCACCATTGCACGACTAGTCTCGCATGTGTATAGGTAGGTATAGATGGTATGCATTTTAAGTCTACTTGTTGGTGAGCTATTCAAGCGAGGACTGACATGCCGTGTCGTGCCTCGAAGCATGCACCTCGCATGCCGCACAGAAGCCATTTGTCATGACATGCGACGCCGACAACACAGCGGCATTTTGCACGTTTTATTCCATTTGTCGACAAAATAGAAGACGGTGATAGTATGATTGATGTATCATGGAAGACGGAGGTATTAGTTTTTATTTTTATCATGTTGTATATGTAGAGATGTTGTAGATCCCTGCCCACTAGCCATTTGCTTTTTATTGTTATTTTTCTATGTTATTTTAAGACAAGTTTACTTTTTATATACATTTTATGACTTTATCATTTTTTTTTTATTAAATCACTGGGAAGACATCATTTTACACATTTAATATATACTAGACTCTAACCCTGACCTGAACGCGGGCCGGGCCGAAATGACCGGTTTAAAAAAAAAACATGGCAGTCGGAAATATAATGTATGTATATAATTAGGCCGCTGCCTATCTACGAGTTAACCATAACATTTTCTTTTCGCATAAGATATAAAGCATATTCGTGGGATTTTCTTGTATAGACGGCTATTTTGATCCAGAATTTCTATATCACAACAAGATTATTACAACGCCGAGATATTACTTCAATCTTCGGAATCAAATCTTCATCCATATCTTGAATTTAATCTTTACGTATCAATTCTATCTCCCGTTATACGTACCTGCGTGGAATATACCCGTTCTGAACAAATTGAAAACTCGCGAATGATACTTCAGTGCTTTCAAAAGCTGTGAGGGCTTATGAACTTTCTCAAAAGATATATAGGATTCGTATTACGACTTGTAAGGATTCAATGTTCTCCCTTACTGTATTATGAGTATATTATTATGTATACCTATCTTTGTAGTAACATTTTGTTATTTTATTACGTATTCCATTATGAATTCTCAGTATTTTTTATGCTACCATATCTTTACCACGAACAAACTTATTCTTATGAATCACGTCCCAAAATAACATAGATATTGTAATATTCGAAGTGGCTATACATTTTAAACAACAACGGTGCATTGTAATGTATTTGTTAATAGATCATTATTGTATGTATTTGTCAAAATTATTCGAGAGACATAATTAAAGATTTTAGCAATTTATAAAGCCACATAGAGCCCTTTACAAACTTCGAGCTGTGTAAAACAACTTAGTTGCGTACAGTTCAATACATTAGAGAATTCGTAATTAGTTGTAACACGCTGTAGCGAAGTTACAGCGGCTGAACTATCAGCAACGTCTGGAACAGGTATGCGAAACTGCTGTTAGTTGGATTAATGTTTAGAAGGTTACAGTACAATTAGAAGTTGGACTGAAAATTAGTTTAACTCTGTTGAAACATGAGTTATGAACTTTTGCACAATCTAATTTAAAAACAAATATGAATCTAGTTTTGTAAATTCGTTATAACATTGCTCATGTGCGTTGTTCCATAAGAATAATATTACGGAAAGCAAGATAATTAAAGCAACAACAGTGTGTAGCTAAAATTGTTAAAATACAGACTTCTGAGATTATTTTCAGAAGTCTGTAGTCGCAATCATTTTATTCCTTGACAGACACAATTAGTATCGAAGACATTGGGATTAAGTATACATTTAGTAAATTTACATATTATTGCATAATAAATTAATCAAATATTAATCAGGTTAAATATTCGTAGGGGAGACCGAGGGGATTTGAAACAAAGGTGATTTGAAACAGAACCGATTTCTTGGAACTTAAAACCGTTAGCGAGTTGGTAACGTCGCTTTTCAACCACTTTCCTCCGTCCGCTGACGTGTCAGTTCGCATCGGTGGCGTAAGTCGCGCGGTTGTGGAGTTCTGTATGTCATGTGACAAAAATCGTCAAAAGTAAGTTTTTAACCTTTATTTACGATGCCTATATTTTGATAACAGTTTTGTATTTTGGTCCAAGTTATATATTTTTCGAAAGTTCATTAACTAAACATTTATTAGGTGTATTTAGTACAATTGATTTATGTGTATTTGGTTCTTGATTGTGGATTTAATAAAAAAATAGGAGGGTTTTTCTTACTGAGGAGATTTGAAACAGGCTGTTTCAACTCCCCTCGTCTTAAATTGACAGCGGTCAATAAATAACAGGCACAAATAATGTTTTTTTTTGGTAATTTAATTTGTTTCAGAATGCCTACTGATTATATAAGAAAGACTGACAGAGGTATGGCGAGTCGCGAAATATATGATCTCACAGAAGAAGTAACTTTATGTCATTCAAATAGCAGAGCCAAAGAAAAATGGGTGCAATGTCTGCCATAACTATGTTTGCCACAATTGCTTGTCAGATTGAATTTTTTTATTTTCACAATATTTTTATTTTTGACATTTGTGAGTTTTCTCAACTGTAAATAGTCACCTCAAAATTTAATATCTTATTGTTTTGTAAAGTGTCACCAAGTGTTTTTACATACTCTGTTGTTGGCATAATCATCGACTAAATACGATGGAGGCCATATCTTTTTAAAAAGTGAAGTGAAGTGAAGTGACATTTGTGAGATCTTGTAACATAAAATATTTGATCAAGACTGATTGTAATAAGTACCTAAGAAACGACTGAAAGTTAATAATAATTTTATGTTAAAGATTTAGATTATTTTTTTGTTTATTTGACTGTCATTTTACCTAATGTTACGAATAGGGCGTTATTGTACTTTTAACTACTTTAAAAGTTGATTATTTGTTTTAGACCTGTAGTTACCTACTCAACTGATATATCAGTACTAAATATTAATAAAAAAGTTTGTTTCGTACTTGAAAAGATTTACACCTTAAATTATATTATCATTTTTATTTTATAGCCCTTAATACTTCTCAAAAATCATATGTTTCAACTCTCCTCGACCACTGTTTCATCTCACCTTGGTATGAGGGGATTTAAAACAAGTTGACTTGTTCCGGTTAAATCGATTTTTCACCATAATATTTAACGCTTACAATTTCTTTATGTTAGTAATTTGCAAGTGTAAAGAATGAGTTATCGATTGGTACTTATATCATACGATTTCTGTCTATATTATTCGGTGTATAAAATAAAATGTGAAAATTGTTTCAATTCCCCTCGGTCTCCCCTACGACAAATTCAAATACTTTCAACTTGGGTGACCATTACACCGATTTTCTCAATCTCACTTGTAATCACATCGCCTGGCTGCAAGTACTCGGGCGGGTTCCTGTAGACTCCCACGCCGCCAGGAGTACCAGTCAGGATAATATCACCAGGGTATAATGTCACCAGCTTTGTCAGCCTTTCGACTACTTCCGGTATTCTATGAATCAGTTGGTTAGTATTGCTTTTTTGCTTCTGAACCCCGTTGACGCTACATTTGATGTCCAAAGTCTGAGGATCGGGAATTTCATCTATAGTAGTGATGCAAGGGCCGATGGGGCAGAAAGTGTCCATCGCTTTTCCAAGCAACAACTGCCCCATGGCGTTATTCTTATCCCAATCACTAGCCCCAATATCCTGAGCGACGGTATACCCCAAGATGTAATTGTAAGCATCACCTGCTTTTACGTGACTAGCAGTTTTACCGATGACAGCAGTCAATTCGACTTCGCAAACCACTTTTTGTGTGATATCAGGTCTTAGTTTCACAGCATCGTTGGGTCCAATGATGGTACTTGGGAATTTGTTGAAGATGAATGGAATTTCTGGCGCTGGGAAGTTTTGTTCCGCACAGTGGTCTTTGTAGTTGAGTCCTACGCATATTACTTTGTCTCCTCCAGTAATCGGAGCTTTCAGGGTCACCGTGGACAGGGGAACAGTCTGCTGGTTAGTTGCCTGCAGTTTCTTAACTTTGTCGATGTCTCCATTCTTCAAGATCTCAATTAGTATGCTAGATAGTGTTGGATCAGCATTGTTTATATCCACTACACTGTCTCCAACTAAGTAACCAGCACGAATGCCATTCGGATTGTTGTTATACGTGAATTGTACTAATTTCATTGTTGTTGGATAAACTTTGGAATATTAATGATATAATGTATTTCAAATGCGTTATGTGATGCTGAATATAAAGAGCCACTGACAAGTTTATCAGATAAAATAGAGATTTATATGGACGCTATCGTAACATCCAGTCATGCTGTTGACAGGTTCTTTAAGATAATATCGTGTTTTGATAACAATAATATTGCTTAGAATGAAAATAAAATTTCATGTGAATAGCAAAAGTTAAATTCAAATTGCTGCCTCATTAACCGCACCTCGCTTACAGTAATATTTTAACATTACTTCCACTTTTCAACAGTTAATATTAAAACAATTATTCTATCAGACGTGATGATAACATCTCTGTTCCATGTAAAAGCGTAAAACAATTCTTATAAATTTTTTATTAAGATGATTTCACTCAGTAAATCAGCATTGCCATTCAACGTGGCTATGCTGCCAGTCTTCTAGGCACCCTACCGCCCAATATTGATGGGGATATATTAATTTTTTTCTTTTTTTCGATTCGATTGTCTTTTGTTTTATTTTCTCTCGTAGTCTTTGTAAATTGTTACCTTTGTAAATACGTTGTCTTGTAATGTAGATAAAATTGAAATCATTAATTGAAAAAGATGATAACATAATATGAGTCATCCACAATTTCAGGAACATCGAGCTATGACAATAAAGCAACTATAACAACAGGATCTCAAAACACTGTTCCGGAAACAATACCACAAGTTCAATCGATTAATCGGCAAACCATATAGTTTATAGGAATTCAGCGAGCCATTATAAACTTTAGTACCTCTAATGGCTACATTAACCTTTCACAAGCTAACGCCCCGTCAATATATCAGTCGCGGTAACTCCCATGAGTTGCCACATTTAACGATTATCCGAGTGACGTGATCGCGTCCCGCAGCCGTTGCGGGAATCGCTTCAATAATCAATGATAGGTATTACACGAACTATTGTACTTTATAAAGTAAACTAATGTAAATTTTATTAGCAGTTGTTGAACGCATGCTTAGCAATCACGGTGCTAATCCCGGCTCGCATCTCGTCACAAATTTCATGTCCAAATCCATACGAAAATCCTAAAGGAAAGAAAAGAAGATTATCTTGTATTCTACGGTGAAGGAAAACATATTGAGAATAACTAAGTTGTTTTCGGAAGATGTTTAAGTGGTGGATCGACATATTTTAGGAGATCTGCGTACTGTAATGATAATAGGTTCGCCCTCTATTGACATTGGCACTTCAGGGCTCCTCTGACTATCTTTTAGAAGTATACAGGCATGAGGAACATGAAGGTATTTTAAGGCAGAAATACAAGCAAGCACTGAAAAGTAAGTGAAAGTGTTTATAAGTAGGAAATGTTGTATGCAGGTACTAGAAGCTCATAAAATGTCGGCAAGATACGGTTACTGCAATGTAGTAAACACATAACTACACCTCCCGGCTACAGAAAAAAAAAATCTAAACAAAGAAACAAGAGCTAAATAAATAATTTATTTTGAATTAATAAAGGACCTTCGTGAAATACCTCTCTCCACTATTAAATTCATAAATTATGATTTCATTCAATGTGAAGCTTAAAGAATTCAGCCTTCCTCTCATATTTGGGCATATTTAAGTCCGTCCAGCGTAGAAAACTGAGATTAAATTCGAGATCTCAAGACGCAATATAGTATAATTTACTTGGTAATGGCCGGTGGCGGGTAGAGCGCGTCACGGTAGGGCCGGGCCCACTTATCTTGGGATGTATAAATTACTGATAACGTCGTTTCAATTTGATAATGAGAAAGTTTTGTGTGACCTGAGTATGAGAAATGATATCTTTCGGCGAGTGCTAAAGATTCTAATCCGTTAAACATACAATTGTAGGACGTTAACTAATAGGTCAAATATTAATATTTGACCTATTAGTTTACGTCCTACAATTCTATCCACTTATTCCAATGGATCAGGGAATTCAGTTAAACCACTAACCAAGTCTAGTGGACAAGAACGCCTGCTTTAAACGTAAGGGATGCAAGTTCAAATCCCGGGCCCGCACCTCTGAGAGAATTTTCATGTGCGAATGTAATTTTCAACAATGATTACCGCTTACTGAACGCTTAAGGAAAACATCGTGAGGAAACCTGCACGTCTATATGAAGGCGTGTGATGTTCACCAAACCGCACTGGGCCCAAATCTCTTTTGAGGGAGAATGTGCCCGGTATAATGGCAATAGGCTCGCCCCCTATTACATTGGAACCATCAAATACAGCGAAGTGTTGGCACACTGCACTGCACCTCTGCCTACCCCATCGGGGATTACAGGCGTGATAATGTATTATGGTTTTACTGAATTACTTGACCTTTTTTTTATGAGATAGGGAGACAAACGAGCAGACGTTTCACCTGATGGTAAGTGATCAACGCCGCCCATGGACACCTGCAACACCAGGGGCATCGCAAGTGCGTTGCCGGCCTTTAAGGAATGAGTATGCTCGTTTCTTGAAGATACCTTTGTCGCATCGGTCCGGGAACACCGCTGCAGGAAGTTCTTTCCACAATTTGGTGGTGCGAGGGAGAAAATTCCTGGTAAATCGCACTGTACTGGAACGCCATTCATCCAGATGGAGAGGATGGTAATGTGGTAATGCAGTCTATGGCGAGCCGTGCGATGGTGACCTAGTCTTCAATAAAACCTATTTTTTACACATTTTAATGGACTTGTCATGATTTTGTAAATTTTCACGATATATAGTTCGATATTGCATTTACTTTTAATTCAATACAGTTATCAATTAGCGGCACACACGAGATGTCCATTACATATTAATTACCCTCCCCATGCATGTGTCAGGCTTCATCTACAAGGTAAAGCCGGCTACCCGATAATTACGAGGTTACACGAAATAATTCCCGGCAACTGACAGCTTGTGTAAACGCTTCCATGCATGATGGAATCAGGCGTAATATTGCGGAAATCAATTGTAAATAAAAATTGTGGAGAAAGGGACCCACCACTTACCCTCGGAATTGTTAGTATCCCAAATTATAAACCAAATAAATTTGATTGATAATAGAGGAAACCAACAAGACCGAACTCCCAGTCAGTCTAGATTCAGTATATCATAAATTGTGGACCCCAAAATGAGCGAGGAAAAAGGCGAAGCTAAAAAAAATCAACACGTGTTTCGCCTCTCAACGAGGCATCCTCAGGACGGTTGGGCCGCGACTGAGTGACGAGTTTTTTTGAATGGACTACGCTGTTGGCCTTTACAGCTTCACCGGAGGAGTGGCGAGCGCAGAGTGCGACTCCAACCAAGGCCTTAGGGGCGGAAAAGGGTGGCAACTAGCTCAAGGGCGCCACAGAGGGCACGTCCTCGGCTTGGGCAGGTACCGTGAGGGGAGAGGAAGTGACTACACTCCTAGGTGCAAAGATGCACCTACGAGCGAAAGAGGGAGTTCCTTATAAATGAAACCATGCTTCCATGCATGTTCTATAATCTAACTACTGTTCGTTCATGATAAACCCGTAGTTATCGGGTAGCAGGCCTTACTGTGTGAAAGTTACCTTACATATTAATGGCATCTCCTTGTTTGTGCAACGCTAGCCTGTCGGCTGCACTCCTCCTATCGTGTTTGAACAATGCCTGCACGACGCGGTACCTACATAGGTACCGCGTTGTGCGGTACATAGCTATATAGCTATATCCCTACATAGGTACATACCTATGTTTATCATTGCATAATCAATATCTATTTAAGACCTATTGCAAATGCTACCTAATTTGTGTTTTGCGATATGGATACTTATTGTATCAGGTGGGTTAGCATGCATGTCACGACAAGAGCTTTGTCACGGATTCGCTCGCTCGTTCACTGTCTAATTTCATACGAGAGATATTCCGTGACATAAGTCTAGTCTTGGCGCACATGCTACAACTACTGACCAAGATCTTTTAACGTAGATCGATAGATAACTCTTTATTGTTCCACCCCTTAATTTACAAACTACATATAGTTTGTCAGTTTTATACAGTTAACTCAGTACAAACATTATCCAAAATTGACAGTTACTATTGTTCCAGTGGTAGCCGAGTGGTCGAACGCACGCCTTGCAAATCAAAGTGTGCAGGTTCAAACCCCGGCTCGCACCTCTGGGTTTATGTGCGAATCTCATTTTCATCCGAGACTACCACATGCTATGAAACGGTGAAGGAGAACATCGTGAGGAAACCTGCACGTCTATAGAGAGGCGTGTGAAGTTCACCAACCCGCACTGAGCCAGCGTGGTGAACTAAGGCCCAAAAATCTCCCTTGTATTGAGGGAGAATGTGCCCGGTATAATGGCAATAGGCTCGCCCCCTATTACATTGGGACCAAAAATACATCGGCGAAGAGTGGGCGCACTACGGTGCACCTCTGCCTACCCCTTCGGGGAATACAGGCGTGATGATGTATATTTGATGTACTATTAAAACAAAAATACTTTAAGATGTGGTGGTCAGGCCCCAGGTTCCTTTATTAAAATAATATAACAAAATATACTTAATTATCAAAAATATGTAGCAATACGTCTCAATCTTACGTGTAATTCCTCTCCATCCAAGGGTTGTCTGGTAGTGATCACTTTTAGTGATAAGGCCGCCCATTGTAACACTTTAAATTTATATCGTATAATTAATACGTATTATTAAAACATTTCTGCAAGACAGGTGCTGGGAATAGGGCTGTTATTAGTCGACGGACGATTATACAACAGGGTCACGATAGGGTCGATTCCATTTGCACAAAACTGTGGAAACATATTTCCGTCTTTGGATGAGGAAGGATATAGTTTAAACAAAATAATCGACATTAATATCGGTGATCAATATTTAATGTAAGTAATAAATAAAAATGTACTAAATAAATGGATTCATTGTATAATTGAATACAATATCATTAAAAATAAGCAAAATCATTTATACAATGGCACAACTAATTATCGAATAAATAATACAGTTTCTTAGTTACAGCGATAATGTCTGATTCCTATATTCAAGCAAAGCCTTAAACGAGTCGTCACAAAAAAAAGTACCAATTAGGTTTTATAGGCGCCCTGCTTATCTGCGTATATATAGGGTATATAGTGTCTATGCATATAAATGCATATGCTATCTATAATATAAGTGAAATAATTTCCTACTTTTGTTTATGATTTATAGGAATCAAAACATGTACACACGCACACATGTACATAACACAATGGTTTATGAAAGTATCCAAATATGGACATACTTACTACTTAATTGCTTTTGATGAACAACGCAATCTTTCTAACTTATCTTAATCAATTTAATTTACAGATTTGTATTTTAAATTCACTATTAATAATAATCCATTATAACTAAATCACTAAAATTTCATTAAAAGCTGTTTGCACTACACGAAAAAAAATTCATCTTTCGAGTGGTAGCTGCGTGTAACTGCCACAAAATTACCTCCCAAAATATACCTGAATGTACATCCCTTCACAATTAAATGACAGCTGTGCATACCTGCTTCAAAATTTTATCTTACAAAGCACGTAATTGCTTTAAAATCTCGTCATATAAGGTAGCTGATTCTTCCTGCCTTATAATCGCATACCTGCTTCAAAAACGCACCACAGGAGACAGCTGCGTGGAACTACTTCTAAATTACTTCCCGCAAGGTAACTGCCTGTACCTGCTTTATAATCACGTCTCACAAGGAAGCTACCTATACCTACTTCAAATCAAATCACACAAGGTAGCTCTCTTCTTGTACCTGCTTCAAAAGTACACCACGCAAGATGGCTGCGTGGAATTGCTTCAAAATCACGTCTCACAAGGTAGCTGCTTGTACCCGTTTCAAATCAAATGACTCAAGATAGCTGCGTGAAGTTGCTTCAAATGCACGTCCTACAAGGTACCTTGCCTGCTTTATAATTACGCCTCATAATGAAGCTACCTGTACCTGCTTCTACATCACACCACACAAGATAACTGCGTGTACTTCCTTCAAATTCACGTCTCGCAAGGCAGCTGTGTGTACCGCAGACACATGCCGATGTTGTCCTCAGGGCTCCGCTTGACCGTCGGCGGTCCGAAGTGGACGGAGACGGCGAAGGGCGTGATGGAGGTCTCCACCCGGCAGTGCTGGGGCGGCCGGCCGGGGCAGAACGTGTTGCCGCAGTGGTGCGGGTCACACACGCCCGCGCCGTAGAACGAACTCTGCCAATTGAAATATGCCGTATTTAAGAGAGAAGATAATTAACCTTAAAGCTGTTTACTATTTTTATATATTAAAAAAAATATATAGGGGTGTCAAATCAAAACTTATACCCAATACGAACTGTATTGACTCGGAGAAACATTTAATTCTTCAAAGAAATAACATTGCCAGTGCGAACGTATCGCGTGGCTGTTACCACAAAAATTCAATCTTAGTGTATATTAACACAGAAATCATTTTGGCATTGTCGACAATTTTTACGCGCGACTTTTGACGCCCCAGTGTGCGGGAAGTTTGTCATGAGCCAATGTGTTTAACACACAAGAAACCGAACTGTGTACAAAAACAGATATATTTTTTAATATCTGTGTTTTTTTCTGTTTTTGTTGATTTTCTCTGTTTCTCACGCTTAAAATTCGCTCGATATTCGCTCGATTTTTTTCTGTGAAATTTTATTCTTTTCTTCGTTGGTCTATTGAATATTGAATGTACATAATATAGTTTACATATATAATATAGCAAATAGAGGTATACGACTATGCAAGCAAGTATTCTACCAATTTTAGATGTAGAATTATACTTTATGTTATAGTTGTTTCATATGTTATTTCTTTTGAATTCTCAATGATGTGGAAGAAATTGATTTTAGCGATAAGACCGCCCAATTGTACAAAGCTACTGTACTTAAACCTAAAAATGTGGTATTATTTTCTTTGCTTGGTGTACAATAAAGAGTACTCTATCTAAGAACGTCTCTACATAAAACTCACCGTTACAAAATACTCGTTTTCGCACGGTATGCTGACTCTATCCGCACATCTCTGCCGGCCGTAGCCCGTGAGTCCGGCACCATAGTTCCCGTAGCCGAAGTACCGGAAGCCGTCGTCGTCGGGCGAGTAGTGCTGCGCGTACGGCGACCAGCGCGACCAGCCGCCGCCCGCCCGGCCCTGACCCCACATCATAGAGCTGAAGTACTGCCAGATCTAGAGGTACGGGGGTCAACAGCTAGGGGTGAGCATGCTGCGGGCTATATTAATAATTATATAATGCATATCGTGAAATATAGGTATCAATAATTATTATAAACATTATTAATATGATTTAAAATTTGGAAATATTTGACAGTTATTATTATAAAGGTATTATAGACTCAAAGTTATATAAAAAATATATGGGTATGTTATTTTCATAATTTGATACGAAATAATATACTTAAAATTCTCCTCGATACAGTCTGTTCAATGATAATATTTGGGTATGGTATGGTGAGTTTAATTGTTTTAGAATTAATAAAAGATACACAATACACATATTATTTTAATTATATTTTTAATAATACGTATTATTTATTAGTTATAAAGCTTGGGACACTTGCAGGGGATACCGGTTGCTCTAGATCAGGTAAACTTCGTTGAAAAACCTCTAACCATGAATTACAGAGACATAATAATTTCAAGTAAAATTGGAACTAAAAAAGAAAATATTAAGAGACATTTCATACAGTATTTTAGGAAGCGCATTTCCCTAACTTCTATTTATTATATGTTAAGATGTCTGCACACTTCGGCTGCAGCCGTAAAATGCACTTTGCGTGTGCACGTGGTGTGTTTGCCGCAGTTTATCACCCCACTGGGAATGCGGAATGTCCCAAAACTTTTAGACGCTTCACACAGTTACAAACTCAATAATGGAAAACCTTTTTGAAGACATTGGTGATATTTCCGCTTACGTATAAAAGTCTATCGTCATTATCCTCAGGTTCACGTAACGTAATCTATTACGTTTATTTTTGATCGATTGAGCTCGGGAGATGGAATTAAGTTTTTCGTGAAGACACAACACTACAGATTACATGTCAACACAACATAAAATTTAGTTATCTATAATAACATTGCATTGTTCTTCTTTTTTTACGAAGTGATGATATTCAATGGAATAAGATGAGGAATGGCTCCACCTGCGTTTAGCGGGTATAAAGCATTGTTGTTTCAATAGGAACTGTACATTTTTGACAGATTTTGAACTGAGTTAACTGTCAAAAACTGAAAGTTATATTAAAAACGTTGGTGATAAAAGTTCGAAGCAGTCAAGTGACGTCAAGGCAATGGTGAGACATCTTAGATATAAAACACTGAATTTGCCTAGATGTGTAAAACCTATGCTGACCATAAAGTCTTTCGGTGATCTCTTGTTGAGCATTTTAAATGCCATTTCTAGTTTCTCCTTGCAAAGTTTCTTACTCTAGACATCATGCCGGGCTGTGGCGCGGCTGCTGGGGTCTCAATTTGTGGGTCATCACCAGACCCTTCGAGCTCGTCTTCCTGTGTAACTGTTGTGTTGTTGACCGGCATCATTTGACCTTGGGTCCCTGAAAATACGGGACGACATTCGTTGGTTATCATGTTATTGCATGATTAGTGCTACTGACAGCCTCTCCAAATACCCTCATACTCATTACTTTTATCTTCTTCTTTTGCTAAATAAATTAAATTATGAAATTTAATTTAACAAGATGTATAATTGCACCTACGCTTAGCTAGACTCAAGTTATTAATAGCAACTACACATTCAATAAATACACACTATAAATAAAAATGGGTTAGGAAAGTGATAAAAATGGCTGATGACTCACTAATAACCATATTGTTAATGCTTAATTGTGTTTTATAGAGGCAAATAAATATATTTAATGGGAAGTTAATTAAACACACCAATTCTGTTGTAATTCAAAATATTATTTTCTTTTCTATTCTAGTCTTGCTCAGATGTTATTAACTTGATATAGATATAGCAATTACGCTAACTGAGCACACGGAACACACTGGAGCTAGTTTATTCACTGGTAATTTATGGATAATGTGCTCTGTGGTTATATACATAAAGATCCAATATCTGCGCAAGGCTTAAAATAATTGTTGTAGCAAGAAAATATAAATCAACACCAATATAAGTGAGTAACCAAATTATATAGGGAGTATACTATTCTACTACTAAAGGATTTGGTTACATGTCATTCATTAATACAGGAAAATACGGAAACTTCAGGCAACGACCGGGGTGGGGTAATCAAAACATTCTGAAACCGTTATCAGTGTCAGCCATTAGGTCGATGACCGTAATCGTGGTGGTCGGCGGTCCAGTCACGAAGGAACCGTCTGGCCCGTCGAAGCCAGAGCCAGCTCCACCAGAAGCACCAGGCCCGTACTCTGGGTCTACAACGACACACCCTCACATCGGTACCTCTATAGAATAGACAGGGGCGTACTATCGTGTATAGTACAAGGAATTATTAACTGCTGAGATGTTGAATGCTTCATTTCATCTGTGCATCTTTGGTACGTCGAAAATAATGCCGTATGTGTACGCAAATGACTTATAAACTATATTTGACAGACCATTTTTTTTGACAGAGAAGGCATGGGTAGCCATGCCTTCTCTGTCAAAAAAAATGGTTTCAGCCATTAGACTATAAAATATGTCTTAAAAATCTTCATTCTTGTTCTTATTGGGTCAATGGTTCTCAATTTACACCTTATTCTGTAGGAATATAGCCACATTAATCGCGCTGAGTGTAGCCGCATACAGATCTTCTCACGTGCAGGTGGTTAAATCTTCATAGTAACCAAACACGTGTTGGGTTCACAATATCTCAATCGACAGCTAATACAATGACTGCAGCAACACTTATACACTGTTTACAAAGCTTGTATTCTTACCAGCAGGATCCATGATCGCCGGAGCCCCACTGCCGGATCCTATCCTGAAGGACCGGTGGTCACAGGGCACGTATCTCACAGAACAGAAGCCAACGTTCCGTCTCACGCAAGCCTTGTAGTCCTGGCCTGCGAGGTGACGCCCATTACTGGCATAGTTGAAGGTTTTAATTGTTCCTAAAATTGAAAAAACATATTACAAAAAAAAATATCATATTTAACAGTACAAGAGCCTTGACAATACCTCTTATAGTAAGTAGATATTGTTGTTTCATTAGTAGATAACAGTACATTTTTGACAGATTTTGTACTAAATTAACTGTCAAAAACTAAAAGTAATATTATAAAAACATTACTGCAAGACAGGTAGTGTGAAGGGACGTTAGGCATCTCCTAGTATAAGTGAAAATAGGCTTATTAGTGTGGTTACGATGGATATTGGTTCGTTCTGTGTTCCTTACGAAAATGAAAATGACAGAATGAATAGTAGGACTAAAGAAGATATAGCCGGGTGGCACACAGGCGTGAAAAACCACGCATTAAAATGGTTGCCAATACAAAATGAGCTGTATTATTATGTACCAAAACTTCATTTTTAAACGAAATTATTTGACGACTTTTGACGTCCCAGGGGGCTTAAAGTTCCGATAATCAGTTTCGCAAGTAGATCTACGTTACTAACCATTGTCGGAAGTGTAATACTGAAGACACTCGTGGGGTGCGGAGGTCGCCAGCGGCATCTGCGCGAGCCGCATGAGCCATAGCCGCGGCATGTCCCCGCCGCGCATCCTCATCGCCAAGCTGATGGACTTGGAGCCCGGCAGGTCACCGGCTTCCCTCCTCTCACTCCCACTCGATAGCGTATAGTACACTGACAGGAATACACATACATATACTCACGCCTGTATCCCATGGGGGTAGGCAGAGACTACCGTTTGCCACACGCTACGATCCCGACATACCTCTTTCGCTTCATCCACAGTCATACATCTTTTCATGCACTTCCGTCGTTTTAGGGTGCTACGGACTTGACCTTTCTGGAAGAGACCGTTAATCTGGTCGTGAAAGGTCCTCCTCGGGCGCCCTCTTCCGACATTTCCACCCACGTTTGCCTGGTATATATTTCTTTCGTCAGTCTACTTTCATTCATCCTATCTACATGGCCAAACCACCTCAACATAGTTTTCTCAATCTTAATCACCACATCATCCTTCAGCTTACATTCATCTCGTATCTTGCAATTCCTCAACCGTCAAAACACCATTGTGAATCGCCAGACGACAGGAATATAACAATCATAAATAAGACCATAAAACCCTAGGCCCAGAGGGTCGATAGTCACGCTGCAAAATGTTTGGCAATAACAAAACGAACTGTATTGACATATAGAAAAAGTTCATTATTCAACGAAATGACAGTTACGGCACTAGCGCATTTTATTGGCGTGGTAAGACACAGAAATTCAATCTTTATGCATATTCACACAGAGTCCGTTTTCGAATTGGCAAACATTTTGACGCGCGTCAAGACCCGTGCTTGAAAATGTTTGCAAATACAAAAACTAACTCTGAGTAAATACATAAAATTAACATCTCCGTAGTAAACACTACACGACCACACTGAAAATTGGCTGGCGCTGTCAATGATAATTCGATATTTTGATGAAGAATGAACTTTTTCTTTAAATGAATACAGTTCGTTTTTGTATTGTTAAACATCTTGGAGCGTCTTCACGCCTTAGTCTGCCTAAGGCTTAAACATTGAACTTCTAAGAAAATGTAGTTCAAGGAATACTCATAGCTGAACGTGGGAGCCTTTATCTACTTGTTGTTATGTTACCAAAGTGTTAAATGGATTGCCTGCTATTTTACTTTGTTTATATGGTAGTTACTTACTATGCTGGTTATGATTCTGTCCGCATACACTGAACTTGCTGTCTCCATCACCTAAGACCATGGCGTCTTCATCACATTCCCCGGTGGTTCGGTTCGGTTGACCCTGGAAATATGTACGTAAATCGGTACTGATTCGTCGAACAAAGTGTATTGCTGTTCTTTTCATATTCGTAATGTATAAGCAAGACAACGATATATATAGTGCTATCAAATGCGCTTTAGGCGTAGTTTGTGTGCAACAGAATCAATGTGGGCGATTAAATGGCAAATTAACTCAAGCGCTATTTTGGTAACTTTGCATGAAACTAACTCAAAAGAGGGAGAGAAAATCGTTTATGCCAATGTTGTGAGTCGTTTAAAAATAACCGTTATTTTGTATATACTTGTAAATAATCGTTCCTAAGGAAAGCACATGACGATCGTTACCACATTCTGTGAGCTATACATGATACCAGATGCGTTTACTCGAAGATTCACGAACTCGAACTTTCAACAGTACGAATATCCGAAAGACCATCTTGAAATTCAATTAGTTCTCTCCAGCGCACCCAACATCGAAATTTTTATTACATTGCGTTGCAGCTTTGTAAATTTCAAAATATAAAGAAAACTATGTTATCTCCGCGCTGACAAAGAAAATATAGATTTGGGGTACATGTGTGGGTGCTGTCAGGTTGGAAAAAATTTAAATACTCAAAAGACACCAACATAGAACACGTCTTTTGATTGGTTTTTGGGAATGCTTCTTTGATATCTATCTCTGTATACTAACAATAGTAAAATGCAGGAAGTCAATCCTGAGCTGCATGATGCCGGCGTAGGTCTTCTCAATAGTGATGTTGCAGTCTTCGTCCCCGCCCCAGAAGTCTGGGAAGCCGGGGGACATGAAGTACGTCAGGTTATTCTGTACCACCCCGCCGCAGGATACCTCGACTGGAACAAGAGTAGAAATACAATTTAAGATGGTCACCAGCTTAGCAAGTCCTTACCACCACCAATAGTTTTGATGCAATATTACTTTTAGATTTTGACAGAAAACTCAGTATAAAATCAGCCAAAAATTTTCATTTACTAATTGTAAAGCCCGTGATCATAATGTCCTATTAATTACAGTTAAATTAATGTACAATTTTATTCACGACAGCTATAACCTAACCTAACCTGCAACCTTTCATCATGTACAATACCTGAAATCATTTTATGAAGTAAAAATTCAGTTTTTAACCGACTTCCAAAAAGGAGGAGGTTCTCAATTCGATCCGTATTTTTTTTTGTTTTTACACCGTTTACGCTGCGAGTTATGATCCGATTTACGTGATTCTTTTTTTGTTTGATGCGGAATAGATGCCATTTGGTTCCATAAAAATTTAAAATTGTACGGCCAAGTAGTTTTCATTTTATGAACAATTTTATGTTTATTCTGATCATTATTTACGTGGATGATGTAATTGTATACGGCTTTTTTAGGAGTTTTCATTTAGGTTGATTATTAGTTTTTGTTTAATACGGATTGTTAACAAACATCGAAACTTACCTTCAAAGGGATGGAAAGGGGGGTCGTGGGGGGAGGATTTTTATTTTGGCTGTAAATATTTACTTTTGAAGGGTTGTTATGAGGTGATAATAATTGCATATTTTCAACGATTATTGACACTATTTTTTTTTTAAGAAATTGTACCTAAATAAATTAAAACCTTATGAAAGAGAATTAAAAAGGAAAAACAGATTTTAGGCTTGTCATAATCGCATACTAGCTAAGTTTTCTAGATCATTGCTAAAGAACTTATACTTTATTTAATAAAATTCAGTGTTCCCATTCTGTATCACATTGAACCTACTGAACTATAAAGATTTTTGCAAGCTGGCCACTTTCTTTCCTTAACACAGCTTTTGCAGACGTCCTAACTGTCCGTCTCACGGGTAATTTGACCGTCTACATTGGAATTTCCATCACGTATTCGGCTCGCAGCCTCTTTATTGCGGGGACGTAATCGAATTATGTACCAACATGTTTTTATCATTACATTATTTACCGTTAGGGAATTACATCACTTGTGTTCTGTGTTCCATCAGTGATAGTGAAAGCTTGAGCAGATAGGCGCGTTTAAACGCGCGCGACCATATATTTTGTCATAACAAAACGAACTGTATTAACACAGAGAATAAACTCATTTTTCAACGATATCGTGACTAGAGCGTATTTAGTTGTTGGTCACGTGGATTTTGCCACAGAAATTCAATCTTTATGTTTATTAAGACATGGCACAATTTAAAAAAAGTCTAGTGAACACGCTTGGTCCAGTATCTTCAGGGAGTAAAGATGTAATTGTTTAGTTTGATTACCGTAGGACCTGTCTTATGTCTCTACGAATTGAACATACCTTGTACATAGTAAATGTAAGGATTTTCACACATTAAATTCATGGACGCTTTTAAATTAGCTGTCAGTTTCATTCTACAATACGTGTGAACAACTCCATAAAAAATTTTCTTAATATGTATGATTTCAACATTTGTTTTTAGGGTTCCGTACCCAAAGGGTAAAACGGGAACCCTATTACTGAGACTTCGCTGTCCGTCCGTCCGTCCGTCCGTCTGTCACCAGGCTGTATCTCACGAACCGTGATAGCTAGAGAGTTGAAATTTTCACAGATGATGTATTTCTGTTTCCGCTAGAACAACAAATACTAAAATACAGAATAAAAAATATATTTAAGGGGGTTCCCATACAACAAACGTGATTTTTTTTCCGTTTTTATAGATAATGGTACGGAACCCTTTGTGCGCGAGTCCGACCCGCACTTGGCTTGCTTCTCATTGTGCTGGGTTTTTAATAAACATCTTACGAATAGCAATTTTATTTCACTGTAAACAATGTCTGAGTATCTTTTAAACAAAGAACAAGTTCTTTTTTCGCAAAAGCAGTTGTTAATTAATGGACCTTTTTTACGAAAATCTCATTGAACAAGCACGAGAAAGAAATAACTAAGTTTGCGAAGTACGTGGCGACTTAGATTTGTGTCGAACGGCTAATTTGTAACGAATTGTTTTTACGTTCATTAGATACTGTAAGAATATTTTTGTAATTTGTGAATAGTTCTTCAATATCACGCTTTGCAATCAAAGTGTGCAAACAAAGTGTTCAAACCCCGGCTCGCGTCTCTAGGATCTTAATTCAATTCAAATTCAATTTCATTGCTAAAAGGGTGAATTAAAATGTCGTAAGGAGACCAGCACGTCGCTTGAAGTCCGCCAACCATCTCAAGGTTAGCGTGGTGGACTATATATCGAAGGGAGACAAGCTATTTAACGTAAGCGACACTTTTGTGTGATATTGACTTACATACATATTTGAAATCAGCAATTTTACCTGCGTCTCCTGTAAAGTTAAAAAAATTTCGCTAAAGCCAATAGCCTTTCAAACCTCGATATGTAACCTGAATCCCCCTCGCATTGAGGGGAGGCCCGTGCTCCGAAGTTGAAGAAGCTAATTATTATTATGTGATTCGTTAGTATTTTGCGCGAAAGAATGATGCCTACATTACTCGCTAAAATTCAAGCTTGGTCGATGGCACATTGAACCTGGAAAGACGTGTGCGTTAAAATTATTCCGATTACCAAAACGAACTCTGTACTAATGACTGTTTTTTGAAAAAAAGTCAAAAGAACTATGAATAATGGTAATCCTACCTTTAAATCTTACACTGACACAGCTTGTAATTTGTATTGCTGATTAATTTTGTGTTTTGAGATTGTATAGCCTCATTAACTTAATATTATATAATTGTTAATTAAGAAAAACACATTGTAATGCAAATAACATGTAAATCCTTATTGGAAAAAAGCAACCATGGAGTTTCTTGCCCATTCTTCTCCATAGGAAATGCATTCCGAATGGGTGGTAGAGATACTATTAATATTATTTTATTTTTTACTGACGATTCATAAGTGCCTGTATTGGTTTACATGAATAAAAAAAAATCTGATTCTGAATCAATACAGCTAGTTAGGGTTCCGTACCCAAAGGGTAAAATCGGAACTATTACTAAGACTTGGCTGTCCGTCCGTCCGTCCGTCCGTCTGTCACCAGGCTGTTGTATCTCATGAACCGTGATAGTTAGAGAGTTGAAATTTTCACATATGATGTATTTCTGTTGCCGCTATAACAACAAATACTAAAAAACAGAATAAAATAAATATTTAAGGGGGCTCCCATACAACAAACGTGTTTTTTTTTTGCTGTTTTTCCCCTTCGTGCGCGAGTTGACTCGCACTTGGCCGGGTTTTTTTGTTATTGGAGAAAATAACGACGCGAGCGTCTTGACGCCGCAGTGTGTTCAGGGTACAGGGTACTCGTTTGAACACTTAAAATACACAGTATTTCAATTATTTGTACAGTCCGATCGAACTCACACTGTCATCTGTCGTTAAACACACTCAATTATTATCTCAAAACCAGCTAAGCCATATATATACGCAGTAGGTCAAGTGTATTTTTTATACATCATGTCGATTAACATATTTTATGAGCATCAACTTGTTAGTCCACTTGAATGGGAGGAAAGCAGCCTTCGGATTGTATAAATTAATCTTAAGATTGTTATTCCATATGTTTAATTGTGTTTTGAGAATGTATAGCCTCATTAACTTTATATTGTATAATTGTTAATTAAGAAAAACACAAAAATGTAAATCCTTATTTGAAAAAAGCAACCATGGAGTTTCTTGCCCATTCTTCTCCATAGGAAATGCATTCCGAATGGGTGGTAGAGATACTACTATTATTATTTATTGACGATTCATAAGTGCCTGTATTGGTTTATATGAATAAAAAAATATTCTGATTCTGATTCTGATGAGAAGAAAATCGGAAATAATATTACAGGTACATATACGGTAGCTACGGTAGTATATACCAAACTATCATAGTTTCTGAGTTACATACCTTTGAATATTCGTAACAAGGATCGCGCTGTGGCCTTAGGGCACATCCATAACATAACATATTATAGTTATTACAAGTTTTTAAAATTGGCGACGAAAATAGTAGAAAAATCATGATCGAATTTCAATTTCAAACCGGTGGTAGAATCTGACTATTTGTAGGTGCTTTTTGGCCTACACGAATAAAAAAAAATTGTTTTTTGAAAAAAAAAAAAATCATTTTTATCCCTTACAGTTTTTTTTTACTTATAATACAGCCTCTATAAATGCTTTTCCATACATAATAAGTTTTATTTCTAATCAACTTTGTTTTTCAGAACTTGTTGAATACTCATGGGGTATTAAGTATCCTCTTTTTAAAATCTAGTTTCCTTATTGAGATCTTGACGGAGCGGAGTATTCTGTGCAAGTTTAGCGGCCACTATCTTATGCATAGACTATTAATTTGACAAGTTAGGACATTCACCTTTAGAGTATTATATAGTTGGTGTCTAAAAATAATATCTTAATATATGATTCTTCTGTACGTGTGTTTGTCACCTAACTCCTCTTAAACCGCTGGACCGATTTGGATGAAATTTTGTTTGTATATTTTAATGGGTTCCCGGATAGTTTGAAAACAATTGGACTCGGTAGGTAGGTGGCGCATTTAACATTTATTAATTCTAAGGCGCTACGAAGTTCGCCGGGTCAGCATTAATAAGAATAAATTAACGACAACTTGTTTAACGTTATTTTATAAGTAGCACGAGTGTCAGTTAGTCACACATCGAATTAAAAAGCATATTTTAAAATAATTATTAATATCTGAGAAATAAACATCGTGAGAATGAGAATCAGAATAATATTTTTTGTATGCACGTAACTAAACTTGTATTGGGAAAACAGATATTAGACACCTAAATGTTTAATAGATCCACCTAGAAAACACTTACTTGTACAATTGCGATTCATCGTAAACTTGCTATCAATATGGCGCTATAAACCTTTATGCGCTGCGTCAGAGTTCAATATCGCAATGAAAACAAGTGCCATCTGTATGAAGTACAACAGATGTAATAAATCTCGCGTTCCGAGATAGTTCCTCTCGATCAAGAGCTTAATTCTGACATTATACAACTCAGGAGTATTTTAGGGATAGGTTATTTACAGTGATTCCTTAGGCTGAGACTTACTAATACTACGCTATTACATTTTTAAAATGAAGCTCCAAAGGTATGAGGTGAAAATACCAATATTTTCACTATAAAATGACAGTAAATAAACTGGCATCAAAGGTTATTTAACGGAAGTTACTAATGATGTACTCTTAGGTACCTGCAGACTTTGGGATAATATATAGATGCTTACAGCACTGTACATCACTTTAACTTCACATTATTTACAATAAAGCCTTCAGCACACTGGGGCGTCAATATTTTTGTCAATACCAAAACCAGCTCTTTTCAAATACATAAGGACTGAATTTCCGTGGTAAAAGTTATGCGATCTTGCGTCGCAAATCGCTCGCGATGATAATGATGACATTTCGTAGTAGAATGAGTCAATACAGTTCGTTTTGGACGCGTGCGTCTTAACGGCCGAGTATGTCCAGGGATTTATAGGTCGCGGTGCGTTCCGGTTCGTACGAGTAAGATCACGTCCGTAACATTAGCGAGCCCTCGTCCGGCCGCAGGAGAGTTAGGTATGTGAGATATTCGAAGCACTTCCCTTTATGTGGATCTTGGACATTGGAACGTTTTACGGCGGGACTAAAAGGGTGATTAATGACGTCATCACTATTAAGATCATGCTTTAATTACATTTTAAATAAATAGTTACACGTCTTAAATCTCATTTCAACTCATGTTACGAAAATCTAATAAAAAATTGTTAAATTAGAAAATGTATACTTGAAAAAACAATAGTATCTGTAAGCTGTTCTAATAAATTTAAAATTCTTTTTGCAGAAAAAAAATTAAAAAAAATTGCGAATGAATAATAATAAAACAAATTCAAAGACATAAAACATTAATTTCAAAAACAACGATACCAAATATTATCGCTCTACGTCTCAGTCTCAAAAGATACAATCTGCTGAAAATTTGATAGTTCACACCGAATTTCATGAACTCCGCAGCCGATTCTAACGTCGAGATATAGTTAGTAACAGCTGGTGAAGTATTCACCGCCAAACTTCTCCGTGCCGTGCATTAGTGGGCTCGTTTGTCGGCCTCAGATCTAGATGCCAGTGGATTTATATCGGGACCAAACTGTCTTCAGAGAATTAAGTGAATGTTCGCTATTATTAGAGCTTTAGTAGCTTAGATTAAATATATAACACCAGTACCGTTCCAGAACTTAATAAACAATATCGCCAAACAATACTTGCTCATCGTCTGACGTTTTACGTCGTTTAGTTTTGCTAAAGAGTGTAATATGGGTATCAATAGACTGAGGCTTATGGTCACGTTGCCAGGAAAGATGGTTACAACCTCAAGCAACTAATGGTTACTGGAAAAACCGACGGAAAACGTTCCAGATGCCGAAGTCCCATTAGATGGTCTGCCCAGATCCGCAAATCTCTGGACACTAATCTCCACGAAGCTCTCTCCATGTCGCCAAAGACAGGCACAGGTGGCGCAAGATAGTCAAGGAGAAAATAACTCCATGGGGGAATCACGACCCTCAGTAATGAGGAGCACGACGCGAGGAGGAGAAGGAGGAGACTGGAGCCGATCCTAGTTACACCCAGACCAAGGCAAATGACGAATAGACTAATTCTGGAATTTGTCTCTGACGCGATACGAACCCGCGACCATCTGGTGCAGAGAACCGTGTAGCCTACGCTCGGACCACTGAATCAAAGCGTCGTCAATAAAAAATCTAACTTATTATTTGACAGGTAGAAATTCATAAATGGAAAACACACCATATTGTGTAAGTAAAGAGATTGCTACAACAATGTGTCGTAAAGCCCCGCGCGAATAGGTGCGTCAAAACACATCCGTATTTTTTTATTATTATTACTTACAAGCTTTATATTAGCTTGCAATATATGTATGTCCGTGTGGAATCTTGCAACTGAATTTTAAATCAGTTACCTTTAACCGATTAAGCTAAAATTTGGTATACACGCTTATTATGGATGACAATGCATGCTTAGCTATGGTGACGTCATTCTAATTCCAATATGGCGGAATAGTTATTTTTCTGCACTACCACAGTATGGGGTGAATGAAATGAATGGGCTTGCTCAGGAGAACACGATAACTAAGGTTAATTGAATAAAAGCTTGTTTTTATTGTTGTTGCTGATACCAAAACAGACTGTAATAATTCAAAGAAAAAGCACAATTTCCAACGAAATGCCATCGATGAGCAAATTATTTTCGTGGTCACGTGGCTTTTGCCCAGATATTCAATCTTTATACATATTCGAACAAAGTACATTTTAGGTTTCCTCACGACGTTTTTCCTTCACCGTTCAGCAAGTGGTCATCATTATTGAAAATGACCACTAGCTGAACGGGAAGGAAAAACATCGTGAGGAAACCTGCACGTTTATAGAAAGGCGTGTGAAGTTCACCAACCCGCACTGGGCCAGCCTGGTGGACTATGGCCCAAATCTCCCTCGTATTGAGGGGGAACATGCCCGGTATAATGGCAATAGGCTCGCCCCCTATTACATTGGGACCAAAATACATCGGCGAAGTGTGGGGGCACTACAGTGCACCTCTGCCTACCCCTCCGGAGAATTCAGGCGTGATGATGTATTTATATATACATTTAAAAAAAGGCGAGTGAATTCGCTCGCCCCAATGTGTTCAGGGTCCACAGCCGGTACCATGTAGGAAAGTAGAACATAAGGTTTAAATGTTTATGACAATAGGTAAGTGCAAGGTGTTCAATATAAACATGACTTTCTTCCTGCAAAAGTTGTCTTGTTCTCACTTCTTAAAATGTACTACCTATCACTGCTAGCTTTTATCTGTGGAAACTGTATTCCAAACAGGTGGTAGAGTCTTTCTAATCATAAGTACTTGGTCGGCTAATAAAACTAAAATGTTTGATTTTAATAATAGACAAAACATTAAATTTCATATTAAGTGTAACTATGGAACTGGGACCAATTCTCGACATTACCTCTAATTCGACATGTCGAAACAAATCGTTAAAATTAGCCGAATTTGGAAATGTAATTCATGCGAGAATTGCGCGCCTGTAATGTAGCTAGAAAATTACAAAGGAGATAGTAAACATTTTTGGTACAAGAAATTATTAGTCATCAGGCGATAAAAGTCCCCATTCACCTACAAACTGGTAAGTTCTGCGTGCGATTCCCATCTTAGCCAATATATTTAGCCTATTTCAGATTAATCGGATGGTTCGAAAGGAGTACTAGTACTGTAACATCACAATAAATGGGCTCTAAAAATAGTGTTTTTAGGGTTCCGTACCCAAAGGGTAAAACGGGAACCCTACTACTGAGACTTCGCTGTCCGTCCGTCCGTCCTCCGTCCATCCGTCCGTCCGTCTGTCACCAGGCTGTATCTCATGAACCGTGATAGTTAGAGAGTTGAAATTTTCACAGATGTTGTATTTCTGTTGCCGCTATAACAACAATACTAAAAACAGAATCAAATAAATATTTAAGGGGCTCCTATACAACAAACGTGATTTTTTTGCTGTTATTATAGATAATGGTACGGAGCTCTTCGTGCGCGAGTCCGACTCGCACTTGGCCGGTTTTTTATAGATTAGGGTACATACACACACAGCAGACTCCGAGCCCTTGTGCGCAGTCTCCGGAAGCCTTGCCGTCCCTCTGCCGGCAGTCGTAAGGGTTAAGGCATATGCCAGCCTTGGCGATGGTGTAACCCTCGGGCTGGCACTCCCGCTCCCCGCCCACCGGGAAGAAGTTGAGCACCTTGCTGATTGTAACGAGACCCCCTGAAAGAAAATGGGAGAATTCAAAGACCGACACTATTTCAAACAATTACTTTACAAAGTGTAATAGATATTTTTGAACAACAAAAAACAATTTTACCTAGGTATGTGGAGGGATAGAGATTTCTTTGTGAACAAAACGAGAGTTGTCACGATTTTAGTAGGTTCACTCCGCAAAATCAACACAAAAAATAGTCAAACTTATGGTAAAGCTAATGTTTATTTAACGCTTATAATTCACAATAGAGTATATATTATTGTGTACTATATATAAATTTAACAGTTCGTTGGGCAATATACAAAAATATTTGACCTCAATTTAATATATTATTGGCATAGATAACTATTGGCATGTAATTATATCTAACATATACCTCAAAATACCTAGTAATATTTTTACCCGACCGCCCCTGAAAAAGTATTATTTATACCAGTGTACCTATCATTAATATACAAGGTGTATCAGAAGTCCGAAATAATACTTTGGGTACATATATGTTACCTCATATGTCGATGCTTAGTGAAGACAGTTTATACCTAACTATCATAGATTCTGAGTTATAGAGTTATGTATATTTGTCACAGGTATCGTGTTCTGGCCTTTGGGTACAGCCATAACCCTATTCAGCAGGTTTTTTTTTTTTTTTTTTTTTTGTTTTTTTGACTACGCTGTTGGCCGTGAGTTGGCCTTTACAGCTTCACCGGAGGAGTGGCGAGTGCAGAGTGCGACTCCAGCCAAAGCCTTAAGGGCGGAAGAGGTGGGCAACTAGCTTAAGGGCGCCACATGGGGCACGACCTCGGCTTGGGCAGTTGCCGTGAGGGGAGAGGTAATGACTGCGCTCCTCGGTGCAAAGATGCACCTACGAGCAGAAGAGGGGGTTCCTCCACCTCGCTGGCGAGGTCGGTGTCTGTTTGAGGCTGATGTCTGTGTGTGAGTGGCCCTCTCGACGCCCGGGTCGAGGAGAGCAGTGATGGTGTCAGGAGGATCAATCAACACGTGCCGCGGACGGCGGCGTCGTGTTGATGATGTGTGCGCGGGGTCTGGCTCGTAATTGCCGGCGGCGACAATTAGAGGATTTGAATGCGACGCGGCTTTTTTAAAATAGCGTTCGGACGCTATTTTGAAGTGTTCCTATTCAGCAGTGTAAACTACACGTATGAGGGGCGTCTACCAATGTTCACAAAACAGAACATGCAATTTTTTTATAGGTCTCGAGTTATTAGACAAGTTACAGAAATAGACTACGAAAAAAAAGTTGGAAAAACATGGTCAAATTTCGGTCAAATTTTTATACTATTCAGTTTTATACCCAAGACTGATGCAAACGTCAAAGTATTATTTCGGACTTCTAAAACACCTGTATATCACCAACTGATATCTGATACTATGTAAAACGTATTAAATATTACCTAATAAAAACAGACCATGTTTATTTATTTTACGAAACAAGAGAAAGTTACCACGAACAAAGGATCTTTTAATTCCCGCCTTTTGCCAATTTGCATAAGAAATACAAGGGATGGTAGGCAGGCAATATAATACCTTATTTTGAATAAAAAAATTGTAACACCCTTGGGGTACACAGGCCGTAGGTAATGGAGGTTCCACGAAAAATATTATACGGGGTGTACTGTAGTTGTCACGAGGGTGCAAAATAAATACCCGTCCTAAATGTTGTTCGTAAAAAGTTACTTTCAGTTATACTACAAACCATCTAAATATACTGTTTAAGTTCAAAAGTGTTTCACAACGCTACTGTAATTGGATCGTAACTTTCTTTACATTCGAGCTTTAATCTTAAGAGGTTTTCTTTGTAATTTGTAAATAAAATAAAACAACGAATATAGCTACTATTCTCTCGTTTGTAGAGAGTGATAATCTTGTTAGATTGGTGTGAAATTACACTTCCATTCTGAGAAATGCTTTGTCATGGCGTTGTGAAAGCAATAATGACTATGATTATTACTAGCATAAGGTACTAAACGGAATAACAAAATTATTTTAGTTCCTTAAGTTATTTATACAAACATGTAAAATTATTCCTTAATATTTTTGGAAAAGAGGAACCGCGGACTTTCTTGCCCATTCTTCTCCATAGGAAATGCATTCCGAATCCGGTAGAGTTCTATATTTTCTATAGTTGGAATGATTTTAAACAAAAAAAATACAGGTAACCTTTTACTGCAGCTATGTAGTAGCTATGTATGTAGTCACACGGTAAAGCCGGGTGCCAGATGGTTTAACGCGAACAGATGTGCAGTGACAAAATATTTTATTTGGTAGCGTTGACAAGTGCTCTCGGATTGCAAGACTCCCGTTAACTGTTCCCATTAAATTTGTTTTATCGTGTGACTTTAACCCTGAGTTCTAACATTTAAGTTTACAGTATAAAAGAAGGAGACAGTAACATAATCCAACTTGGTTCATGTAACTTACAGCCGCAATCATAAGCCACTCTTAGGCAATGAATATTTTGTATTAAAAAGTTTATTCCAAGGATTTGCAATACATTTTTCCTCTTATATTACGAGAAGAGATCCAAAGAAAACTAAAGCTGAAAGAATGTGCTATTTTTCCCCTTCTGAAATCTAAAAGTTCGTGTAAGCGATTTCGTACATAATGTTCTGTGACTGCACATCCTTACCCGTTAAGTACGTAATTATTGGGTGGATACCTACTTTACCGTGTGAACTGTGAATAGAGCCTAAAAGTTTCACTGCGATTGAAAATAAAAACATGACTACCTCAGCTGTGTCTGTCTATTAGTTGGAATGGTGAATGCTTGGTAACTTTTTTTCAGTTTTCGATCAATCGAGGTGGTATGTCTCATGTAGGGTTGCCTCATGTTCGAAACAATAATAATTGACTATTAAATTTTGATAATGGCTATAATGTTATTATTTTTTTTCATAAAACGAACTACGCATTTATTGGATTACTGTATTATTGTTATAACGATACTAGTATGATTTAAATTCAGAGCCAGTATAACAAAGTCCGATGATAAATAATAAGTTAGATAAAATCTATTATTTCACATAATAACCCGGATTAATACTACAAAGAAATTGAATGTATACTAATTAGAATTTAATAATTAAACAATTTTACGAAAATTAAAACTAGCAATGATGAAGATAATATATTAATAGATAATATCGTATATAATTGTGTATGATGCAACCCTAATAGTTAGGTTGTCGAAACCAGATAAAATAAAAAATAAAACAACTACCGCATAGAATTCTCCGAGTGGTCTCGATTTCGATGACCCTATTACGGTTTTTAATTTTGATTTTAAACCAAATAACTATCGACAGTATTACAATTATGTTCCTGAAGATCACTAATAGGTTCTTATAGAGTAGGAATTCATACGGTTTACAAAAACCACTTGATACGAAGTCGAAACCAATTTCAAAAGGTAATGTCTCTATGTACAGGAGATACCTTTTAAGGCAAATTAAATTGTGAGTGGTAAAGTCTTATAACTATAAGACAAGTTTTTGACGATTCATTAGTAATACTATTATGATTTAAATGATTAAGGTTTTTTTGGATTTCAATTGCCAGCCACATCTTTCTGCTCTGAGTGCCAAGTCATCTTACATCTGGAATAGACCTACCTAAAGTCGAGAGATTACGTACTTGTATGTTTCAATCATACGACAGCTGTCTAAACGTATTAAAACGTTGTCGGTTTCTAATTTTCTTACCGGTTTCAAAAAATACATAGCAACCGGTTAAATAATAGCAGTGCAGTTATGACAAATTGAGAGTAGATGAATTGCTGGGAAAGTGGACTGTCCACCGCATTCCCCTTCGCTGTCAAGTGATAAAAACGTGACTGTTAGGTGCACATTATCTTAACCACACAACATCAAACATTTTGCTTTTATTTTATAGAAAAAAAAAACATTTACATTGTGGTCTGCCATTACACTTAATGTCACTTTCACTTCTGTATAGACCAGTGCTGGGCCCTTAGTTCGAATTTTTAAAGTATTCAAATATCGAACAAGTCATCGAATTAAGTATTGCACGTTTCCCCTAGGAAATGAATGGAAATATTCTATAACTCGTTTGGTATTTGACTACTTCACCTCATTTATACAAATAAATAAAATTGAGGTGTCTGTTTGTAATATCAAAATAACACCTTTCTACTAAATGTATACAAAATTATATACGAAACCTATAACGAAAACTACGTGTTCCGGGTAAACTCCTAAACGGCTGAACTGATTTTGACGGGACCTTCACTGACAGAAAGCTGATGTTACAAGGAGTCACTAAGGCTATTTTAATTTTAGAAAAATAATTACAGTACATAATTCCGCTCTGCTAGTCGAAATACAAATGTAAACTTGAAAACACCCTTGTCCTTACTACTAAGGCTCTGTTCACACAATAAAGCCGGCTTTCCGACAATTAAGGTTATGCCAGAAACGGACGTGCTATCGGATTACAGAACTCCTGTAAATATACAGTTGTGTCAACGCTTCTATACAGTATATTCTGCCGCTATGCGCGCCTGTGTCCATGTAACACGTAATTATCGATCAGCAGACTTTACCGTGAGGATGGAGCATAAAGACTATCATCTCACACTCCAAAAACCGAAGCAGCAATCACAGCGCGTTGATGGGTCATGGTACGGCGGCCATCGCATAAAAATATATTTGAATTTTAATAACATCTTCACGAAACCAACGGGGCCAATGCCAAGGTTAAAGGCGTGACGATGTTGGCTAAAGCGTAGCAAACATTTGCAGACGAACTTAGGATAAGGTTTTCACGAAAACTTGGAACAATATCGACCCAGTACTTATAAAAACTTTGTCTCTTCTATATATTACAAGAGTTACTTTAAATTTGCTTATTGGAACTCATGGCAAAAAAACATTCCTGAACGAAATGACATTGACACGCAATTTAGACGCGTGTTGGCGTGGCATTGCCTTAGAAATCCAATCTTTATGTTTATTAACCCAGAGTTCGTTTTGGTACTGGCAAATAATTTTACGTGTGAGCGTAGAGATAATTGTTTGTTAATATTCGTCTATGCAGGACCATGGATCGATTGGCCAATATTTGATCAAAGTCAGTGAATGTTGGCCTTCTGATCAAAATCGTCACGCTCATCTTGGCCCAGTAATTATTCCAACGTGTTGGAAGCATGGCGCCCGCCCTCGAGTGGCGAACAGATAACGAATTCCATTTCGGTGAGACCTCATCATACATGTACTGCATATTGAATGGTGGTTTCTTCAGTTAGGGGCGTTAGGGCTGCTATTTACATGGTCAGTAAAACAATGGGTAGTATAATGCTGTGGTATTACTAAAAGTGATCTCTTCCAGCTCGCAATGTATGAGCAAGATGGTAATATTTTTAAGCTGTCATATATAGTTTAGTGGTAGTTTGTGTATAATGGAGTAGTATACATCATCACGCCTGTAGTCCTCTTCAGGGCAGTAGCTAGAGTCGAATTTAAGGTAGGACAGCATTGGATACAGGTAGGGCGGAAGTAAAATCAATTTTTTTTTATCTCAAAACTATGATTATACAATTTAATTATAATAATTTATCTTAGTTTTTGGTGTTTTTAAGGGAGGGCATTGTGATTTCAAGGTAGGACACTGTCCCACAATGCCCTCCCCCCCCTAGATACGGCCCTGGGCCTTTTGGAGGTGTACTGAAGTGCACTCACACTTTGCCGATGTATTCTGGTCTCAATGTAATAGGGCGGCGAGCCTATTGCCCTTATACCAGGCACATTCTCCCTCAATACGATGGAGAGTTACGCCACGTTGGTGAACTTCACCTTCACTTTGAATACACGTGCAGATTTACTCGATTTACTGTTCAGCAAAGGTAATCATGATTGGAAATTACATTCTCATTTGAAATCCGAAAATTCTGGAAATGCGAGACTGGGATTTGAACCTTGCGTTCAGGGCAGGCGGTCTACCAATTACGCTACCACTGCTTTCATCATTATCATTTATGATTATTAAAGTTTATTTATATACAAAGTTTAGTTGAAGACCATACCTAAACCATACTAATAATATAAGTAGAGACACAGCCGAAGGGTTACCGTGAGATGTCATGTGTATAAAACACAAGGCTTTATGTAAAGTTCGTAAGGTTCGTTGCTCGGGTCGCATCGATTTATTTATTGGGTCATGCAAGTTTCGGCATATGGTCGGTTAGAAATCTGAAGATACAAAAACATGTACATACATATAACTTTGTAGGTCAAAGGAATAATCCTACTTCTTTGTCAAGATGGCGGATGTGCTTATTTTTGAACTTTTAAAGTAAAAAAAATAATGAAGTCGTGCCTTTCTGCCTTTAAAGAAGATTTTAATGTTTCCCAATACCATAAGAAACTGCATTAACTCATAGAAGAATTACATTGTCGAACCAAATGTCATGGACAAGCGAATTTAATAGCATTGCTTTACCACAGACATTCAATATTTATTAACATTGGTAAAGTGCACATTATCAAATAAACTCATGTGTCTGGCCTCTATCCTATTAACGCAATTATAGAAATATCATTAACATTAGTGTGAAGAGTAATGAAGCCTTTTCAGTAAGTTCCTATACCTTATTGCAAATAGGTAAGTATTGTTAAATACATTTATCTGTAAGACATTCTATTAAAAATGAGCTTATTATGATTACTTTTCAACCCTTATATATATGTATCTTTGTATTACAAACATTGAAAACCTTTCAGCGTAACCGACCCCCGAAATCAACAGCGCTTTTACCGAAAAAACAATCACCCTGAAACGGTTCCGGGTAATGTTATGTTATTTTAATATCCCTCCGCGATACCGCGATACATTGGGCTTTATCTGCTCGATGTGGGCCTAATGTACCTTCACGATGTGATGCAAACACACATCGTTTATGTACCTACCCTCACAGTTACAGGAAAGTATGTAATTTTTTTGTAGTGAAAAATATCATTTTTTGTTGGTATTTCTATGAATGAAAATTTATATAAATGTCGTGTACATACATAAATATGATTCTACTGCTAATCACAAGCTAACCATTACCGAAAATAGTATTTAGACTCTATATCAGGGGTGTCAATCTCAATTTTGCAGAGGGCCATAATTATATTAAATTTAGAATGTGTAGGCGGGTCAGATTGATATTTAAAAAAATGTACTGTATTATTATAATATGGCGTTGCTGTCTACCTCTCTCGATTGTAAGGCACGCGCTGCCCTTGAAATTACATACAAATGTATAGTGCGCATTTTAAAAATTACGTAGAGGAATCGAGTGAAGTCATGATTCTTCTTTCTGTGACACATTGCTCGGGCCGTATCTTTGACATCACTGCTCTATATACGTAATAGAAACGTGCTCGCTAGCGTCTCTACTATTTCCTAATTCTATGCTCTACACCCAGATACACTGCTTTCCTCACATATTTATAAATTAATATACCATACAAATCAAATATAGCCACAATTAGAACGAGCCAAATTAATCTAATTCCGAGTGATTCATTCAGAAATACAGCATCGCAATAATTACAGGGAGCCGCCGCTAATTCCGCAGGGAGTGTTTGTAATCGGATTAGGTTGTGTCTTTCGAACTAACTTCGCGGTTTCAGCGGGGATTACTGGCTCGCCCCGCCGTCAAGCGCCTCGGGGAAATTGTCATTGTGTAAAAACTGCCCAAGAATGAACTGCTAAATTGTATTTGAGAGTAAAACCATAATATACCTGTTGTAATACTTGATAGAAAGTAATTGTTATAGACGATGGCTTTGTGTAATGCAGCGAGTGGTTGCGGGTAAGATTCCCATCGGCAGTATATTTGAGAGATGGCCTTTTTGAAATTGGTTCTGGTCTGGATATAAGTGGTATAGCATTATATCCATTGTTTGGGATCTTATGATGATTAAGTGCGTGTTTTCTGAGGATATATTAAATATTATGTTAATTGCTAGCCGAATTGAGAAACCGGGTTAATAATAACGTGAATGCTGGACAGCTTACGGTTACATTTATATCTTCTTAAAGCGGCGGTCCGGTTATACTGGATGACTACTTTAGACCAGTATAAAAGAATTAGTAATAAATAACGCATTTAAAATAAATATTAGTCACATAAAGAACGCAAGAATGTGTCAATCCACGTGGACTGTGTATATTTGGCTGACAAAATTTCTATGGTACGATTTATCAATTCAATTTATGGTAGTATAGTAGTATATAAGAAAAAATGTAAATTGACAATTTGTAAGTGCCCCCATAGGCCTATACAAAATAAATGATTTGACTTTGACTTTGACTATATCATTAAATGCGTTGTGAAGTAATAATAATTTTAGACTCCCTTAAGGGAGTCAGAACGTCGTCCTTATTTAAATAAGGACAAAGTACTCAGTTCAACCTGTATCAATTATTTTTTGTGAATGTTTATTAATAAATTATGATTTTTAGATTAATTCGATTGTAGAGGCTGCCGTTATAAGGCAATAAAAAGTTTATAATCTCTATAAAATGTATAAACAAGCGAAACCTCGCGTCAACGATAAGTTGTCGCCGTGTGACCCATCCGAGGAAAAAGAAGATTCCGAGAAATCGATGCACTCGCGTTATGACCCAGAAATAAACAAGATATCATAGGACATCCGCGACTTACTCGCAAGAAATCGTAATTTGCACGTTTACTTTTTACGCCTAGAATAATAAATGGCGGGCACCTTATAAGAAAGGATGATACAGTAAAAAATAGGCACTTTCTGCTCCAAAGTAGGTTCGACGTTAAACGAGAGAAAAAGAAAATGTAGGCGAATCTTTTTTGTTATATTTTTATACAAATTCTTGGTCTTGTTTTTTTGTGTCTGCTCCAGTTCTATAGTAGCTAGTGCATAGCGAAAGTTTTAGAGAAAGGTCAATGATATCGAGACAGATTACACATTGTCTCTAGTTTGTCATTCTACTATCCGTCGATACCTAGCTAATACACATTTAAAAAATACTTAAGTAGGCATGGGATTATAAATAGTTGTTATTGAATTCAGTCGAAAAAACGCAAGCCGGTTGGTCAAACAACCGATGCGATTATCTTATTTGGAAAGAAATTGTTGTATTTATTGGGTGTATCATCATCCAATTAAATTTACGGGTTGATTTTGTTATTGATATACCTACCCTACTCATAGTAGGTGAATAGTTATGGCTCCTTCTCTTTCTTTTTAACGAAATGAAATAAATAAATTGTAATAGAATAAGACTAGGTATATAACTTCACCCGCTATTATTAGATATTCAATATAACACACATAAATACAACAGATGATGAAACTAGAAAGGACAACATAACTAATTATGGAAAAAGCTTTAACTAGTTTTTTCATTTAAATTAATGTCGTACAAGAAGAAGATACGTGCTTTGTCAGAGAGGACTCATTCAGCAATTACAACACAACCTACTTCGCAATTACTGTACTGACATTAATAACTAAATTAAAACATTACATGTAACAAAAACCTGCCCGTTTATGGCACACGGATTCGTCCGACAAGTGTACCACGGGGTGAACGGGTGAAACCAGTCGCAGTTATAATGTAGGAATGTCGCGCCGCCGTAACCGCAGACGGGGCAGGCTCCTAATAAGGCAGACCACACGCGAGTGAGAACTTGGTGATCAGAGACATCAGGGAGCTGGTCACACTACAGCCTGTAGGTACATTACATATAACTTCAATCTCCTGGTAGATTGCTCATATTATAATAATGATTGAGTCATAGCTTATCCATAAGACAAGATTTGCCCGTTAACTACAGACAGCCAGGATACGGTTCCCATTTCTGCTCGCGAATTTCTGAGAAAACAGTTTCTCTAAGACATCACTTCTGCTACGTATATCACAGCTAACTTCCGAAGTAAACACGCGATAACATCGAGAGTCGGGACATAAAGTGGGCGTTTAACCCGTAACTTTTTCCTTGTGAATCGCGCGACTCGAGCGATAAGCGGACCGGTCCCTTCGACCCACTTACACGTTGACATTGATTCCCCTCGCGTGTAATCGAACTTTTCGTAAACATAAACATCAAACTCATACGGTACTGCTATTATAAACTTTTTTATTATAATTACAGCTTTTTTTCCACATTAACACTTTACAAATATACATGCAATTTAATTATTTCCTGTCCGTTTCATTGTTATGTGGCCCCCTATGGGTAAAAGCCTCCTCCATTCTTTTCCATCTTTCCCTGTATTTGGCGATATGCATCCAACTTTTTCCAGCTATGTTCTTTATGTCATTCCTTTTGCCTAGTGGCAAATTATGAACTTGAGGGTTATTAAATATTTCACAAAACCGAGGCAAATAATCCCAAAATTATAGCATGGATCATTAAATTATCGCAACAAAAGCCTTTGAGAGACAATAATTCCGTTTTTCATCCTTAAAACGTATTGGATCTGTATTCCTACGCATACCTTCTACTTCTCCTGCTTCTTATTAACGACATGATGAAAGTTAATGGAGTAAGATGGTTCCACCTGCGGTTAGCGGGTATTTCAGACAGTTTAAAGTAATTATTAGCAAGTTCAAACTCAATAAAAAAACAAAAATGGAAGATGTGTGTTCCTGTACTTAAATAGCACAGTTCATATCGGATGTCTACTATCTGTATGCAATTGCATTATCTAATGCTATGTTTTTAACGCAAATTGTCGAAGAAACTATAGTTCGTACCTTTACAAAACGAAGACACTCCTCGCTACACACAGAGTTACAAATTCCAAGTAAGTACGCGTGTTTTTAATTATTTCTAACATACTTTCATCCATTGTTATATCAAATTTTCACTGGGAACAATAAAAACAAAACCTCGTGATCTCTGGACCATGACATGTTTAGATATTTGAGACTATGTTAGCGACGATCCATTGTATTTTAGATACTACTATGGTAGATACCTACTACTAATTATAAGATATTATTAATTGTAAGAAGTTGTAACTGAGTTTGTAGCACATGTACCTACTGTGAAAGCGGCGCGGTTGTGTCCGGTCACCACATACCTAACTTCACGACCGTCACCCTCGGCGGATTAGGCAGAGACTATCAAACAGTAATTACTTTTCATTAAAATATATTGAATTTTTACTTCAGTAATTCAATAAACTACTGATGAAAATATATTATTGTCGCATAACTAACTACCACAGTGCTAAATAGCTATTAAATTAGTTATAATTCGGTCTTAAAATGGGTTTTAAATGGGAGTTAACTTAACGGTTTTAAATGGGAGGGGTTATGATGGTATTCTGACAACGGCTTGGCTTGGTCTAGTTCTTTGATCAAAGGCTGTAGTTGACGCATGTGCGCCAAGACTAATGCCACGGAATATGTTGATTCGTCTCTTCACTTGTATGAAATAAGACAGAAAACGAGCGAGCAAATCCATGACAGAGGTGTAGTCTTGACATGCGTGCTTGCCCCACTGCTGCTCTGCTTACTGCGCCCGGTGGTTTCAGATTCGATTCCCGTCAGAGGAAATTTTCAGAAGCCTTGGTTTGCGTGAAACTGGCATCGCCCCCTGTCCATTATTCGTTTGGAATCATACGACGAGTATGTGTTGTATGGCTATATATATCTTTATATATATAATTCTACTGTATGTGTGTATGTCACTGAACTCCTCCTTAACGGCTGGACCGATTTGGATGATTTTTTTTGTATGCGTTTGGGTGGCGCCCTGGATGGTTTAGATTCACAATTGGACCCGGTAGGTGGCGCTGCTTTCGTATGTCACTGATTCTAAGGCGGTACGAAGTTCGCTGGGTCTGCTAGTATATCTATATATCTTAAGCAGCACCACACCGCAAAACAAATGATGAGTCCGCAAAACAGATGATCCGTTCATTAGTAATGTGCAGGAAGTAATAACTGGTGGAAAAATTAACTTCCAATTGAAACGAACGAGACTCGAAGCGAAATCCGATTAAACAACGTTAAGATTTGATACATTTCAAGATTTGGTTATAATTTTTTTTATCAATATCAGAGTGAATTTACGACTATAGTTTTGCCTGAGTAGGGATCCAACCTGGAACCTCTCAGTGATGACGCCGCCCTTTCTAACTTCTTGATCATTGACGCTTAGAAAATATAAAAAATAATACATCATCACGCCTGTATTCCCCGAAAGGGTAGGCAGAGGTGCACTGTAGTGCGCCCACACTTCGCCGATGTATTTTGGTCCCAATGTAATAGGGGGCGAGCCTATTGCCATTATACCGGGCACATTCTCCCTCAATACGAGGGAGATTTGGGCCATAGTCCACCACGCTGGCCCAGTGCGGGTTGGTGAACTTCACACGCCTTTCTATAGACGTGCAGGTTTCCTCACGATGTTTTCCTTCACCGTTCAGCAAGTGGTAATCATTGTTGAAAATTACATTCGCACATGAAAATTATCTCAGAGGTGAAAAATATCTGAATGAATAAAAAAATAAAAACATTGCTATTTAGATCATATACAATCATATAAAAAAGTCAATAATACAAAGTAATGAAAAAGCAAAAGTAGCATTGTCTGCTCTACTATGTGTCTCGATAGGATTTACGTAGTCGCTAGCGCCTACGTTAATATTTTAAAATCAAAATGTTAATTCTCGGGCGGCTGACCGCTGTAATAATTACCATACCTACTTACATATTTTAAAATAGCTGTCTCCTGCTCGACTGCGTATGCGCACAGTTAAATGCTCTCTTAGTGCCTACATTGAGCCTGAGAACCCGAATCCCGTAGGTAGGTTTGGACTCTTCGTGATATCACTGTTTTCGCTTTTATACTAGTAGGTACATAGGTTGATAAATAGACGCGATTACGAGCAATAAACACGCATATAACTCTAGGTAGAGCTGCCGATCTAAAACGATAAGATTGTTCGCATTATGGATCGTAGATATTAAATAATAGTTACTCTATAATCATTTAAGACACGTCCAAAGTAGTAGATTAGAGCTATACCAAAATGAACATTGTAGTGATATACATAAAGATGGAATTTCCGTGATATTAGCCACGCGCTCGCGCTGTCAGTGACGCTTTGTTGAGAAATGAGCTTTGTCTATGAGTCCATACAGTTCGTTTTAGTAATGGCAAAAAATGGATGAGTGACTTTTGATACCCCATTGTACAGGAGGCTTCATTAAGTAAAAACCCCAAATAATTATAGATTAAAAAAAAAGTCCATAAAAATCAGTAAGTTCTTCTAAACATCAAAGAACAACATGCTGTAAAAGTCAAAGATGAAGCAATCAACAATAATTTGATTTTAAAAAGGCCATACACATTATTTCCGGGACATTGTGTTTGTGTTAATCCAACGAATAAAAAATTAATTTGTCAATCCTGGCGGGGTTTATTGTTATACACGACCATGGCGATTACAGTCGAGCGCCTTTATTTGTTACATCGTTATTTATCTGACGTTTTATATGTATTTTCGAAATAATTTACATTTTGTGACCTTATTGTGGGACATTAAACGGGCCTCGAAACCCCGATACATGTAGGTAGGTTGGTTTTCGATTTACCGATGCGAAGATACATTGCGAATGAAGAATACTAATCTTGTCAGACGGGAAAGTAGATTGAGTTACGTACCTACAACAGTACTGATTCTATTGTATTTCCTAATCTCTATTGTATCGATACTTACCTGTTTGTTTCTATATATAATAGTCTATCTTAGGCTATTAATGTGAGTTAATTACCGCATAAGCTGAGCTTATAATATATACGTTTATGGAATGTTAAACATAACTGTTAATTTAGTATCCATCTACTAACATTAATGACGAGCTTAAGTACCTACCAATTAATGTCTGCTACAGATTGTAAGTAAGGTTGTAGATATGTATCTGCATTTGTAACGAGGGATGATTATTGTGCCTTTTTAACGAGCATATTCCCTCTATAGTATGCCATATAATATTATACGAAATACCTTTGGCTAAACGTAAATAAGTACCTACTCACTGCATTGTACTGCTGAAGATTACATGCGTGATAGTGAGATTTTTAAAGACCACCACAAAATATGTTTTTTTTATTAATTTTCAAACATTTACTTAAACGAGCGTAATTTATTCCAACCCAGTTTTTGAATACGTAAATTATAATTAAATCTGATTTTTTTATCCTGTAAACCGTTACAGCACTTTACGACTTAAGTACATTATGAATCGTCAAATAACACAAAAAAAAATATAGGAGTCTACCTCCCATTTGGAATGCATTTCTTTGAAGAAAAACGGACAAGCAACTCCATAGTTACGTAGGTATCGAGTTTCCTTCTATTTTTAACATGTATCATAATATTTATGAAATAGAAAATGCAGAATGGCCACAGTGTAGGTATAAGTTGGTAAGTTTAGGCTAATAATATTGGACAAGACATATCATCATAGCTATATAATAATCTCAGTAGGTATTTCTAGGTAACGTATTAAAATTAAACTTACCAAATAGACCTCTGCCTTGTTTTTTAACCTCCGTCTTTTCTTGTTTACCACGCAAATTGTTCCAAACATTTCTGAAAGGCTTAACGTTCCTTTTAAATTTTCTGCCTGTACCCACACTCTTACAGCTTACAGACTCTATCACTATTATTATCACTAAACATATCACCAATTTGATAACGGATTTCGAGCGCATCTTAAGCGTTTCATAGTTGAAAATGTGAAAAATCTTTGGTAAAAATAAGAAAATAACATAAGGTAATTTATTTTAAAACACTATTCGTGACCTAGCTTTATAATTTAAATGTTTGCCTGAATTAATAAAATCACTATTCAATTTATTTGGGATGAAATATACTTTTTAAATGTTTCGAAAATATTTGTTGATTTTGGCGCGTTAATATCGCGTCGGCCATCTTCGTGGAGTGACTGCGCGCGGCTCGTGCGCAGAGAGCGATAGCGGTCGGACTGAGCGCCACTGTCGCCGCCGCCGGCGCCCCTAACCAAGTAACATGAGCTAGTATCCACCTACGTACCTATACCTGATGATTTTATCTTTTCGGTTACAGGCTAGCTAACACTAGCGTTGACAATTTTGTACCTAGCCAAGTATCTACACTAGGCCGTATTACATCAGCGTTGCTATGATGTCGCAAGAAGACCCCTAAATACTGCAGGAAACAATATACCTAGCCTACCTATAATGTACAAGAATATACCGAGATGCTCAACATAAAATAGTCTATTTACGAAGTAGTCATTATAATTTACAGTAAAATTACTTAAGGCTCAGAAGTGTTAGAAAGGGTTCTAGTGCAAGTTATATGACTGAGAATGTACTTTAAAAAAATATTAAAGTCACATGACCTGCATACTATACATACCTACGTAAATAGAAATATAATGTAATTTTGCTACAGGCGATGAAAACTGTCAAATTCTTAAGTACCCACTCTGGCTTTTAAAGACGCCTTATTTTAAGCGTCATGGCGCGTTTATAACAAGCGTCGTGACGTCAACCTCATAACAACGATGTCAGTAACTTAAGATCTTTGCCAGTAACTATGGAAGTACGGTCGCTTTCTCTAATTGGTCCGACAACTCGCATTTACTACGCAGGATGTGAATGCTAATGTCTGTGGAGAAAAACCATCATTTAGGTAGTTATCTATTAAACTACTATGTCAATTAACCCCGCATGCTACCTATCTTGATCAACGAGTAGAACGTTATCCTGGTTAGATTACCTGGCTTCACTTCAGTACCTAACTTTATTAACATACCATAAAGTTTATAATCTAATGAGCAGCCTAACCAGATGTAACGCCTAACTAGGTGTAGGTATGTTCAAGAAACGAGCATACTCATTCCTTAAAGGCCGGCAACGCACTTGCGATGCCCCTGGTGTTGCAGGTGGCGGCGTTGATCACTTACCATCAGGTGAAACGTCGGCTCGTTTGCCTCCCTATCTCATAAAAAAAAGGTACGACGTAGAGTACACACTACAAATAGGCATCTACTTTAGAATAAAAGTACTGTTACTAATTTCATTATATTTATTGCTTCATTTTACATTGTAAACAATTCGTTGAAATATTACTTCTTAGTAATCTACTTGGCCGTAAATATACATGGGAGACTTATGAAATAAAACAAAAAAATAATACCAATACAAAATACAGAATAGTCAAACATCAACAGATAATATAAATATATCTCCAAAACAAGTAAATTGAAAAATCACAACGGATGAGCGGCTCTCGCAAAAATACTTTTTAACCTTTTTCTTTTACTAAGACACCGTTTAGAATTTTTACTAAAAATATGTTAGTTATTTTATGAACGGCTAACGAATTTATGAACGTCTAAATGGTGCTACAGAATAACATTATAAAATGATATGAACTTGGCCCATCTCTGATAACGTCGTAATTTAATTAACAAAATATTCTTGCGAAAACTAAACGCACACCCTTAAATATTACATATCAAAAAAGTTTCAATAATTTAAATACTGCTTTCATTTTTATTGTCCAATTTTAAAACACATCAATTAACATTACTATTAATTAAAATTTACAATAATAGTACTTACTACAATAATAATAATAATTATGAATAGTTAAAAAATAATAATGTTAGCAACCATCTAACTGTTTAACTTAATCAGATCAATATTATCCTAGCACTTAACTAATAAGCTATTGCTTTGTAAATACAAGTTGAACTGTCACTTTTGTGCAATGCGTATGTTAAAAAAAAATGGTAACTATTTTATATTCACTCAGAGTTAGGTCCGTAGCCAAAAAGCATTTTAATAAAGCCACGATCAGAAGACCGCGCAACCAAGCGAAAATTGATAATTAAAAAAAAACTTAATTAGTACAATTCAAGATTTAAATTTCATTGTATGCTGCTGAATGAAACATGTTTACGTACTCGCAAGATCAACTAATTTCAACGGTCGTGCGATGATGTTATAAATAGCCCCAAGCTTAATACCGGAGAAAGTTTACACACATTTATAAATCAATCATTATAATATGAAGATATCTATCAATCATGAAATCACTCAGTGTTTGTACTGACCGGTAAATAACTTTTCTTATTTAATTATCTCCCTTTTATTATGTCTGTAAGAGAAAGTTACGTCATTAAATTTGTGTGTAAAATCATAGATTCTCTTTTTGTGTTCTTTATAAATTGATTGGTATAAATAAAGTTTCATATGCTTATCTAGACCAATAATTTTATAATTTCTAGATTTAACTAATTTTGAAAAATAATTGCAAAAGCTTGGAGCGAATACGTTGAAAAATTTTGCTTTTGTCGCGTGTATAGTATATTTCAACAACTGACTCCCACATTTTTTGAATTAAAATAAACTACCTATAATAGCATTTGTCAGTACATAACTGTTCTACAATGGCATTATAAATGGATTACAGCTTTCTATAAGCTTTGGAGGTAAGAGTGCGAACCATGTTTTTTTGTTCAAATTTACAAGACAAAATATCAGTCCACTCGCAAGTTGGACCACTCAGTATAATCCTTGACAGTTAATTAAAAAATTAAATTAAAATATAACAAAACCCTCCACTTCACAAAATACTTCGGCCATTGAAACATAACATTATTATTATCATAAAAAAAAATGTATGTACAAAAAAAACTTAAACACTACTAAAATGTGCTGAAAACTAATAAAAAAAATCTGTGTGAATAAGCCTCATCACATAATATCAATGAGATCGCTATCAAACGCTTTGCAATTGGCAATTATAACCCTTAGAGGACTATGACGGTAATGTTATGTTATACAGAAAAACTTTAAGCGCCTTTAAGTTCATTATCGCATGTCACTATTCATGTTCAGCGGCACGGCTTGCCATACCTCTGTTCCAGGATCCTTCAAGGAGTATTATTCTCATTAACGCAATGTTAAAATATGAAGAAGTTGTAGTTTAATATTATTTAGGCATCAAGATAAGTAGTCTCCTAGCATTAACAAAAACGGGAATGAGTCCCTTATAATTAGGGTTTCAGTTATGTTGATAGAACACTAAAAACGCTGGATGGGACAACGTAAGCCTAGATTCTAGCGTCATAGTTATACAAAATTGGAATTACCGTAATAATGACGTCAAACAGTTTAACCAAATGGAGTCTACATGACTGTAGTTCCCGTCAATAGGTTGATGTTAGAGGTAGCAACATAACTGCGGCTCGGGTGCGGTTAGTAGTCGGGGCGGCAAACAGGTGCATAGACCGCACGTGGAATGCACGGGTTTAGCAAAATTTGCACGTCAAAACTTTTGCCACTATTAAAACGAACTGTATTGACTCAGAAAAAAGCTCAATCTTGAACAAAATGTCATCGACAGCGCAAGCTAATTACGACGCATAGTCGCGTCGCTTTTACTATAGAAATTGAACTTTTTTGTAAATTATGTAAGTTCGTATGACGCGTCTTGTCTTGCCAGTGTGCGCGATGCTTTATGCGCGATGTAGATTAACTTTTGAGACTTGACAAATCATCATAGTACGCTGATTGGCAGCTGTTAAGAAGATAACAAGTGTATAAACAATGACACTGATTCGATGAAACCAAATAATAGTTTATCCATCTAAACCCAATTGTGACATTTCATAGACAAAAAAAATGCAGTTACGTCACACCGTTGTCTTTGTAAAGTTGATGTTAACCATAGCGTATCTAGAGTACCCATAATGACTCCACTTTTCGTATAGCTCTGCGGCGATTTTGCCGCCATTTTTGTTATCTCATGTACCTATAGTATACGGCAATTATATGGGAAAACAAAAATGGCGGAATCAGATAAACCAGAAAAATTTACCGCAGCGCGGGAAATGCCATCTCCGTTAATTATAACGAGAGATATTAATCTCCTTATTGTTAACAGACAAAATTATTAAATGTAACATTATTTCAATGTCAATTGAATACAATCCGTCACATCTGGCTTATTGTAGCGATTATACTTAACAAATAACATCACTATAACATACAATCTCAATAAGAGAATATGTATAAATTTAGCTCAAAACTATAAAGAATTAAGAAACAAGACGTTGATATAAGACGGTTCCGTTACAAATACAGTATATATAATATTACCACTATATAGAAGTAGTGCTACAGTCTTAAGATTGTACATAAAGAATGGGTTTTAACAAACACTTTTTGTCGACCAAGTACACACGTCAACTTTGTCTAGGGATTAATAGACGTAACCTTAACTAATTAATGGTATTTAAAAAAAAAAAACAAGCTTTTATTTAATTGCCCTTAGTTTTCGTGTTTTCCTCAGCAAGCCCTTTCATTTGATACCCATCCTGTGGTAGTGCAAAAAAAATAACTATTCCGCCATCTTGGATGATCGGCCATATTGGAATTAGAATGACGTCACATAGCTAAGTATGCATTGTCATCCAAAGTATGCGTGTATACCAAATTTCAGCTCAATCGGTTAAACATAACTGATATAAAATTCAGTTGCAAGATTCCACCCAGACATAATTACATACGTTGCAAGCTAATATAAAGTTTGTAAAAGGACTTGATAAACAGATATTTACTAGATTTATTTTTAATTTTTGACCCAGATTGTGTCGATATATGGAAAAGGGTTCGTCGAAAGAACTATAATATAATACAAATTGTTAAACCTACTATGAAATGTAAGCTTTAAATAAAATACTACAAATCGTAACTAAGGCCATTTCCGAAATGTACCGCTGACGAGAATTGAACCCACAACCACAACTGCAGTGAGCCGTTGCCTACTCTCAGACCTCTATACCAGGGCTGTCCAAACTACAAAACCTTCGCGGGCCAATTAATTTTACTACAATCGCTGGAGGGCCGCATTTTTTTTTTTCGGTTTTCAAGTAAAAAAATAAAGGGTAATTATTTATTTATACGTTCATTGGTTCTTCGTTAATTTATCTTCGACGATATCAACGTCAACATTCGTTGTTTCCAGACGCATTGCATGAAGATATAACCTAACTGGCAGTGAAGATCTATACTTAAATATTATAAAGTTCATTGTTGAATACGCAATTTCACATAAATAAGTGTGTGAGTAATAGATCCCATTTTCAAGCCAAAATTTGTTATCTTCCAATACAATCCGCGGGCCGTTGTTTGGACAGCCCTGCTCTTGACCCAAGCCGTCGTAATTTGTCTATTATAATAAAGGTTAGAAAACATATCCCTACACATAATTGTCGTATGTACATGACAACCGATCGTGTCCTAAGTGCCACTATTCCCGAGACATTGAGAGTATCTCGTGTAACCTGAAGGGTAGCAACCCGTATAAATATCGTTGTATTTGCGCCAATTCTACAGATATTAAGATATATCTTGAGAACGTGATCCGACTTTTTATGTTACCCAGACTCAGGCGTCAAGATGCACGCTACAATTTTTTTGCCAATACGACACTGAGCTCTGTTTCAATATACACACAGATTGAATTGCTTTGGTTTAAGCCGCACAGACACGCTGCCAAATTCGCTCGTGCCTTCAATATCATTTCGATGGTGCTCATTCACGTTGACTCGCGGGCGCGGTCACGAAATATCAAACAAATGGCGTACTATCCAAGTGTTCACGTACGAAACGCACGTGCGGGCAAGCTAGGGGCTGGCGCGCGCGGCGTGCTAGCGGCAATATCAAACGCGTAAAATGTTTGTTTGTGTTCACGTTGAACTAGCGGCGGAGCGCGCGATTCACTCGCGACGTCAGGTAAGTTCAACCAGTACGAACTTATCGCTAGAAACGATGGCATGTTCATTTTCATTTTCATGATGGCATTTTCAACCTCAGACAACACATCACACTCGCGCAAACGCCTGGCGGCCAATGCGAACACGAACTCGCCACGTCTACCACGCCCGCACCCGCCACCGCGCCCGAGCGTTCCTACGTGAACAAGTACTTAAAGAATAACTTCTTTCTATTAATACCAATACAGTTCATTTTGGTATTAGCAAAAATTTGCAGCGCGGGTCTCGACGCGCCAGTGTGCCTGGTGCTTTATTCTTGGCACAATAGTAATTTATGACAGTTACGTAGGCCGTCAATCGGCTCTATTCCCAACCCGGACATTAACTTGAGCTCACTCTCTTAGCAAAAAGCGTTTAGCTTAGTTGGTGAAGCTAATCTTAATTTCCTTTTAATTTTAGTTATAAATGGACATTATTTTAGGTGACGTGTGATACCTCTTAGATGACCCTACACATATCCAAACAAAAATCATTATTTCTGGACACCTTTCAAGGGGAGTGAGGAGCTCAAGGTTTCAGGTTTAATTCCCGGTTGCTACATCTTCACTGATACCAACCCTTGAATACAACAATAATACTCAAACCTAAATTTTAACTTCCTCGATCTAGAGTTCCTAATTCCATGCATATCATACAGATAGGTGACTATATAAAAGTCTATATATTTAGCTACTATACTGATGTATGTATAAATATCTGTAAACACAACAAAACTCTAATCACCATGTGATCCCTAAATAGCTACGTATTAAAATCGGTGATAGTGACGTCACGATTGTGTGACATTCCGACGTATCAACTATTTTTATCGTTAAGAACGCATGCACTCGCTAGTATCCTATTATTTTAACTTTTCCATCAAGATTCTACTACCAAACACTTACCTAAAAATTCCTATATATTTATAGAATGTTTTTAACCGTTTAAAATGATATTACAAATCACTTTTGTATTGAAAATTGTTTCGCTAGTTTTGAGGGATATCTGCAGTCTACCCTTATCAGATCGGTACTGTACAGTAATGCTCCCATCACCACCGCATTTGCAGTAATATTTACAATATTACATTCAGTTTTTGACAGTAACCGTAGTACTATTTCTGTCAAAAAATGACAGTTAATATTCAAATAATAATGCAATGAGAAGTGATGGTATCGGTAAATTAATGATAAGCATATAATGCCTTACTAAGGTAATACTTTTATAACAATAAGTTTTTCCAAAATCGGTCTTATTACCTTTGTCATTAAAGCACACATTAATCTTGATAGATTTACCCTATAACAAACGTTCCCGACAAACAATGTACTTCTTTCAATACACCTACATTTATGTTTTTTTATTTATTTATTGAAACAACAGTGCATACGATTAAATGTAGGCCTTATTAACTTTATCATAGTGCATAAAATACATTATTTTTAGTTGATATTTTGAAGATAAGTTTAAGATATTCATATTTTAAGAGATGTAGATGTAGATTGATTCATATGCCCGCAACGAGATATCATTAGTCTCTTTGGAAAATACTTAATAGCTATATTTTGTAGAACCTTTTGCTGATTAATACTGTTCTTTATCGAACTTCAAAAATTACGACGACGCAATTAATGACGTATTTTGAACCGGATAGAGTCCACTTTGTGTAGCCATGTGATAGGACCTCCTTATGAAGTCTGTTGCCAGCACGTGAATCAACTTCAATCCTAATAGATATTTATTGCACACACATAACATAATGTATATCATGTATATACTTGAAGTGTAAGAGTACATTTAGTGTATAATTGTATATCGCTCTCAGCTGTAGCACCGAAACCATGGATTTCATATAGTTTCCTTTAGACCAATTGTGAACACTTGCGTTTTTAGATAACATTTTATAACCAATTAGCAAACTGAATTACACCCATATTTATAGGAAACTATGCCACTGTAAATTGGTCATAGCTTTCTATACATTTGGGGATTAATATATCTCCAAATCCGTAACTGTTTTCGAAAACACACATGCGTAAGTATTTATTTTAAAATAGAAATGAGTTGTTTCAACATTGTATCTTGGACCCGCTCGCCACCATTCATATGGAGGAGGCGAGTTTCAAAGGGCATAGCGGTCCGCGACTCAACATTCAGAGAACAAAGAAATATAAATAGGAATGGTGTTCTAGAATAATAAAAAATAATAGATTTAAGAATTAAAAGTTTAGATTGTTTGTCGTCACATAAATATTTTAAAACAGTTTACGAATTTGAACAATATTTGTCAGACAACAAAAGCACCAAGTATTAAATGCAATAAATATAGTTAAATAATATATTATGGTTGAAGTTTGACCAATACTATGATGGGAAGTGTAATAGAATGATTTGATAGACAATAATTATGTAATAATTTGGTAACAATTAACATACTGTAGAAGAGAATGAAAGGAATAAAGTATTTGTAATCTTCAGTCAAACTTCAATCACTGAAAAATAAATATCTCAATAAGATTTCCACAGACCCTTTATAGCTTTGAGTTTGGGCGATTTCTTGGTCGCCTCCAATTCCTGTCTAAAGCTGGTGATGAACTTGTCTCGCAGGCTGAGCCGCGGCGCCGACGGCTTCAACAGAAACTTCTTCAGGTCATTCGTGAAGCTCTTCGCCGTGTAGTTCGGCTCGTCCTTGATCGATTCATCGTTGCTCGATTCCAGGAAAGATACCGATTTATTCGATTGGATCGAATTCTTTCGCTCGCGCGTTTTTGTGCCTCTCGGTGTCGATTTGGAGCGGGAGGTGGAACGCGGGCGACTGTAGCTCCTGGACACGAGGGAGTACTGGTCGTCCTCGATCGAGTCGAGCGTGTCGGTGGAGCGGCCGCACACCCTGCAGCACAGCCGGCAGTGCTCGCGGTCGCCGTGGTACCTGCCGTTGCAGAACACGTAGTTCTCCTTCAGCCTCGAACCCCTCGCCGGTCTCTTACCCTCGGCCGACTTCGACCCGCCGCCCCGGTCGGTCCTTCTCGACCGCTTGCGCTTACACTTGGGGCAATTGTTGCGGGCGATCGTCCTCAGCTCCTTGAGAAATTTGTAATCGATCTCGAAGTACTTGACGTCGGGCTCGGAGTAGTATCTGATGTCGGAGTCGGTGGAGTCGCTCTTGGGTCGGCGGGCGGCGCCGGGCGGCGGGCGGGCGCGGCCGGGGTCGGAGTAGTAGCGCAGGTCGCGGGCGGGCGGCGCGCGGGGGCAGAAGGTGACGGCCTTGTGGCGGGGCGGGGCGGGGGCGGGGGGCAGAGGTCAGGCCTGCACGGAGGGCACCCACAGAGTCTTGTTCTGCTCCTCTTCGACGGCTTCCTTGATTTGCGTGCACAAGTACGTTATGTTGACGCCCGCCGGGATCTCCGCTGCGGGAATTGTCGGTTATCGTCAGTAAACTATACGTGTCTCAAAAACTTATCCAAAAGTAAAGCCAGATTTTATTAATAAAGCACAATCACCCATCGGCCTTTCCTGCAGCAGATATATATTTTTTTGACGAGATTAAATCAAGACCTAGATACACAGGTGATATTTTCCAATACCAAAACGAACTATGTATGAATATTGATAAAGATTGAACGTGTGTGGTGATAGCCACGCTACTAATCTGAAAAATTCGCTCGCACTCTCAATGAGATTACGATGAAGAATGAGCTTCCATGAGTCAGATCATATTGAAAGAATTGAATTGAAAGAATTTGAAAGTAAACAAAAATACAGGGAGCGTCTTGACGCCGCAGTTGCCCGAAGTGTGACGGCTTCAATCCCCGTTTCACTCACATTAGAGAACATAAAATTTGTTTAGTTTCTCAAGAAATTAAATTTACATAAAGTGTATATCTGTAATAGATGGCGCGTTATTAATGTCCACACATGAAATAAATTTAAAATACGTTGTTTGACAAATGGACTCACCGGATATATAATTCCTGTACTCATTCTCGACCTTCAGTCCGTGTTCGTACATCTCCTTGGCGGCCTTAGCGGACACCTTGTCGGCGGGATACCGAGTGTCCTTCACCTCCTTGATCTGCTTGAACGACTTGAACTTGATGAACAACACTATCGGGTAGATTTGTTGCTTGTGGAGTTTCTCTATCGTCGCCACGCTTATGTCGAGGATACAGTGGATGCCCTGAGGACAAAAAAAGAGTTGAGTCATTTTGGGTTTCATAGTAATTAATCTAAGCAGTGGTAGCCGAGTGGTCGAACGCACGCTTTGCAATCAAAGTGCGCAGGTTCAAACCCCGGCTCGTACCTCTGGGTTCCATGTGCGAATCTCATTTACATCCGAGATTATCACTTGCTAAGAAACGGTGAAGAAAAACATCGTTAGAAAACCTGCACGTCTGAGGGAGCTTGACTAGTTCTCGATAGATGAGTGAAGTCTGCCAACCCGCACCGGGCGAGCGTGGTGGACTATGGCCTGAATCCCCCTCGCATTGAGCGGAGGCCCGTGCCCAGCAGTGGGACGTTAAAAAGGGCTGTAGTAGTAATCTATACGTCAAAACAACAGCTTTTAATAAATGCATATGAAAGTATATACGGCACGTGTAATAAAAACACATTTTAAAAAAATCTGGTGGTTTGTTAGGGCTGGATGAAATTGAAAGGATGTACCGATTTTGGAGGGACTACAAACACGTCAAAAATGTATGTTATTTAGAATAACTAATTTATATACTTAAACCTGAAATGTATAAAAAATGATGATCATTTACTTCAGCTTTAAATTATAAGGGTTAGTATACTCATACTGACTCTTATTGCATTTTTGCTGAGAACGGACTTTGTGGGGTTGCAGCTGGGGTTTTCTTTTTTTATACTTCTTGCTGTATGTATTGCTGTTGCCTTCTATGATTTTTATTAAGAACATCATAGAAGGCAAGATCGACGGAAAGCGTGGGAGAGGTAGACCGCGAATGTGTTACATGGGTCAAATAATACATAAGGTTGGTCTCATGTCGTATGTGGAGGTGAAGAAGGCTGCACTGGATCGACTCAGTTGGCGAAGACTTCATCAGATGCACCGACAAGGGCCGAGCCCTTAAATTAGAAGAGGTATTTTGTGTATTGTCTGCGTCTCCATTTCTTTATTTTTTATTTGTGGGACCTATGATTTGAAAAAGTGTTGGTAATGAACCATTAAAGAAGGCGTTCGATGTAAGGTATGCGACCTTGTCGGCGAGGTCCCGGATGGCCTGCAGCGGGATGCAGTCGATGTGCGCGCAGTCGGGCGCCAGGCGCGGCTCGAGGTGCGTGCCGCGCTGCAGGGCGGGCGCCGCGCCGGCCACGGGCAGCGCGGCCGCGCGCGCCGCGCCGAACGCGTGCGGCCAGTCCGCCGCCAGCCGCGCCGCCACGCACGCCGCCAGCGGGCCCAGCACCACCACCGCGCGCTGGCTGCCGTCTGCCCAACGCACCCCTCATTAGTGGAAAATTAACGATCCTAATAAAACCCGGCCCGAATAAACGACATTTCCAAATTTGACGTCGCGACCGCTCGGTGCGGTGAGCTTTAGCAAATAATATATTTTCAAGTTTATAATTGTTACAATAATATCTTCAGTAACTACGATGGACACTCTTGAAAATGGCCTTATTGTTATTTAGAGCGGACTCACAGTGCAACCTCTCGACCCTCTGATAGGAGAGGAGAGGCAGGTCGTCGGCCAGCGTGCCGGAGTCGCTCCAGCAGCCCAGCTCCGTGTTGGAGAAGGAGGCCAGCTCCTTGCTGTCGCGGTGCTTCTTGCGGCGGAAGAAGGACCGCCGCGCCGTGGTGGACGCGCGCCGCTGGGCGTCGCTCTCCAGCGTGCCCGTCGAGCGACGGAGTATCTCTTCCACTCTATTACAAACGGTTAGAGCCCGTTATTGAATAGCAGCGTGTCGCCATCTTACGACCTTCTCATACAGCGGCATTATTTTGTTTCAACATTTTTACAATAAAATCTTCAATATGATTACTGCTAAAGAGTTTAATTGAGTTGAGCCGTAAGAATGTCTGAGGCATTGAGTTTCATTACCCGTTTGCACTGACTCTAGGAAACGTCTTAGCGATCACGTTAGGCATCAGCCTAAATATTATTACCGTGCAACTTGGCAACTACTTCATATTTAGAGGTTACTGAAATTGTTTCAATCTCTCATATGGGGAATATTAATAGTCTACAAGAAAAGAGTTCACTTTCTAAGAGAATGTGTACCAAAATTGAAGTCATTTCACTTCCAAATGCAGATAATTTCTACAGGGCTAATATAAAAATATATTTTTATTTGCAAGACACTTTTGGTGTTTAATAATCACCGCTTTATGCTTACAATTTGTAACAACGTAATACAATACTCACTTGAATTTACTAGGTATAGTCCCCCAATGCTTCTTAGCTCCCTTACAGTCCAGCTGCCACGCCCGCCACAGCCCCGGCGACCCGTTAAACAGCGTGTTATCAACAAACAGCACTTCATCTTTTCTGAACCACAACGAATACTCGTCTATCATGTCCATGCCTATAGAGGTCATTTTCGCGCAGCGATCGAAGCCCACTCGTATGTAAAACGCGTCGCCGGCTTTGTCTTTTATTTCGTGGTATTGTTGGAGATCGTGGCGGACTAGGACGCTCACCTGTTGATATAGGAAAAGTGATTATAATCATCTTGATATTAGACTGAAATTGTAAGTATATTTAATCGTGTTACCTTGTCCGCAGGCTTCGCTAGCTCCAAAGCGGCTTGCTCGGCGGTCGCTCGCCTCAAATCCACATTATTGTACTCCAGTATCTGGTCGCCGGTCCTTAACCCAGCGTTGTACGCCGGAGACTCGATCTGCACGCTATGCACGTAGATACCGACTGCATTCCCACCCACCAGACTTATACCCAAATCCGAACAATTTCTCATCTCAATCAACAGAAACCTAGGTAAATCCTTACTAGCTTGAGATTGCCTTAAAGTCGCGACTTCATTCGAAGGCCCCTCCATTCGTATCGATTGCTGAGGTCCCGGTGAGTTTCGTGGTGTCGGCGAGCCAGATAGAGACACTTCCTCATCGTGCGAACTCTCCCCTGACGATGAACTGCCCGGGACTTCCACTTCGTCCTTGTATTTCTCCGGGCTGTATTGTACGAGCATTGTTATTGAGTTGCCAATCTGTCGCAGCACGCGAGCCGCTAACGTGTACGTCGCCGAGCGCATGTTGATACCGCAGACTTCCAACAGCTGGTCTCCTATCTGTAGACCAACTTGGCTGGCGAGGGAATTGTCGTTCACGGTGGAGACGAACACGCCGCCGCTGCTGGGCGGGCAGTATATCTGTATACCTAGAGGCTGCTGGCTCTTATCGATGTGAACTCTCCTCAACTCTCCCGGCAAAGGCTTGTTCCAACCCAAGCCGCAGTATTCCGGCATGGAGTTTCTAGTCTTATGGGTCATCTGCTTCGCTCCACGGCCCGGGCTTAAGACCTCCACGTGGAACGTCGGCATGGGTGAATTCCGCTCAGAACTTCTTTCTATAGACCCCGTACTGAGCTTGCCTGCCGAGTTTTTTGACGTCACACTAGGGTTTGACGGGATCCGAAACCTCTGATTCTCTTTTTTACGAGGAAACGTTCCGCCTTCGTACGTGTGGTGGTAGTCCCCCGCTCTGTTCGTTCTCGGAACAGGTTGCAGATCGGACATGTTGTGCGTGTGTGAGGTGAAGGAATGCAGGTCGTAGCTGGTGCCGATGCTCTCGCCCGACTGGCTCTGCGGTATGTTAGTTGGGCTGGCCAAGTGCGGGTACCTACTCGACGTGTGCGGGTTGACGTTGACGAATGGCCCTCTGTAATACTGGGATTGTAGTCGCGACTGAGAAGGCAGGGTTCCTGTCATGGGAAAATTCGCGTTGCTGTTTAAACTGTCCGGTCCGAAGCTATCGCTGTCCGAGGGGTACTTGTTCACAGTTTTCGGCGACGATGATTTCTTTGTAGAGTAATACTGTTCCAATATGTCTTTACCGGGATGGTTTTTGATCGAGTGTTCTAGGGAGCTTGGGGATTTCCTCGTGACGAAGTCCAGAGAACTGGGTCCCTTGTTCACCATGAAGTCTAAAGAGTGTGGACTTTTGGTCCTGCTTCTGATCACTGGCTGGTAATCCAAGGAATCGTCTGACGGATTTAAGACTAAACTCAGTCTGTTCGGTGTCACGTCGTGTTCCGAATAATCACTTATTGACATTTTGTCTTTTTCCAACGTTCGTATTTTCTCAAAGTTTATACTGTTGGGGGAGGCGAAAGGGTTGTGTATAGCCAAGGGGGCCGGTTTCGGGAAGTGTTCAATGGCGGGGGAGGATTCGATAGACTTGTAAACGGAATGCCTCGCAGGGGCAGTGATTTGAGTTAACGGCGCGTGTCCTAAAGGTATGGGGTTCGAGTTCCGATTGGTGTTCGATCTTTGCGGTTCGGGGGGGAGTTTGGTGGGTGGGCTGAGTAGTATGGACAGAGGCGGCCTCTCCTTCCGCGAGCGGGGCTGCACTATGGTTCCGGTGGAGTTCTCGTCAAGGATGAAATTGGCGCGAGCTTTGGGCCACGTGCCGCCATTTTTGGAATCGCTCTGGGACTCTTTATTTTTTCTGCGCGAACGTTTTAATACACTGCTGGTTTCTTTGACTGTAAAACGTCGTGAAATTTATTATTTTTATTCAAAGCCTAGTATTTTATGTAAATCTTTGTTGTAGTACTCACCAGTTTTCCCGTGATAGCTGTCAATGACAGAATCTAACTCCGCGATTGCGTCAGACTCTGGTACCTGCACGCAAACATACTAATGATAAATGTTGATAAATACTTGTATATTTTTATAGTACCTATTATCATTCATTGTTTTCAAAATGGGAATTTCCATATTGGGATAATTTTTGACTGTGAAATGTTACTCTGTTTCCAAATTAAGTTGCCCAAGTGTTTTAGTTACCGTAGAACTTAATCTGCCAATCCCAGCCGTACCATGAATCTACCTCAATTCACGCGCACTTAACTATTTGCAACTGCTGTACCCACAGAGAACTTTACAACTGAGACTACCTATGAATTTCACAAGACAAACTGCTGGACAGTCACAATAATAAGTTCTGCAAAGGTCCATTATTTGTCACAGTAACCATATTAACAAAAAGAATTATGAAGCATCTCCGAGATTTTTTTGTGCGAATGTCATTTAATGATTACCATTTGCCCAACGGTGCAGGAAAACATCGTGAGGAAACCTGCACGTCTATAGACAGGCGTGGGTAGTTCACCAACCCGCACTGGGCCAGCGTGGTGGACTATTGCCCAAAATCTCCCTCGTTTTGAGGGGGAATTCGCCCAGTGTAATGGCAATAGGCTCGCCCCTATTACATTGGGACCAAAATACATAGGCGAAGTGTGGGTGCGTCACTGCCAATACACGCGTGATAATGTATGATGTAATGAAAAATAGTCATTAACGATATCAGTATACAATTCATTTAGTAATAAACAATCACTGACCTTATTCTGTTTATCCTTCGACTTGCTCCGACCCGTCACCGCTTCGATCTTCCCGCGGATCATGTCCCATGTACCTGCCAACGACACACCGTGGAATTACCATAACCGACCTTATAACAATAACACTTTAGAGCCAAATTCCAACAAAACACTAAGCTGCACACGCTTTTGAAAATTTGCTTTTCAGTTTTCAACACTGCGTGAGTGATGCCAATGGTCTTATCGATACGATAACATGTCACTTGACGACTATACGTGTATCTTATCAGCACCGTATTTGTTATCGATAACGAGTAAGGGTTCTATAAATATTATGTTTGATGAAACGTTGCATTAAATTTTTATCGATAAGTTTCTGCGACGACTGACCTAGTGCAATTTGTGACTGTACCTCTCTCCTGCGGTATCTTGCCCTGACTGCCCGCAGCGACATGGTACACGTATCTCCTGTCGAAGTCCGGCATGCCGTGCTCTATGTGGACCTGAAGACAACACATCCGAGTATTATACTTGTATTGGACCAGCCCCTTCATTCACGATTGTGCGAAGGGGCGAGTTTCTTTAGAGTAAACGGGAACAAGACTTTTTTTATATAGCCTTTTTATGTCCCACTCCTGGGCAAAAGCCTCCCCTTTACTTCTCTACACATCTCGGTCCTGGGCTATTTCCTGCCACGATGTCCCCGCAAATGCGTTCAAATCATCTCGCCACCTCTTCCTCGGTCGACCTCTTCGTCGGCGACCGTCGTCCGGTATCCAATTGGTAGAGATGTTTGCCCACCTTTGCGGGCCCATGCGGGCTACATGACCGGCCCACTCCCACTTCAGTCTCGCAGTCTTTTCTGCTACATCTGTTATTTGAGTTTAGGAACGCAAGATGGTTTTTTAACTGTGTCGGTTCGCTTGACATTGCTCTTTAAGGATATCGGAAGGTTACCCTTCATAAGATCCGCCATGGACCAGTAGCTTTTCCAGGCGTTTTCAATCCGTCTTTCGACTTCTTTCTCATGCCGGTTTTCAAACGAAACTATCTGGAGGATAAGACTTCTTATATTTCTTATTTCTGGCAATATAAACGTATCGTGTTAGGAAGGTGGTCACATTCACGTGAAACATTTTATTAACCAGTAGGCTTAGCATGACCGCGTAGATATAAGTTTCATCTCTTTCAACTGTCAGATTCCAATGTCCGAGCCATACCCAGTGGAAGAAGCTCGAAGTGAAGTCATTTTCTCAACAGATCTGACAGTTGAAAGAGATAAAACTTATGTCTACACGTTCGTGCTACTGGATTGGGATCGAAACCGAATCTTCTCGATAGCGCGGGCGGTCCTTTAAACGCTAGGCGATGCTATCATCAACTTAACAGATTACTGTTAATATTAATTTGTAGGCATGTATAGCTTAGCTTGAGTCGCGGTTTATGCTGGTGCAATCCCTTGGACTCCGATACAGATGGAGAATTTTTAGTGGCCTTTCGCAGGGACTCCCATCTAACCCAGCTATCTCACCCCGAGGTGGCAGAATATCCGTAAAGGAAAATCCGACGTAAAAAAATGTCTTACCTTGGGATCCGAGGGCGGCTGGACAAACTGACAGAAGGACTCGTCGGTCTGCGAGCATATGTTCACCATCTTCCCATCGGAGTACGCATGTTCAAACATTGAGGTCCTGGTGACAATCAATACCATATTTACCGTAGCTGTTGTGATATCTAACAATCTTTGAAGATATAGGAATGGATCAATCCGCAAAAAATCCTACCATCCATGGTGCGAGGGAACACAAGCAAAACACACCAAGGTACATCTTTTCATAAAAAACTTATTCTTGTGAATGCATACTACAACACGTAAATCTGGCAAAGATTAGGGAAGTGATATTAAAATGCCATTATAAATTTGGCAGAGAGGAGTCCCCCAATAGGCAAGACCTGTTCACAAGGGCGAATAATATTATTTGGTGCGTAAGGTAGCTGGTTTATAATTTTTGTTGAAGACAAGACTGGGAACCGAATTTTCCTTCAGAAGTCCGAAATAATGCTTTGACGTTTGCATCAGTATCGGGTATACAACTGAATGGTATAAAAATTTGATCGAAATTCGAACACGTTTTTCAATATTTTTTTTCGTCTCAGATTTCTATAACTCATAATAATATCTCGAGGTCTATGTAAAATTTGCATCTTCTGCTTTGTGAATATTAGTAGTCGCCTCTCATAAGTGTAGTTTACACTGCTCAATAGGGTCATGAATGTACCCAAAGGCCAGAACACGATACCTGTGACAAATATTCAAAGGTCTATAACTCGGAAACTATGATAGTTAGATATAAACTGTCGTCACTAAGCATCCACATATAAGCTACCGTATATGTGACTTCTGATACACCCTGTATTTATACAACCGGAAATACCATTTCGCAATATTAAAACATTGTGATCCACACAGTAGGTACTCATTTCACGGCCTGAAAACTACATTTAAACGGTCTATCTCGCAGACGACAAGTGTGCGTACTAACTCACCATCTGTAATCAAATGATACTGCCCTTGATCACCTATCAACATCCAGGCGTAGGTTTTATCTCGCGACGTTTACAATTCCAGAATCATTCTCATTGTCTTGAGCACGCTGAGATATGTGTATTGGTAAACAAATCAGAGAAAAAGGTGCAAAATAATGAAATTCGTAACATTCTTACAAGCAAGATCGTAAAATATCTAGTGCTGTCAAATATAGTTTAATCAAAATCGATTTATCCGCCATCTTCGTCACTTCCATAATTTTTTTTTGGCTGTAACTTTTTACAAGCTTTATATTAACTTGCAATGTATGTATGCCCGGGTGGAATCTTGCGACTGAATTTTAAATCAGTTATCTTTAACCGATTGAGCTGGAATTTGGTATGCACGCATAGTTTGGATGACAATGCATGCTTAGCTATTTGACGTCATTCTAATTCCAATATGGTGGATCATCCAAGATGGCGGAATAGTTATTTTTTTCTGCACTACCACAGTATGGGTATCAAATGAAAGGGCTTGCTGAGGAGATTACGAAAACTAAAGGCAATTAAATAAAAGCTTGTTTATTAAAGTTTTTTTACCATTAATTTATATTATCTCAGAGGTGTGGGCTCAGGATTTGAACTTGCACCCCTTACGTTCAAGGCGGGGGTTCTTGCCCACGTTCTTGGCTACCACTGCTAAAATACATTTTAGTTGTAAATACAATCTCACCTGTTCCGCTGGCTGTTGCAGCATGGGTACAGCGGCCTCAGCAGCGTGAGCACCACGGACTCGTATTGGCATTCGTTGAGCAATGTCATCGCCTCCGAAACACTCTTGACACCCTCCAGTGATATGTTATTTATCTATGACACAAATATATAATACCCATCGACATGTTCAATAAATAAACCACATACAATGACATTTGTAAGTTACAAAAGTGTTTTGTAAAGCTTCAGAAGCCATTAAATAATAATAAAAAGTGGCTGTAACGGAAGTCTAACACCTCAGTCCCCCCGTGACCATGGTTGCTGTAAAGCAGCCGAAACGTCGGGAAAATAAAATAGTAAATAAACGCGATAAAATCCGTAAAATAGTTTTGTTTCAATGGCTGTATTGTTTTTGGAACGTAGTTCCTTATCGCGCGTTGCGAAAGTGGGCTAGACGGAAAAAATTAAGACTGTAACGACACTTTTACATATGTGTGAGTGATTTTTATTGTATACATTTATGTAACGATTTCGATTCCGATTCCGATTTCGTTATGTGTGTGTGTATGTATATGTACATTTTTTTTGCTTTTTTTATTTCAGAAGGAACTTCGTTCCATCCGGGTGTCCCTGGACACCTCTCAAGTTTTTTATTCCAAAATTGTGGATTTCAGATAACAGTTGTAGAAGCGATGATGTGAAATAACTGTCAAAATTAATGGAGATTTACACCATTTACAGAGCATATCTGTACCGAAATTTGAATAGTATAATGTATATAAATAAGGTGTTAAGTGTGAGTATACTTACAGTAATAACTCGATCGCCGACGTACAAATTCCCGTCTTTAGCAGCAACACTGCCGCTCGCTATCTTGCTGATGAAGATACCTGCGCACGACCACATCACACGTCATCATCACGTCTATATGTGCAGAAGGACATAAGGTGTAATTTTAAGGTTATGATTTTAACAGAAGTCGTAGCAGGGCGCGTCCAAGTTTGGAAATCTATACTAATATTATCTATATCTAAACTTCTATACTAATATTATAAAGAGGAAAGATATGTATTTTTGTATGTTTGTATTTTGGTATGTAACTAATTAACTTGTAACGTAACTAAATGTAACTAATTAAAAACTACTGGACCGATTTCAAAAATTCTTTTACCGTAAGAAAGCTGCAATGTCATGGAGTAACATAGGCTATAATAAAAACCCGTGCGAAGACGGGGCGAGCCGCTAGTGAGTTATAAATACCAAACGACGCAGAAAAATCTGACCGTTCGAAAAGTATATGTAACTCATTTTACAAATTTTTGTCACCTTGACATAGAATTTGAATCGCTTTTTTTACCACGAGTGATTGGAGATAGTGTGTGACATACCGTGGTGCAGACCGAGCCCCCTGGCGTCGGAGAGCCGCACCAGCCGGCGGGCGGCGCGCGCGCGCTGCAGCCGCAGCACGGCGCTGCCGTGCGCGAGCGCGGCCCGCAGTGCTGCGGCCGCGGCCTGCCCGCTCGCCCACACGCACACGCCGCACGCCGCCGTCACGCGGTCCAGCACCCTGTCGCACGCACACCACCCTTCATATCACACTATCGCACCATTTCTTGCGCGGTTTCATTTTTAACATGCTTCGAATCAATAAAAAAATATCGGTACGGATTTCACGATATACATAATCACGCCTATATTCCCGGAAGGGGCAGGCAAGGGCGCACTACAGTTCACCCACACTTCGCCGATGTATTTTGATCCCAAAATAACACGCGGCGAGCCTATTGCCATTATAATGGGCACATTCCCCTTCAATACGAGGTAGATTTGGGCCATAGTCCACCACGCCGGCCATGTGCGGGTTAGTGAACTTCACACGCCTTCTATGTCACGGTGTTTTCACGCTAGTTTTTAAAATCTCAAGTCAAGTGAAGAAAAGTAAGTCGGGTCGCGGTTAAGTCGGGTCGCGGTGCACTGACTTGATCTTGCCGTCGGCGACGGAGCCCCTGTCGACGGCGGTGACGTAGATGCTGCAGTCGGTGGGGTAGTAGGGCTGGTCGCGGCCGCCGGCCAGTTCGAAGCCCAGCTCGCCGGCCGGCCCCAGCCCGCTCAGCTCCACCTCTATCGTGTCCCACTCGAAGTCCTGCCGGTACCTCTTCTGTTACTACTATCTCACTACGACTCGACATTGCATCCCAAACGGTAACCTCTTCATTCATTACACTTTTTTAATGGGACTGACGACTACACACAAGGAAATACACTTAATCGTAGGAGTATAAAAAAGAAAGAAAAAAAAATTGGTAATAGACACTGCTGTACTGAAAAATGTCTGTGTAAATAACTTATACAAATCTATCAGTAAACTTATATGTAAAAACTTCCGTGTGTAAAATACTTTATTTCTTTTCTCTTTCAAAACGGTGGTATGGAAGAAATTTATTTTCACGCCGCTCAATTATACATAGCTACCGTATTTAGACATAAGAATATTATATTTCTGTTTGATTCTTATTCTGCTTCTTTTTTTTTCAGTGTTTTGTGTACAATACAGAGTACTCTATCTGTCTAAATTAGGGATGTGACATTCAACATAAAAAATCGATTATTAATTAATCGATAATTTTTTCACATCCCTCTCTAAATGTGTGTCGGTAGTGGTGGTAGTGGTGGTAGTGTACCTGCAGGTCGGCGTCGATGGCGGAGTCCCGGGCGCGCTGCAGCCGGCGGCAGAGGTCGTCGGCGGGCGGCGCGCCGTCCGCGCACTCCCCGCCCCCCTTCTTGCCGTCGGCCGCGTGCCGCCGCGACTCCGCCAGCTCGCCCACCATCTGGTCGCGCTCCTGATGCGACATTCAAAATAACTATCAGCCCAAATAAGGTCTCATTTTTCTTTCTCATTATATTTCTCATTTTGCCAACAACAGAGTATGTAAAAACACTTGGTCGGTGGATGGGTGAGACTTTAAATGAACAGCGTTTGATAGACGTCAATCTTTATTATGTCAAATCTAAAGAAAACGATACGACCAATTTGACGTTTGGTTTCAACATATCTTAAAAAGAGATCAATCTCTCTCTAATCTCTAAATAGACATCAATGTCTATCAAACATTTAAAAAGTGAAGTGAAAATCGAGCCCCTGCACATAAATAACACACTTTAACGAATAGACACAGACAACGCGAGACGATTTTAACACGTAAGAGCGTGGCTTTTACCGTTGAAATAATATCGAGGGGTGAAAGTATTTCAATAGAGCGACATTTTTTTTACTTTACGGAGGCAGAAAAAATACATGTACAAAATCATGGCTGCAACGACACCATTTTGCAAATAAATATGACTCTTGAGGATCTAAACGACAGTCTTATTGCCAAAGGACCCAATTGCACATACCTTTCTCAGTCTATTGCATAGTGCTTTGACGCTTTCGCGCTCCTGAAGTAATTTGTCGCGTTCGGAAAACGCCCAGTCTCTTCGGCGTTTCGATACCTGAAACAAATCATTGCAATGAACAGGTCTTCATCAAAAAATACTACTCCCCACGAAACCACTACAAAATATAATCTCTATTAAAGTAAGCTAAGAATCAAATATTCACTAGAAAATTACCTTTCATTATGACATGTTTTTCCGCAGAAATTTATTTAGAAAAATAGCGTTTATTGAACCAAAACTCAAGTGCTTTTGTGAAACCTATTGTAAGCAAATTGCAACTTTAAATAACATTTTAGTGATGTGCCAACCTGTAGTTAAAGTTCCAGATTATTTAATATTTTTACTAGCCATACACTACAAACGAGGGCTTATTTAGCCGCCTAAGGATATTTATTTTTGTACTTTTTGAAGGCAAGATGGCCAAATAGTTTTTAAGAGCCCCTTATGGAGTGGTGTAGATATGAGGAGAACAATCTCATATGGGACAAAAGTTGTAAAAGTCCAGCTGTATGCTATTAATAGCAGTTCAAAAATCTTCCACATTGGCGCTGGTGTAGACAAAGGGTCTTAACTGAAGTATGCAGAGTTAAAAAAAATTATATCATTGTCAAAATTGTCAAAATCATGCCACCTGATGCGAATGTGGCGCCACCCATATTTAATGCATTTCGACGGACACTTTTTCAATACACAGATTGTTCTCCTTATATCTAGACTCCATAGAGCCCCTTGAACAATGTGTCTGTCTGTGTGTGCATGGTACCTCTGCCTCCCGCTGCGCGTCTGCCAGCTCGGCCTGCAGCCGGTCGATCTGCTTGCGCAGCCGCTCCAGCTCCTGGTTGGCTTGCTCCAGGTTGTCCACGCGCTCCTTGTCCACCGCGTCCACCACCATCCCCACTAGACCTGCGGCACAAGCCGGCCAATTAAATAACGAAATGTGGCTTCAAGCTAGTACTGACTTACTCCTAAGCAGTATTATTTTAGTATTACTTTGACGGATCTTGCAATATATCAGTCAAATAATATTTATAAGGTAGTGGAAAGGGGTCAGAATGATACTTTATCCATGAAAATCCAACGCTGTTCAGTTAGTCTCGCTAAAACCGTGATTGTTTTTGTTTAATTATCTCGAATAAAGGCGTGGTATAAAATTTAGAACAAAAGGAAACTAAATATTGTAAGTGATGCGAAGTACGTCGTATCTTTATTAAATTTTTACGTTATTAATTCTAGAGATAGAAAATCTTACAAAATAAAATCCGGCCAAGTGCGGCCGGCCGGACGGACGGACGGACGGACGGACGGACGGACGGACGGACAGCGAAGTCTCAGTAATAGGGTTCCCGTTTTACCCTTTGGGTACGGAACCCTAAAAAAAACCACAAAGTAACTGTAATGTATTTGGATAATCAATTGTTTGTAGGTAGTCATTCGTTAACATTCTGAGAGTTGTCTTTCTTTTTTAACCGACTTCCAAAAGGAGGAGGTTCTCAATTCGATTGGTATTTTTTTATTAATAAAGGTGTTGCGAGGCCATCGTTTAATTATTTAAGTCTCCTGCCCAATATTTGTAAGTAACAAAACAAATGTTACCTTGCAACTTATCCAATGATGGATCATTGGAGCGTTGACCGTTCAGAAATCCGTCATTACCCACACCACTTGCTAATCCCAAGTGATGGTACGCCGAGTTGTCTTGTCTGCCAAACGAAAATATATCATGAAACCACTTGCACAAAATCTACATTGCGCTGGTGAAATTGACGTAATATACCTGGATTTCCCAAGTGTGGATGTGTTCTGTGGTGCTTTGAGATCAGTGCATTCTTTGATTGCACGATCTCTGTCGACGAGTGCCGACTCGATCTCGCGACGGAGACTTTCAGCCTGCGAAACAACATTAAAATTATTTCTGTTCACATCCGACTAAATTAGGCAGCACCAAAAGTATTGCCTTCTCGCTCATAACCTACGGCCTTGATAAGGACGGCAACATAGTTTAGTGGTGCCAACAGTATCAATACCGGTCCTTAACTAAGAAACATTTCGTACTAAGCAACTTCAGTAGTTATGGAAGGTATTTCAGAAGTTTAAAAAGAACCTTCACATATGCACAAGTATCAAGTATACAACTGACTGGTATAAAAAAAATATCTAAACAATATATAGCTTTTATCTCACCACAAATATTCAAATCTTGTAATATATGAAAACCACATTGAAACATTTTGTCAATAAAGATTAAACTATTTTATAAACTTTTGGACTATAAAATATATTCAAAGGACTGTAAATAACTCTCATGCTATCACAAATCATCTACATTTCTGACATATATGATGAACCTAAAAGATAATTTCAGACTTCTGATGCAGATGATGCATCAGAAGTCCGATCAGTACTTGTCGCATGGGCGCCAAGACTAGTCTTATGTCACAGTATATCTTGATGTTGTCTCTTTCTTTCGTATGAAATTACACAGAGAGCATACGAGCGAATTCGTGACATAGGTCTTGTCTGGACATGCGTGCTAAACCCACAGCACGGCTTGAAAGCCAGCGGATAGTTTAAAAGCCACGTAGCATTCAAACTCTCTAATTGTCGCCGCCGACAATTATGAGCCAAACCCCGCGCACACAACAGCACAACGCCGCCGTCCGCGGCATGTGTTGATAGATCGTCCCGACACGATCACCGCCCTCCTCGACCCGGGCGTTGAGAGGGCCACCAACACACCTACACCAGCCTCAAACAGACACCGATCTCGCCGGCGAGGTCGAGGAACCCCCTCTTCTGCTCGTAGGTGCATCTTTGCACCTAGGAGCGCAGTCACTACCTCTCCCCTCACGATAACTCCTCCCGCCCTTAAGGCTTTGATTGGAGTCGCACTCTGCACTCGCCACTCCTCCGCTGAAGCTGTAAAGGCCAACCCACGGCCAACAGCGTAGTCCATTAAAAAAAAAAAAGTTTAGTGTAAGTCAGAAACCTGCAGAGCAGTCGCCCGCTGCTCTTCCCTGGAGGCTTGCAGCGCGGACTCGAGGGCCGCCACCCGCTTCAGGGCGGCCTGCAAGTCATCAGACAGCTTCTCCATCTCCTTGTGCACCGTGTCTCTGTAGTACCGACTTTAATTTGAGATTGTATAAATCTTGTCTCGTGAAAATCGCACGGATTATAAAAATTACGTGTAAGTAGATAATATCGATGGGTGGCTATTTGACTCAAGCGACGTTTTTCTTACTTTAAAGTAAGCATAGCATGATCGTGTAGACATAAGTTTAATCGCTTTCAACTGTCAGATTTGTCCAGAAAATGACGCCACACCGAGCCATGTCCAGTACAAAAAGCTCACAGTGACGTAATTTTCTCGACAAATCTGAGTTTGTTTTTAGGGTTCCGTACCCAAAGGGTAAAACGCGAACCCTATTACTAAGACTTCGCTGTCCGTCCGTCCGTCCGTACGTCTGTCACCAGGCTGTATCTCATGAACCGTGATAGCCAGAGGGTTGAAATTTTCACAGATGATGTATTTCTGTTGCCGCTATAACAACAAATACTAAAAAACAGAATAAAATAAATATTTAAGGGGGCTCCCATACAACAAACGTGATTTTTTTGCCGTTTTTATAGATGGAACGGAAGATTATTATTATTAGTAGATACGAGGCATTAGATTCAAAGACATTTTTAGGGTTCCGTATCTAAAAAGGAAAAAACGGAACCCTTATGTGATCCTCCCTTTGTTGTCCGTCTGACTGTCAAGACCTTTTTTCTCAGAAAGGCGTGAGGGTATCAAGTTGAAATTTATAACAGTCTTTATGTCTGTGGTGCCTTGGTGCCCAAAAAAAAAACAACCTTCTAGGTTAACGCAATCAAAAGATATGGCATTTGTTGCATTTTCAGTACATTTGTACGGGTATCCAAAAACCTATCGGGTACTTTCCGTTGACCTAGAATCATGAAATTTGACAAGAAGCAAGGTCTTATAGCACAAATAAAGGAAACAATCCGGAAACTGTAAATTTATTGTTAGAAAATGTGTTTTTACGATTACAAACTTATTTTGTAATTACTTTGTATGGGGACACCAGTATACCAACGGCAAAGTTAAGTTTGTCTCTCTATCCAGTTTATCTTTTCGTTAGAGTAATGCTCGGTGCTTTCACAGTTTAGGTACGGAAGCCTCGTTGCGCGAGTCCAACTCGCACTTGACCGGTATTTTTCATCTTGAAGGCTTTTATGCCGGTATTCAGATATGTGACACTAGTGGGGGGGGGGGCAATTCTCGCAATATCGACGTTATCTCTAATTCTACATAATATGTTGCAACAAAACGGAAAATATACGACCAATTTGGCGTTTTTTTTCGACATATGTCAAAATAGAGATAATGTCGACCATGCGAGCATTGCCCCCTGGGTTAAGTGACGCTGCGATCTCACCTCTCGCTCATGATGAGCGTGTACTCGGCCATGGCAGCGTTCCGCTCGTCGGTGAGCCGCTTGATGTCGGCCCGCTCGCGCGCGCCGCCCTCCCACTGCCGCACCACGGCCGCCACCTGCTGCTTCAGCGCGTTGCGTTCACGAATCTGGCACCATTTACAACTCATATGTTAGTTTAGTGCTCAGTCGCAGCCCAACCGTCCTGAGGATGCCTCGTTGAGAGGCGAAACACGTGTCGATTTTTTTTGTTTTAGATTTGATTGTTCTGCGGAGGATTGCTCATTGTTAGGGTCCATGACTTATGACATACTGACTCTCGACTGACAGGGAGTTCGGTCTTGTTGGTTTCCTCTATTATCGATCAAATTTATTTGATTTATAATTTGGGATTCTGACAATTCGAGGGTGAGTGGTGGGTCCCTTTCTCTACAATTGTATTAACTCATATACATCATCACGCATGTATTCCATTCCATATTCCATAATATATATATAGGCTCGCCCCTATTATATCGGCGAAATGTGGGCGCACTGAAGTGCACGTCTGCTTACCGCTTCGGGGAATACAGGCTACTACTACTACAACCCTTTTAACGTCCCACTAATGGGCACGGGCCTCCCCTCAACGCGATGCGGATTCGGGCCATAGTCCACCACGCTGGCCCAGTGCGGGTTGGCAGACTTCATACATCTATCAAAAACTAGACAAGTTCCCTCAGACGTGCAGGTTTCCTCACGATGTTTTCCTTCACCGTTTCATAGCAAGTGATAATCTCGGATGAGAATGGGATTCGCACATAAATCCCAGAGGTGCGAGTCGGGGTTTGAACCTGCACACTTCGATTGCAACGCGTGCGTTCGACCACCCGGCTACCACTGCTATATTAGACTTACAACTTATAATTTATAACGGTATTTAATAATCTAAGTCTGCGTGGACGAAGCCGCGGCTAGAAGCTAGTTTAAAATAAGTCTACTAACCACAGCATTCCTCTCCTGTGTGAGCTCGTGGCACTGGGTCTTCAGTCTGCTGTTCTCTTCTTGAACGATTCGTAGTTTCTCTAGCGTCGTATTGTGGTTCTCAATCAGGTCGTCGTATCTGGAACAGGAAGGACTATGCGACGGGTTCCAAAGACAATAGTCAAGTTTCAAAGACAGTGTAGACAATTCTTTTTTTTAATTTATAGTATAGTTTTCGCACGTGTATAAGATCCCTAACATAACTTGCTCCATAGCTTGTTCCCAATTGAGGGAGATAGTCAGCACTTTGTTGTCAAATGAGGTTTTATTACAGTTGAAACAATAGATTTAAGTGTTAGAATTACGGCATTAGGTCTACGTAGAAGAAAAAGTCTTTCATGCGATGGATGGACTTGAAAACTCATAATTTCGTAATTTCAGTTAATTGTAATCTAACCTCTTTTGAAAGCAGTCGAGTTCCTCCTTTAAAGCTTCGTATTTCCGGAGCGTGTGAACGAGGGCGTCGGAGCTGCCCTCGGGGTTGCTGGTCTGCTGCAAGTGTTGCACTTCACGCTCCAAGCTGGAGAAAAAGATAACTAAGTATTGACAACAGCCTCGTCTAGTGGTATGAGGTGGTATGATGCCCTGGTCGCAGGTTTGATTCCCTTCAGTGGCAAATTTTGGAAATGGCCTAGTTTGGATGTAACTGGGATTGCCCCAAGTTTATTGTATGGCACCCATCATAGTACAAGCTTTAGTTTGGGATCTCCTCGATAAGTATGTGTGGTCTGGCACTATTTACCTAAGTCAAATTCAGACTTTGAAAATTTGTCTCTAGAGATATTATGTAGTCTTTCGTAATAAATGTGAATATTACCAACTCTTAGAGAACCAGCTTGAATACTCTAAATTACCCTCAAATAAAAGGGAAATGTATTTTGTATAATCAAAAGGCTTTACCCACTCCCTATTAAATGGGAGACAAAAATATCGTCCAAAAATATGGAATTGGAAAAAAAGCAACCATGGAGTTTCTTGCCCATTCTTCTCCATAGGAAATGCATTCTGAATAGGTGGTAGAGATACCACCATTATTATTATTTGTTGATGATTCATAAGTGCCTGTATAGGTTCACAATAATAAAAAAAATCGTATTTTTTTATTTGTGTTCCTGTAAGGGTATTCCCTTATAGGCACACACTTGATAATACTTATTATCATAGACTTAAACACATAACAGGTGCATGATATTCGCGCTCACCGCTGGTTGTCGTTGAGCAGGTCACCATATTTTCCCCGGAGGCTGCTTGCCTCCTGGGCAGACACCTCTAGTTGGTTCATTGCTGCTCTGTGCTGGCCGCGGAAGTACTCCAACTCCTGATATACATATTCCAAGTTGGTCAGGCAAGTGTTAGTTGTCTATTGTGTATTGAAAATAACTCCTTGGTTTTCATAGCTCATAGACCACTTCTCACCCTTTATAAGATGGCTTTTGATTCTGCTACCTTCTGTGTAAATATTAAGTAACTATTTCAAGATCTTACTCTGATCTAAGAGTTATGGGGTTCACCTTCAGGCTGTTACATATTACTGTTGAGACAAGTGCAGCTTAGTTTGGCATTATTACACTTACCACCCACAGTGCTTCCTCTGTGTGTTATTAGAGTTCATTTTAGTATTGCCTAAAATTGGTTGTTTGCATTGTAGGATGGCTTTATGATAAATGGATGTAGTTTGCAAAATTAATCATTAACAGCTCCATAAAAAGAGGTCTGCCCAGACCATGATGATCATGATGACCATGATGACCCAGACCATTTATATGATGTATAATACACAGTATTACAATTATGTACACGTAAAAAGGTTTAATGTTTTTATGTTCCATCCAATAACAGAAGCCATATATGTTTCTTACCTTCATAACATGTTCACACCTCCGTGATGTCTCCGAGTGCTGTCTCCTCAGCTGATTCAAGTCGTGCAATGCTTTCTCACATTGCTGTTTCAAGCTCTCATTGGTCTGTTTGTTTAGCACGTCATACTGGAGAGGCTCGTATGGTCCGCTCATAACATGGGCCCCATGGGACTTGACTGTATAGTTTTGTTTCTCATAGCACTGGTTGGATGATAATACTTCATATTCGATTGGGATTGGTATTGTTGGCAGCTGCGTGGTGTTGTGACGCTCAGTGCTCACGTAATTATGGGATATAGACTCTGAAATAAACATGTTTGTTAAACAAAGACAGACAGGATGTGAAAACAGTGACAGGATATATATAATAGAAACAGCATAATAGAAAAAGGAAAATTTAAGAATATTTTTTTATTTATAAAACTATTTAATCATTCTTACCATTACTGCCATTGCTCTCTAAAGATGATGTCCCAGATGCCATAATATTTATGAAACTGAAACAAAACATAAATCAATAATGTACTTTTACTACAAGTACTAACATTATAATATCTACAGCAATAGCATTATGTCAACAAAATTTAAGAAAACAAAGTAAACATCACACAGATTTCTGCTCTGATTGCCTAATTAAGTCATCATTAGGTACTGTAAGCCTTCAATATTACATAGCAATGAAGAAATGACCCACCTTACTGATTAGAACACAACATCCATTGTCCCACACTCCACTAAATAACAAAACCTGTATAGCAAATATTAAACATTATTTATCACACGAGACTGTTATAAACTTTAAATATTTAGTTGGTTCAATCCACTTGACATGTTTTCTACGCTCTGATGACTGTTACAAAACTGCATCAAAAGCCAAGACTGTTGCAACCTGCCCACGACAATCAACCCGAGACATAAAACACCTTTATACCGCTATTACCTATCGTCTATTGGTCTAACAGTAAACAGACACGGTCTATCAACGTCGTCGAACAACCAAATCACATAACAAACAGCAAACACAACAAAAAAACTCTCCTTTCGCTACGATTACAGATTTCACGGCGACGGAATAGGAACATTATTTCACAATGTAAACATATTGATCATTACCACGGCGGCTCATAATTAACGATCTGCGTCCTTATTCATGAGGATTGAATAGAACAATAGCAATATTAAACTTATAAAAACTTATACGTGAAAGATAACACGTATTTTCGTCATTAATTTGCCAACATTTCTCATTTCTTCACTTTTTGTGCAAGCAAGGCAAAAGAAAGAATGAATGAATGAATAAAGAATAGATGGGGCCATATTACACCGTCAGTAGGTGAGTGCTATCACGAGTATTCACGAGTATCATCACGCATGCCACGCATAGTAGTCCATTAAAAAAAAAGTCATAAATACTTGGTATTTTGGTATTAGCGAGCTAGGTATTCGTTCTAGCCCGCAGGAAGAAATAATTTGTAATAGGTACTAAAAGTTTGAATGCCGATAGATTATTAATAGCGAGAAAGAAGTAAGAAATTATAATTTTCCGTTGCAAAGAGCTAAATGAAAAAGTAAAAAGTTGAGTTTTTTTTTAAATATACCATTATGTTTCATTACGCATCATAAGACTGATACATTTTTATATAAAAACACGTCAAATTAGTTTCCCACAGAGAAGTACCTACTATACTATTATAGTTCTTATCTGTACCTACTACTTACTATACTTTTAAAGTGTGAATGTAGGTAATGCACCGCAGTTTAAATTCTACATAGTACGAATTCACTGTTGGTGGATACATCGTCGGCAGAAAGTATCTCGAGAATTGGACTAAATTTATATAGAATTGATCAGAAAAACAAGCCGCGTCGAATGGTCCATGTCTCATCTGCCTACGACGAAAAGAAATATTGATACAGCATTGAATCTTTTAATGTCATAATAAGGAGTTAAGAATTTTTGAAATAGTTTTTCAGCTCTGGTTTAAAATTGGATATTTCCAGATACGAGTACGACATTTCCGCTTTCTGCCGTCGATATGTACAAAATGAATGTGACCGATTTTGTTACCTCCACCCGAGTCCACCCTCAACTGTGCCTATTGCCTTTAGTCTGATGGTAACGAAGAAAATAAAACAATATTCATATCGCAGTCAATTATAGACTGACTACCATTCCCACAGCAAGTACACGTTACTTTGTGATATTGTATTAGTGACTTGTTCATTTATATTGATGGTGTAACATACGTTAAAAACTTATTGACAAGAGAATGACATAAGAAATGGCCAGGCAAAAAAGTATTGTTCTCTATGTGAATAATCCATCGAGTTACAGAACAGAATAGCTAAATCGAAAATGATCCAAAGCCGCTAAGTTCATTATTTCTATGTTGATTATCCAAGATTCACGAAATAAAAACAAACGAAATATTCAAATCAGAGATAACCTTCTCCAAGAAAAAATCACCAAAACAACATATAGATGGACAGTGACTTTTATTAGATGGAGTCGTGAGTATATAAACCTCAGATAAAGTATACTTTATCTGGTTTGTAAACCGTACAGGGCCTTCTGTCAAATGGTGTAGGTTTTGTAGCCTTTTGAACGCAACTTATATTTCCGGTCCCATTATGTACTCGGTGGTTATCGCCGTTATATGAAAAATTCTCATTAATTTCATAAAAAGTGAAGTGTAGATAGTTCTAGCAAAGTTGAGAGAGAGTTTGTTGTCCTGAAACAAAGTTAGGGATTAAGTAAAGATTTATAAAGAAAAGTACAAATCAATTTAAAAACATGACACAACATATACACATTTTTCAGCAGGGTGATTAATGTAAAAATTATGAAGATTATGGTATATAGTATCCTATATAGTGATTTGTTTGTGGAGGGTAGAATTAACCGTCCATAGGTGTACTCATAAAATATCCGAACATGGCACAATTGGTTTGTAGAAGCATTCCATGTACAAATGTATTGTTACTTGGAGCATTTAAGTATCGATTTAATATATGATATGCCTTGCAGCATGTTTCATTAAATAACTAGATTTCCTTACCTGAAATGGAATAAAACTGGCGTTCTGTACATTTAGCTGTCAAGAATATTTGTCTCAGTAAACATGGGTGAACAATATCAAGTCAAAATTTAAATCAAATAAGTACTAAGTCCCTCGCACAGCACTCAATTGCATGTCACATCACAATTCATCACATCATTCGATCGATACTCACAAAGTCACTGAAACTTAAGGCACGGTAAAATCATAGTTATTAATACCGTGCTTAGGGGGTACTTTTCATTCACATAGATTCATGAAATTTAATATGGCAAGGTCGAAAGGCAAGGAGTTTATGCCAAAGGTATCAAAATTCGTAATGGGTTGTTTAATTCCAAAATATTTTTATTGTGATTACAAACTTACATTTGCGTTTCAAGCATCGATTGGTGATGTAGATCAATGTATATTTATTTATTTATTGTTAGGAAGATTTACAGACAAATAGTATTAATATATTAAGATACAAGTATGTAGTCCCGTGTTAATAACAAATGTTTGAATGTTTTTTGTTGAACGAATGTTGTTATAATATATTTTTTTAAATTAATCATGATTTGGTACATAATATTATGGCAAGAGTTTCACATACAAAAAAATACTGATAACTGTAACAGATATTCAATATCGATGATCAAAGACTATTTATGTAAGGTTATGTCTTCGTGCAAGTACTGTAAGAGTCTTATAAAGAAACCATCCTATAAATTGTAAGCGAAACGAAACAAAACCATAACATGCACCTTGATAATCTCTGGCGAGAATATTTTTTTTTTAACATTGGGTCAGTAGATCCCTTTCCTCGTCCAAAGAAACCAGTTTGATTCTTGTAGGTCTCTTTAAAAACATCGCGGATGCGAATGTTAATGTTTCACGAAGTTTCACCTCTTCTGCGGTTTGATTTAATATAACTTGAACATTGTGACATTTAATTTTGTAACTACAATAATACACATCTTTCGTTAATAGCTGTGTATAAAATATAAATTAAGTATTATTAAAACAATACTGCTGAAATATGTGGTGGTCAGGGCCCTACTGTTAGACTATTAGCATGGAAAGTATCTGAAGCAGCAGAGCAATCAAAGCTTTCCGCTATATGTACCTGTGTATTTGTAATAAGTCTTGGCGATTTAAAAAAATGATCAGCCCAGTGAGTTTCTTGCCGGATCTTCTCAATTGAGGTCGCGTTTAGATCCGGTGGTAGTATAGTAGTATATAAGAAAAACAATGTAAACTTGACAATTTGTAAGTGCCCCCATAGGCCTATACAGAATAAATGATTTGACTATGACTTTGACCCTCTAATTGTCGCCGCCGGCAATTACGCGCCAGACCCCGCGCACACATCATCAACTCGTCGCCGCCGTCCGCGGCACGTGTTGATTGATCCTCCCGACACGATCACCGCCGTCCTCGACCCGGGCGTCGAGAGGACCACCAACACACCTGCCTTAAACAGACACCAATCTCGCCGGCGAGGTCGAGGAACCCCCTCTTCCGCTCGTAGGTGCATCTTTGCACCTAGGAGCACAGTCACTACCTCTCCCCTCACCGTAATTGCCCAAGCCGAGGTCGTGCCCTCTGTGGCGCTCTTGAGATAGTTGCCACTCTTTTCCGCCCTTAAGACCTTGGTTGGAGTGCACTCTGCGCTCGCCACTCCTCCGGTAAAGCTGTAAAGGCCACTTCACGGCCAACAGCGTAGTCCATTATAAAAAAAAACTTTGACTTTGACTTTCAGACTACAGTATCAGAGTAACTAGCAATGATATTCTCTATATAGAATATATACAGATATGTTATACACGCACAAAACAACCGAAAAAAGTGTTCCGCAGATGTAACATTCATCTGTCAACCAATCCGCATGTTGGTATCAAAGACTAACAAATTTAATGAGACGGAAGGTACAAACCGTGTGTTTGTACCTTCTGTCTCATTAAATTTCTATACAAACATAACCTTATAAATAGTACTAAAGGTAGGTTGGTGAGAAATAAAACACGATGTAAAATTAAAAAAAACATTTATCTTTTACTAAATCATACACCTTCGAAAAGATTCAATTTATTTATTTTCTGTCTCTTAGAGTTTTTTTATTTCAGGATTATGTCTATGAGCGGAATGGAGGTGTATTTATCAATTATGGTTTTAATTAAATGTATGCGATGATTAAACGCAGGTGCCTGTTGTCTGGAATGTTCAAAAAGTTAATCAAATATATTAGAATTAATTATTAATTATTGGAACGACAATTTTTCATTAGTACATAAAGCATCAACACAGATTTCACACTTAATCATTTTTGTTAAAAATTTAAATAGCTTTATTTTAATATTTCTCAGTGATATATTACATTATGGTAATGATAAACCATTTATATTTTCTTTTCTCACACATGAGATGTTCAATTTTTAATTGTATTAATTATTATATTATATAATACAAAATTAATAATTAATACAAGGCCAGAAAAAAGGAAAACTTCTGTGAGGCAACGATGACTTTACTGCCTAAGATATTCACATCTGTACTTATAATCTATGTGCGTAATAAATATTATTGTTTGCATTGAAAAAATTGAAATATCTTAGTAAATTGAGGTATATTGCGTACTTACATATGGTATGAGATCCCTTGTATTTTGGTATGATAATTGGTACATTGGTACACCTTCAAAAAACACACGATGGCATTTTTTAAATTTTATATATTTGTCGCAACACCTGGTTGCTCGTCGCCATGCGTGACAATGACATAGACTAAAGACAATACGTCTTATTGGGTTGTATTAGAGTCTTCACTAGTGCGTTCCTTCTATCTGTTTTACTTAGAATATCATTGGTAACTAGTTACTTTATACGAATATATATTAGGATACTAATACGTTATAGCGTGTTTTTGAAGCGGTAGTTGAATAACAGTTACGCGACAAGTATATAATATGTAATGTTTATTACACAGATAGGTAGAGATACATAGATGGAGTCGGTATTTTTTCGTTCCTATGTTGAGTTCATAGAGTCGTACAAACGTACTAATAAATGACACGCAATAGTTGCAAAAGACTACAATAGTGCTTTAATAAATACATTATAAACACTGTAGTGGTGAACTTTAGTAGTGGCTGGTGTAGACGGAAATAAAATTCGTGAATTTGTGTAATTTATTTATTTTATAATACCTACTAAGTGATAAAAGGCGAAAAGTTTGTCATAATAGTGTTTTGTTGATTTTTTGTAATGATATTATAATTTTTGTAATGATTTGTAGTGGTGGACAGAGCAGCGTGCCGTAACGTAAAACTCTGTTGTTTTGATGTCGCAAGGCATGACTTCCATGCCCTGCGTAGTACGTACTTACGGAAGGGCGTGCGTGCGTGCGATGTTTGTCGTTTACTATGAATGATTTTATCTCTTTCTAAACTCTAGTGTCAGTGAATGACGGAGATCCGAGTGTAACATCGAGCGCACCAAATTTTATTATGGATTGAAATAGTGTTTGTTATTGATATGTTATGATTATTTCGCAAAGATAAGATTCGTAACGTCGTGTTATCGGTGTTTGTGAAGTATCGGTCCGGCGGCCGCGGCACAGTTCGCCTCGGCACCAGGCGTAGTGCGATTAGTTACGGTGCGGGATATACGTATCGAGCCACTATTTACGCACTATATGGTTATCGTCAGTATTTTTAGTCGTGGCGTGTGTCCGTGGACGGAGTTACACCACTCGTCGTCTATTAGGGTGACTTTCATCATCGGCGTAAACAACTTCAAGGTTATCGGTTGGCATGTGCCAGAATCGTTAGCGGCGGGACTGGGATGCAGGAGTGATGTCGGGGGCGGCCGGCGGGGGCGCGGGTGCGGGTGCGGGCGCCGTGGTGCGCCAGGGGCACCTGCGGAAGCTGAAGACGATGAAAAAGAAGTTCTTCGTGCTGCGCGCGGAGACGGCGGACTGCTCGGCGCGGTTGGAGTACTACGAGTCTGAGAAGAAGTTCCGGGCGGGTGCGGTGCCGCGCCGCGTGCTGCCGCTCAAGACCTGCTACAACATCATGCGCCGGCTGGACCTCAAGCAGAAGCACGTGATCGCGCTGTTCACCAGGGAGGAGCAGTTCTGCATCGTCGCCGAGAACGAGCAGGACCTGCACGCGTGGCTCACCGCCATCCTGAAGCAACATCGCTCCGATGATGCCAGCGAGGAGTTGCTGCATCCTATCCGTGAGTCACAATCTTATTTTATATTACTATGAATGACCAAAACATGGTCAGGGATGAACATGCCAGGTACCAAGCCTCATGTTCATTAATGTGAGAATATTTACATTGTGTTTACTGCATTGCTTGACATAAATTGCATTAATATTGCTAATGTATTCATAATCAAGTTAATTATCTTGAAGAATGATTCTTATCATCTGATATTATACATACTATATGAAAAGTATTTAGATGCTAATGTTATAGGAATATAAAATAACATAATGGCAATATATTATAAGATACTTATGTAGTTGTTCCAACCAACAAGTGAGTGGGACCACTTTTTTAATGGGGTACCAGACTTAAGGTGATCTCTAAATAACAACAACACATCTGCATTTCTGTTCATACATCTACGAGGCACACAAATATATCAAACTTTAGTAAAACCACTGATTGTGTAGTATTCCATAAATCACAATCATAATCCACACAATTATAATCCTTACGATAAGTATGATAAAACATATTTTGCAGTTATATGACTAACCATACTTATTATATATATACTGGCAAGGTGAATGTGAAGAACAATAATTTACATTTCATATGTGAATATTTCATCACAAGAATTCAACAGAACTTTCCCGAGTACCTAATGTACCTAAAATTACTGTGTGGTCACCACAATATGTAAACGTAGACAGTGTCAATGCCTTGCAAGTTTAATTAAGTTCGTTAGTGCCGGGAGGTTTATGTCATGATACACTGGGGACAAGACAAGGTCTGTCAACAAGGTCCTACATTAAAGATGTACAAGAATCATAATATACACATAATACAGGCTTGTCTGCATGGCTGTCAGGTGTGATAAGACAAGACTTATGTTGCAACAAGTTATTCTCTCACTTTTGTCATTTTGGCTTATCACAACTCACTGTGCTAATATTATTCTCTTAAATCATTTTTCGAAACATGCTGTTCCAGTTCATTTAACTTAATTTAGATGTATCTTCCTATAAATATACAAATATTGTTTCTATGATCTCATAAATGATCCTAGGATATATGATAAAGATATTTTTCTGTAGTGGCCTATTCAATTGAATCAGGCCCATTGGGAATCTGCCATGCGAACTCATAACTCCCTATATATGAACACTGTGCGACAAAACTTGAATCTTAAAAATAATACAATAGAATTCTAAAAATAATACTACTACAGCACTTTTAACGTCCCACTGCTGGGCACGGGCCTACCCTGAATGCAAGCCTGAATGCGAGGGGGACTCGGGCCATAGTCCACCACACTAGCCTGGTGCGGGTTGGCAGACTTCACACATCTATTGAGAACTAGTCAAGTTCCCTCAGACGTGCAGGTTTCCTCACGATGTTTTCTTTCACCGGTTTATAGCAAGTGATAATCTCGGATGCAAATGAGATTCGCACATGAAACCCAGAGGTGCGAGCCGGGGTTTGAACCTGCACACATGTATTTATTACTCATTTTTTAATGCTGAAATCCAAAAACTTTTAAAGAATTCATCATAACTTTGATTTTTTCCTTATTCCGTGACCTTGATATTGAAACCTATTGAAATAGCTATTTTGTTTATAAGCTATTTACAATGTATATCCTTATTTATAAACATAAACAAGTCCCCAGAATAATCACTATAGGTACCTAAATAACTTCATATAAACAAAATATATCAGTGGCTGTGAAATAAGTTATGATGGATAACATTTTCCTTTTTAGGGTTCTGTACCCCGAAGTTAAAGCGGAACCCTATTACTAAGACTCTGCTGTCCATCCGTCTGTCACCAGGCTGTATCTCATGAACCATGATAGTTTTTTTTTTTTTTTTTTTAATGGCCTCTTTCCATTGAGTCAGGCCCAATGTGATTCTGCCAATGTCAACATAGTGGCGAAGACAAGACGGAGATTGATTAATCGGTTATATTACTGCAGCTGTTTTTTGTTGAGATTGACCGGTTAGTGAGTGAGGTACCTAAAACAACACAATACAAAACGAACACATGAATAACATCTCGAACAAACAAACAAACAAACAAACATATATAATTACACAGAGGGGGGCTAATATTACACAAGTTTAGGTTATAATTTTATGTTGTTGGAAGTTACATATTTAATTAGTATGTTAACAAAACGAGTATCAACAAGCATGAGGAGGGAGAGGAAGTTACATGGAAGGGGAATTTCGGGAGGGAGCATATCGTAAAGTGAGACAGGATATTTAGGACAAGAGAAGATTATGTGGTCGGTAGAACCTTCATCATAACCGCACTCACAAAGGGAATGATCTCTCACTCTGATCTTGTTCAAAAATACAGGAGTGCAACAATGACCCAAACGAAGTCGGCAAATAGTGGACGTAGCAGACTTGCTACCGTGACGATATTTTTGGAACCAAGGTTTAGAGCGAATGATCCGTTTTATAATCGATAAAAGCGACCACATGATCTGCTGGATAAGTACCATTTTGCACTCCAAGATTTAAGCAAAGATTCACGGGCAGAGGGAAGGATGTCATTAGAATAGAGTCTGTCGTGATTCAGCATACCAGATTGGACAGCATCCTTAGCCAATGAGTCTACACACTCGTTACCCAAAATACCACTATGACTAGGGATCAAGTTATGATGGATAACATTTTCCTTTTTAGGGTTCTGTACCCAAAAGTTAAAGCGGAACCCTATTACTAAGACTCTGCTGTCCATCCGTCTGTCACCAGGCTGTATCTCATGAACCATGATAGTTAGAAAGTTGACATTTTCGCAGATGATGTATTTCTGTTGCCACTTTAACAACAAATGCAAAAAAAATAGAATTAAATAAATATTTAAGGGGGTCTTCACTTGGCCGGTTTTTTTAGTTAAGTTTGATTCCATTAAAAATTTAAGCTCCTGTCGGACTGGACGTCAAGACGTGTATTGACAAATCTTTGTTATTACCAAAACGAACTGTATTAACTCATAGAAAAAGTTCATTCCTTAAAGAAATGTCGCCATTGTCGCCAAGCACCATGGTTTTTCCACAGAAATTAATTCAGAGTGCATTTTGGTATTAGCAATGTAGCAATGTATGTCTTGACACCCTGGTGTGCTCTATCATAGGGACTTAAGACTGAATCTTTAGATTTTAAATACATACTAAGATGTGGTCTTTAAAAATACTATTGACTCAACACTTACAAGAGGCAGTTATTGCTCATTAATGGTAATTAATAACAGTATATTAGAGCCCAAGAACCTTACCTTTAGTTATAATGTAGAATTGCAACCAGTAATTAAATAGTTAGATTTTTATAATTTTCCCTCATAAGATTGGAAACCAGTGTTAATTCCAGTTAAAAATATTATTACATTACTTTTAAAGGGTGTAACAATGCTACGTCTTCACAGTATGACATCCTGTATATTATGGGAATGGGAATGACTGCACCATGGTGTTGTTCATTATATGTAACTGTAAATATCCTTATTTCATCAGTGTGCAACTGCTTTAATGGAAAATTCCATATAGGGGAATCCTTGTGTATAATTCCATATAACGTAACGCGGTAAATGGTTTTAAGGACTTACTCTGAGAAAACTAGCTGTTACCTGCGCTGCGTCATCGTCCGCGTGGAATGTAGACGAAAAAAATGACGAAGTTACTCAGTTAAAGTCCTGTCAAAGTCATTCCATTCATATCGAAGAATCCCCGGAACAAATAGACAGGCAAATAGTTTTCTTTTTAATTGTTGTTATGTTATTTATTAGTAGGTACCTTATATACCTCTACTCGTATCATCGAGATATATATCGGAGATGCCCTATCGACTCCGTCCTGCGTCAAATTTTTCTGACGTTTATCTGATTTCCGCCATTGCAGTTGCCGTATACTACAGGAAACTATGAGGTAACTACAATGGCGGATGTCAGATAAACGTAAAAAAAAATGCCGCAAAGCCTTACGCAGGGCGGACTTGATATCGTCGCGGTGCATGCGAAAGCGATCCCGTGGCGCCCCGATATACGCGGAAGATGGTACACCGTCGGTTTTTAGTGGGTATACGGCCTTCTGCCGGGACTCCCACACATAACCCTGTTACTTCCCCCGAGGTGGCAGGGTAACCATAAAGGATTCACCGACGTTAAAAAAATAAGCGGACTCGATATGGGTTCTCTAGTTACTCTATGCTTCGAAATCAATAAAAGAAGCTGTCATTTTAAGATTACAAACAAACAGACACTTAAATTTTATGTATTTGTATAGAAGATACAGTCTGATTTTCAAGGAATGAGAACACTATGACGACGTAGTTTCGGCAGAATGTTTTTTTTTTTCTAATAGGAATAAAAATCATAATTTTGTAAGAATAAAATGCTTATGTCCTAGTACATATAGGTACTAGTAGTATGTGTATTTCCCCAATGTTAAAACCACAGGGTTTCCTGAAATCAATGGACTGCAGAATTCCCAACACACTTTCTTTTCCTTTTTGTTTTGTAACTTTGTACTGATTTAGGTAAGTAGTTAATTTACCCGTATATAGTTACAAGATACATATAAGGGAAAGACTTTACGTATGTATAAAATTTACCTGTGTAGTCATACTCCAAAATATATACAAATTTCGATCTTATTTGATACTCACAGCAATAGGTAATTGAGTAGGTGTTGTATGTTTTAATTAGGTACCTACTCTATATTTGACGACATTAAAATTGTCAGTCTCGCTCATCCATTAGCCTAATGAAAAGGACGGCAACTTTCTTATATTAGCGCAAAAAAATAAAAAGTTTCTGTATCATGAGTTTAGATTTAGTCTCTTTTTAAGCCCCGAGTTTTCAGAGGTGTCAAGACGCTAGTTGCAAATTTATTCCAATACCAAAACGAACTGTATTACCTAACTTATTGAAAAAGCTCATTGATGACGCGACCCAATTCAACCACAGAAATTCGATCTTTATGTGTATTAATACAGAGTTCGTTTTGGTATTGGCAAACGTTTGACGCCCCAGTGTGCCCCGAATTGTAATCGCACAGTGTTTTTCAATAGCCGAGGTGCATTCACGTGACCGAGCTGTTAACTGGGCAATCGAAAACTGTGCGCCGATAGCCCAGTAGTGAGTAGTCATATCGTGAGAGTACCGACTTTGGTTCCGAGAGTAGGTAGAGATTATAGGAGAGAGGTACCTACCGTTTTACTAAACAGGAAATTAATATAACGCTCCACACGTGGCTTTAGTAGGTATCAACATACTGATGGTATTTATTTTATGTTACTTTAAAAACCGGACAAGTGCGAGTCGGACTCGCGCACGAAGGGTTCCGTACCATTATCTATAAAGACGGCAAAAAAAATCACGTTTGTTGTATGGGAACCCCCTTAAATATTTATTTTATTCTGTTTTTTTAGGATTTGTTGTTATAGCGGCAACAGAAATACATCATACATACATCATCTGTGAAAATTTCAATTGTCTAACTATCACGTTTCATGAGATACAGCCTGGTGACAGACGGACGGACGGACAGCGAAGTCTTAGTAATAGGGATCCCGTTTTACCCTTTGGGTACGGAACCGTAAAACGCCTAACTATAATAGCTTATCCGACATGAAAGCACATAATGTAAAGCATTATATTTTCAAAAGGCCAAAAATATTGTACCATGGAATTGTACTTGTTATAGAAGTCAAGGTAGCGGCGGGTGTCGTCGACCCCGGCCGACAATACAGCGATCCTAAGAGTAAACAAACGTAACACCGCCGTCATTAATCTTAATACAAGTAATAACTTATGACTACGATCACTATAGGGCCCCTTTTCACACGCCACGAGGAGGGCTCCGTATATAAAATGATATAAATGCCATCGCGGTAAATGACACTCTTTGAGTTCCCTAATATCTGAGTAAACACTCAAATAGCACTTAATAGTCGTAATCACTACGTCACATTTAAGAGCTCAGAGCTTTTTATGAGTGTCATTCACATAGTCACACAGCCACCATGATCTCCATCGAAAACACTAACCCCCAAATTCATAGAAAGCTAGGAATGCTATGATCCATTTGCAGTGGTGTTGCAGAACAATCTCGTATTAAAAATACCACTGTAGGTGGTTTGTGTAAGGCGGTACGAGCAGCAGCAAAAATATCCAAGGTCTTAAATGTGAAGGGTAACCTCCCAAGCCCGCATGGCAAGATACGAGATCATTGATTGATGACTTCATTTAGCGGCGTACGAGACACGTGTCAAACCGTGTTTTCAACTTGTTTCCGTGGAAAAAATTACAGGTCATTGGGTTCTAGAGATACCAATCATGGCAGTGACACCCGGCCCTTTTCTATTTTAGAACTTTGTAAAATACACGTGGCACAGGTCTAGGGCGTCTTCGATTTTTCCAACTTCCTTTATTTTTTCCTTACAGGACTTCCTTCTTACTTTGGATTATGGGACTTGTGTAACCCGACCGCTCTCTCCCATACATAATTTTTCGCCACTGCTTATGAGCGTAAGCGTATGTCTTTTCAGGCGGCCGGCTTTACCCTGTTAATAGCACCTAAGTATACGAAGACGGCAGGCAAATGCCACAACGTCACTGCCGAAATTCCCCATCTTGAAGCCACGTAGCCATTTGCGTAATCAGTCAATGTCAGTTTTAATCAGTGGCGCCGTCGGTGGCGGCGCTGATGCTGTTGACGTTCAGCTAACGTAGCTTGCGAACATTGTCATCTGTGACGTCACCCGGGACAGCCTTCGACGCGAGAGGCGTCACTTTGCGATACTCCATTGTTGAGGTTGCCATAACGGACCACTCAGCCCCGAGTAACCGACATACATGATCATGCAATCAAAGTGTTGATTCACAAGTCCCATACATACAGGCCTGTTTACACACGAATCAGGAGTGTGCGAATGCGTCATTTTCTGTGGAAATATACTTTCTGCATGTAAAATTCGTAACGTATTCTTTCATGGATTTATTGAATGGTTTAACTTTATTCTGCCCTGACTAGAAGAGCCTTTAATAAACACGTAATAGTAGTTAAGTTTAGTGAATTTAATTTAGTAGATACCGTTATCTTTGGATGTGTATATATCTAGCCCAGAATAAGTTAGAAAGGTCACGACTCAAATGATCTCATATTTGTTTGTTAAGGTTCGCTGTTAATTTGTGTCTGTTTATCACTACAATGATTGATTGATTTGTTTATTGTTTTGTACTTGTATAAATTAATGCATTTAATTATGTGTACGGCGATCTGTAATCTCGTTGTTTGCTGGCTTCTAGGTTTTGTTTTGCGAATCATAGTTTTCGATGGAAACTCTTAACAAATAACGAGGTTCTTTTTACCGGTTCAAAGACTCTGACTGGCTCTCATCAGGTTGCTTCTAGGTTTTTATACTTACTTACGACCCTCAGTAATGAAGAGCACGACGGGAGGAGGAGGAAGAGGAACTACTTACTTCTACATCGACATCAACCAAATCGACAAACCTAAAATAGAGTTACATTCTAGATCTGTGATCAAAACGTCAACCTACGAATCACAATTACCAAATTGCAGTAAATATCGCAACTAGATTAACAATAGCAGCTCTATATAATTTGTAATCTTTACCGTGCAACATTATTACAAACGGTTGGACTATAAATATCATCATGTATTTTCAATCAACTAGGTAGTAGGCTAATGGGTCATTGCTGTGTTGTACTATAATGGCCTAGGCATTGCGTACTGCATTCAAACAACAAGTCGCAAAATGTACTTAATACCGACGTTTTAATACTATGTACTTAATACCGACTGTTATGCGGTCGCAGCCGAACGACACTCGTTCGAGGAAAAGTCCAATTATCGCTAATTTTTAAAGCGATCGACTCGCAATCGCGTTTGCGTAATTGTCCTGCAGTAAAAACCCTCGCTATGGTTTCAGGTGAAGCATGCAGTCATGCGCAAAATGCAAAATTTTCACGGGATTTAACCTTTTATTTTTACTCCGAATACCCCGAAAATTTACAATGTAGTTAAGTTGTATGCGACAACTGTAGTTATTCGTGAATTAAACTAGCTTCAAAATGAATTCAAGACTGTACGTACTTTTAAATATTGCCTCATTGTATCGCTTTGCGGTAATTTTAAACTGAGATCCATACACTTATAAGTGTACCACAGACTGTTAATAAGTCTTGTAGCCAAGTAATGCCTATTGGAAACTGTGCTTACATCATACAGTCCATTCCATCCGCGAAGACGAGTCCGACTCCTTCGTTCTTTAAATATGCCACAGCGTGTCTTCGTCGATTGTCTAACAGAGCTCATTTAATTTTCCTCACCCCTTGTTATATGAAGAAACATCTTCCCCTATGCAATCTATGTCTATTTTTGGCTGTCAAGCTAAAACGAGGGATCAATTATTATTACCTACTCCAGTATAGTTTATTACTCCCCAAAAAGTTGAATGACACGTCAAAAGCCCATTAGTTAGACGGGCTTCCCTCATAGCTGAGAGGTTCCAGGATCGGTCTCAGGATTTACTATTAATATAACCCCGTTCCTAGCACAAGCATTTTACATAGTTCGAATCTTAAAGTAACCTATAAAAGCCTATATTTTCACGAGATGTGTTTAAATTCTTAACGATATTCTCTTATTTTCTAGAACACGTTTGGCAAGTAAACGTTCAGAAGAAAGGGTTGGGCGCCACTAAGACCATCCAGGGGCTGTACAACCTGTGTCTCACCGACAAGACCCTGGCCCTAGTCAAGATCAAGAGCCACAACAACGTGATCAGCGACCTGGGCATACCGGAGCGTGTCGAGTATTCGCTTAAGAACATTCGGAGGTGAGTGGAAATTTCCATGGTCTTGATTTTGGTATTTTACCGTCTATTTAAATTAGACAGTAGACCTTAAGGTATGACTCTCGGTTTCGCTGTTCAGATGAAATGCTTTATTTCAGAGCTAGAAGGATATAGAATTCTGAACCCTTGTTGTGATGGGTCCAGATATCCAGTACCTCGAGGACGTTTTGAATTCGTGCAACGTTATACAATATTTTATCATTTATAAAGTGGCAAGAGTTGTTATTGTCGTTTTAGACAATTCAAGCTCAGTATAATATTGTAATCTACAAAATATTGTGCAATCATAGGACCTTGATAACCGAGATAGGCTTTAGCAAAAAACACCAAACACGAATTATTAGTTTACAGTCGATGATGTAGTTCGTTGCCCCGCGTGACGTCAGCCGTATGACGTGTGCGTAGACGTAGTTCTCCCAGAATATGAACCGGAATGTATAATTAAACCGTGTACGTGATACACAAACATTAAGATTATAAATAGGTTTAATTATATACCAGCTTACCTGTCTGTCTATTTTCTAGGCGCAGAATCTAATAACCGAGACATTGATGTAGATTCTTTTGAATCAACTATAATTATTGCCATCTTGTTTATACATTACGTCCGGAAGAAGGACGACAATACGCTTAGTTAAGTGACATCAGAATTAAGTTGCCACTTATTTGGAGGGCGAGAAAACATGATACAAGTGCCGTAAGGTTTGTAAGTAAGGTTTGAAACCACAAAACATCTATAGAGCAAAACTTCCTATTGATGTATCCCCAGTTTGATTCTCGGAGAAGTTTCATTATGTCAGTAGCGCACGAGAGGTATCCTGAACTTGGCCCCGTTACAGAAGTTATACTTGCGGACGTCGTAAATCAATATCGTATTTTATCGGCCCTGTTTACTGAATTTAGTTAGTAAATTATATTTTCACATAGATTAGATTACATTCTTGTAAATTGTGAAGTATTGTTTTTTTGTTATTATTAGTAAATTTCCATGATGACATACTACAGTATATACGGCAAATGTGCAATGCTCGTAATATATCAATATTTTTTGTTGTTGGACACCATTTTTGTTAGGCTAAGTTACTTAAACGAAAATACCATGTACTATCTGGTTTTTTAACCGACTACCAAAAAGCAGGAGGTTCTCAATTCGATCGGTATTTTTTTTTTATGTATGTACACCAATTACGTTGCGAGTTATGATCCGATTTACGTGATTATTTTTTTGTTTGATGCGGAATAGATGCCATTTGGTCCCATAAAAATTTAAAATTGTACGGCCAAGCAGTTTTCATTTTATGAACATTTTTATGTTTATTATGATCATTATTTACGTGGATGATGTAGTTGTATACGGCTTTTTAAAGAGTTTTCATTTAGGTTGATTATTAGTTTTGGTTTAATACGGATTGTTAACAAACATCGAAACTTACCCTCAAAGGAGTGGAAAAGGGGGGTGTGTGTGTGGGGGGGGGGGTTTGGCTGTAAATATTAACCTTTTTAGGGTTGTTATGAAGTGATAATAATTGCATATTTTCAACGATTATTGACACTAAAAAGCGTGAAAAAAAATACATCCAAATGTAATGAATTATAAGGTTATTTCTAGCTTTTTAGTGCACCTAGGTTTTTGAAGTCGGTTTTTGTTTTTTGTTACAAAATTATATCGTTAAAAGACGAAAGAAAACTATTTAATCGGAAAAACATAAGAAACGTGAGGTTGGGGTGCAAGTTCAAATCCCAGGCCGTGCGGGCCTCTGAGATAATTTTCATGTGCGAATGTCATTTTCAACAATGATTACCACTTGCTGAACGGTGAAGGAAAACATCGTGAGGAAACCTGCACGTCTATAGAAAAGCGTGTGAAGTTCACTAACCCGCACTGGGCCAGCGTGGTGGACTATGGTCCAAGTCAGGGAGACTTGGACCGTATCGAGGGGGAATATGCCCGGTTTAATGGCAATAGGCTCGCACCCTATTACATTGGGACAAAAATACATCGGCGAAGTGTGGGCGCACTACAGTGCACTTCTGCCTACCCCTTCGGGGAATACAGGCGTGATGATGTATTATGATGATGTATCAAGCATTGATATGACAACGCTCACAGTCGACAGCCGTTGCGATTTAACATCCTATTTTTTTTTAACGTCGGAAAATCCTTTATGGATACACTGCCACCTCAGGGGAAGTAGCAGGGTTATGTGGGAGTCCCGGTAGAAGGCCTTATACCCACTAAAACCGACGGTGTACCATCTTCCGCTTATATATCGGGGCGCCACGGGATCGCTTTGGCATGCACCGCGACGCGACTTAACACCTTACACTCACTTAGGTGAGCGATATTAATTGCCTTTTTTAGGGTTCGGTACTCACAGGGTAAAACGGGAACCCTAGTACTAAGACTTCGCTGTCCGTCCGTCCGTCTGTCACCAGGCTGTATCTCATGAACCGTGATAGTTAGAGAGTTGAAATTTTCACAGATGATGTATTTCTGTTGCCGCTATACCAACCAATACTAAAAAGCAGAATAAATAAATATTTAAGGGGGCTCCCATACAACAAACGTGATTTTTTTGCCGTTTTTATAGATAATGGTACGGAACCCCTCGTGCGCGAGTGCGACTCGCACTTGGCTGGTTTTTTTTATTTTAAATATGTACTCTGTGTATATATACACAAAGAACCAATTTCTGTAGTAAAAGTCACACTACCGGGCCACTAAATTCTACGAGTTAATGTATTTCGTTACTCCTTAACTATGATGGATGTAAATGATGTGTTTTCATCTTACTCACTCTCTTAGTGTGTGAGCAAGATATTAGAGCACGGTAAGAGGACTGACTAAGTGGAATGTATTGCCCCACAGATGTGGCGACTCCGAGTGCTTCTTCTACATGGAGGTGGGGCGGCAGACGACGACTGGCGCCGGCGAGCTGTGGATGCACACTGATGACTCCAACATCGCGCAGAGCATGCACTCTACCATATACCAGTGAGTACCAGCCCGGCCCAACATGGACTTCCCTTAAAGAGCTATTTGTCTAAGGATATGGAACCTAATGTAGCAGTATCAGACTCTTAATGGTCGTACTGCCCTCAGCCAGAATAGACGCCGACTTCGGTCTCTATAAGTCCTCCACACACTCGGGCGTTATTTTTTTGTACCACAGAACTTCAGTTTTTATTAGGGTTCCGTACGTAATAAGGAAAAAACGGAACCCTTATAGGATCACTTTGTTGTCCGTCTGTCACGACCCTTTTTCTCGGAAACGCGTGAAGGTATCCAGTTGAAATTTATAACAGAGATTAATATCTACGCTCCCTTGGTGACCTAAAAAAATCAAACTAATGAGCCTACTCATTCCTTAAAGGCCGGCAACGCACTTGCGATGCCCCTGGTGTTGCAGGTGTCCATGGGCGGCGTTGATCACTTTCCATCAGGTGAAACGTCTGCTCGTTTTCCTCCCTATCTCATAAAAAAAAAAAAAACTTCTATGTTAACGCAATCAAAAGATACGGCTGTTTATGTTGCATTTTCAGTACTTGCACGGGAATCAAAAACCTATACGGTACTTCCCATTGACCTAGAATCATGAAATTTGCCAAGAAGCAAGGTCTTATAGCACAAGAAAATTAAAAAAACTTAAAACTGTAATTTTTTTGTTAGAATACCAACTGCAAAGTTAAGTTTGTCTCTCTATCCAGTTTATCTTTTCGCTAGAGTAATACTCGGTGCTTTCACAGTTTAGGTACGGAAGCCTCGGTGCGCGAGTCCAGCTCGCACTTGGCCGGTTTTATGTATGCTGAAGACACTAAAAGGTTTGATCCTCAAAGAGTGCCTGGGAATAGCCGCAGTATTGTTCATTTGTATATTTTCGAATTCACAGCGCAATGCGCAACTGCGCGAAGGAAAGCGAGCACGAGCGAGACCACATCGTTCTGCCCAAGGGCACCCCGGACGGCAACAACGCCTTTCGGCCGCGGGGGTGGTCCTACAACGGAAGTGACAAAGCCGGTTCGGCTGGCGGTAAGTTTGCTACCCACCTACGAGGACTTACTGTGACGGTCCATGGAGCAATGTTTGAAGGAATCTGTCATGGCTTGTAGAATAGTGGGCAATTCTGCTGTCGAAATTTTCTAGGTGCCGAAATGACTAAGCATATAGTATCCGGTACCTCTAAACGGAAGCGTTCGGTTGTTTTTGACACTTATTGCCCTTTGAAAAAGGGGTTACTAGAGTTACTAGGTAGAGGAGACGCTTTAACTTGACATATAGTATACTACAGTTATTTGCGACTCAATATTTAAGTTAAGGCGTCTCCTAGTGATAGTGAAAACGGGTATAGGTTCCCCATTAGACGTGGGCCGTTACATCATTTTCAAGAAACGTAACGATACCAGTTACTTGGTCGGCGTCACCTATTTCAAAACTAGTGAATATTGTAACTAGTTATTTTTATTTAGCTACTGTGATTGTTTGCATAAATAACTCCACCAACTATACAGTTACACACGAAACCAAAATAAATTTAATCACTTCCTAAGTGTTTTTAGCTACACCGTTAAATCAATCAATTCAGTGACGTCTCTCGCTCATAGTTAATGTTAACAGAAATAACGCAGTTACAAAAATCACCACTTGTAATTTGACTTGAAACAAGTGATTCGGTTAAATGCCTCGTAGCTATTTATTGTAACTAGTGACATGAAATCACGCCCACGTCTATTACCCATTAAGCGCTTTCGTTTTTGAGCACGTGGTTTAAGCGCATAGATTTAATTTATTGAAAAAAAATTAACGGTCAGTGGACGTCCGCCGTACTCACGGCCTTTGAATCTTGATGCGGGAGTTACCCACTGAGTTACCGCGGCTCTTGAGATTGGAAATTAAAATAGGTAAAGCTTGGGTGGTGGAATATCTCAATTTGAAGTACTCCGTGTTTCTAGGGCTACTTTTGGGTGCCGCTTTTGTGTACAATTGTCTGGCGTTTCTCAGTTTTCGTATTTGTGGACGTTCTGTTGAGTTTCCGGTTGTCAGATCTTTGGCTGCAACAATATTACTTATTACTATTATTTACAGTTTATTGTAAAAAAAAAACAATTATCTTAAAGAGGTGGGTAGTAAAGGGTCGGGTTGTATGCTCGGATATCCGTCTTCTACCATGTGCATACCAGCGGTCTCAGTACGCCTGCCAAGATAAGACATTTTCTCACGGATCGTGACGTCATTTTTGTGGCAAAATCGTTACGTCTTATTAGCTAGCATGGCGTGCTGGATAAAAATATAAAATTGGTTTGACAGTTAAATAGAACGTGGTTGACGTATGGATAAGATGTTTCCTCTTAAGTGCTAGCATGGGTTACCAAAATGTACCATAGAAACACGAATTTGACAGGTCAACGTAAAGAAAATTGTCACAGTCGAAGGCCGGTGATGGGGAAATAATTAGGCAATAAGAAGTACATTAATATAGCATTTTATACACTATTATTACGAATAATACTTATTTTACTCCATCCTTCGCCAATATCCAGCGGACTACATGCAAAATTCTGCCGATAACGAAAACGTAAATTTATTTTCGTGTTCGACAAACAACAACAAAAAAGTGTTGAGATATTTCTATCTGTTTTATTTTCTTCCGAAAATCCCAATAGTCCTTTTCTACATGATTTAAAAAAGGTTAGGTTTTGTTTGGCATCATACTTTGTGTGCTTTTTGCCGTTTTACAATGTAAAGTTATTTCAATTGGCAAATAAAAATAGTATAGTGCCCAAGAAATTAATTTTAAGCATAATAAAACCGACCAAATGATAATACGTAAAGCTTCCGGCCTAATAAAAAAGAAGCAATGCACAAATATATTTTTTATCTGTGCATAAACAATCTAACATATTCTATGATGTGTATGCGACATCTTATTTCTTTGTAAAGCTCCGTCTCGCTCTATTTGTCATTTCAATGAACGAATGAACGAACGATCTTAAACTGTGAGTAAATTTTATCCAGCTGTCTAATTTTAAACATCTTGGAAGCCATGTTAGCAAATAAGATATGGGAACGCAAGTTGACAAGATGTTTTAGGGACTCGTGAGAAAACATCTTGGCATGCGTACTGACACTGCAGTATTCCGTAGTTTTAAGTCCATTGAGTCGTCAAGACGCGTCCGTCATGTGTTTGCCAATACCAAAATGAACTCTGTGTTAATATACACAAAGATTGAATTGTTGTGGTAAAGGCCAGGCGAACACGCGTCTAACCTGCGTCTAACCTGTCATCGATGACATTTCGTTGAAAAATGAGCTTGTTCTGTTAGTTAATACAGTTCGTTTTGGTATGAGGAAAACATTGGTTACGTGAATTTTGGCGTGTCTGTGGACCCGGGGTTTAACTGTAAGTAGCACATTGTTAAATAATAATCAGTCTGGCTGCAGAGAACTTGCTATTTTATTTTAAAAGTTAGTTTAATAAATATTTTCGCTTTTAGAAAATATATTTATTTAAAGTTCCGAAAAACATTGCTTCATGTACCCACAATCTTAGTAATAGCCTTAGAAAGGGATGAGTCAATCATTAGTGGTCCTTATAGTTACTTGATAAAGGTCATTTTTCCTTGAATGAACATGTAGTTGTAGTGAGTGAATATATATTTTGCACAGTACTCTCATCAGTAGTTTGTAGCGTTGTATAAGTTGCTTGCTTCTCATTTTACTAGTAGCCAATTGTAGTTAGTTGTAACTAACATTTCTGTTAATTAATTATTTTTATTTATAATTCAAAATGTGATTAAAACTGTGTGTTAGGTCAAAATTTTCTTATTAAGCCCTTACATCTTGTAAAAAAAAAGATTTGATTTTATATTATGATCGTGATACGGAATTGATATTAAAGGGTATAGATGTAAGGGCTAAATTGGCACAACAATCTATTGCAGACAAAGGCCTGTGCGTTGGGTCGTGTATAAAACAGTGCGTGTGCTCGAGCGTCACTTACTCCGTGGAGGACTCGGCGGCGGCCCTCGCGCCGCTAGCCGCCAACGGTACGATGGCTATGTACACGCTTACATAACCCTGCCCCACTACACACTCCACTGTGAGATATGATATCGGATCAACTTCAGTTTAGACCCCTATTGAACCATACAAACATATTTTTATAGTATTTCCCATCCCATCGACAAGAGCAGGCTGTTCAAAAGTAAACTTTATCTCAGTGGGATAAAATTGGATTTTTAAATGTACTGTGATGTACTGCGTTCATTGTAGATCATCCCCTGGCCCTTGAAATCACTTTGAAGATAAGCCGTTTTTGAGTTTTAGTGTGACTAACAAACAACAATAGATTTATATGTATATCTAAGATTGCTGTCAAGTTTTATTTACAAAGGAAAGTCTTCTATAAAAGTATTTTTGTAAATTCAACGTCCATAACTTAACTAAATTGAGGTTTTTCCGGTATAGGGGTACCATTAAAAGATACAATAAAGAAAATTGGCGGTAGGCTTATATGAGAAAGTCGCGAGATATTTTACTAAACACAGTCGTATAAGATACATGCTATTTTATAATTTTTCGGAATTCCGGGTCTGTGAAGTTGACAAAAATAAAAGATGACTTCACATAAATTTAAACTGTACAATGTAGATTTTTTTTTTCTACTAATAATACAGTTAGGGTTATTTACATATTAAAGGACCCGTGTATGCGCTTGTAACTAAATGACTGTCGTTAATCAAAGTCCATTGATGCTGTTGTGTTGTATAATACATGAAAACTTCGATAGGACTACTTATTGTGGCGATTCTTAACAACGGAAGGCAATAAATATGTTCTATCAAGTTTTTGGGGTTAACAACACTATTTGCTTCGTTAAATGCTGCCTGCGTTTAAGACTAGGAAATCTCTGGGCGCACAGGAGGGGCGTCAAGACACACGTGTCAGTGTTGTTTTTTTTATCCAATACCACAACGAACTCTGTGTTAATAGAGATAAAGATTAAATCTCTGTGGTATAAGCGAAGCGATCACGCGTGATCGACAACAGTTCGTTGAAATATGTTCCTTTTGTATGAGTTAATACAGTTCGTTTTGGTGTGGGCTAAAAAATTGTCGAGCGGATTTTGACGTTCCTGTGGTACCGGGGTTTAATATTTATCGCGTACTAAACGACTGTGTACAGTTAAAGATTGCCACTTCATCTCACTCAAGTTATCTAAAGATAATTCCTTAATTTACTCATCTGAAGTAGTCCAATGGAGATGCCAACGCTTCGGTCTCATTCATTTTAGTTTATTACAATTCGGGGCTATTTAATTTGTGTTTTCTTTTTATTTTGTTAGGATTATTCGTGCATTTGCGTGTACCGGGTCCTTTAAAGTTGAATTTAAATACAAAATCAGTTTCTAAAATGTCATAGGGGTAGAATTAAGAAAAAATATATATTTTAAGTTTTATTTTTGTCAATTGTGCGGATACTGAGTGAGTTAGTTAGTTAGTGGTATCTCGCTTTCATTTTATAATTTTATAGTTATAAATTACCCCTGAATTAACATCAGCCATTATGAATCCACTATACACTGCACGTGTATAGGTTGTTGCGTTATTTCCCTTAGTATATGCTTAAATATCTGCTATTATAACTCGCTTTCCTGTTATCATTGTGTATTAACTAATGTACGTCACATATAGGTAAATCGTGTATAGAATGGTGTAGTATGAAGTCCCCCGCACACTGGAGCGTCCCCCTCTTCCGCTCGTAGGTGCATCTTTGCACCTAGGAGCGCAGTCACTACCTCTCCCCTCACGGTAACTGCCCAAGCCGAGGTCGTGCCCTCTGTGGCGCCCTTGAGCTAGTTGCCACCCCTTTCCGCCCTTAAGGCCTTGGTTGAAGTGCATTCTGCGCTCGCCACTCCTCCGGTAAAGCTGTAAAGGCCATCTCACGGCCAACAGTGTAAGTCCTTCAAAAAAAAAAAAAAAAAAACACTGGAGCGTGAAAACTCTCGCATCATAGTTATAGCCAATACCAAAACAAAATGTATTGACTCATAAGCTGGGTATCCACTAGAGGCAGCCTCGGGTCGAGCAGCTTCGACTTGAAGCAAACAGCCTCAGCCTGAGGCAAAGGCTCGAGGCAAGTTGTGGATCAGCTCGAGGCGAGTCAGCTTGATCCGGCAGTTTAAAGGCGACACACCCGTCTCCATCAAATGCACGGCTCGGACTGAGGCTCCTTTGAGCGCGGCAAAAAAACCGACAAAATATGGCTCGGCTCGCGGCAACGAATTTAACTCGTGTCGCGGCGTGCCTCAGGTTGAGGCAGCGTCTTCACTTGCGCGGCCTCGAAGCGAGGCAGCCGCTCGACCCGAGGTTGCCTCTAGTGGATACCGAGCTATAGAAAACAACGTTTCAACAAAATAACATTGACAGCGCGAGCGAATTTTGACAACTGTGGCTACCAAGCACAGAAATTCAATCTTTATGCATATTGACACAGAGTTCGTTAATGGAATTGGCAAACAATTTGCGCGACTTTTGACGCCCCAGTGTGCGCGGGGCTTAATGCGGTCTATTATAATAACGTAACATGTCCGTTATGACGTTAATATAATTTACAAATACTAAAATGTGTTTGTGTTATAAAAGTATGTTGATTCCACTAATGTTTAAGATAAATCTATATTTGTACATAAATAGGCAAACCCAATAATGCTGATTTGTCAAACAAACATAATATTAATAATATGCTATCCATACAATTAGCTTTTGTACGGGGTGTATCAGAAGTTCGAAGTAATATTTGACGTAACTAATTATGTAGAGTAATTGTGAAAGCAGATTATACCTATCGATCATACTTTCTGAGTTTCAAAACTTTAAATATTTATCACAGGTATCGTGCCTTTTTTTAGGGTTCCGTACCCAAAGGGTAAAACGGGAACCCTATTACTGAGACTTCGCTGTCCGTCCGTCCATCTGTTCGTCCGTCCGTCCGTCCGTCTGTTCGTCCGTCCGTCCGTCTGTCACCAGGCTGTGTCTCATGAACCGTGATAGTTAGAGAGTTAAAATTTTCACAGATGATGTATTTCTGTTGTCGATATAACAACAAATACTAAAAAAACAGAATATAATAAATATTTAAGGGGGCTCCCATACAACAATTTTTTTGCAGTTTTTATAGATAATGGTACGGAACCCTTCGTGCGCGAGTCGGACTCGCACTTGGCCGGTTTTTTTTTACAAGGGGAAATCCATCATGGATGCCAGTCTGCCACGGGGGAGGCAGGCTGGCGATGTGAGACTCCTACTCACTAAAACCCCTTGGTGTCCAACACCGCTGGTTGTTAGGTCGCGGGAACGCGGTAGCATACTTCCGCAACCTAACGGCGGCTATCCGCTTTCTTTTGCGGAACCATTCGTTTGCGGGTAGCCCCCACCCGCGCACTTCTCAGGGGTAAACGGTGATTTACCTTCTTGATGGCCAGCTTGTCTGCGCGGGTGACAGGTAACCCCCGTTCCTGTCACCGCCTGCAGGTGTCGTGCCTTGGGGAACATCCTTAACCCTAGTTAACAGTGAACACTGCAACAACAAGGGGTGGCAACTAATATTTTCAAATAATGGGAAAAATGAAGATCATGTTCGAATTTAAATATGTTTTTATGCCATTCAGTCTGTTCTGGCCGTTAGGTCTGGAATGGTTTGATGGAGTGGGTGGCACATTGAACCATACTTGAATAAAAAATGCGTGCATTCTCTTTCGTGATTTATTGAAAACTAACCTAATTGCATACAATGAACCAAAGACAAAAATCCTATCACATATCAAAAATCTAATCACATCAATTAGAAAGTACTGTATAAAAGAATAGTGAGGCCCGTATAAAATAATAAAATATTCCGCGTAAGGCACAATACTCTTTGAACACAGTCGTTTATTTGATACTTATGCAAACGTTCAAAATATTATTTCGGTTTTTCGATACACCCCGCAGACAGGTTTTATTTTTATTTGGTAATGTAAGCTTTAGTAGTCGCTATGATTGACTGTAACAATATTTGTTAGTACACAACACATTTATGGACTAAACGATATTTATAACATGGTTTATGGTTATTTTAAGTTTGCATGAGCTGGTTTGTCGTGTCGCGTGTTTAGCTGCATGTCCATGGTATCGAGCACCAGTGTTGTGGCGACTACGGGCTCCTATAACACGATAATTGCAGGATTATCTTGTTTTGGTAAAACTGTATATACATATTATGCGTAGACGCCTTGTTTACGTGCACGAAATCCCCGCGCACACTGGGGGTTTCAAAATTCTTGTTTGTCGATATCAAAACGAACTGTATTGACTCGGAGATAAAGGTCATTCTTTAACAAAATGTCATCGACAGTGCGAGGGAATTTTGACACGTGGTTGCGTGGCTATTACTACAGAAATACAATCGCTATGCACATTGACACAGAGTTCGTTTGGGCAATATACATAAAGATTGAATTTCTTCATTTTTTTACGAAATGAGTGAAATGATGATATTTTAATGGAATAAGGCCGTTTGTCCACCGCCGCCGTCATCGGACCGTCAACGAGAACGAGATGACGTAGCGATGAAGTAGCGATACGTGGACTACTATAGCCGCGTGTCCACCGCATTTCCGTCACTCGAGCACCGCCATCCCGGCCGCCGAAGTGTAGATCGGCGTGACCGCTAGAACGGCACGGTTTTATGACGGGCAGATGTGCCGGCAATACAAAACACACACTACCGTCACACCGCGCTGTTCGCCCGGTTCTTGTTTTGTCTGAGACTAAGCCACCGATATCGGTAGACAAACGATCCCCGTCACGTCATCTTAAACTTGGCCCGAAATAATCTCGCTCTCTTTAACGGTCCGGTGACGGCGGAGCGGAGGTGGACAAACGGCCTAAGATGAGCTTCACCTTCTTTATCTGGTGAATGCCACACGACCACGCTTCAAAATACTCACGCACTGTCAATGGCATTCCGTTAAATACTGGTTTTCTTCTGACGCTATATGGTACGTTTTAGTATTGGGCTAGTCTTGACGCCTATGTGTGCGCGGTGTTTAAAAATCATAATTTGTAAGCGGTAGCGGCTTCCCATTATCACAAACAGTTTTAAAATACATCTGTGTTTGTCATACCTAACGACGAATCTTAACACGTAACTCGCAACGGGTGTCTGGCTGGGTGCCGTTTGTTTCACGTGTCGCTTATCATTGTCTTTCGCAGCCGAACACCAGAGTAACACACTAACAGATAAAAAAGAGAATCCGTCTCGGCTCACCAAACATAACCGCACCGGTTCGTTGCCGGCCGGGTGTGCGTTGTTCGAAGAGCCACTGAAGATAGTTCACACGAGGACCAAGTCTGCGCCCCTGACGGGGGACGAACTAGACCGCATGGTCGTCGAGAAAACTGTCATGCACTCGTCTTGCAAAGCGATCAATGGAACCGACATGCCTCCCTCCGCGAAGAAGACGCAATGGACGCGCAGGGCCAGCACTGGCACGCGGTTGTTTAAACTGTCGCCAGCTCACTCCAAGAGTATGTATTCGTACTGGGAGCGTCCATACTATGTTTAGCTTCTAGATATTTATTATTATTATATGAAGCTCCGGGAGTAATAGGGCGTCTACTAAAACGCACTGTATTGACTTATACAAAAAGGTAATTCTTTAAGGAAATGTTGCAGAGTGGTCGACACAGAAATTCAATCTGTATGGATATGGATACAGAGTCTATTTTGGTGTTGACAAACATGTGAACCGCCCGGAGCTTAATATCTAAGATTATACAATAATTACGGTGTTAGTGTAATGATGGGAGCAATATCGAATGAACCCGTTTCCATTGACATCTAAATATGGAGACACATAAACTATAAAGTCTTTAATTATATTATGTTTATTTTTCTATGGAAACGGGTTTTTTTGTTGTTGTGATGTCAATTTATATAGTATGCAAGAATATGATTTAAAAGGAGTAATATATGGACGCTCCCTTCATTCAAGCGATTCCCATTTTTATTAACAGTACATAGCATCGCACTTTACTAACATTTTGTTCCGTTTTACGAGTTGGCAGATTTTACTTTTTTTTTTTAATTTGCCAACTCATTCTTTGTGTTTGACGGCAATGCTGTATAGGCACTTAGTTTTAGTTTAACACAAACGAACAAATAATGATGTGCATGTTTGCATGTAGCTTTATGTGTATGCTTTATATATATCGCGTATCACGTGCATGTGCCGCGGTGACGGCTATGTAAATACAATGTACATAATTTGTAAAAAAGAACACAAACAATAATTTGGTAAGTTTTTGGCTGTCTATGTCAAGTTCTTTTTAGATCGAACACTAAACTCCAAATTTTAAGAAATTGCAATATATCTGCAAATCAACTGCAATGACATTTTTCAGTAAAAAAGTGTTCTACAATGGTTCATGAAGTTTCTATAAATTTGGGGACTACTTTTTTAAATATTCTTATAATGACATCTTTTTTGACCTATTATTAGAAATTTCAAATTATACTCCGCCCATTTCTTCCTGTATTCCTTTAGCTAATTTATATCTTGAATAGCTTTTGTCTGAAGCATAGTATTTTTTTTTTTTAAATACGTATTATGTCTATAAATAATTAGTTTATTATCCGTTATTTAGTTTCTGTAGAAGAGCTTTGCTTTTACGATAATCTATATTAGCATGTTTTTTAAATAGAAGTCCCAAAGATTTATTACTTGAACCTACCGTGCTAGAAAAAAAATGCTTGGAACCCGTTAAAAACAAAATCTGTTCTAATTGTTCTGTAGTCAGACGATAATAAACTCTATGCCCGATAGATAGAGCTCCAACTCGCGTATCTGTGAGTCCGTTTGTCCTTGAGGATAGTAGAAGACGTGTGTATTGTCTGCAGACGTATCGAGCACGATACGGAGTCGGTGCGACACCATGCCGTCCCAGACCTGCCTCTCCTTCGAGGTGGAGCGACCCACGCCCAGATACACCGACCTGGAAGGTAAGAAATCCAGTCATTCTATTATGAATTTTAAAAGTATACGACATTTGACTCATAATAGTATTGCATGTTTTATACATCGTCCTTGGTCCAATTAAGTTATTTAATTAGAGGTCCCTACAAATTTATTGAAATCGACATGCAATATTGGGGTTTATTTATTTATTTGAGTTTGGAAAAACAGCTTTTACATATATCGGTACAAACATACAACATAATTATTTAGACCCCTAATATTTTATTTTTGATACTATTGATTGATTATGTATGTTACACATACAATATTAGACCCTACACACTGGAGCGTCAAAACGCGTGTGACGAATTTTTTACCAATACCAAAACGAACAGTATTGACTCGTAGGAAAAGTACATTCTTCCACGGAATAACATTGGCAGCGCAAGCTAATTTTGACGCGTGTAGGCAATGATCTTCTAGTAAACAGATATGTTATGAGCACGCACTAGTGAAGACTCCAATACGCCCTAATTAGGACGTATATTTGATACCAACATGCGGATTGGTTGAGAGATGAATGTTATATCACATTGAAGCGCAAGTGACAATACTAGCTATCTCTTTTTTTCTCGTTGGTTTTATCAAGCCATCTCTTTTGCACATTTCTACGTGTTGTGAAATGTAAAATGAATGAAAAGTGTATGTGTGCTGCTGTTGTTACGCGGAACCCTTTCGGTTATTTTGTGCGTGTATAACATATCTGCGTGTAGGCGTGTCTTTCACCACAGTGAACTTCAATCTTTACGAGTATTGACACAGAAATGATATTGGTATTGTCAAACATTTAGACGTGCGTGTTTGTGTTCGTGCAGGGGTGGAGGCGTCGCGCGACGAGACGGACTCGTGCGCGCTGAGCGCGGCGGCCGACTGGCACCGCACGCCGCGCATCCCCGAGGAGCCCGACTGCGTCGACATCTCACGGGACTTCATCGCGTTAGTATACATCACTCATCACACGACACACCATAACAGGGCCCCAAGTCCCCTAACACTATCGTTGCGGAGTTGCTATGTCTTCATTTTCATCATCACGCCTGTATTTCCCAAAGGGATAGGCAGAGGTGCACTGCAGTGCGCCCACACTTCGCCGATGTATTTTGGTCCCAATGTAAATAGGGGTGCGAGCCTATTGTCATTATACCGGGCACATTCCCCCTCAATACGAGGGAGATTTGGGCCATTGTCCACCACGCTGGTCCAGGGCGGGTTGGTGAAATTCACACGCCTTTTCATAGACGTTCAGGTTTCCTCACGATGTTTTCGTTCACCGTTCAGCAAGTGGTAATCATTGTTGAAAATGACAGTCGCACATGAAAATTATCTCAGAGGTCCAGGGATTTGAACCCGAATCCATCCCGGGATTTGAACTTGCACCCCTCTCGTTCAAGACGGGCGTTCGGGCCCACGAGGCTACCACTGCTTCTAATCTTCTTCTTCTATCAATGGTAGGTAGAATATGACTTAGTCTAATGGCTTCAAGGCATATCTACACTGGTAAAATTTTCGCTTGGACTTGGGGCTTGGGGCCCTAATGAATGTTTTTTTTTTCCTTAAATTTTCTTGGGAGAAATGTATCACATCCCAATTTTAATGTACACAAACAGTGAAACTACTACATTAAGTCTGGTGATTAAATCAGGGTCTACCTAGGTTGCAACTGCGATCGCCAAAGTCTGTGTTTATTTCTTGTGCATGAGCGAGTATTTGCAAAAAAAATGTGGACAATCTCGTGAGTGCTGTTTGATAATGACATTAATCTTTCTCTATTTCTTCCTCTGCAATGGCCTCGAAACGTATCAAAAATCTTCCTGCAGTCGATTTCAAACGATGACAAAATAGTGGGCCACTAGTGTATGTTATCTAACTAGTTAAGGTTAATGTTGTTCGATCTCGTGCTGTCTGCTCTCATGGCATTGCTGCTCCTGAGAATGTATTACTCGCAATTATCATTTTGAAAAGAGTAACCATTGAGTTTCTTACCGTCTCTTCTCAGTGGAAGCAGCATTCCGAACCGGTGGTAGAATCTGACTATTTGTAAGTGCTTTATGGCCTACACGAATAAAAAAAAAAAGTTATTTTTTTCTTGACCAGTACGACACTCGCGGGTCTCGGTTCCATTCAACATTCGCGAACGTCGTCGATGGGCGAGCCGGGCGGGCCCGAGCCGCCGCCCGAGGGCTACCTGCCCATGGCGCCGGGCCACGAGCCGCTGGGCGGGCTCATCTCCGCCTCCAGCGGCTCCGTCTGCAGCGGGACGCCCTCCACGGACCCCAGGTTCAGGTGAGGCCGGACGACATTATTGACAATCTTCAAAAGGCAAACGCCTCAATCCTCGTAGAGACATGATAGTTTTGAGATGTATTCCGTTATCGCTCGCAGCGAGTACCAGCTGGACCCGGCCACGTCGCACATAGGGATGGAGACGCGCCCCCCGCGCGCCAACAGCGTGGGCTCGCGGCCCACGGGGGGGGGCGGGGGCGGGGCGGCGTGCGGCGAGGGCCGGCACCGCGCCTACAGCACGGGCGCGCGCGTGCGGCCGCCGCGCCACCACGCCGCGCCCGCCCCGCACGCGCCGCACGCGCCGCACGCGCCCGCCACGCCCACCACACACTCCACCGAGGACCACATGGAGATCGACTTCTCCTACAACTCGCCGGCCAACCGGGTCAGTTCAGTACGCGTCCCTTCACTTAATATACATTAGGTACTCAATTTGTCTAAGGGTGGGACATTCGACAGACTATACAGGATGTTTCACAAGTCACAAGTTTGCATCAGTATTGAGTATACATACAACTGAATGGTATCGTATCGACCACCGCACCTGGATTCTTATTTATGAAATGATATGACTTTTATGCTACACGCGTTTAGGTATCGATATCGCGAACTCCCCCCGTGACCGGCGGCTTCGCCGACCCCCGCGCCAGGAGCCACGTGGACGAGTACGTGGACATGTCCCCGCGCAACGCCGGCTACGTGGAGATGAAGCCGGGCGAGCCCGCGCCGCCCCCGCCCCCGCCGCAGCCGCCCGCGCCCCCCACGCCCGACGGCTACGTGCCCATGAACTACGGCCGGCCCGCCACCAGGCCCATCGCCATAGCGACCGCCAGGCCGCCCCCGCCGCTGGCCGCCTCGCCGGAGGACGCCCGCAGAGCGCCGCGGGAGGCGCGGACGCCGCACGGCTCGCAGACCCTGTTCCCGTTCTCGCCGGACTCGCCGGCCTCGCCGCCCTCGCCCGCGGCGCCGGACTCGGACGACCCCCCGCACCACCAGCTGAGCACGGTGCGGGAGATCTCGGAGGACGGGCGGCGCAGTCCGGACGCGGCGTCGTCCCCGCAGTACGTGGTGCTGGCCCGCCTGGCGCGGCTGGCCCGGCCCGCGCGGCCCGCCCGGCCCGGCCCGCCCGGCCCGCCCGGCCCGCCCGGCCCGCCCGCCGAGCCCGCGCCCGGCGACGAGCTGTCCTGCAACCCCACCGCCACCAAGACCATCGCCAGGGTGCCCGACCCGGTCGACACGCGAGGTGAGTTCCATACACCGTGTACACCGTATACATCACATGCCCGGTGTCAGACGGGCAGGGACGGACCTATGCAACTGAGTAAGACGCTCGCCTATTAAATAAAAGAAAGATAGACCTATTGATATAGATCAAAATATGGAATGTTAAAACTAAAATTTAAAAAAAAATACACAAAATATATATTTTTTAATTGTGACCTGTAAATATTCAAAAAAACCAAACTTCATTTCTAGTCACATATTCTCCCTGTAATGGCTGTCTACATTTTAACCTTTCGCCTACTCATGTGCTGTCAAATCTTCACGCGCTACCTTTATCGTTTTAAACTGAATTTGTACACATATTAAATGTTCTTAGAGTCTAAAATGCATTACATATAAACTGAAAGGACACAAAAAAACGTTTTCTAATCATACTTATTACTTAAAAATGCTATCTTTTTGAATGGATTTAGTCACTAGCTTTTCTTGCCATTTCATAAAACTTTTGTTTCATTTTTACAATTTAATTATCATTTCGGAGCAATTGTCTGAGTAGCACTGGGGCGTATGAATCCTGTAAAAGAATAAATCAATTGGATTCCTGTCGAATTGATGTCAGTTACCTGTTACATTATACCATATAGCTCTGTCCCTGTCCATCGGGCGTCGAATCACGTACCTATCACATCACTTCTATTTGAATTAGCTTTGTTACAACATTATGTATGTTTATTGCAACAGATAAGTAGTGCCCGCGACTTCAGTAGTGGATGCTAACATTTCCTGAGATTAGAAAGCATCCTGTATGTCGGCCCGAGATATGAGCAGGTTGGCGACGGTGGTTACCGCGTGATGCGCAGACTGACAGGCAGGCATAAACATAACATTGCAGATCAACATCGATAGGCTAGTAGACAAGGATTCAGGATCTCTTCAGAATGGACAGGAAGGCAACGTCGATTCCTTACATCAAAACCTTCAGGATTTATTTTAAAAATATGTTGAGGCGACCTTTCACCATGTGTTGGGATAGGCTCGATCTCGCAAGATACAATCTTTCCTAATGAAATAAATAAAGTTTGTTTCAAAAGATTGAACCTTTTCAAGCTTTGTCTCATTTTTATTTTGGTTTGCATCTTACCTTGAATGTCTGATTGGTGGATGGTGACACGTTTAGAGCACGCGTCGATATGGGTTTCCACTTGTTACGACCAGCCTAAATTTGGAACTACTAAGCATATTGCCGTCTCGCTCATACAACCATGATCAAGACGGCAATGGTGTGTGTGGCAAGTTCCGAGGTAACCGGTTAGTATATTATAAATGTTGGATTACGTGAGGTACGTTTCGGTTGCAGTTGCGGTGGACACCGCGGCCACCGCGACCGTGGTGCTGGCGGGCGGCGGCGCGGCGGCCGCGCGCTTCAGTCTGGGGGACGAGCCGCGCTCGCCGCCGCCGCCGCCCTCGCCCGGCGCCGCCGCCGCCGCCGCCGGCTGCGTCACGCCGCTCAACTACGCGGCGCTCGACCTGGAGCCGCGCCGGCCCGCCGCTACCGTCGCGCAGCGCGCCTATACGCAGATTGACTTCATCCGCAGCGAGAAGCTCCACGCGGCCGACGCCACGTAGACTTACTGCGACGCTCCCGCTCCAATGTCTCAAGCGATACACCCTCCACCCACTGTCGATGAGATCATCGAGGTACATTTACATAGAGAGTGTCATTTTTCGATTTAGGTACGCGGTTCTCAATCGTTCGTTAACGCCGGTCCTGTGAGACCGAAAGGCGGCCGTGTAGTGTTTTCTACGTACTTTGCACGTCTAATCTAGTGAATTTTGTTCGATTGTGTGCCAGTGAAATTTGATGAAATCCGGATATCGAATCGAGTGTGGAGTAATACTGTACTGAGTGATGTAAATAAGTAAATTTACGTCTCCAGAGTGTGCGTTGGGGGCTGGACGGCGGCGGGGGAGTTTACCGCGAAACGGACGCTCACTTGCGTAGTCGACTGCCATTTAATTTAAGCGCCCGAGAGACGTTCGGCCACGGAGTCCGAGGGACTCCGGCGATAGTGAAATTCGGTTGTCGTATTGATAGAGCCATGAATGTGTCAAATTAATGCGTCGGACTGAATAGTTATTCGCATTTCTTTGGCTAATATTGACGAGTGACGCTAATGATGTTCTTATTTTAGAATAAATGAATCTCAGTAATGTTTTCTACATATTTAACGCACAATAGTGAAATAAAAATGTGACTGGCGAACAAAACTGCACCTTCTAGGTATATACTGTTAATTTATAATTTGTAAGCAATGTAATACTGTTGTTGGTATCACTCGTCAATGTTAGGCAGGTAGGTGTTGATTGAGTGCACTGGTCGACGTGCACCCGAATATTCTATGAAGCAATATTAGTTGAGGAGTATCATACTGAAACTTGAAAAAAATATTTACAACTTTTTTGTTTGAAAAAAATATGTTCATTTAGGTACACAGACATCATTTCATTACAATCTAAAGTCTCATACTCTTTACTTATTGAATCATATCGACCACCAACTTTCATATCAGTACTTATTTAATATTTCTTTGAATATTTTGTCAGTTTTTGTAAGTACCGAAATAACCAACATTCAAAGTAATATCAAAATAATACTGCTGAAGATGAGGGGTAGTAGAGTGGGCAGGTAATAAATATACTTGTTTCATCTGATACTTCTCCGGTTTCTTAAATTACCGCTGTTTTTTTATCGCTCGTCGTCATCGGCATGTCTCCAAGAGACAGTTTGGTAGTATATAATACAGAGCGATAATCTTCACTATTAGTTTCCCACTGCGGGCTATCTAAAATGACCGCTTTAGCAATTGCTCTTACACGAATTCATTTCTATATTTAAAAAAAAATCGAAATTGGCTGAAATATAATTAATTGATTTTTTAAGGTGAATATTCTACTTACTACAATATGACCAGCTATTAGAATGCGTGACAATTTTTAGACAATGAGCGGAATTGGATTGTAAGCCTGTAGAGTTTTGAAAAAAAAAACGAGAAATTAATTTATTTAAGAGGAATTTCTCAGTGGCCGTTTTAGACAACCTAGACCAACAGACTCGAAAGAAGTATATACTTGGCCGACTGCGCTAGGCATATGCACATGTGTGCACTTGTCTCAAGTCCAAGCCTTCAATCTATTGTATTAAATTCAAATATCGCTCGCTTCAGTACTATGTGATAGTACTGACAACAATTTGTTATTAATTTTATTAATTACTATATTTTTTATTATTATTGTTATAAAAATTCAGTGATACATTGTGTATAGCAAACCAGATTTATAATAAGGATAATTCTAAATCTAACTCGCAAGTGTTTCTTTTTACTAAATTAATTCATTTGTTATTTTATTAATTGTAATTAAATATTTATTCATTCTTAGGGTTACTGTCCATGTAGTATATCTTTATAGTACAATCGCGAAATTAAATGATCGGTGAAAATGTGCACGGGGGAATGTTACAAGCGTGGACTTAGGACATTAGGCGCTGTCAATTGGCGTAGCGAATATGGTTGAGTTAGGTGGCTTAACACCAAAAAGTATAAAATATAAGAAAAGGTTCTATAATTTATTTTATTACCAGCTGACCTAACAAAACTAAATATATTTTGGTTATTTCAGTAACTGTCGATTCTGTTTTACACAAACTATATTTCACAACACTATCATCATCATCTTCATCATCTTGTTCATACATTACCGCCGTAATAAGGACGGCAATACGCCCAGTTTAATTAGTTCCCAATATAATCAACACTAATATATTATGCAGATTAACAGCGCCCGTTCGGTTCACGTTTCCAAAGTTAAAATGGTATCGAAAAGTTGGTTCCGTGGGTGTACTGAATAAAAAAAATAGAATGTTTAATTATATTAATGTAAATGATAAATAAATAAATAAATCATCGCCACGGTTGTGAGAGAGGCCTAACAGTAGTCGCTACACACCCTTAGCTCCCGGTATTTACTGCCTATTGTGTTCTTAGAATACTATGTGCAATTACACACATTGATACAAAGTTATATCTACACTGTTATTTGTTTATAATCAGCGGATGTGCTCTGTACTTGATTTAAAAATGATACAAGAGAACGTTTGTTATATATTTATAAAATAATACACATAGGTATATAATATTTGACACCATTTCCCTATAGCACTTGAACTGTCGCAGTTTTTAAAGCAATAAAGAAAATTAATGTTAGTAATTAATTAATCTTGAACGAAAATTAATTTATAATAATTATGGTCAATCCGAATGATTTCGTGTTGGAAACGTTAGTTATGATCTAGATGCTGCCATTTATATATAATAAGCCTTCCTTTAACGTTATTCACAGTAGTCCCACAAGTCTAACGACCTCCCACTAGATACAGCTTTTCTGGCCTGTCCCTAACGCCAATAATACCTCCATCTATTACTCAATGTAGTTATTCTATAGTTCAACAGGGGTCTTAAATACCATAACCACTGAGCTAGTCCTCTTAATTTTAAGCATATCCGAAGCAATTCTGATACATTTGACTTCATCGGCGAAATCACGTAATGGTTGTGTTTAAGAGGATTATTTGCTCAAAACGGTGATTTGAAATCTCCTAGATCTAAGAAACACCTTTTGACATTCATTTAAAAAGCAATAAATACAACATTTCAAATAATTCTTCGCTTTCATAAATTATTGAGCTGTTTGGATATCATTACAATGGGCCACGTGCTTAATCACTCTCCTCCGGTGAAGCTGTAAAGGCCAACTCACGGCCAACAGCGTAGTCCATTCAAAAAAAAAGAAGCTTAATCAATAATTTAATACAATACAATATATAAAAAAATCCAGTATGTCAAAACGTATTTCTTAGATAAGTATTATCATATACCAAAACTTATTCATTCTTATGTCTTCTTTGGCGGCCGAGATTATTTTTAAGTGAGATACATTAACGAAACATATATCTTTAAATAACTGTACTCGAAAATGTATAAACAAAAGTTGGGTATAGTTAGACTCGGATTAATGTTTTATTGCCTACGTAAATTATGTGTTCAATAAACAAACCTGTTTTTATCTTATAACTACTGTTAACCCTACGTTATGAAAGGGATATTATTTTTACCATTTACATTTTAAACGCATTGTAAGTGAATATTACTTAGCATTTTGGTCTGTGAGGTTTCATTTTGACCTTAGGTGGTTTAAAAGTTAATTCATTACTTTGATTGTTTTTACAATGACGCGGTATAGCCCATTACATCCACGAAAACGTGCCCCCCACGCTATCTAAAGCTGAGTGAGTGAAAAATTATTTAAAAATTGTGTTTACCAAAAAAATTTCAAAATCAACCCTTGCAGACTTAACGTTTACCAGCGGATAACGGGACCCGTGTGTTGTTAATAATAGAAAAATATAATAAATAATATTACATAGTCGTTCGTAGCAACTGCGATTGTGGGCAGTCCGCACGTCACACGCTACTTGGGTTTCCTTTAATTTAATTGGGTTTCCTTTAGTTTGACAGCTTTGAAAATATTGCCTCATACATTAATTACATACAACCATGAGGAGGACGGAAATTTACTCAGTTTAGTGTAATTTAATTTGGTGCCAACATAATAAACTCCCAATATTTTTGATTCTCGCCGTAATACCGATAATTAAATAATGTACACTACCACCACGCCCGTGCCGATTCGATTTGGCGTATTCAAATAACCCTATTTTAACATACCTACTGCCCTAGTAGTATTAAAAAAGAAAAATTGGTCCTATATTTAAATGCATGACTGAGTCAACACCAATTTTTTTATATTTAAAACGCTGTTGGTAATTCCGGCGTACGGAGCTGCAAAGTCATTTTTTCGAATGGCGAAAGAGATCTAAGAGTGTGAGAATATTTAAAATTAATCGCTTCTTTGACAGTTTTGTATAAACTATCCACTAACGATCACCTCTGGCAGTATAGTTTAATACAAAAGCTTAAAAAAATATGTGATATTAAAATAATACTGCTCTAAAGGTGGTACGGCCTCTGGACAAATTATTTTGTAGCATTATTGAGCTGGATTGTGGAATGGTGACCTGTTAAAATGTTTTCGTATGGACTTTTCTTCGTGATTGTACTTTGTTAGCTTTAAAGTGAGCAGTCCAATTACCACAACTATTTATTTGTTCGAGGACCATGTTATGTTTTGTTTATAATTATTGTAACAATTTTCTTTATGCGTAAGTGATAATGGTTAGAAAGATATCTAATTGTGACTTCAATTACGCTCCATAATTAGTAATGAAATTATGTAATGTTGCGGATGTTTTGATTTAATGCTGGAGTTCTTTGTTTTTGAAATCTCTCCTCGAACGAGGTAGATTTAATATTTTTAACCTGAATGAAATGATAATTTAAAATGATTACGTAGACATCCTCATATAATTTGATTAGAGCATACTGTTTTACGCATAAAGAAGATATCTGTTCTTGTTTCGTTATTCCAAAAGAATATTAGCGACCCTCCATTAGTTGACGTGAGGACGGACGGGCGTACCATCGAAACGTATTGTAGTGTAGTACAATTTGGCAAAGCCATCGCTTTTTACTTTGTTTGATGAAATGTTTCGGAGGAATTCTCGCTCGCGCGCGAGCCAAGCATAGGCATAGGAGAATGGTGGGTTTTACAATGATCTATAATGTATCTATTTGGTTTTTAAACATATCCTTGCCTACGATTTTTATAGAAAAAACAATAAAATAAAAAGCACGCTCTTTCCAAAAACTTGTACGACTTTTTGTGCGTCGGTCAATATTGTAGAGGTTTTTGAAACTAATGTAATTGTTGCTTTTGATTTTATGATACGATTTGTGATACCACTGTTCTCGTAGTTTCAGATTTGAATAAGCCAATTCGCAGACTTGCTAGTGCTACCTCGCAATTATAATAGTACCATGTTTAGATACTTATTGTAATTATTATATATCGTATATTATACATTTACTTTATTCCAGTTAGCCTAAGACGTGTTGAGTTAACTTAGTTTTAAGGATAGACGGGTACCGACGATTAAGAGGATATAGTAAATATGTGTACTAGGTCGACAGGAATCTCCTTTTAAAATATGCACAGGATAGAATAGACAGAGGATATTCTTAGCACACAATATATATGGGCGTGTACTGAGTGTTTAGTTAGCAAATGTAGTATCAGACTGAAGAATTTAATAATTTTCAAGAATACATAAATGTAAAGTGTTTTTTTTTGCAAAGAATTTAATATTTTGTTCAGTGAATTATATCTCTTGTGGCCAATAGACAAAAACATATCTAATAACATGAAGTGTATAAAATATAAAAATGAGAGTACAATAATACGATATGAAGCGTCTCTGTCCTCGCCCATAACAAGGTCACAAAACTAAAGTGTTCAACAACAACAATAAAAACAAAACTAAAGCATATTCTAAAAGGAGCTTTTTTGGCTTCATTTACATTGGTGAGACTTGTATTGACATCGAAAGCTAGTGTGAATGCGGCCTTATTTTTAATGTATTTATAATAATAAAAAAATATACAAAATGATTTACCAAACTCCGCGTGATGCGTCATGACAAGATGGAGTTTTTTTTATGAAATCTATACTAGTCTCATTGCAAGTTAAACAGAATTTTTGCATAAAATGTTCCTGTAAACGGCGTAAAGGTTTTTGTTATAAGGTTTAAATGTAAGTAACTATTATGTCTAGAACAGTTTCTAAGGATATTGTAGTTGTATTTAGTACCTGGGGATGATGTTGACACGCTAAGCTGAGAGCGCTTTCCGGAGCGACCGTGCGCGAGCGCAGTGCGCGCGGCACGATGAGGCAAGTTCGATTGTTTTGAAATGAAAAAAATAAAACAAAATGATGATTATATTTTCTTACAAATGGTGCTACCGTTTTGTGTTTTAGTCGATGATAGCTTAACCGCCGTAACTGCCATTGTAGACGATGTGGAGTGTCACTCGGCGCGGCGCGTGAGACGCGCGCGCTTTTATCACAATCTTTATAGAATATAGTTGACATCACCGCACGGAGCGTACGTTAAATTAGATGTTACTCATAGCTTTTGTAACTTGCGGGTGCGCGCCGACTTGCGGCGGCGCGGGCGGACGGGTAGCGCGCTGCACTCGACCGGTCACTAAATGTTCATTGCTAACGGCAAGTCAGTGCGCACTATTATCAAAATATCACAATGTAAAATCGTTTGCAACTCGTTGATCGACAGTGTGCCGATCCGTCGTGCGATAATTTATATATACAAAAAAACGATTATCTAAATATAATTTCATTGGTACATACATAAAACTTTGTTTACTTTCATATTATTGTAAATAAAAAGAAAAAAATAAAAGCTTTGGATTTGCGCATTTGTTTATTCATCAGCCTTTATCATATAAGCGGTTACCTTCTCATCGTTTTAGAAGTTGATGTGACTATTTTGTCACTACCGGCTTTGCTCAATGGCGACAATTGGTAAGCAACTTACCGATAGTTGTCGCCTCTCTGTCGCTTTAGTGCGACTGAAGTCTGTAGAAATGGCATTATTAATTTATTTAGTCACCCGGCCTCCCCAGAAAGAGTTTTATGTAAACTAAAAACTACTATTTGTAGTATTGTCAATTAGTGCACTTTCATAATTATTGTACTAATAAAGTAAGATGGATTGGTATGAAAAACAATATAAATGAATAATACACAAATAATCTTTATTTTACATAACTATCCAATTCACAACACTTCATCAAACCCGACTGCGCCCGTTAAAACAAGAATTGACACATCTAAATTGCAAAAGCTTGGTTTAATAGGCAGAGCCACACTGTCAACACGGTAACAGCAGAACAATAATTACTTATCAACAGAAACGTATGTAACATACAAACATTTTAATTATCAAATAAAATCCTATTGTCGTCACACGCTTCAATAGTATGTGCAAATTAAAGTATTAAGTGTTTTTAAGACGAAACAAGGAGATTTTTATATCAATTTGGATGTATTGTGAAATTGTGTGTAGTCCGACTTGGGATGATTTGGTGAAATAAACAATAGCGGCTTATTTAGTGACGATAATTTCTGCCCAAAATCTACTGAGTTGTTATAGATTGTCATGAGAGGATTTGCAAGAGCGACAAAAAATTAAAATCTTAGCTTTATGTGGATATTAAGTGTCTCCTGTCTGCGACAAGATAGATCAATATTAATTAAAATTTGTGCATTTAATAGGTGGTGGTGGTGGAGTAATTAAATTGTATTGTGCATGTAACTTAAAACTCGAGTTCCAATATTTACTCTTCACGTCAAATGATAAGTCATGTACTTTACATACAACTTGAGCAATAAAAACTAGTTCCCAAATGTATCAACATTTCAATCAGTTTTCAAACCATTTACAACAGCACTTTTATGACAAACGAGTTTTATAAAGCCACTGATTTAAATACCGTAAAAAATTCAGCCCAATTGCAGGTCGGGTTTATTTAATGGAAAAAAGACAAAATTATAATAAAATGGAAAATTTAAATAATTTCGTATAAGCTCAGGTGAGTAGATAATTATAAATAGGAACTCGAGTTTACAACTTTATTATTTAACATTGTATTTCAGTCACACTCAACCTGTGGTCCGCAGGGCTTTTAAACGATCCGGTAATGAGATGACGCGCCTGTGAGAACAGGGTTTAATAGATGAAGAGACCCGTGTGAAAAAAGGTGGAGTATGCCTGAACTATTTTCTATTGGTGAACTAAAATAATTAAAACATAAGGTACAGTTAGGTAGCCTGTTATAAGCTGATTAATAAAGCTAGTTATGTAGGTATACGGTTCAGATTAATGGCACGGTATTATTTTGGTAAAGGTTAAAAATATGTCGCAGGAATCTTAACTAAAATACAACGAAAAAATACTGTTGCCTAGAATACATTCAACATTGCTCAACAATGTTAAGGTCTTGATCCGTTTTTAGGGTTCCGTACCCAAAGGGTAAAACAGGAACCCTATTACTGAGACTTCGCTGTCCGACCGTCTGTCTGTCACCAGGCTGTATCTCATGAACCGTGATAGCTAGAGAGTTGAAATTTTCACAGATGATGTATTTCTGTTGCCGCTATAACAACAAATACTAAAAAACAAAATACAATGAATATTTAAGGGGGCTCCCATACAACAGAAGTGATTTTTTTGCCGTTTTTATAGATAATGGTACGGAACCCTCCATGCGCGGGTCCGACTCGCACTTGGCCAGTTTTTTTTTGTACAGTTAAAAGAAGTATAGATAAAAAAAATTATTGGTTATCTTATCACAATATTCGCAGTACCTTTAGCTCTTATAAGCTAAATCTAAATGCATTTTAGGCTAGGGCTTACAACCATAATCGAACGTGGAATCTCTATATTAGGTTCGAGACCTCCTCGTCTAACCACTCTAGGTTATTGGCGCCAAGATAATTACGTTCTGGAAAATCGGGATGACCACGATCCAATCTTAAACAACATATTATTACAAATTTATCAATCTTGTGACGCATTAACTGCGTTTTAAATCTAATTTAATAATAATTAAAAGTAGTCAGGCAGCGAAATTAATCCGATGGTAACTGCCCATTCTTAACCTTTGATCCTTTTTTACCTGTAATCACCTTCCTTCGGATCTCTCTAGTAACCGTGTATTCCTCATCCGATATTAATTTTCTTTTGGATTTCTTTTTTACATTTTTATCAAAGGAATCTTCGAAGATATCAATACTCGAGTTGATAGAATCTTGTTTCGACTTTTTGCTGATTATTTCGCTGACTGGACTGTCGAAGGAGACATGCCTGGACGTGTCGGCGAGTCTCATACTCCGCCGTTTCTCAGCCGAAGTTTGTGTGGCTGTATTGACGTGATTCTTCTTTGCGGGCGGCGTTGCTACGGGATTTAACTTGGTCTTCTTAACTTTAGTGACTACTACAGGCTCTGAGGATTTTCTTTTTACATTTTTCTTGTGTTTTGGGATATCAGGTACTTCGTTTTCGGTCTCGGCGTCTTCTGGTTTAACTTTAGGTTTTCGACCTCGTTTCTTTGGCGCGTCTCCGTTCTGAGTTTCCACTTCAATGCCATCTGTATCATCTGTTTTATTTGCAATGACTCGCCCCGGCGCTGTCTTCGTGTCTGTGAACTCCAGCTTGCTACTTCTAGTTTTGCCTTTACTCACAAGATAGTCTTCAAAGATTTTTTTACATTTCACAAAATTGGGCACCTCTTTTGGTTTCAATGTATTGATGTATTCGAAGAATTTGATGAGAGCTTCTGAAATAGAATGCAGAACTACAGTCAATTCGCTTGCGAAAATATTCAACTGCTAAGTTACTAAGTTTTTTTTTCAAAAACAGCATATTTCTTTTGAGGACCCTATATTTTCAGCCCTGCGTGTATTATCAATAGTTTGGAAGATTTTTCCCGAGAAACATAACATTATACTCAGATTATTTTGATGTATTTTATTACCCTCTCCCTGCTACATGCATGTATTTAACTATCATATTTCAAGAAATTGTTAAGTTTCTCACCCGGCACTGCACTGCTAAGACTAATGATGTTATTCCTAACGTCCTTCATGAAGGCCTCCTTCTTGGCCTGCACGACCGACGGCTTCTTCAGGTCCCTCTCCCAGGGCAGCTCTCCAACCAGCCACTGCAGCATATTGTAGCCCAGTATTTCCAAATCACCGCGCATAGTTGCCTCTGTAACGGGTAAAAAATATTCAAATGAAGTCATAATTAAGGATTAAATCCAGAAATCTATACTAATATTATAAAGCTAAAGAGTTTGTTTGTTTGTTTGTTTGGTTGAACGCGCTAATCTCAGGAACTACTGGTCCGAATTGAATAATTATTTTTGTGTTTAATAGTTCATTTATCGAGGAAGGTTATAAGCTATATATCATCACGCTACGACTAATAGGAGCGGAGCAGCAACGAATAATGTGGCAAAAACGGGAAAATTCCCGAACATGAATCGGGTATTATAGACTTATATAATCATAGACTTTATAACATCACTCTACGCCAAAGTAACTATTAGCGCGGGTGAAACCGCGGGCACAGCTAGTATTACATAAAGTTGTGAGTACTGTCAATTAAAGTTACTATTCTATTATTACTAAGCCCTAAGTCTTAAATTCCATCCAATGTGCCTATAAATTATCTTATATTTATGTATTATATATCGACGCCAGAAAGCGGAGATGTCGTCGTCTTGAAATATCTTATTTTACACCAGAGCCCAAAAACTGTTTCAAACATTAACAACTCTTTAGTAAAACTTGAAAAATTCAATGATGTATTATTATTTTGTTTCGTCGTATGCAAACGAGACAGAGCATTCGATGCGGCTTCTTATTCTGACCATTTAGTCCAATTTTCAAGATGCGACATTCCGCTTGCTGCCGTCGATATTTAAAAGAAGCTGGCAGTACATAGTACAAGTATTGCTTTGCTAGGAGTCTCCTGTAGCGAACGACGTACCTCCTAAATGCGCATCTCTGCTCGTATACTCGATGGTTCCATCATGTGCAGATTTCTTGTTGGGCGCGAACTCTTGTTCCTTGACGCGGCTGGCGAGGCCGAAGTCCACCAGGTACGCCTGGTTCTTTGTGCCCTTCTTCAAGCCCAGCAACATGTTCCCGCCTTTTATATCGGCGTGCACGTAACCACGACTCTGTATATATTCTAACACGTCCAACTGGAATCGGACAACACGTTATTGCAAAGCTTACAGTATGTTTTGCAAAGTAATAATGGCTCTATTATGTACGTACGACTATAGAAATCTTACCATTTGTAATCCTAACTGAAAGACAGTTGTAGGCGGAAATCTTTTCCCGGCTTCACTGAATATGGTCCACAAGTCCTTGCCAAACTTGTCCAAGACTAGATATCGGTAACTTGTGCCATTGCAATCGTGTTTGCCAGTCCCGTAGAATGTGGGCATGCCAATTGTAGATAGGTTTTTGCTCTCCATAAATTTGACAACTGAAAAATAAATTAAAATGATTTATAAAGAATCAATGCTATTTTATATGAATTTGGGGTAAACATGTTTTAAAAGCAGGGTTCGAAAATATCCGATATTTATTATAAATATCAAAATATCGGATATTTATGATATATATCAAAAGTTTGGTATATATCCATTGTGTATGAAAGCCATTTTTTTTTGCTGTAAAATTTTACTTTTCTAGGGCTGTTATGAGGTGTAATACTTGCATAATTTCAACGATTATTGACACAAGAAATCGTGAAAAAAAAATATTTTTAACAAAAAACCTATGTTTTTTAAGTCTGTTTTTATTTTTTGTTAAAAACAATTTTTGGATTAGAACTTTCTATTATGGTATTATATCTTAACTCTAATATTATATCTTAACTCTAATCCAACGCCATCTACATTTGGAAAGTAGAAATACAGTAACAAACGCCAAAATTACTTAATATCATAAATTTTTAAAACTATTTTTCTATTGATATATATCATAAAAAAACATTATATATATATCGGATATTCATTGATATATATCCTCGAACCCTGTTTAAAAGCCTGTGTAAAATGAACTTAACAACAAAACACATAAATAATGATCCATTACATTGGCCTCGTAGGAAACTATTATGTAAAATACCATTGTAGGTTTACACATAGATTTACAGGTAAATGTTTACACAGGTGTAACATGCAGTTTTAAAAATAATAATATTATTCTGATTGTCACCACACTGCTGTGTCAATCGAACCAATTGAAGGTGACATATATAAAAGATTTGTGTATACTTTGAGTCCAAATAGGTATGTTATTGAAGAGGTTGTACCATTTAACTGACCAATGTTGTTTTTTCATATAATTGTACATACCTAATACATATCATAATGATGTCATGAAAAGGCTAGTAGGTACTTGTTCATCTGTAATTCCATGACTGTGTTACCACCATACATCCTACATTAAGCTTTGTTATAAAAGTATAAATTCAAGGCCTTATTCACAATAAATGTGTAGAGTATGCTTGTTAGATAAATTTGTAGAAATATACTATACACATAAGGCTATTAGGGTCGCCAACTATTTTTTTCGAAAATATAGTATTTTCCAGCCAGAGTCGTAAAATATATAGTGCATTGCTCAAAAATATAGTACACTTACAAAAATCCTACAAAACCGTGTCAGTCCGCCTAAAAAATTATGACCGTACAATACGACATGCAATGTTAATGACATGCATGCACAAATTTAATAAAATAAATCATCGAACTGTATTCGCCACCTTTATAAGCGGTACCGCGGTACGGTAAAAATAAATATGTGGATGCGTATTTTTTCCGAGAGATATTGCTATTTTATAAAAAATAATGAATGCTTATAAAAATATAGTACATTTGCGTACTATATTTTTTTTCAACAGTATATAGTACGCAGAGCTAAGATATAGTACAATACTATATTTTATAGTACGGTTGGCAACCCTAAAGGCTATACATAAAGTTATACACATAATCAAAATGATTTATATCCATTTGCGATAAGAGGTATCCCAGTCATGCTGTATTCAATAATTAAATTACTTTTATGGTTAGCAGATATACTAGTTCTAATAATGAGGAGGTCCGGAACAAAAGCAGATAATTCCACTTTGTGCATTTTTTATTTTTTTTTCTGTCAGTCGTACTACTCATACATACTATACATCACTCAGACCACAGTAAAATTGCGTTAAAACGTTAAATAAGGCTCTAAAGATAGGCAGCCGGGCCAAAACCCAACGATTCTTTTGCGTTTTCTGTAAAAATACAAATAGTGGATTTAACAGTTTTTGTATTCTTTAGCGTTTTCTGTAAAAATACGAAAAGTTGATTTATCGGTTTTTGTTATTATTATTCAGAAGCTACCTATGTGAGGTAATCACATCACTTGTAGCCAGTTAGCCTTTCTAACTAAAGTATATGCTTATGTTAGGGATTAGCTCATCACAATAATGACTGGGAAGGGTATCAATCCCCTGAACCTCTGATTAGGAGGCCAGATGGTTTAAGCACAATGTTATTGATACTTAAAACTAGCTGTTACTTACTATCATCATGGATGGCATTTTTGCGATAGAAATTCTTTTCAACAAACAATGGTCCATTCTCATGTGGTTCCTGTGACATAGAAAAATAATTGTAAATACAACTTCTCAACAAAGATATGGTTAATGAAATGATTTATTACTATTGTCATGCAATATGATTCTAAATAATTGAGAGCTGCAACTTAATATTATAGTTAGAAATCAGGTTCCATTCCATTAGATGTTATGCACGCTAGCAGCAACTTTGGTTGACTTATAAATCTGATAGAAGACAAAATAATGATTATGTGTGACTGTAGTAGGTGTATGTAATAAGAGAGCTAGGTCACAATGTGCAACAAGAAATTTGGCGGGAAATTATGTTTGGACTAAATTTAGGTTAGTTAGATTCCATTACGAAGCGATTTGTAGGCACTAATATATTATATTAATAAAGGTAGTACTCACCACTTTTATGGCATAGTTGTAGTTGGTTCCCTTCTTTTTGGTTGTGTTTGTGAGGTCCTCTGCAGAATATATTTCACCAAACCCACCCACCCCTATTGACGGTCCTATCCGCCACACCTTCTTCAGTATGTTGTCCTCGATCACCTCTCCTAGGGGGATAGGCGGGGGCATTGAATATCCACCAGCCTTCTTCTTAGGCGCCGCTGGCTTCCTGCCTTTGCCCCTTGCAGCCATCTTACTGAGCACAGAAATAGTCTATAAAATTTTAACAGAAGAAGATTCGCGAATAACTTCACTTAAATCTTAAATTATTGATAAAATGTTTGTGTTATTGAGTCTAGAGTACACTATTATTTTAAATCAAGAAAGCGTCGACAGTTTGGTTTTGGTTCGTTCACGACTTCGCGATTGATCTATTAAATTGACTGACTGCAATAGTGATGTACCGAACAAATTATTAATCGACCTTACACTAAAATAATCATAATATTAAAATATTATGATAGGAGTGATTTTTTTTACTGTATCAAATTTTCAGTGATTTTTTTACTAATATTTAAAGAAACAATATAAATGAATCTTATTTTTAATTACATACAATTTATCTTTAACGTATCCGGAAAAATAAGTCTTTTGCGTGAAATGAAATAGTGGAAAGCTGGCAAAACTTTGGCAGCATATAAGCATACTAAATACGGATTACTTCCTAGTAGAAATGACTTATTGTTGTTTTGATGTGAAACATCTAATGGCGCACTTGGCGAGTGACAGCGACTGTTGATGCCATGATCCCAAAACTTCGAGTAGCTTCGTGGCTCCTCTGTTCTTTCCGCCACTTAGACTCCACCCACCGGCTGACTCCACTCACTCGCCGCTACGACGTTTATGGTTTATGTTTTACATCTGCCAGGCGTCCCGCGAAAGCTCAATTTGTTTAAGAAAGAGCCAGCTCAGTGACGGACAGACAAAATATTTTAGGATGCTTTATAGTTATTCGCTCTTAAGACTTTTTAGCCTCAAGTGCAAAATATAATGTATTTGCACCAGTCACTTTCTCCCGTAACTGCCTGTTTTAAGGTATTGGAGGTCATTGTTGTACTCTCAAAGGTGTCTAATTTCGTTTCATGGTATTGAGCGCCTTCTACATAATGATGTTCCTACGGAGTGTCGGCAAATCAGTAAAGTTTGTAATTATTATTATAATCTATGAAAAGTAGGCCTCACTTGCGAAATAGAATAAAAATGTGTCATGTTTTTGTTTTGATATCACTAACTCATCGGTAGATATTAAATTTTTACAATAAATTGACTCGATTATGTGCAAATAATCACTTCACTTCACTTTTTAAAAAGATATGGCCTCCATCGTATTTAGTCGATGATTTTGCCAACAACAGAGTATGCAAAAACACTTGGACGGTAAGTGCAAATAATCAAATCTACATCACTAGATACACATTTCGTCCTCCGTCACACGCATTTGACAGATGTATTGACAATTGACATATTTTGACGCATTTGACATGACAGTTGACATTTTTGCCTGCTATATAATTTGTCGATCGAAAAATCTTAAAGTACCCACATTCTGTCGTTGGTAAAATCGTCGTCTAGATACGATGGAAGTCGTTACTTTTTTAAATGAGCTAACGCCACTTATTTATGTAAGAAAACAAATACTTTACTAAGTGATTTAACCCCAGTGCTTCCCAAGACCAAAACCTCTATTAAGTGGATGACGAGGACTGACTGGTAACGTAAGTCTTAATTCCTATTTTCCTAGTAAATGTGTATCCCTGCCTAGTATTTAGTTACATAATAAATAAGTACTGAGATTTCATAATAGTTTATACGTAAGTAGGTAGCTAAGAAAATATTTAGGACTAGCTGTGCCCGCGACTTCGCCCGCGTGGACTTTAGGGAGATTACCCGGAAATATGGGTATTATGTTTTTCCCGCGGAAACCTAATGCTTTTCTAAAATTAAAGTAGCCTAAGTTACGCCTTGGAACGTCAGCTATCTGTCAGTGAAAGTCCCATTGAAATCGGTTCAGCCGTTTAGAAGTTTACCCCAAACAAAAAGACGGACAAAAAAGACAGACAGACAGACAAAACATTTAAAAATTGCGTTTTCGTTATAGGTATCGTATATACTTTCATACGCATTTGGTAAAAAAGTGTTATTTTGATATTACAAACAGACACTCCAATTTTATTTATTTGTATAGATGTATAGATAGGGAAATTAATCAATTAAACTCAAATGACAACATTAATAACGTATCATTTTATTATGCTTTAGTAAACTTCTATAATAATAAATTAACACATAACAAGGCATACATTTTTTATTATCTTTTCAATATTACCTATCTACTGGGTTAACATTTTATACATTTATTTTTCACTAGCCTTACAAAATAAGTGTTATATTAAGTACTTAATAAAGTTACTAGGTAATTCATATACAGGGTACTGTATGGGTACAACTATCTTTGTAAATAATTTTTTTTGAAAATTTATTGAAAAATAAGTTAATAAACCACGTCTTCCATTTGGTGACCAATTTCTCTTCACGAAATGTAGATAGTTACTTCTGAATCTATCACTCTATAATTTTGTTTGTCTATTCTCTATTTCGTATAGACATGAAGGACCCCAATCCCCATTAGCTATCGCGAAGTGATATCAGAAGTACGTGTAATATTAATATATTTCTAATAAAATACGATCTACTTATAAAAATATTGTATGTACAGTTCATTTATTGACAGGGATGTAGGTACCTATATCAACGGTTCCATTTAACTGATAATTACATATTATACAAATCATACCTAGTAGGTATTTACTAATGATTAAGACATTATATAATAGTTTTACGTCACGTAAAAAAAGTAATAATAATATCGACGATAATAATTGGGTGCCTCAATGGTCAGTTTGTAACAATCATTCAAGAATAAACTGGCAAACATTTAATATGTTTAAAACATTAATTTCAGGTGGGTTTAATAACTCGATTCTATGTAACTATAATTGAAAGGAAATCGTTAGGAACGCCAACAAAAGCACTCGAAGGATGAATCATTATTATATTTTATCTGCAATAATAATCGTCGCATATTAACTGGATAGTTTGAGATGCAAAACAAAAGAATTCAAATCCTTGCCTTCGTCCGCCAAAAGAATAATATCGCAGTACGTAACATGTTTTAAACCTGCTAAAATCATAACAAATCATCCTCATCACCGTACGCTGTCATTGAGTACCAGTCCCTCGCCACATCTTCATAGATGACCCTCCTCACGTCCTCGTCGTACTGGGGGTGCAGGATCCTCGGGGACCTGGCGCGGAACTCTAGGGGCACATCGTAGCACTTGCACACGCAGCAAGATGGGAACTTGAACCATTCCGCGAAAATGCCCCGGCACTCGTTGCGAGGGTCGTACGCTAGTAGACGGTGGAGACGGAACTGTTGCTCGCATCTGGGAATAGCAAAAATTCAATGATATGAGTTCATTTGAGTGCTTGCCACATAACTTGCCATTGGTTTACAAGAGGTTACGGTGTTGAATGTTGATCGAAAATAAGAAACTTTAACTATAATCACTTTCGAAGACCACGCTCACATTGATGAAAGCGTTATATTTACAGCTTCGACATTTTCCTTATATGTCCTGCCGCCCTAATAAAGGCGTCGGTCTACAAAGGTCATGACAAAACTTACTACTTACTACGTACTTAATTTCTAAATGACGATTTGAAGACGCGTTTGTTGTTTGTTATCTAGGCTAAAGGATATGTTTGACCTCCTCATCAGAGTCCCCGTGAGTGATACCAGCGCGCTAATTATCCCGGGTGTAAGCAAGCATCACTTAGTTCTAATAAGACTATTCTAATTATAGTGTTAAAGTATCTGCGGTACCTGCACCCCTCGCGGCAGTACATCTGCTTGCGCTCGTGCACGCAGGTCTCGAGGTGGATGTACTGCTCGTACGGGTACATATTGAGCAGTGCCAGCAGCTCGCCGCGAGTGCTGTTCGCCCAGAACGGCGCCGCTATTTGTTCCTTGGATTCACACGCGTTCCTGGACATAGGGTTAGACAGTCATTCACAATAACAGAACATGCTCAGTGAATAAACGGGAGTTACTCATAATAGCGGGAGTACTAAGTAAAATCTAATATAAGTAGGTTCTAATTTAACTATTTAGGGATTGCCTACAATTTGAAGGCATAAGTTAAGTTAATTGAGTCAATGATAAACAGCTAGAATGAATAGCATAAGGTAATGTATTTTTTTTCGAAACTTACGCTCCTCTTAATTTGATGACAGAGGGTCTCATAGTTTCCTGATGTTGCACCGGTTTTGGATGGAACTCTTCCTTTTTATCCGATACCTTTGTGTCCACCCGATCTATGTTGACCTTCTCATGATCAGAGAACAACAGTGTGGGCGGCAGCGTCGAGGTGTCAACATTCATTGGTCGCCACGCGTCCTTTCCAGACTCTGTAGTGGAATCGTAAAAATCAGTCGTAGTCTCAGTTGGAATAAAACTCTCCGTTGTAGTAACATTTTTGTCTGTACTGTTTTTAGACTCATTTTCCGTTGCCTCGATTTTATCGCCTGAATATTTGGGGTAAATACTGTTAGTCTCAATACTCTGTTTTATAACTGCTTCTAAAGTAATAACATCAGGGTCAAGATTGTTTATTTCTATGTTAGCTATGCTTTCAAGCTTTGTTTTGTATGATATACCTTTGTCATTTAATGTTTCGTTGCTCGTCTCTGTTTTGTTGCCGTTGTCCGTATTATTAGGTTTTGTTTGATCTAGTGGTTTCACTTTTAGTGTGTCATTGTCCAATTTCTTGTTTTTCTCAGTACTGATAGGTCGAAAGTGTGGTTTGTCCCTCATGGCACGGCCATGACTCCTCTTGGTATACATCATTTTGGTTTTGATGATGTCTTCTTCAAAGCTGGATGTTTTGCCAGAGAAGTCGTCATCGTTGTTGTCCTCTATGTAATTGCCTAGTTCAGCTTTTATTATTGATATTTGACGCTCTTCGCCGTACATTCTTCTCATTAAGCCCTGGAATAAATTATAGAGGATATTGTATCAAATCGCCATAATTACTTGTTTAATAAATCACATACGCATGTCAGTAAATAAAGTGACTAGTTTAGTATTTAACATGCCAACAAGAATAATTAATAAAAAATCTTATATCCAATGTGTTAGAAGTCATACAATAGGCGTACTCATACAAACGTTGAAGTATATCTATTCCAGGGTTCTGAAATACCCTGTAGATGTTATATCCACAATGCGAAATAATATTATACCTGATTCTCTCTAACGAATCTCCTAATAGCGGGCCAGGGGTAGTTGGTCCCCGGGGTGGTGCAGTAGTTGTGCTTGCCGAGGTCGCAGGGCGCGCCCGGCAAGGTGCGCCCGCGGCTGGATCGGTTGGGCCGCGCACACGCCGACGCGTAGTCGAAACCCGCGCTCTGCCCAGCTGTCCATGTCACCTGGAGTATAATGACGAGTTTTGATTTGATTCAGTCGCAATTATTGTTATAAGGAACGCTAAGTGCATCCCGGAATGGCGGTAGATTATGTCGGATTGCCGCTAAGACTTTCACGGCCATTTTTAGCTGATTATCAAGCTGGAATAAGAACTTTCTTATTCAGTAGGTACATGACCAAAAGCGTGAAAAAGAGCGTAATGGATGCGGCATCATTTTCACATTATTCAAATTGCCCAACTATTCAAGGTAATTTGTACAATCAAACATGTTTGGGCATGGTGTAAATTTGGGGCCGGATGGCGGCGGTTGCAGTGAGAAGCGCGGGCGCACCTGTTGCCGGTGAATGAAAGTGACGCCCACGGCTATCGACTCTTGGCCGTTCACTCGATTAGCATTATAATATGCTATTGTTTGTGATGTGTTGTTCTTTTTTGTCACTACATCTTTGAAGATGTTCTTAATGTTTTAATAAAACTTGAAATGGGTAGTTAAAGCTGCGATAATTGTAAAGTTATATGGGGCCAGTAGATAGCAGCAATGTATGTGCATGACAATGACGACTAAAACAGATCTTAATTAAATTATTATAGTAAGTTATAACCATTTCAGGACCAGATTGTCACTTTATTGTGCAGGTTGTTTATGTATTTACAAGTTTTGCAGTACCTTTGACTTATTTTGAGAATTAAAATAATGTAGTTTTTGAAGGCGATGTTTCTGTGGTAGTAGTTATGTTGACAGACGGATGTGGAGCGTCGCGGGCGCCGCGGGCGTCCCACGTCACGTACGCATCACGCCTAATGAGATCCTCTAGGTGTTTTCACTTTTGCACGAGCAACTTTCTACTCTCTTCGTGGAACGCACGTAGGATCGCATTTAGGGGTGCAGTTGCGTAAGCGCAGGATTATCGGATATGAACGCGTGAGAGAGAAAGTTTTGGCGCACTCCGATATTTTGGATGTTTGTAAGCATTGCCACAAAAACATTGGTGATATAATATATTTATGCCTACATTAAGGAAGTACTACAGGGTACAGTTGTGTGGACAGGTATGGTCACAACAGTTGCATTTAAAATGGAAGTAAGACTAGAGAGAGAAGAGAACTAACTTGGCATGTTATGTAAACCCGAATAAGGTAGTTTAAATAAATAATTAATGATACTTGACTTAGATTTGTTTACGTCCATGATTAGATTATTTGTGTCGTATCATTTAGGTTCGGTCAATATTCGCCAAAAACTTTTAATATTTTTATTGTGAATGTGTCATGCTTATTGTTCTTTAATTAATTCGAAGACGCAAAAAATACAAAAATAATTGCGCATGAACATTAAAATTCTGACACAACCTAACGTAACTTAACCTCGTTTGCGGCCGAAATGAAGATGTTTATGACAGTGATCTTGACCAAAAATCGCTACGTGTGGGCACGCCTGTACCGTTAAACAAACAACGCGGGGCTGGCCACTGGGAGTTATAAACGGCATCATTCTCATCGGCTACCGTTCAAGTTTTGGTTCAGTGATAAGACAGGACAAGAGTTGACAGGGGATAGCAAAGAAACTGTCAGGAGATAGGAGTTAGGTGGGAAAGCAGCTGAATTATAACCAAAGTAAAATTTATTGTTACACATACTGGAATTAGCAGTGAGCTTGTACTATCGGCGTTAAATATGCAGTCCCTATTAATCATAAAATGCATTCGCAACTCGAATAACAAGATTCCTTGTTACAAAAAGTACCTACATATTATCTATCTATGTGGTAACCGTGACACTTTAACTCTAATAAATTCAAACTTACTGCTAGTGCGCCTGCGTTGACTTGACTAGAAAACGTTTTTAATAGAACATTAATATCAAGATCAACATCTTTACCTTGTTCACGATCTTATACGCTGAAATGCTCGTTTTTACCACAGTTCGCAAAGCAATGAGTTCTAATAACTCGCAGTCCGTCACTCCAAACTCGATTTATACACGCTTGGACTTCAGCCAGAATATCAACTGGTTACTTGTCGTGTGAAATGGTGTGAGCAAAACAGATCATGTGGTTGATAAGCACCATAAATACTAAGTTACGACGCTGTACCACAATATATTGGTAGTATAAGATGAACTTACATATGACTGATAAAAAAAGCCCTATAATTTGTATTTACTTCGGGACATAGACAATTTGTACATACTCCTATAGGTGCTGAATTGCATATCTGTTTATGGGAATACTTTGTCTTTAATTACTATCAAAACAATAGTATATTGAAATAAGGGTGTATCAACTAATCAATATTATACCATACCAACACTCTATAGTATCATGGCAGGGGTTGGCTAAAGTAGATACATACAAACATATTACAACATCAACTTGCCATTATAATACTATAAGTATTTTTTCCTTCCTTCATTAAAAACGGGCATGCATACAAAATCTTCAATATTACTATCGCTTTCTTACGACAAAAACCTAATATTGCTATGTCACTACCTATCACTATTTGACAAATGTAAAGACCAGATGAAGACCTTGGTCTGTAAGTAAATGTGTCAATTCTGTGGTCATTTCGTAAAAAAAGAAGAAGAAATGTGAACAAGCCGGAGCTTTTTTGCTGGTAAACAAATTACAAAACTTCTAACAATATGTTACATATCAGTTTGGTTGGACAGGCAGGCATGCGAGTGAAAGTGACTGATGGTATTTGGGAGCAGGTTGTGTGACGTCACAGCCGGACGATAGCGATCCGTGTGTTATCAGATCACGTGTGATGTAAACGGATTTGTGTTTAGACGATGTTGTGGAAAAGTTTTTGCATCCATAACTAGTTCTGATGCTGGCTAATTTGAATAAGATGTCAATTTAATACTGTTAAAAGCAACACCTTTATATTCCGAAAGGAGTTAAGTAGAAAACACTTAACTCACATTTTGTCAGCAGGTAATGATATACCCAACTATTCGTTTGTTGTGCGAATCTATGCTCATTTTCAGCCAGGCTTTAATTTTATTTTTCTTATTTTTGTTTCAAACTTTATGCAACTTTTCTTCTTCGGTAGGATCCTCCAATTCTATCATAAAAAATATAGTAATTAATATCTCCAAGTATTACCGATTCCGTATGAAACGGGGTTATTACCAAACTTGGCTAAGCCGCCGCACGGGCGGTGAAATCAAACCGAAGCGCACTTTCTTCGGCAGAACTGGGCCTAACGCCAGCCGGTCAGTGATGTAAATCACGACTTTTACGTTTGACACGACATTATGTGTGAAGTTATGTCATATTTTGTAAACATTATCTAGTGAACTGATGTAAATATTGTGGCTTAAATTAGGAAATTTGCGTTCATTTATTTTGGTTTAGTATTATTCAATTGGGGTCACCTAGATTCTAGCTGTAATTATTTAACCTCCTATTTGGACTCATTTGTAAATCATTTGTGCGAGTTCCGAGTCAATTTAGCTTTTACTCCGGGACTAACTATGGATCAATCATTGGCGTCCTGGTTTCTAGGATAATCTGACTTATAAGAGTACCAGTAATAGGAGTGTGTGGCAGAAGTCTTAATAACGCAGAAAAAAATAGGATTCAATAGAGTAATTATCAATTAAGTTATCATTGATTCTTAAAAATTACAAGGGTGACTATCAGTCAGTTGCAAACCTCCAAAAACTTTCCTGACGAATATTGACCCACTTTTAACGCTAGCGTTACCGAGAAACAATCAAACGTAATTTGCATTGCAATAGCGCCGCCAATTTTATATACAACACAGGACATACGCAGAATTTGAAATCGCCAATCATTACACCTCCACCAAATTTGCGCATATCTTATGCGCACATTTGGCCATTCTATAAAAAAAAGATCACCTGTGATGGGAATACTGCTCTTTATCTCAGAAAAGCTACCAGTAAAGCCACGATTCCTCATTCTTGTGTTGTGCCCTTACCTAGCGATAATTTGTGGGTAACATTTTATTAAATTAGTTGATATTAAACAGAGTACCTACAATTATATCTGTTTTGAATGCACTTGGAAACTAACAACGTTCTTATAAGTATAATAATAATTATTATTTTTTATTTAAATTAAGTACTTACGTTGTAAAATGTATCTGTGAAACAGTAGGCATATGTGGCATATTCCAATTGTTACCACCGATGTATCTAAAAGCTGTTGTTCTTCCAAACTCAAATAAATAAATAAAAAATCCCCTTCTTGGATAAGTTAAGGCCCCTTTGTCTTATTTATTTTATACTATTTAGTTAAGTTAGGTAACTATTTTATATTTGAACTAGGTCATCATGACTCATAATTTTCTCTACGACAACATTAACATGTAAATCTAATCTCCAACCAATTATCATTAACACGATCGTAAATGCACGAAATTTGCCGCGCGGCGGAACAAATTATAAGATGCTGACTGCCACTTATTTTTTTAAACATGAGCTTTTATACTCATAGTTTTTTTCTTGTTTATGATATTTTGACAATTAGTTTGAATTTTAAATAATAACCTTGGCTTGTCCGCGAGTATGGTTTGTGTGAATCAAAAATATATTGTAGGTCGAATTCAGAATCTCCTCTTTTTTGAAGTTGCTTAAAAGCAATTAAAGTGGATGAGCCGAGACCCGCTTCCACCCTGTACGGCTCGTCCTGATTCTCTATGCGTAAAACCTCTATGAACAAGTCACAACGCCTTTTGTGCTCACTACGAGATCGATTGATAAATTAGACTCTCTTTTCTTATAATAGGCACAAATATATTGCAAGTACCTATTCATTCGCAGTAGGTATAATCTCAAAGATAGGCGTTTCTATGAATTTTTGTAAAAAAAATATTTTAAAGAAATTCCTCATGATATTATGTGTATAAAGTAAAATAATCTTGGTAATACCATTTATCCAAAGTAAGACTTACTATATAACATTAAATGGCAAGTCTTATCATAATTTTATTACTCTCTAGACCTTTCAGCTTTCATCTTTCTCTCGTCACTATTTTCAAACTAATGGTTAAGTTCATTACTAACCTACTTGCTGGCTTTATTACTTCATCTTGTATGACAACAAATGCGCACGAGTCGATTATGATAAGTTCACTAACCTCGTCTTTGAAAATGGTTTACAGTCGTCTGTGAGTCTTTTGTGTTAAATCTCTATTTGTTATGTTTAACTCTGTTTTCATTTACTTATCCATTTCTACATCGTGTATGGTCTCTCATCATTTTTATGGACCATTATTATCATCTGTAAGACTTATTACAAATTATTGTCAGAAACATTAAAGATAACTTGTACTTTAAGTTTGCCCATAGTATCACATTCCGTTTTACTGTCGCTTTATTAAAGCTATGCTCTAATAATCATTTCCTCTCCATGAGTACCGGCTTTTGTAATTTTAATAGCTTCAATTACTGACCAAAATATTTTAAGTTTTGGTCTTTTCAACTATGGATGTCCCAATTCGATGGTACGGTTTTTGCGCGCTACAGAACACTTTCTATCAATGTTATCTTATGATACACATCGATACTCAATTCAAGCATTAACTGTATTTCTCGATATTCCGAAATCGTTTCGCGACTGCTTTTTATAACTTCGTCTACCTGATTACCTCGTTTAATTTCTAGACGGAGACTTCGTTTAGAATCTACGATCTAGTTAACGAAACGGGCTCGCTCATTTATACTACCTTAAATACAGTCTTGAGACGGAACCTACAGTAATCACTCGACGAAATCCAACTGAATGAGGAGAGAGCACCCTCTATTAACACTTTTAACGTAATTAGCACTCACCACAAACAGAAAGGCGATCGCGAACCGCATTTCGCAGCCTAACGAACTTTCACTACGTGCGCGTTATAGAACATCGTGGAGGGTACCGCTCGAAGCCACGGCTGGCCACTGACTGACTTTCGCAATGCCACTGTCAAGGAAGGACTGCATCTGATGCACTTTTTTTTAATGGTTATCTGTGGTCCTTGAGTGAAAAGTTGCTCGTGCACTTTTATCGCCGGAAGATTTGTTTTTTAATTAACCGTGACTGTCAAATTGATGTTATTGAGTGATCGCGAAAATTTAAAACACGACACAGAATTAATGTCGCTATAATGTATTATTATTGTAAGTATTGATGCGTTTCGAGATGAATAGCTAATTAGCGTCGTTGGACAAAGTGTTCACAAATATAAATTGTACACAGTGATAAAATAGGAGTTAGATTAAGCTATATCTTCTTACTTTGCACATTTACGTCACAGAAATTTGGTTCCATTTTAAATATTTTTTCTTCTATAATTGTGTTTTTTAATCGTAAGCGATTCAAAATATTATGATCCAGAAACGGATTATTAATCAAAACATTTACTACAGCCATTACCTTTATCTCCAGCAACATTATCATTACTTTCAAACAGTATTATAGACCAATTAAAATACTTTAACGTGTAATGTTTGCAGCATTAAAATATCTCAATACAATTATCTTCCGGTGTTACATTAAAGAATTGGATGACCGATCGTTAACAATTATAATTTCTGTTATTTCACGGTATTAGAAACATGAGAGCAACTAGTTACATTGCGAATTCACACGATATGTAAGAATTAGGTTCCGCTTGCTGCTGAGAAAGAGTGTGTGCTATTGAGTGGGTCACTCGAGTAATCGTTTGCCAGCCACTGTCTGGGGCTGTCCCTCTCGCTCCCGCCGTATTCACGCACGCAAGAAAGGGAGGAAGGTGTTGCGCGTGCGACGCACCGTTATCCCTCGGCGATATCTTGAATGAAGATGGTGTTTTCTCCCGCGCCAAAACAATGGCGGCCGGTGCATAATGACCTGGCGGCTTAAAAACGAAAGGCGCTCTAATTAAGTTAATTAAATGCCTTTAATTTGTGTCTCAATTATTTAAGTTGTTTGTTATGTTGGTGGTCCATGTTGGTATTAATTAGTTAGCTTGTTTGTTCGTTTATTGATCGATATACCTAATCAATTTGTACATAGTACGTATTTGCTTGAAAGTTAATTGTTTCTCAGTTTATTGGTAGGTATTGACATTGCAAGATCTCTCCTAGATGAAGAGTTAAGTAGGCGTTAAATTTATTTAGTAACTAGCTTCGTAAACGCAGATCTAGGTATGCCAATTATTTACCCAAAATTCAAGTAGCCTAAGTTACTCTTTGTAACATCAGCTATCTGCCTGTGAAAGTCCTCTCAAAATCGCTCAAGCCGTTTGGGAGTTTACCTCAAACAAACACACTTCAATTTTATTTATTTGTATAGATAGAGAAACATACAATAGAACTTATTACTTCCGATCACTAAAAGAGTTATTTTTTTAAAATTAAAATCTTGATTGCGTTCGAAAATTATCTGTGGGTGTGCAGGATTCGCATGCTCGACCCCAATTCTTTTCATTATTCAAACAAGTGCAGTAATCACTTCAAAAAACAATGATACCTAGCAAGTGAGCGTCTACTAAACGTCTGAACTCTGTTGATACATCTACTTATCTGTTTCACCAACTGTAAAATTTACAACACTCATAAACAAAAACCGGTCAATGCTAGTCCGTACCGTCAACAAATTTCGACTTTAGGTGCATGCGCCTGAGTACTAATTTAAATGTCTATTCTTTCTGTTTGACAATTTATCGGTAATCGAATCTAATTGATGATCATTTGCTTAGGTTTTAACCTATTTAACGTCTCGTGAGCTATGTAAATATTGTGTGTTAGCGCTAAAATTAAGATGTAAATAGTTGGGCTTAAAGTATCGAGTGCCTAATAGCTTCTAGGCAGACAGTTAGAAAGCAATTTTAGCGTGTGCTAGCTAAATAAGATGCTTTATTTTAGAAGATTTTCATGCAATTTGCCTTATTAAGCCCCGTACATACTGCTGCGTCTAAACGAATGTATTGTCTCTCAAAGAACGAGTTCTTTCTACATCGACATGTCCACAAACAGCGCGAGCTAATTTGACGCGCGAGGGCGCGGCTTGGACATAAATACGAAATTTACTTATGTATTTTGACACAGAGTTCGTTTTTATAATAGCAAAAAATTGACACGCTAATCTAAAGGCTCCAGTGCGGCTTTATCGTTAAGAGACACTCTTAGCATGACCGTGTAAACATAAGTTTTATCTATTTCAACTGTCAGATTTGTCGAGAAAATGACGTCACTTGGAGCTTTCTGTACTGGACATGGCTCGGAGTGACGTCATTTTCTCGACGAATCTACAGGGCCTGTAGGACAATTTTACAAGATCGACATCATGTCTAATTCAACATATGTCGAATTAGAGATGATGTCTATCATGCGAGAAGTGGGTCCTTGTAGTTGGATGCCTTTTGTTTGGGAGTAGTTGACAATCATTTTTCAAAATTATCTCTCTCTGCCAATCAGTTATCACTCATATTTCGCATTTTTGCATAAATGACCACAGTTTTCCTCGTTTCAAGCCTCATAGAAAGTGTCGCCTTACGTCCGTTGAGATAAATATTAACTTAATGTACTTTCCATTTTCGATATTTAACTTTCTAAAGGACATTGCTTTCATACTACGCAGTTAAATTATGCCAGAAAGTTGTCCAAACAAGGAAAAATCTACCTCGTAATATGTTGCAATATTGTTATTATGCATTCGTACTTGTATCGTGTTTATTCGGAATTCGTTGATAGATAGACAGCTTTATATTCAAACAGTTCATAATAATTTCGCGCTCCTAAATTTGAAGAAAGTTCAATTTATTCAATTTATAGTTTAATTTCAATGTATAGTATTCGCGTAAATATAAGAAAACAATAAGTTCAATTTATTTACAAACCAAAATTGTTTTGTAATCCTATTGTAAATGTAAAGCTGTCCGTTTTCACTGACACTAAGAGACACCTTATCATGTTGCATAAATATATAGCAGTTCATTAGTTTTTTTTTTAAGGACTTACTCTGTTGGCCGTGAGGTGGCCTTTACAGCTTTACCGGAGGAGTGGCGAGCGCAGAATGCAGTCCAAACAAGGCCTTAAGGGCGGAAAAAGGGTGGCAACTAGCTCAAGGGCGCCACAAAGGGCACGCCCTCGGTTTGGGCAGTTACCGTGAGGGGAGAGGTAGTGACTGCGGAAGATTCATATTTAAACATTACAGTAAGGTGTCTCCCAGTGTGTGTGAGAACAGGCACTAGTGACACCGTCGTCCTCATGGTTTGGTACTTACTTATTTAACTGTTTTGCTTTAACTTCGCAAACTGTGACGTCAAAAGACACGCGTCAAAATATTTGCCAATCCTGAAACGAACTCTGTGTCAATGTGAATAAATATTCAAATTTCGCGCTAATAGGCACACCTCACGCGTTAAAATTCGCTCGCGTTCTTAATGTCAGTTCGTTGTGGTACGAACTTTTTATACTAGTCAATACAGTTCATTTCAGTTGACGCCCCAGTGTGCTTGACCCAGGAGGCTTTAAGTTGCGTTGCGTTGATTACACGCTTTTCTATTTAATCTTGATATTAAACAGTTTCATAGCTTACACGTTAAGTGTCTTCTCTAGCGGCTAGCTAGTTTTTGATGTTCGGAGTACAAAAGCCTTAAGATTTACTATTTAATAAAAGTTTATACTGGCTAATAGAACCCTGGTTGTAAAATTAGAAACTTATCATACACAATGTAATGGGGTATTATTATATATTTAAAAATGCTTGACTATTTTTTCATAAATCTACTAAGTAGAAATATCATGTAAATAAATAAAAACTATTTTGTAACAAAACAATATAATTAAATAATTTAGACATTACACTTTCTTTATAACAACATTCCTTAACTTCTTCCAAAACTCTTCAGCATTGCTCTCGTCCCAGGAATGGTATATCTTTGTTTTTAATAAATACTTTAGAGTTGTCGTTAAATATTTATTCTGTATTTCACCTATTCTTATTAACACTAACGGATCGTAGGATGTTCCATCTTCAAGGAATATCCTGTGGTACTCGGCTAATTGTGTCTCCCACCGACACCACTGAGACTTCGCGAAACTATTGCTTATGATAAGTATAACATACTTGCTATCATTAATACTACTTAAAACTGATTCAGATATAAACGCACCTATTTCGAAGTCCCTCTCGTAAACGCACAACTTTAGGCAAGGCGGCTTAGTCTCTAACTCAGATATCATTTCGAATACAAAGTCTCTATCTTCGTTACAATATGATACGAAAGCGTCGTACTTGTATGTCTTGTCCTCGTCTGCCTTCGGCGACTTCTTCTTAAAATTCCTCCCTAAAGCAATCTTTGCGATAAACATCCAATACCGTATGTACGTCCGATATTTATACACTATTGCTATTATCATAAGGACTAATGCAACCGTCACGAGGGACGGCGCAGTCCAGACTAGGAGCATTACGTTTGATATCTTCTCATACATCAGGCAGTGCAAACTCTTTATTGAATACAAATATTCTGATACTCTCCTATCCTCCCAGAGATCTGGGCTGCTGCATTGAAATCTAGAACTGAAAAAGTAGTTTCTTAATTCTCTTGTCCCGTTTGCCTGAAGCCACTTGTAAATAGTGAACATAGATCTGCAATCGCAAACGAATATGTTGTCCATGAAATCAATAACAATTGAAGTATTACTCTTATTTTCTAATAAATAACTTATATCTTGAATCATGCTTATAGAGAAGTGCGACATTTTATTGTTTGTCAAGTATAATTTGGTTGGAGTCACTCCGGATGCTAGAAATAATGGTTTCCACCACGACACCAATAAATTCTCACTGAGATCTAAAACCTGCAGAAATTTCAAAGGCTTCAACATTTCTGCACTGATGTAAAAAAGCTGATTGTTTCTAAGAACTAAATATGTTAAATTAGGCATCATCTCAAAAAAGTTTTCATCCTCATAAAATCTTTTGATGCCACAGTTTTCTAGAACTAAAACTTTTAAGTCGTTCAGCCCTTCGAATTGTTGACAAGTCAAGTTTTCGTTAGCCGTAAGCGGATTATTAGCTAAATTAAGTACTTCTAAATGCTTCATAGGTTTGAAGCTTCCATCTCCAATATGGTATATAGTACCATTCTCCATGGTTAGTATTTTTAGACTTTCTAGTCCTGTAAAAGTATAATCGAATATCGCTCTGATTCTATTAAAAGCCAAGTTTAGCACTTGTAACTTTTTACTTTCTGTGAACGTATCGCGATCTATTTCATAGTACACTGGATTGTTTGGATGTCCTTTGTTGTCAGAAAGATCTAAAAGTAGCAGTTGGTTAGACAAATGAGTTCCATGAATTCCTGGCAAGTTATTTCCACTTAGCAATAAGTATTTAAGTTTCGGAAACTTTTCTGGGTTAAAAGTCTTCGGGCCTATATACATAGCGAGTACTTTTCTCAAATCCATGAGTTCTATATTGATCATCTGAGGAAATGTTTCGTCGCCGATTACTTCGAATTGATTCCGTGCTAGAATTAAACTTCTGATAGTAGTATTAGCAATGATATCCATTAAGTTTCTCGGTGGTTGCTTACGAAAGCCCATTCCCGATAAATCCAAGTGTAATAAATTGATATCGTTGTCCACCAAAGTCTGTAAAAAGTCTTCTATCATCGTTGCATTTAAATCGTTATCTCCAATGTTAAGTTGCTTTAATTTCTTTAACGGCAAAAAGCTTTTCGGGTGTATGAGGTCTAGTCTACATACATTAATGTCAAGTTTACTTAAGACTGTACCCTTCATAGGTTCGAACGCATTTTCCGGTATTATTTCAAATGTGTTTTCTGATACATCTAGTCTTTTAAGCGATGGCAGTATGCTAGGTTTGCAGGCTGGTGTTATTGCAAGTATAGATTCAAATCCATTGTTCACTAATGTTAAATTGTGTAGATTTTCGAGTCCCACAAAGGTATGTTGATGTATCGAGCGTAGTAGTGTATTGTATGATATCGATAGCTGTTCCAACTTGGTAAGATTAGAGAATACACCTGGTTCAATGTATTTTAATTGATGATTCGCCTCTATTTCTAACACTTTCAAATAGAATAGAGAGTCCAGCTCTCCTTTTACGATTTTTGTGATCACCGTTGTTCTCACTCTTAAAACTTCGCTGTGAACTGCTACCTGAAATTTAGAAAAAAAATCTTCAAGTACTGCAACTATGTATAATAACTGTATTTTTAATTATTTTGTTTGACAAAGAATGTTATAATTTGCCACTACCTATACGGAGCGGATTTTACCATGGTAGCTGTTACACTAGATTTTAAAAGCCTTGCGCGTATTTTTCTGCCTATGCGGGCGCCGAATTCGTGCTATTTCACTCGGCACCCTCAAAAATATTCCCACTGGGCCTATCAAAATGGATACGCACGGTTTGAGAGTTCATGAAAACTGACCTAGCAGCCAACGTGTTAATTTTTACAGTTCGTTTCGACATTTAGGATCAAAATTACGAACACGAGACAGTACAATATTTTAGAACTGATATCTTATTTATACCAAGATTAGTTTGTGTTTACTGTGATAGCGTTGTTCTACGTCTCGGAACAGTCAAAGATAGCTAGAATAAACTATAAAGATCATAATTCTACGTCATTTGCATAATATTTTCTAACAAACATAGTGAGTTGTCCGCTGGCCGTCAATTAAAACAAAACATTATCATTATCACTCAGAAAGTTCATTATATTTCATATAAAAAGAGCCTTTATAATTAATTAATTATCCATTTTTTGTATAGAGGATGGCATATCCAATTTTAATCTATAGATAGAAAATCTAGGCAAAAATTGATCTACAATAAATACAACGAATTTCCAAACATTTTTACAGATTTTTAGATGTTTTTAAATTAAAGATTTGAGAGATAATTGTATTGATCGTGTATATCCGCCTTTATAATGTATTTGTTTCCCTGTGGATTCTGTCTGACTTACTCACGTACTCGAAATATTAGGTAGTTTAAATACTGACCCTGGGAAACCTCCTGCACTCATAATTCCCGAAGCAAACGATGACCCTATGATGGTCACTGGCTCTGCAGATGCATCCAGACGTCTTGTCCTTTCCAATCTCGACAGGCAACACCTCGTTCCTATCATCCTGTGGGTACACGTAGTTGCTGTTGAACTCTTCGTACTCGTCGATGAGGTTGCTTCTCGCATACCGGGCGTAGCAGAGTAGGAGCCATAGGTAGCGTGCTACCAGCATTTCCTTGCACCTAGAGAGTGTAGAAAGGAAAGGTTTAACATTTTTGAGATAGCTAAGGTGACTGAAAAAAATATGTCAGACAATGTAAATAAAGCTAGTTTGTAGAACAAAAAGTTGCCAACGTCAGCTTTGTGAGAAGGTATATATTGTATCAGTTTATTACAGAAATTTATTTAAATAACTTCCGTGGCTAGTGGACGCAGAATTAATTGTTAATTATTATATTGTCAAGAGTCCTGATAGATGTGTTGATCTCAGCGTAATCTCACCACTGCCAGAGTACACTGATAACACGGTATTGTAAATCATGGCAACGCCATCAGAGGCTAAGCAAACATTTCGGTTAATAGGAATCGTATGAATGAATATTTGCATCTATGTAGGTTAGTTATAGTTGCTTTTGGTTTAATTTGTGTTTGAATATTTGTCACTGCTGCATGATGTGTACCGACACCATTTTGATTATGTTGATAATTTGCTGTTATTGCAGATCGCTAAAATCTAGACTCTTCTCGCTTTGGGTGAGCACAACCTTGAGCTTTGGAACCCTTGGTTCGTAATAACCTACCCGGTGATCATCATTTTGATAATAAATAACATATGGTTCTAATATACCTTAAATCCTTAACCTTATTGTACAAGAGGCGAATAGATAACCTCAAGTTGCTCAAATCTACGACCATTTATTAAAACGCAAATGAACGCCAGAGTATTAGGGGAGAAGGAGGTAAGATGGGGTACTTAAGCTTTAAAGGTTGATAATATAAAAAGTTACATAGTGAAACAATCATATAATTTTTTTAATTAACAACTTGAGAATGATCACAGTGAAAGATGATTATTTGAGCTGGCAGAACTCGCAGACATGGGTGGCTTCGTCATCATCATCATCATCTATTCCTGCGCAGCTGTTATGAGCCCATCTTCCACATAATGAGCATGATATCCACCCTTCAATGAAAATGGCTTTGTAATAGCCCATTTTTCCATCCAAAACCGCTTGAACTGCTTCACGCATGGATTCTTCGGACCACGACCCTTTGTCAGTCGTGCATTTGTAGTAACGAACCATTCTAAAAAGGCAAACTATAATAAGCTCACAAAAAACAAACTTATTTTCCCATCTCGCCTGCAGAGCCATTTTATAAAAAATAACAAGAAAAAAAAAACCGCTAACAATCTTAAGGAAACACAATGCCTTCCTTATTATAGGTTAGTTTAAGCGTCAATTACAGCAACACCTCACTAGCTACCGTTATTTTACAAACCACAGTCACGTGTCAAACCAGAAGAAAATATAATAAACAACTGGCAGTAAAACACTTTTTTTGAATATTTTTTGACACTGTGCACTTGAGAATCACTAAGCACTGGGCGACTGACAAGTATCATGGCGGTGCTTCGAACGATGAATGAAAGAGCGTGATTGGTCAATTTAAACTGTGAATTTCGCTGGGTACCCCGTCTTACCTCCTTCTCCCCTAACTGCGCCGCCATTTCTCGGTTTTGAATTGCTGTTCTAGGTGTTTTAAACCTTGTATCAATAGACTAGACAAATGAGGAAAGATGATGAGCGTTGATCAAGTACCGTACTGAATGTATTTACTCTAGGTGTTCAAGGTGTTTTAAACCTTGATTCTATGAGGAGACATCAGGTAATTGCTAACTTCGGTTCTATGACATGTTTTGCTAGCTTCACGGTTATATAGTTCATTGTCATCTATCTCTTTATATGGTTTATGTAAATGTATATTAAAAGTTCTAAAAATGTATGACTAACTGTTCCTATCTAAAATTATTGTTAAATATTAAGATTTTGTCTTTATATGGATGACATGAGTAATTGTAGTTGTGTATTATAATATGTTTGGTGTATTTCCAATAACTAACTTCCGTGTATACTCAGTATGTTGTACAATGAACATATAGATATTATCATTTGACTTTGACTTATAAAATACATAATTATACTAATAATACAAGTCAAAGATAGTCAAGCCTATAAGGTATAATGATGGCCAGTTATGATACTGGTAATATTTGAAACAAATATGAACATAAGGACTTGTTTTCTTTTTAATAAACATTCTTCTGGATGCGTCGACAACGCAACTATCATGGAAAATTAATAAGGTCTATTACTGTACTATAACATCATCTACATCATGACCAGGATCTTTGAAGTAAATATGTCCAATGTAAATCACACACCCAAGTACCGTTAGTTTAGTTGACTAATGGTTTAGTGACCCCTTGCCAACCTTAAAACTCGTCTGTGCCATCTCTTCCTACAGGATAGGAATGTTAGTTTTTTTCCAAAATTCATAATACGGTCTGCTTATTGGTCCATGTTCTCCAAATTTTTGTTCGGAAAAGCTATAGTTTTTATGGGATATAGTATGAACATTATTGTTCTTTTGAGTGGGTATAGTAATTATTAATAGTCCTAGCATATCCCTTACATGCTCATGAGTTTGTTTTACCCTTAAAATAATGGGTAGTTAGTTTTTCACTTTAAACCTTAGTTATTCACTTTAAATCCACATTGCGCACGAACCTCAAATCGCCTTGAACGTCAAAACAGTCTACTCCTCACAATCTCCTAATTTGTGGAGCAAATAATGGCCGACGCCATCCATTTCACATCGCTACTAGATCACGAGCCTGAGTAACACTGTGTAAACAGCACTGTATCACTGTGCACTCATGGCATTGCCACTGACCAATTCAATGTTAGAGACTTTTGAAATTCCAACGCCTCTCCAAAACGTATTCCACTCATGGAGATCGACGCAAGACTAGACTAACTAGTTGTTTGACCAAAGATTTTCGCGGTACTTTGTCATTGGCTCTCGACTATTTGCAAGTGATAACTAGGTGTGATAACACAAAATCACGACAGCATACTAATTATATGGGCCGCTCGTAGATTCACGAGATGGATTGAATCTGGTTTGGGTGATTTAGTTTTACGAAATTATCATTATTGCTATTGAGCTTAACATTAAAACCAAATGTAAGTCACACACAACAGTAGTACGTATACCACTTCCCAGACCCTTACTTTCTTGATTAAATTGTGAGGTTCAGAGTATATTTCAATCACCATAATGCGCTTGTAATAACAGGTTTGCAGGCAGAGGTTTTTAAAAGCGTAGTTCCTTCCTTCTCTAAACATGCCACATATAGTGTGAATTGTTATTTGCTATATGTAGTTAGTTCTCTGCTAAATAGCCACTCTCAATTCTGATAATATTTTGATGCATCATATACAGATTATTTATCAACATGCTTTCGTTTATTTACATATAGCAACATGCGTTTACTTCGTGATGTTATTGTCCAAGTTGCGGACGTCATTCCGTAGATTTTGACAACCAAAAATTATAACGAGACTTGGTATTTCCAAAACTCGGTGAAATGTATTTCCCTCTAAATGTGCAAATATATTGATATAACAACCAGTAATGCCAACAAAACCATTCTAGTCTAGTTAGAAAAGCCGGTAAATCCGCCGAGGGAGGTAGAAAAACAACTGACTAATCTTGCTATCAGTCAAAGATTATGAAAATTGATTATGAATTATGAAAATACAGAATTATTATTGAATATACTATCATGAAACATATTGCAGACATACATCACTCATTCATACTACATCCTTACACCACTAAAAAAAAAAAAAAAACACATCTACCCTTTACTACACAACTACACTACATACATGCTTATCAATCCTTCACACTTACCCTCACGTATTATAAGATACTCTTACTTACCATTACTACTTATGCACGGATTACTACTTTTTTTTTTTTACTTAGATATAATTTTGTTACTTTTGCTAACACATCAAATGTTTACCTATGAACTGGCTTGTGGGGCGGCGCAATACTGACCTACCGTGATACAATTTCAATTAGTACGGAGGTCAGTGTTAAACTAACCTAAACAACCTACTCTTGCCACATGATTTATAATACCCTTACTATGTAAACATCTTGGTTGTTCTTACTTTCTGAATAAAGATTATTTATTATTAAAAAAAAAAAGATGAAAACTTGAAAACATTGGGTGATTGGGAATTGATTTAAAAATAAATACTCACAATAATTTGCAACACGGCCAGCTTTCGATTATTATAGTATTCCATCAGTAAGCAATAATACCAAATAAAATCCAACATCGCCGTCTGCAAACTTTAAGGCTCACGAGACTGAATCGAATGTTTACTTAGAAAAGGTTCTATGGCAACACTTAGTTCACGTAACTCGAATGACGTCACACCAGTTTATACATGCGTGTTGACCAAACATCCAGGCTGTCCACAATTTTAACTTTAGACATACCTACAACGGATGCGCAAGCGTATGATCATTGTGCAACTTCAAGAACAGTCCTTGGTCACTCTTTTTTAACCGACTTCATATCATATTATTTGCTTAACTCACATTATTTGTGGTAGCCTCGTTGGTAGAACGCCCGCTTCCCGCTTTAAACGAATGGGTGCGAGTTCAAATCCCGGGCCCGCACCTCCGAGATGTTCATGTGCAAATATATTTTTCAATAATGATCACCACTTGCTGAACGGTGAAGAAAAACATCATGAAGAAATCTGCACGTCTATGGAAAAGCGTGTGAAGTGCAAAAACCCGCACTGAGCCATCGTGGTGGATTACAGCCCAGATCTCCGTATTGAGGGATAATGTGCCCGGTATAATGGCAATAGACTCGCCCCCTAGTACATTGGGACCGGAATACATCCGCGAAGTGTGGTCGCACTGCAGTGCACCTCTATCTACCCCTTTGGGGAAAATTCCCCAATAATAATCTATCATCACGTCTATATAGACGTGATGATAGATTATTATTAATTGCTTTGACATTATGCTTAATAGTCTTCTAACTCATAGAATTTTACTTCTAGCCGCCTAAATTCACCCGATAATTCTTAACGATATATAGGTACCCATTATTATAGGTGTATGTTGTGTACTTAAAATATGGTAACAACCATAAGCTCTTTATATTAGAGATAGGCAATCAATCGAATATCTGTCTGAGTCGTGTTTAATTATAATAAATCATACTCAACAGTCGCCGTTTTTTTAATACTATTGGGGATTTACGATCCCATTATAAATATGTTAAAGCTTCGTTTAAGGTCTCCAACCTCAATCTACCTATACTTATACTTCCCAAAATGTTAATACTTTTATACTGATAGATATTGATACTTAAACAATGTCCGTTCTTAAAGATAATTAGACCATAACAAACATTTTACACTGACTATGTACAAAGATAAAATCAAATCAAAATCAAAATCAATTTTTTTTTATTCGTGTAGGCCAAAAAGCACTTACAAATAGTCAGATTCTACCACCGGTTCGGAATGCTGCTTCCACTGAGAAGAACCGGTAAGAAACTCAATGGTTACTCTTTTCAAAATGATAATTGCGAGTAATACATTCTCAGGAGCAGCAATGCCTTGAGAGCAGACAGCACCTTTGCCACAATACTAGAGAAGAATTATACTCACGGCAGTCTAATATTAAATACAAATATAGTTTTACGCTTAGGAAGCTAGTACAGTAAGGTGCATCTACTCCCATTTACAATGAAGGGATTATTCTAAACCACAGATGGTTATAGAAATAATTGCTTTGGTATGATGCCTTCAACGCAGTATGGGAGAGAAGATGGTAAGTCATTAAGAGGAAAAATGGATACTTACAAACTTTACGCAAAGAGTTTTCACACGATGGTTCTAAGTTTCTACGAGTCTATTGCACATAAAACTATCGTACCTACGTAATTCATTGACGTAAACCCAGGTATAGTGCCTATAATAATTTTTTTTATTGTTTTGTAATCCCCCAGTCGGTTTCGAACAACATTGTTTTATTTTGTTTAGTTTCAGCTTCACGATGATGATAAGTAGTACTGAGTACCTAGTTACTTAATTAGGTATATGTAGTGTTATTTGGCGATGTTTAGATAAAATATTATTAAATCAATTCGGTTGATAGTATTTATGTGTCGTACTTTCTACATTGCATATCAAGGTTCTTACAAAAAGCCTTCGGACAACACTTAAAATTTTTTGATCGAACCTCAATAACTTAGCAGAAACATGTTCTTTTACAAGAAAAAATAACAAGAAAAAAAAAACCGCTAACAATCTTAAGGAAACACAATGCCTTCCTTATTATAGGTTAGTTTAAGCGTCAATTACAGCAACACCTCACTAGCTACCGTTATTTTACAAACCACAGTCACGTGTCAAACCAGAAGAAAATATAATAAACAACTGGCAGTAAAACACTTTTTTTGAATATTTTTTGACACTGTGCACTTGAGAATCACTAAGCACTGGGCGACTGACAAGTATCATGGCGGTGCTTCGAACGATGAATGAAAGAGCGTGATTGGTCAATTTAAACTGTGAATTTCGCTGGGTACCCCGTCTTACCTCCTTCTCCCCTAACTGCGCCGCCATTTCTCGGTTTTGAATTGCTGTTCTAGGTGTTTTAAACCTTGTATCAATAGACTAGACAAATGAGGAAAGATGATGAGCGTTGATCAAGTACCGTACTGAATGTATTTACTCTAGGTGTTCAAGGTGTTTTAAACCTTGATTCTATGAGGAGACATCAGGTAATTGCTAACTTCGGTTCTATGACATGTTTTGCTAGCTTCACGGTTATATAGTTCATTGTCATCTATCTCTTTATATGGTTTATGTAAATGTATATTAAAAGTTCTAAAAATGTATGACTAACTGTTCCTATCTAAAATTATTGTTAAATATTAAGATTTTGTCTTTATATGGATGACATGAGTAATTGTAGTTGTGTATTATAATATGTTTGGTGTATTTCCAATAACTAACTTCCGTGTATACTCAGTATGTTGTACAATGAACATATAGATATTATCATTTGACTTTGACTTATAAAATACATAATTATACTAATAATACAAGTCAAAGATAGTCAAGCCTATAAGGTATAATGATGGCCAGTTATGATACTGGTAATATTTGAAACAAATATGAACATAAGGACTTGTTTTCTTTTTAATAAACATTCTTCTGGATGCGTCGACAACGCAACTATCATGGAAAATTAATAAGGTCTATTACTGTACTATAACATCATCTACATCATGACCAGGATCTTTGAAGTAAATATGTCCAATGTAAATCACACACCCAAGTACCGTTAGTTTAGTTGACTAATGGTTTAGTGACCCCTTGCCAACCTTAAAACTCGTCTGTGCCATCTCTTCCTACAGGATAGGAATGTTAGTTTTTTTCCAAAATTCATAATACGGTCTGCTTATTGGTCCATGTTCTCCAAATTTTTGTTCGGAAAAGCTATAGTTTTTATGGGATATAGTATGAACATTATTGTTCTTTTGAGTGGGTATAGTAATTATTAATAGTCCTAGCATATCCCTTACATGCTCATGAGTTTGTTTTACCCTTAAAATAATGGGTAGTTAGTTTTTCACTTTAAACCTTAGTTATTCACTTTAAATCCACATTGCGCACGAACCTCAAATCGCCTTGAACGTCAAAACAGTCTACTCCTCACAATCTCCTAATTTGTGGAGCAAATAATGGCCGACGCCATCCATTTCACATCGCTACTAGATCACGAGCCTGAGTAACACTGTGTAAACAGCACTGTATCACTGTGCACTCATGGCATTGCCACTGACCAATTCAATGTTAGAGACTTTTGAAATTCCAACGCCTCTCCAAAACGTATTCCACTCATGGAGATCGACGCAAGACTAGACTAACTAGTTGTTTGACCAAAGATTTTCGCGGTACTTTGTCATTGGCTCTCGACTATTTGCAAGTGATAACTAGGTGTGATAACACAAAATCACGACAGCATACTAATTATATGGGCCGCTCGTAGATTCACGAGATGGATTGAATCTGGTTTGGGTGATTTAGTTTTACGAAATTATCATTATTGCTATTGAGCTTAACATTAAAACCAAATGTAAGTCACACACAACAGTAGTACGTATACCACTTCCCAGACCCTTACTTTCTTGATTAAATTGTGAGGTTCAGAGTATATTTCAATCACCATAATGCGCTTGTAATAACAGGTTTGCAGGCAGAGGTTTTTAAAAGCGTAGTTCCTTCCTTCTCTAAACATGCCACATATAGTGTGAATTGTTATTTGCTATATGTAGTTAGTTCTCTGCTAAATAGCCACTCTCAATTCTGATAATATTTTGATGCATCATATACAGATTATTTATCAACATGCTTTCGTTTATTTACATATAGCAACATGCGTTTACTTCGTGATGTTATTGTCCAAGTTGCGGACGTCATTCCGTAGATTTTGACAACCAAAAATTATAACGAGACTTGGTATTTCCAAAACTCGGTGAAATGTATTTCCCTCTAAATGTGCAAATATATTGATATAACAACCAGTAATGCCAACAAAACCATTCTAGTCTAGTTAGAAAAGCCGGTAAATCCGCCGAGGGAGGTAGAAAAACAACTGACTAATCTTGCTATCAGTCAAAGATTATGAAAATTGATTATGAATTATGAAAATACAGAATTATTATTGAATATACTATCATGAAACATATTGCAGACATACATCACTCATTCATACTACATCCTTACACCACTAAAAAAAAAAAAAAAAAACACATCTACCCTTTACTACACAACTACACTACATACATGCTTATCAATCCTTCACACTTACCCTCACGTATTATAAGATACTCTTACTTACCATTACTACTTATGCACGGATTACTACTTTTTTTTTTTTACTTAGATATAATTTTGTTACTTTTGCTAACACATCAAATGTTTACCTATGAACTGGCTTGTGGGGCGGCGCAATACTGACCTACCGTGATACAATTTCAATTAGTACGGAGGTCAGTGTTAAACTAACCTAAACAACCTACTCTTGCCACATGATTTATAATACCCTTACTATGTAAACATCTTGGTTGTTCTTACTTTCTGAATAAAGATTATTTATTATTAAAAAAAAAAAGATGAAAACTTGAAAACATTGGGTGATTGGGAATTGATTTAAAAATAAATACTCACAATAATTTGCAACACGGCCAGCTTTCGATTATTATAGTATTCCATCAGTAAGCAATAATACCAAATAAAATCCAACATCGCCGTCTGCAAACTTTAAGGCTCACGAGACTGAATCGAATGTTTACTTAGAAAAGGTTCTATGGCAACACTTAGTTCACGTAACTCGAATGACGTCACACCAGTTTATACATGCGTGTTGACCAAACATCCAGGCTGTCCACAATTTTAACTTTAGACATACCTACAACGGATGCGCAAGCGTATGATCATTGTGCAACTTCAAGAACAGTCCTTGGTCACTCTTTTTTAACCGACTTCATATCATATTATTTGCTTAACTCACATTATTTGTGGTAGCCTCGTTGGTAGAACGCCCGCTTCCCGCTTTAAACGAATGGGTGCGAGTTCAAATCCCGGGCCCGCACCTCCGAGATGTTCATGTGCAAATATATTTTTCAATAATGATCACCACTTGCTGAACGGTGAAGAAAAACATCATGAAGAAATCTGCACGTCTATGGAAAAGCGTGTGAAGTGCAAAAACCCGCACTGAGCCATCGTGGTGGATTACAGCCCAGATCTCCGTATTGAGGGATAATGTGCCCGGTATAATGGCAATAGACTCGCCCCCTAGTACATTGGGACCGGAATACATCCGCGAAGTGTGGTCGCACTGCAGTGCACCTCTATCTACCCCTTTGGGGAAAATTCCCCAATAATAATCTATCATCACGTCTATATAGACGTGATGATAGATTATTATTAATTGCTTTGACATTATGCTTAATAGTCTTCTAACTCATAGAATTTTACTTCTAGCCGCCTAAATTCACCCGATAATTCTTAACGATATATAGGTACCCATTATTATAGGTGTATGTTGTGTACTTAAAATATGGTAACAACCATAAGCTCTTTATATTAGAGATAGGCAATCAATCGAATATCTGTCTGAGTCGTGTTTAATTATAATAAATCATACTCAACAGTCGCCGTTTTTTTAATACTATTGGGGATTTACGATCCCATTATAAATATGTTAAAGCTTCGTTTAAGGTCTCCAACCTCAATCTACCTATACTTATACTTCCCAAAATGTTAATACTTTTATACTGATAGATATTGATACTTAAACAATGTCCGTTCTTAAAGATAATTAGACCATAACAAACATTTTACACTGACTATGTACAAAGATAAAATCAAATCAAAATCAAAATCAATTTTTTTTTATTCGTGTAGGCCAAAAAGCACTTACAAATAGTCAGATTCTACCACCGGTTCGGAATGCTGCTTCCACTGAGAAGAACCGGTAAGAAACTCAATGGTTACTCTTTTCAAAATGATAATTGCGAGTAATACATTCTCAGGAGCAGCAATGCCTTGAGAGCAGACAGCACCTTTGCCACAATACTAGAGAAGAATTATACTCACGGCAGTCTAATATTAAATACAAATATAGTTTTACGCTTAGGAAGCTAGTACAGTAAGGTGCATCTACTCCCATTTACAATGAAGGGATTATTCTAAACCACAGATGGTTATAGAAATAATTGCTTTGGTATGATGCCTTCAACGCAGTATGGGAGAGAAGATGGTAAGTCATTAAGAGGAAAAATGGATACTTACAAACTTTACGCAAAGAGTTTTCACACGATGGTTCTAAGTTTCTACGAGTCTATTGCACATAAAACTATCGTACCTACGTAATTCATTGACGTAAACCCAGGTATAGTGCCTATAATAATTTTTTTTATTGTTTTGTAATCCCCCAGTCGGTTTCGAACAACATTGTTTTATTTTGTTTAGTTTCAGCTTCACGATGATGATAAGTAGTACTGAGTACCTAGTTACTTAATTAGGTATATGTAGTGTTATTTGGCGATGTTTAGATAAAATATTATTAAATCAATTCGGTTGATAGTATTTATGTGTCGTACTTTCTACATTGCATATCAAGGTTCTTACAAAAAGCCTTCGGACAACACTTAAAATTTTTTGATCGAACCTCAATAACTTAGCAGAAACATGTTCTTTTACGAAAAAAATCTGTAGCTTTTCAATCGTAACTATTTGTTCGTTTTTAAATAACAAACACACCTAAGAATAGGTTCTGGTTCAAGATGACCCGCTACTTGTTGGAGAAAAAGCAGATAAAGCATACAACATTCTATGTCATCAATCCCTATAATTATCGCTTTAAAACTTCCTTCTGCCTTTAATCATGATGACGTTTGATCATGGACCGCATGGAGCTACTGACCATATCACTGCACGAGATGAAGTATCTCATTCGAAACGTCATTCTATTCAGTACTACAAGTATTCCGTCGGTGTATGGAGGGTAGAGTACCCTCCATACGTCGGTGGCATAGATGAAGTCGCGTTCCAAGTGTGACAGGTGTCGATCGATGGCGACTGAGAACAGGTTGCGTGTGCCGTTTCCGCGAACGGCCCCATATCGGCCCAATTAACGACATTGTATTCTGCTCCCCTTCTGTCACTTGGTAATCCTGATATAGATGCTGTAGTATGGACATGCCCCGTACGACCGTTTGAAAACAATGGTGTTCGCGCGATAGTTTTGGTCAAAGTGTTATTATGTAGGTGCGTACAATTAATTTACCGTTCTAACAACATCAAAGTAGTGGAGAATATCGGTGTGCTTTGCTTTGCATTACGATAAGTAGCCTATTGTTTATCTAACAATTTATATTCCAGTTCTTGTTTATCTTCTCCCAGATTTTACACAATTCTTGATGGATGCAGAACGTCGCCATCGTCACACGTAGTCGGTATGCCAAATAGTTTGTGCCCAAATTAAACCATAAATAAGCTTCCATCGTTCAAAGCTCGCGTGCGCATCGACTGCGTTTGCGCAAATACGGTTACTTTTTACTTTACCCTCGCACACACTCCGACCCGCTTTCACCGACGGCGTTTGGGACCATATCTCATGCGTTTACTTAAGTTTAATGTTAAACCAATTACTTTTATTTACCTACACTTGATAAATTGATCGAAAGTACCTATACCAAGAACTAAATATCCGAAGTAACAAGAAAAAGTTAAGAAGTCCTTAAAAACAAATGTTTCATCTCCAAATATCGTTTTTCTATCTATTATAGAAGTGACTAAGGTCAACTTCATTTGCCCGTCACACGCAGGTAAAGCAGATATGCAGTCTATACAAAATATTGGAGGCGGTATTGTGCGCTCTATGGAAACAGAAGTTCCTTGTGAGTTCAAAGGCAATCGTCCTACATGTTACGCGGGTGATGATTGATAACTGATATATCATACACGTCGAAACCAATTATCATCCTCCGACGATTGTTTAGTGTGACTATATTATCAACGGAAACTTTGCGAATATCGCGTATATGCCTCGAGCACCTGGGTATGCGCAGGTATTTGTTTTTAAACTGATAAAAGTGGATAAAAAATAAATGAATTTCAATATAAAATTATAAAAAAGTTTATTCAATATCACGCACGTTACAGAGGCGGTGGTAGCGCCGAAGACAGGTTCTTGATGAGTTCATCCATATGTATCAGGTTCATTCGAGCTTGTCTCGAGAGGCTTCCTTCGGGGAGCTCTGGGGGCTCATGGCGAAGCAGCAGTTCTGACTCCGTGAGGACCTTGCGGGACTCCTAGAAATTATCATTATGTAATTGTGGAGCTACCTCATAGGAAGGGGAGTCGTTATAGCCTTGAATGTTACTAGGATCGCTTCTGTGCGATACCATACATAAGTTGCCCAGTCGGATCTTTCATGTAAGTCCGGCGATATTAAATTGAATTATAGTAGCCGCCTTGCCTAAAATACAAAGAATTAGGGACGCGACTGAAATTAGCAGTATGCTACTGTTAATCTGCTAGCTCAGGGTGGTACTTGCTTGCATTGTACTTATCAGACCCTACAATGGAATTAATTAAGTCTCTGTTTCATCCCATGTCCTTGTCCTTCAGTAATGATCTTATTATCTTTAGTGTTACGACTATTATGACGTTCATTATGTAACTACCTATAATTAATTTGGAGGTATTTTTATCTTATCAGCGATTCGCTTAGAAACACGCTTTGTGTTTATAGTGATTCATTACGTTTTTATTGTGTAAGGAAATGTATGGAAAAGAACAACTTTCGATATTCGATCTTCGGCATTGGGTTTAAGATTATAAATATTTGATTTGTCTTTTTAGGGCCATGATTTGAAATTAACACATATGCACTCTTTTAATTATTTTTCTCAATTGTTAAATTTTCTTTTATTTAAATCAATAAAGTATATATATTTTAATACAATATGATATCTGAGAACATTGCCCCGTGACCCGTCTCCCACAGCTGCGTCAAGCCGATAAAGATCGGATGAATGAAATACAAAAGTCACAACCAAGAGTTCACATAAAATTAGTGTCAGTGTTTCGGGCGAGGAAGTGGAGCGAGCGGCGATCCAGTTGGCCACCGTGAGCCCGTGCAGACACGTACAAGACACTTTTTGCCTAATTTGTGAGATACCAATAAATTCGCCCGGAACATGGAATCGGCCATACCATTATTTTAGGGAAATACCGCAACGTAAAAATGTTGTACCTTAATATTTAGAAAATTACTGAAAGGTACTAGTAATCTAAAATCAGCATGGCACTTCATGGCATTGAGAACATTTTTTGTTATTAAATTTCTTACTTTAAATTACATTCAAAATATTTATTGTTAGGGAAATACCGTGTCATCATAGAAGCCCGTGCTGGAGGTGCGTCGCGTCTGATTAAATTTGTGTTCATATACCCCGTGTAGAGAATATTAATGCGAAGTAATTGAGAGCCTCTAAATACAGTAGCGATCTTTTAGTGAGCGCCCCCCTCACCACTTATAGCAGTATTTATCAAAACTAACTTAGTTTTAGTCACCAGATCTTGTCATCATTATCTGTTTAAATAATATTATAATAAAGCTGCTGAAGAAGTGATGGTGAATCACATGTGTTTTTCTTAAAAATTTTATCGTATTTAATATGGTGATGAATATGAACTTACAGTGGCATATTCAAGCAGTGCAAGAGGTCCGTCAATGAGGGATTGCCTTCTGCCGTTCTCTGCTAGTGCTGCGTGGAGCTCGAACAATAAGGTGCCTCGGAGTCGAGTCTCCGCTAGAAAAGAATAAAAGATTAAGCCCCCAGTGTATAGTAACTAATTTAAATATAATAATGAATAGCTGTCTTATGTACACCGAAAATGTCTCCTAAAGTACCTGGTGCCAATATCTCGAGCATGTCGGCGATCTTCCTGCACAACTGTGTTTTCAACAACACGCGCTCGTCGGTCACTTCTTCCAGACCCATCTCCTGCTCCTGGCCAATCATCTGTGCCAGTGCCAAGCTCACGTCCGTCATGTAGAAGTGGGAAGGATGAAGGTAGCTGCTGCAGTGGCTAATAAATCTGAAGGAGACGAAATAATTTCGATTAATCCAACTTTGGCTGTTCAAACTGGGTTCAAAGTCTTTAAGTCACAACAGGTAAAACAGGCTTTCAGGATAGTTTATGAGTTGTCCAGGAGTGACTTTCTTAAAGCTCAAGGAATTCAGGATATTTTTACCTTTCGCATGCATCAGGGTCGCCTTTCGGCATAAAACTCAGCTCTCTCCCGATATCCTGGAGCAACTGCTGAATGATAGCATCGGCTACTGCGTCCTTGCAGGAATCGCAGATCCAGTACTTGTCGTCCAGGTTCTTGGTTTCAGGGTCGGGGTTGGTCGTCTTATGCAGGATGGGGAGGATGAAGGTTTTTGGGAGAAGGTAGCCTTTGCAGCCCCTGGAATAGTGAAATTACTTTGAAGATCTATTTTAAGTCGATCAAAGACTGTAATATTTGCGTGACTAGGTTGCTGTTTATCCAGATTGTTTTGACTAGTCACTAGTTATTACTATATTTATTAGGCCTTTGTATGTAGACACTAGTGACTCGTAGTAATATACCCATGTGAACAATACTCACTTCTTCTTACATTTGACAGCACTATACATAGTCCCGAGCTCGGTGACGTCAGAACACCTCTCGCAAGTGCACTCGAAAAACTTGGAGTCAGCCAGGTGGTGGCGGCGGGCCTCTGTGCCCCATAGAGGGTCCGTGTAGCAAACGGTTATGTGTGACCCTGAAGGGATGTTGCTTCCGGCAGTGAGGACCTGGAAAGAGTATTGATAAAAACTATTATTTACGTGGTGTTTTACAACATTTCAAAGTATGATGATATGAGAAGCAGATAGATAGATGTAGTCAAAATCAAAGGGTTTGTTCGTATCAGTATGGCGAAACATTAACATAAATCAGAGTGGAAGGCGTGAGTAGAGAAAACGTGGTCTCCTGCTGCAGTTATTTATTGGTCGCTATACAGGGAATGGGTACATACAAGTTGTCCATCCGACGTAAAGCTCTTGTTGCAGTTGGCACGGCAGTTGTGCTCTACCATAGAGATGCGGTCATATACCGAGACGTATTCCGGCTCCAGGAGAGGAACCTCATGTCCGTTGATCTGAATGAAGATATCAAAATATTAATAGTTTGTTATGGTTCTAACGGTTTCATTTTGAACGTTAATTACCTGTAATATGCCACAGCACTTCATTATCTCTTCTTCAGTAAACGTCCCCTCCAGCTTAAAGAACTTCAAAAGGAAATCTGCAATCATCGTCTTATCGTTATTCCACTTATCAGTCCCCTTCCTCTCCTCGCAGTGCGACTGGAGGCCCAGGAGTTTCTGCCACAGACTCTTGTTGTGGTCCCTTTGGTACAAGCAACGCAGGACAGTAATACATTGGTAGTTTGGATGAGGGGTGCCAAATGTTCTTATGTTGACCTGGTGACATATGAAACATATTTGACAAATTCTTATTAACACGGGTACGAGTTTCCGAAGGATTGTTACCTTTTCTCCTTTCTTCTGCGTATAATGGCATTCCGGCGTATGGTCTTCCTTGGCTGTGCACGCTTCGGAACAGAACGGCCAGCCGCATTTCTCACATGCTACCGTCTTCCCGGCTTCCAAGAGTTTGTAGCAGCCGAGACATACTGGTTGAGTCACCTTTAAACAAAAAATTGTACTCAATATTTTTCTAGCGTTATTCATCTCTTATAAAACCTATTTACCAGACGGCGATACTGACCGACCTGAGATGTCCAAAACCTAGTCCTCAAACTGTTCTATTCTATCTTTTGTTTTAAACAGACTAATCCTAGTAAACTTATGTACCTATAGTTTCAATTTGTAAAGCTCGTTAAGTATCAAATAGTAATTTTACCTGAGAAGGACCAGTGATAAGAGGTTTCTCCCTCATCAAAATATCACCGGCCTTTAAATCCCTGGTCGCCTCCATGTACCTCCCATACTTGGGGTCCTCCTTCAGGATAGCTGGGGTGCATTGGAACTTGTGCTCCTTCCAGTCCTGCTTCTGATGATCCCGGGAGCAGTAGTGGACCGTTTGGCAGCCCGAGCACTTCTGGGTCGCGGGGGATAGGCAGATTATGCAGGAACTTTGTGCTACCATTTTCTGTGTTAAATCAGCAATCGAGAATTGTTATTTATGCAATACAATACACCAATACTAATACTTAGTGTCTCCACATCTACTAACCTAACAATGGTCGACTTGCTATTCAGATTAAATCAGGCGTTTTATTTCTATCAATACGCAATCAGTTTCTGTCAGATATTCTCCAGTTAATATACATCATTATAAAATAATTTGCCCATAATAGCGATAATATATTTTAGTTGTACATTATCATGAATTCACAACAATACTAGCTATTAATATCACACATCAGTTTTACTTAAATTAAGTACCTACTTACCTTACTAATAAAACACTCGTTCAATCAATTCCACTCGACGGCGGATTCCCGTCGTATAATTATTAATATCCACTATATTGCACAAATTATTTGGGATATTACACGCATGGGCAAAGGAAACCGGGTCGACTGAGCGGCGCACGCGCAGATTACGTTAGGGTGTATAAATAGACCTCGAGTTTTGACACTCGACACTACAAGTTTTCCCGATAGGTATACGGTGCCTAAAGCCAGCTTCGATTTATAAAATTAAAGCCAATTATTTAAGGGCGAAGTAGACACCCTTTTCCTACACTTAACATTAAGTGCTTATACGTACCTAGCTACTCTAGTTAAGTAATTTTTTACAAAAAAAAATCTTGTACTGAGGACACTCCTGGCAATTTAAATATTAGTAATATCTGTTTTACCAGAATCAAGGGGACACCTTAACTACTTAAAGCCAACTAAAAGCTCTTCTCTTTAGGATCCCGTAAATCATTAATCATCATCAATCACTTTTCATGAACATTGTATTTTCAGTTGTCAATTGGTTGACGACCAGGGTTAATATTTAGGAGATTTAAGAGAATTTTAATATATTCAAGAAATTAATTTGAAGTCTGCGGTGAAGGTAAGTTTTTTTTAATACAACTAATGCCCTCTTCTTCAAATTCCTCAAATTGTGGGATTTGATTTATAGACCTCTCTACCGCGCTTGCTGTTTGCCTCGGATCTACATATTCGTATGAAAGTATTTAGCCTATCGGCCAACCAAGGAACTAACGATTTGTACAATTAATTGAGTTTACGCTAGCCACTATCGAGTATAACCCAAGTTTCAAGTAAATAGAGCTCGTGTAGAGCTGGTAAATTTTACCAATAATATGTTATTATGTAAATGTAAAAATAAATTCTTGTGATAATTATATAATTTACATTCTTCCTATACTCGGGGATAACAAAAAACAAAACTTTTATTCACGTATCATTTAATTGTACTGAAAATGCTCAAAAAGTATTAAAAAGTTAAACATTTTTATAAAAATAACGCACACGATAATGTCTTTTAGTGGAAGGAATGAATAAATAAAATATTTTATACAAAATATATACATCTTTCCGATATATTAATAAGAGTATTGCTAAAGAGTGAGTTAACATAACATTAGTCATTTTTAAAATTATGAAAATACATCGCAAAATAATAAAGGGATTATGTACCTACTAAAAATAATTTACAATTCAAGAATATTTTTTTGGTTCTTAATAGGTAGGTTCTCAAAAAAGTAAGTGGGTAATTATGTAATTGATGAGAAAGTCGTATACACTGTAAGGATTAAATCTAACTAAATATTATGAAACTAACATAAAAAATAAGGATTAAAAATGAATGGATCCAGAAATGAAAATAAAATTAAACGATAACAATTTAGCCACCGTCATCTACTAAATGCTAAAAACATCAAACAAAATTCAATCAAATCCTCCAAAACTTATGATGTTCGTCCATCACGATATCTTCCCAATGATCTGTTCCCATGTTCTGATCTTCTTCAGAGCGTCTCTAGCTGCAGACGCCATCAGACCTTCAGATGATTGAGACGGCTCGAATCCTAGAATCAATGCTGACTCGGTGAGGTAGCCCACGATCTGAAAATGAAAATAATTACTTTAAAAACCGGCCAAGTGCGAGTCAGACTCGCCATTATCTATATCATTATCATTATTATCCGTACCATTATCTATAAAAACTGCAAAAAAATCACGCTTGTTGTTTGGGAGCCCCCTTAAATATTTATTCTATTCTGTATTTTAGTATTTGTTGTTATAGCGGTGTAATAGAAATACATCATCTGTGAAAATTTCAACTCTCTAACAATAGTTCGGTTCAACAACGGTTCATGAGATACAGCCTGGTGACAGACAGACGGACGGACAGCGAAGTCTTAGTAAAAGGGCTCCCGTTTTACGGTACGGAACCCGAAAAACAATGTTTTATGCTCAATACTATTGGCTGTGCCATCTTTTAAAGTATTTTTGTTTCTATAATAACATTCAATTGTTGACAGATTTGTACTGAGTTAAGTTAACAGTCAAGAACTTAAAGTACCCAGTATTAAAAACATTTCTGCAAGACAGGTACTATGCGATTCAAATAAGAATAGGATCGACCCTGCGCCATATTGTGACGAACGAAAACGAATTATGACTTTAGATAAGTAAATATTATACCTACTAAGGCAATTTACTTCTAATTTAACCTTTTTATTTAAATTTGATGTACGAGTATTATTATTGATATGCAAATAAGTTTTTTGCACACCATACTTTTCAAGTGAAATTTGACAGATATAGGTTATTTGACATTCCTATTCTTATTTGGATCGCACCGTAAGGGGTAATACGATTGACAAATTACTGCGACATATTATTGCCCACGAATTAGGCCTCCGCACACAGCGGCGTCAACACGTGCGTATTGGAACGTAGTTCCTTATGGCGCGTTGCGGAAGGGGGCTAGACGGAAAAAATTAAGACTAAAAGTGTCGACCGACACTTTTGTAAATGTGTGTGTGAGAGTAAAAGTTGTAACGACACTTTTGTAAATGTGTGTGTGATTTCGATTTCCGATTTCGATGGGTGTGTGTCTGTGTGTGTGTGTGTGTGTGTGTGTGTGTGTGTGTGTGTGTGTGTGTGTGTGTGTGTGTATGTACAATTTTCTTATTTTTTTTATTTCAAATGGAACTTCGTTCCATCCGGGTGGCGGCGTAGCTTTTGCGACACGAATTTAATCTTTATGCATATTGACACAAAGTACGTTTGCTGTTGGCAAATATTTTAACCCGCGACCGCTGACGCCCCAGTGGCTTTAAAATAGACGCCAGTGAGTAGCGAGCACGTTACCCAAGATGTTACCTCTTTCAAACGATTCCTCAGGTTTTCTTTAGTGATCAGTTTCTTCTCGAAGTCTCTGGTGGTCAGGATCATCAACGGTGCGTGCAGTTCGTATAACGTTACACCTGCAACAAATTACATAATATTACTTGTGTAATTTTGGCTTTCTTCATATTTTCTGTTCTGCTCCGTGCAAAAGAATTTTCTACATTAGTCAAATCATTCATTTTGATTGGGGGCACTTCCAAACTGTCAAGTTTTCATGTTTTGTTATTATATGCTACTACCGGATCGAAACAGGACCTCAACTGAGAAGAAACTAATTCAATTCAGTATTTTTTAAATTTACTTTGTTAAATCTCCAAAACATATCTACTTCAAATACACAGATAGATATAGAACCCGTATGTTCTTCTAGAGCTGCTTTTAGTAATAAGAGTTAGTAAGGCAACACACGCTGCACTTTGATACGATCCTCACCTCTTAACCTGGAGTACCCCGGCTCGATAACATCAAACACCTTCATGAGTTCTCTACATATCTGTATCTTCCTGTTGAGCTCCGCGTCGGGCATCTCGTGGATCATGTAGTCGGCCACCTTGCCGTACAGCTGGCTCAGCGAGTGCTGCGCGGAGAGGCAGAGGTAGTGGCTGGCGTGGACCACGTTCCGGTACTTGTGAAGGAACGCCTCGAACCCGGGCACGTCGTTTGCATCTATCTGGTCGAACTCGTCCGTCAACCTGGAGATCACAATCGTTATTTCTAAAGTAACACACGGTCTTTTGCAAAGTGACGAAGCCAATTATCGACGCGGGGAAAAATACCACGGTTATAAATTTAATTAAATCTATTAAAAGTACCACACGACGGACCCTAAACACCAAGTGAATGTTCCAAACGTAAGAATGACTCCCAGTAGGGGGTTTGGAAGGAAAGTTCCAGTACTAAAGACGAGGAGTTTTCAGCTATTTTCTGACAGTACGAGTATTTGTGTGAAGAATGAAATGAATATTCACCTCACCTCTTCAGCAGGAGCTGCACGGCGACCGGCGGCATGGTGTAGGCGCAGCCGGGGCCGGCGCAGCGCCAGGGCGCGGCGGGCAGCAGCGGCGCGGCGGGCAGCACGCGGCCGGCGCAGCGCGGGCAGCGGAAGGCGCTGGCGTACGTGCCCAGCTCCGTGGGGTCCGCGCACCGCTTGCACGAGCACTCGAAGAACTTGCTGTGTTTTATGTGCTCGCGCCGCTTGAAGGTGCCCTGAACGATTTATCAAAGTCAAGGGACAATATAACTACTGCTCTTTTGCTCATACACTTAAAAGCAGATTTTTTTTTTTGCTGTAAGCATTTGTAACTGTCTGCGCCGACTAATATTAACCCTGTTCTGGACGTCTTCGAAACATAATGGCATAAAATCGGTTTGAGCCAACATGATAATGAGACCAATGGAAAAGTACACTATTTATATTATTGTGATAAAATCTCTACAGTAGTTACCTAAGAGCGAATAAATCTAGAAACGTTTCTATAATAGTAAAAACGTGATTCAATCATGTCCACTTACTTGAAGCGTATACGCGTAACATAGCGATATCAAATCGCCAGCTTTATGTGGTATTGAAGCTCTAATAGTCAATGGTCTTCCGAGAACCCTTTCGGCGTCCGTATGGGTCGTCGAGGGGGTGCAGTCGTGTGCCAGCAGATAGGCTCGGTCGTACAGAGCGCGGGCGTTGGCACCGCTACCACCTACTTCAAAGGCATTCACCTGGAGAGTGCAAATGGAATTTATCAGCACTCCTTTCTAAATTATAGTCTAGGAGCAAATATAGTGTACGAGTGAGATTTACCTCTAAAATGCCACAAACGGTATGAATCTCCTCTGCATCATACTGTAGTTTCCACTTCTTCATCCTCTGCACAACGTGCCTCTCGTTTAGCGGCCAGATATCGCCTCTGGCGCGGCGCATGCTATTGTGAGCTTCCATTGCTGCAACCGCTGCCCATTTATCAGGGTCCGCCTTCTTGAGTAGTAGACATCTGGAAGTTAATATTGAAATTCGGATAGGAAACTACAACCTATTTGAATCAGACACCCTTTAAAGGTTTGGAATGAGCAGATACCTAGAAATTAATATAAAATCTATGACTAACTCACTCACTATCAATTATGGTAATTTGAAAAACTAAGAATGTCGTTTAACTCGAAAGATATCTAAATGTTAAAGCTAATATCAGATTTTACTTTGTACGCAAGGAATCTTTACTTTAATATGTCTAAATGTTACCTCAAAGGCATCAGAGCCTGATAGGAATCCTTCAAATCTTCAAGTTTGTTGTAGTCCGGCGGTATGGACTTCAATGTGTCGCACTCGTAGGTAGAGTGGCCGGTGTACTTGCCTCTCCCTGGACACGAACTGCTGCACATCGGCCATTTACAGCCCTGGCACCTGAAATATTTCATAAAAAATCTAATTTAAAATAGCTCTGCATCTACCTAAAGATATCGAAATTACGACATAAAGACATTTTTTTTAATCATGACAACCGATGCTTACCACTAATTGATAGTTTGCAGTTCTCTTCGTCATATTTAATCCTAAATCTGTTTTGTTATGTTAACCTACCTCAATTTCACCTTACATTATAACTAATGTGTAAAAAAATAATTTTGGATCTTTCTTAGGACTTACCGGTTCAAATAATGAAAGCCTGGTTCAACTATGAGTTAATTTCGTGGTTTGTCTAGCTGTAACTATTGTATGCATACTAACTTTGTTATACTATTTTCCTCCAGTTCCCTGTAGCAACCCAGACAGATGAGACCACAACCAGTACAAGGTCCAACCGCGAGTGCTGTTTCTTCGATGATGACCTCCCCAGCTCGGATGTCTCGAGCTGCCACCAGGTATCTGCAAGTATTACCATCCTCAATTTAGATTTCGTGCCCATTTTTAAATATTGACACCATTAGGAAGATATCAGGCCCTAAAATAAAACAAGCGATTATCTTATGCTTGTTCACCATTATTCGCATTAGCATCTGCTCCCATTAGCGTGGAAATACATTTAACTCGCCATCAATCGTCCGTAAGCTCCGTAACATATAGTTTAAATCTCAACAACATAATGTAACCTTCAGTGGAGATTAGCCTGCCCTCTTGGCACTCTGTACAAAATGCTATGCAATTACATCCTGCGAAATATAATATTTCTAAAGTATGAAGTTCAATGGTAATGAGGCTAGAAATGCGTTATGAATTTCGTAAATAAAAATAGGCGAGCGGCGTGATATTTTATGTTCCGATCCGCGAAGCAATCACACACGCCCACGTTAAATTATCTTTTGCTAGATAGATTTGCATTATGCTCCGTTTGTTTTAGTCTGATGATTTGCAAGTGGTGTATTCTAGCAGACTGGAATTCACGAGTACTCCGCATCCGGCGAAACATATGGATCTTAAGTTCATAAGCCTGATGGATCAGCGAGACGTGACCATCAACGTATGCAGCGCAGTACGAATATACACAGACGGCAGTAAGATTGAGGGCAAGGTCGGCGCTTCACTATCCATATGGAATAGTGAAATGGAGACAAAGTCACTCAAACTCAAGCTGTCGTCTTACTGCACGGTCTATCAGGCTGAACTTCTGGCCATATGCAGAGCCACGAAATATGCGTTAGAGTGTGGAAGTGCCAGTCTAGCTATCATCAGCGACTCGCGTTCGGCACTCGAGACAGTGGTCAACACGCTCTCCCGTCACCCGCTCGCCGCTGAGGCGAGAAACAACATCGCCCGCTGCAGACTCCAAAACAAGGACGTCTCCTTGTTTTGGATCAAAGCACACGCGGGGCTGGCGGGTAATGAGAGAGCAGATGAGCTGGCTAAACAAGCAGCGCTGCACGTTAGGACCAAACCTGTGTACGACAAATGTCCGGTTTCATTCGTCAAACGACAAATCCGCTCGGAATCGCTTGACGAATGGAATCGTAGGTACCAGACTGGCATCACTGCATCCACGACTAAAATGTTTTTCCCTGACCTTCTGGTAGCGTACAGGACGATTAGACAGATCGTGCCCACTGCCGTGCTCACACAGGTTCTGACGGGGCACGGTGGGTTCTCTGAGTACTTGAACCGTTTTAAGTGCAAGGAGGACCCATCGTGCATCTGCGAACCGGGTGTCAGCGAGACAGTGGAGCACATCTTGCTTCATTGCCCTGTGTTTGCGCGCCGAAGGCATGATGTTGAGATGACCTTAGGCGTAGCCTTAGTTTTATCCAGCCTAAGTAAGCTCGTCATGGACAAGGATAGACGTGATACCCTACTAGGCTATTGCGTGGAGGTGGCGACCAGAGTCATTGATAGAAATAAGACCTAAGCAGAAAGAGGCCAGCTGCCAACTTATTTGGTAATAAGCGACCAACAGCCGCCTACACCACACTGCGCATCAATGGCTCTGGTTGCCGGATCCGCGCAATGGATAGTAGGGAAACTCTGTCATTTTAATCTTTATCATGTTTTATATGCTGTATATTATCCTTGTCCATAGCCTTTTGCTATTTTACTGTCTTTTTTTTACATTGTTATTTTTAGACGGGTTTGCTTTTTTTTATTATCATGTATTTTCTTGACATTTACACATTTTTAATAAAATTTATTTGACTTTCATTTTTAATAAAACAAACCAGGCTGGAAAAATTATTTTACACACACTAAACTTAAGGCTAATTTTAAGTACTCTGACCCCCACATCAGAGGTGAGCACGCGGGCCGGGTCGATAGAGGCCCGGATAAAAAAAAAAAAAAAAAAAAAAAAAAAAAAAAAGTGGTGTATTCTAAAATAGAAGATAATGGAAGTGTACATGTACTACATATTTAGAGCTAATGTAAGTGATTTTAAGGACGTACCTGCCCATCACATCTGACTGTTTCACTTCATAACAGAGTTTCTTCTCCGTCGGAGTAGCAGGCACTTCAATTTCTTCTTTACCTTCCGAATGAGAATCAGGGTCGATGATATTTTCTTTATTCCTTCCATCTTTCCCGCGCCTCTTCTGCTGAAACATAATTGCTTTCAATTTTCGTGATTCAAATAAATTTTAATTAGTGATAACTATACAAATGTTTCGAATTAAGGGTATCTCACACAGAATATACATCGCAACATTGGATGTGAAGGTAAACAAAACGGAGACTGCGTAGAGACAGTTTTTTATGTGTGCGGAGTCGTCCGTGCATCAACATGGAAGATACACCGGGTTGACGTGAGAAGTATGAATGAATATGCCGGTAGGCGGTGTCTATGTGTATTTTTGTTCGCCACTTGACTCGGCCCGTGCCAATGGCTCGATGTAAAAATCTGTTTCATAATCCTACCGATGATTTATATGGCCGTGAAATTGGATGGGGTTAAGGTTTGATCACGCTGAACTGTTTTGTTTGGATTAACGTTTATGTAACAACTATAAATTTTATTTCACGGCGTTTTCAACTGTTCGCACGATGAAGGATGCCAATAAACCAGCTTAGTAACTTATTTAGTAATCCTCGAAGAAGTTAGTAGCGTTTTAAAGTGCACTAACATGTTTGTATTTAAAGATTTTGAAACTGTTTCTTGTCACTGTTTAGATTTCTAACCCACTGACTTGTGCATACTTTTAACGCTTTTGTGCTCGATTGGGTCGTATAGTTATATACGAAGGAACCCCTAACAATAGAAAATCATTTTCATTTATAGAGATCTAGAGTCTAATGTCTGTTTTTGACTCAAAGAGCTTTTTATAAATCTGGTTTATGCTGGTAGCCTGCTCAACAATGTAGGTACACTTCAATTGCATAAAGAAAAACAACATTAGTAGCTACCTTTTAATATTAGGGACTACACAGCCGCCTACACTACACTGGCACTGCGCATCAATGGCTCTGGTTGCCGGATCCGCGCAATGGATAGTAGGGAAACTCTGTTATTTTATTTTTATCATGTTTTATATGCTGTTTATTATCCTTGTCCATAGCCATTTGCTATTTTATATTGTTAATTTTAAGACGAGTTAACTTTTTTTTTGTTATCGTGTATTTTAACCGACTTTTTTTTACAAATTTTAATAAATTTTGTTGACTTTTTATTTATTTTCAATAAAAATAATCCAGGCTGGAAAAATTATTTTACACACATTAAACTTAAGGCTAATTTTAAGAACTCTGACCCCCACATCAGAGGTGAGCACGCGGGCCGGGCCGATAGAGGTCCGGACTAAAAAAAATAAAAAAATATTAGGGACTTTAGTAATAAATAGCGTCTATTAGAGATCATAATAATGGTGCTGTGACAAGTTTATCGCTAAATATTACGGCCGTAATCCACCCACTAACTGTGTTTGATGGCTCGGGATTATAAGGAACATTATGTTTGTTGATTCTTTCATCTCATCTTCTGTGAGTTTAGATGTATTAAGACTGGATTTGCATTTATATTTCGTTTCATTGAAGTCACTTATTGACGTTTGTGATTTTAATTTTTCAGTCACAATTAATTTTGTGTTTCTACCACGGTTGGTAAGTAACAACCTTTGTGATCACAAAATTATGTCTTGTAGCATAACAGGGCTAAAAATCATAAAACTGTACGATATTGTTTGTAGTTTTCATAATGTATACTTCTATGTTTAGGTAGCAAATCATTGTAATGCATGGCGGCAAGCTAGTTTCATCAATCAAATATCTACGTTTGATATGTGTTGTGAGGAAGTTATTAGTCGTAGATTCCGTTTGCATTATATGCTAATACTTATAAGATACAGTTATTTGAAAGTAGTTATTCTCTGCGAAGATAAATATGTTATTGAAGCTTATCTACCGAAATGTATGTCAGTAGGCGCACCCACTCCAGCGTAATATGAATGCACCGCAGTGCACCTCTGCTTACCGCTTTTGGGAATACAGCATCACTAAACTACAATGAAATGAAACTGATTCAATCATACGATCAACGTTTATTTCTGTTATATCTTAGTTGTTTTAGTTCAAAGAAAGATATTGCTGCTTATATTATTCTTGGCAGAATATATATGTTTAGAACGGCATCGAAATACTGAGCACTGAGCATCGAAACTCCTAGCTATTGTTCTAATGCTCGTTTTACTTGGAAACAGTTCAAATAACCACGACGCCGGAAAACACATAAAGTATTGTAATTTAGTTAGATTGCCTCAAGGTGCCCACTGGCTAGTGGGTAGAGTTCTCGAAGCTGTACGTTTCTTAAACTATTTACTCTCTCTGTGCTCTACTTTTACGAAATGGTCGCGAAATACAGACATATTAGTAATTATAGCCTTCATTGGTAGCTTTATGAATGCAATACAGTTAAGTGGTTGTACGTAATTCAGATTAGTCGAGTTGATTGGTGGATTGGGCACTTATAGCTGAGGCCTGCTATCTGATGTGAGTATTATATCATATATGTAGTTTAGTAGGGTCTTCAAACATACAGCTGGAAAGCAGGGCGACATATCCGAAAATCTATATTTATCGTGACACTTGTCGCATCCTATTTCAATCGATCGAAAATATAACTTGACGAAATATCCACGGTTGCCCAACTATCGTCAGACGAAACCCCAACAACGTACACTCCACAAAAATGCCGATATAATGCGGTGCCAAAATCGTGGAATATAATTTTAATTAGCAAACGATGGCAATGAGCCAACGACACAATAACTTTCATTACCATCCGGCGAACAGAGGCGCGGGCTTTTATCACCTCGTAAACCCTTGCAGGATTGGAGACGCTGGCCCCTACTACTGTTATATGATTTACAGCGTCATTCTGCAGATGAGAGTAGTCGTTAGTTTGAATATATTAGTGTAAATGTTATTAGAGATGACGGAACTGTACATTTCTACCTGATGGACTGACGCTGAATATCTGAAAGAAAATGAGTATAACGCGCTAACTTGCTCTGTAGAATCATTTGTAGTGTGTAGCCTACCTATTTGTATGTAACCTGCCTTATTTCACATATTGTAACCTATTTAATTGTGTGTTCTTTCTAATAAACAGACATTATTAGTTCAGCACTCGAGGTTTCAATTATCTCTCCAACGGCTCGTTGATACCCAGATAGACCCTACGAGGTCTGCGTGGTACAGCTTTTGTAAATTGCAGATGTAAAACTTTATATATTGTAAATAAACTAAAAAAAAAAATACCACGCCTTACAACTAATTGTGTGTTCATAACTCACTCAAGAAATCCCTTTCACGAAACACTTTTTGGGGTACGTGGAATGGTTTGAACATGGCTCAACAATTAATATAATCAAGGAACCATCTATATTCAGCTTGATTATTTGTAGACCATATTAATTTTGATCATATTCTGATTATGAACGAGTCAGCAGCGGCGGCCTTACCCATTGCGAAGCTCCGGGCGGCAGGTCCTTTCGGTGAGGGTTTTTTTTATGACCCCCCCCCCCCCCCCCCCCCATCCTGAATTACTATCCGGTATCCGGCCGGATACTGAATAACTATCCTCCGGCCGGATACCGAATTACCTAACCGGATTTAGGTTAGGTTAGGCCGGATAGTTATTCAGTATCCGGCCCGATAGTAATTCCGGTCTGCCAAGCCGGTCTGCCGGATACTGAATTACTATCCGGTCGGATACTAAATTACTATCCGGCCGGATACTGAATTACTATCCGGCCGGATACTAAATTACTATCCGGCCGGATACTAAATTACTTTCCGGCCGGATACTGAATTACTATTTGGTATCCAGTCGGATACTAAATTACTATCCGGCCGGATACTGAATAACTATCCGGCCGGATAGATGCCAATATATCTACGAGAATATCATGTACGTAAGGAAAAATTTACATCTGTTTAAGAAAAGTAGGTGATGGCCATCGTTTTAACACTAGAAATAAAGATAAATTAGATCAACCACACTTTAAAATTCACAGATCGTCTCGTCCGTCTCGCTAAAATTCACAGATCTTTTATGGGGTACTGTTTCAAATTTTATAATAAGATACCCCCCAAATATCATTAATCTCAATGAAACCAAATTTAAAACGAGCATTAGACAAACACTATGCAGGCGAGCATATTACACAATAGAGAATTATCTAGAGGATAAACACGCTTGGTCAGGCGCTGGTCCGGCTCCACAGGAACTCATTTGAGGGATGTTTGCTATTTGTCCCGTTTTCCTCCTCCTTCCTACCTTTAAATCTTACACTGACACAGCTTGTAATTTGTATTGCTGATTAATTTTGTGTTTTGAGAATGTATAGCCTCATTAACTTTATATTATATAATTGTTAATTAAGAAAAACACATTGTAATGCAAATAACATGTAAACCCTTCTTGGAAAAAAGCAACCATGGAGTTTCTTGCCCATTCTTCTCCATAGGAATTGCATTCCAAATGGGTGGTAGTGATACTAATAATACTATTTATTTTTTACTGACGATTCATAAGTGCCTGTATTGGTTTACATTGTGTTACATTGTTGTGTTGGTTTACTATCCGGCTGGATACTGAATAACTATCCGGCCGAATACTGAATTACTATCCGGTATCCGACCGGATACTGAATTACTATCCGTTATCCGGCCAGATACTGAAATACTATCCGGTATCAGGCCGGATACCGGATAGTAATTCAGTATCCGGCCGGATAGTTATTCAGTATCCGGCCGGATAACGGATAGTAATTCAGTATCCGGTCGGATACCGGATAGTAATTCAGTATTCGGCCGGATAGTTATTCAATATCCGGCCGGATACCGGATAGTAATTCAGTATCCGGTCGAATACTGGATAGTAATTCAGTATCCGGCCGGATACCGGATAATAATTCAGTATCCGGCCGGATAAAATCTAATTATTCTGCACAAGGCAAATCATACCACAATAGGTTATGGACATTATTTTTAATAATCGCACGTCAAAAATATTTGTTTTATTAATTAGTTTAGAATCTGTTCAAAATTAACAATTGGCAAATTGCGGTGAATGAATACCAAATGTTCCGCATTTGTTGGTAGACCAGCTTCTGAAAATAGCCTTTCGCTTTAAACGCTACTGCCAGGTGCTGAAAGATAAGTTCTAGCAAACCGTAACAACTGCGGGTACTGATGCAAATTAACTGACCACCATATGAGTCTTGATTGCGATTGATTCGAGATTTATTTATTAAGAAGCGTCATGTAAAGCGATAAATGGCCGAATATCCGGCCGCTGGATATCCGGTATCCGGCCAAACCACTATGCGTTTCATCTCTACTTGAAACACTATAAGAACGTCATATTAATTATAATTGAAATTTCAAGGCGCGTTATTCATGTGGGTACTACACAATGAATTTATCAATTATGATTTGAATGAATGAATTAGTTAACTAACTTTTTTTAATTTACCATTATGTTATAACCTTAATAAATAATTAAGAATCAAAAACAAAAATAAATAGTTAAAATAAATCTGTATTTTTTTTTAATTTGTTTGACGCGAGGCCCTTGCAAGAGTGAGGCACAGGAGGCGAGGTCAGGTTACACTCAGACATGTGTCCATCGCATACTGCAGGATTCAGATTCTATTCCTGGCTACAATTGAATTAGAAATGACAGAAATCAAGTCAATAATAGATGGCTCTACAAGTTCTCTTGAAAATGTTGTAGTTGTTGTAGAAAATCTTTTCCAAATAGCTAAACTGTTTAGTGGCTCGTTCAATTAGCTAACACGTACGTCAACAGTCCAACTGGTGACACTCCATCAGCAATGTGCCCAGTCATGTAGCACATACATTGTCAAGCAAATTCAATTAGTACTGAATGGAATAATTTCTACAAAGTTTACACGTGTTGTTTACTCTGAAAATCTGTAGAGATACTTAAGCGTAGGTCAAGATGAGAGCTCATTAGTTCATAATAGTCATCGCATATATTCTAGTTAGTTACTAGAAGACTATTTAAATCAGTCATGATTCAGCCTAGATAGAAACACTGCACAAGTTATGAGATGATGTAGATTATGGTTAAAATTAGTCAGGCACTTGCCCAGCCAGACTCTTGACTCCATGATGTACACTCTATAGCACATAATGAAAGTTAATTGTATCCCAACGTTCGCAGACGGCTGCGGGGCGGCTCCGACAGGGGACCGACGCGACGTCATGTAGGACACAGATGCGCGGGAGTTGAGCCAAACACGAAGCTATTACCTACCTATATCACATCAATTATATTCCATCCAATTGCGTATTGTTGTCATTATAATAGTCGGAGATGATTTTTATAAATATATATGATGCAAACAGTCTACTGGGATAATCAAAACGATAAAGATGTGGTAGTCATGTACTTACTTATAAGTAAGTACACGATTCACGCACTAAACACCAGTATCGGCTGGAAAATAAAGACAAACACTTAGAAAAATTATTGGTCTTCGCTTCACGCGACCAGATACCGCACTCATTAAAAACGAAAGCACCGTGAATGCGGCCACTCGTTATTGTAGTGTGTGTAAGACAATTTGCAAGGATGCTGGTTTGCGTGAAGAATTGTGTTGCCAGCTGCTCAACTGTTACCGGAGTTAATGGAAAAAAATATTATGCACGTATTGGAAGATGAATAAAATTTTTCATTTTTCGACCCATATTCTTTGGGGAAAGTTGTTCAGTTTCATGGGTAGAATCACCCCCTTGAAATAGTGTCAGCTAACATTTTGACATTAAACAATATAGAACTAGGTCAAGTATATAATAACTAGGTTGGATAAATGAAATAGGTTTTAGTATATATTAGGTATAGTATATAAAATACAATAACAATAAATTCTCATAATAAAAATCTCAACCACGGGGCAACACTGAATGGCGGTTAGGTTTCACGTTATTTTATGTTGAAATTTCGAAATTATACGATACTTACTGATGATGATCCCAGTGTCCTTCTTATTTATTGTAGTATTATTTTTACACAATTTTACTACGCAAACTGGCATTTTACTTTGGATTGCACTGACTCAATAAAACATTCGGTACGTACACCTCACACACAGATTTCAGTGTGATTGACTCGGGTACGCCGATTTCGGCGTAGTATTTGTTGCCGCATTTGACAAGAACGCCGGCGGTATCTAGTCGAGCGAAGCGAAGACCAATTATTTATCTATGGACAAACAGTTATAATACGCAAGCGTATAAAAGTGTAGTAGGTACTTATGATCAGAATTCTGGCGAATTGCACATTTGATGTAAACGTTTATTACGCCGGCTGCATTACCAGCTGATTGCCAACCCGAAATAGATGAACTTGTTATCTTAAAAACTCAAGGGCTAATTCGATTGCTGCCAAAACTTGGTAACTATAATTAGATGGAGTTTGCGTATGGGTGAGATTGTAGCGAATTACGTTGAAACTATGAATTTATTCGATGATTCCCCAGTTATTGTAGTATACATTTTATTTTGAAGGCAAATACCTTCCACAAATTTTATTAAAATCGTAGGCTTTGTACTATTAGGTACTCATAAAATGTTGGCACATTCTAAACAAAAACCAATATCATAGAAATGTGATCTATCACTGATGGACAGATTGGTGCTAATATTCGACGCCATCGCCACGCCAAGATGCCAGCAGTGGTTGGCATGCCAGCGCTGGCACGGGGCACGTAGTGCGCCACTGTATGCCACGATGCTTACTTCTTAATTTTGTCTCGTTATAGAATTGTAGGTCATTGTTGTTTCGTTTTATTCACATGAGTTAAGTCTGTAGTGTAGCAGTATTGGACGATAGCAGTTAATTATTGTTTTAGAATGGTTTTTCCTTTGTCTCATCTGTCATCATTTTCATCTTTGGTCGAATTTCATTTAAGTCGCATATGCCATTGTGTAAACCTGCATTATAGTTGCACCTATATAATCAGTGTCCTTTATTAGGGTTCCGTACGCAAAGGGTAAAACGGGAACCCTATTACTAAGACTTCGCTGTCCGTCCCTCCGTCCGTCCGTCTGTCACCAGGCTGTATCTCATGAACTGTGTTAGTTAGAGAGTTGAAATTTTCACAGATGATGTATATCTGTTGCCACTATAACAACAAAAACTAAAATACAGAATAAAATGAATATTTAAGGGGGCTCCCATACAACAAACGTGATTTTTTTGCCATTTTTGTAGATAATGGTACGGAACCCTTCGTGCGCGAGTCCGACTCGCACTTGACCGGTTTTTTTCCATAAGTTTCACCTACTGCGAAGGTTACAACCAATCAAGACCTATAAGCACTAGATAGTTTCATGATACCCACACTAATCTTTACAAATAATTTTCTATTTGCGTTAACACGATCCACAGTATAATTTATAACTCCATTCACAATAACAATAATCCGTTATCAAAATACCAATTTAAAACTCATGTCATTTATCATCTCCAGTAGGTAAATCTATTCCACACGGCTCATATAAAATGAAATGTTTAGATACCTTTTTCTTGTGGGATTTCTTGTTCATATCGCGTCTGCGTCTGGTTCGGCTCGCCCCTGAAACTGAAACAAAACATTTGGATTAAATCTGACGATATGAGGTGCAGCTGTTCTCTGCCAATCCACAGAAAAGTGACATATTTAATTGCACGGATCATGTGAAACAAACGCTCCAATCGATGTCTACAATTTGGGAGCTTTATCTTAGATTTCAATATTAAAATAAAGGCTGCATCTTATCTTGACAGGAAACAGGCTTAGTACCACGTTGGTACCAATTTAAAACATACTTGGTTTTCCCAGATCATTGACACAGAATTAATTGTCAGGATATGAAACCACTAAGGGAGTGGGGGGCAACTTTTACGTCGATTGCCTCCTAAAGGGGCTACGAATTTCAGGGTTAGTGCCCTGAAAATGTTTTTTTATAAACATTGAACACATCGTGAGTTTATATCTTTACTAAAAGCGTCGAAACTAATACTGTCGTTCGCATCGAGTTTCGTTTTAATTTTAACTGCTATATTTACAAGCTTTTGTTGCCGATAAAACGCTCAGGCCGGATTCCTGGCGTCGCCATTTAATTTAAAATGACTGGCTGTTTGACGTGTAGAAATTAGGGCAACGCGTGAGATGTTGGGCAACGCTGCGAGGATAGGGAACTAATTAGGTTTGTTTTGATAAAGTATGGTGAAACTGCAATTTGTTCTAAGCGTGCAGAGATCTAGAAGCTTCGAGTTACAAATTTAATTCTTAGGAATCAACGTGTACTTAGGTACACGTTGATTGAAAGCGAGATGGATATAGTATCCATCTCGCTTTACAATGAGTAAACCTAATCAAGTCAATATTCTAGCATCATTGTAACCTTATTTGGACTAAAAGTAATGATAACCGCACATTGCTAATTAGTAATTCTATGTTTTGGGTGACAAATTTACAAAAAAATCTTGAAGAGGAAGAGAAGAGCCTTCTCCATTTGTCTATTTTACCCGACTGCCGCAGGAGTTGGATTATATATTTTAGTTTGCGAAAGCGAGATTTCTATGTTCGTGGGTTACTAATCTTTCGATAAATAAATGTGTATGTAGATATTTACACCAGAACGGCCTGATTCTATCTGCAATATCCAACATTATAATGTAGATTCAAACAATTTGTGATCGTCTTAAAGCCAGCTGTTGCCAGATCGCGTGCATTAATCGCAAGCTGTTTGACATTATTTCTGTGGGTAATCTCAACAATGGACGACTGGAAATATAATGCACTGGCGATAAAAAGGCCGGGGTGGATCTAATTTAAGTTTCACACATTGTACCAAATCACAATCGGTTAGCAATGTAGCGCCATAACTAAAGCAACATCAACGCGTCGGTTTTATTGCTACTAGTAAATACGGCTATCTTATAATAATCGATTTAACGGGATTAGTCCTGTATACCTTACGTGAAGGCTTAGGGGACACATACATCGTGTAATTATAGCCTAAGTCCTAGACAACGTGACGCTATTAAACATCTGATATGGCCCAATTTAATTTAGCTAAGATAGTTACAATTACTTGAATGTATTAATGTCGGTAGGGTCCTCTAAAATAAGAAAGCTTAAATCGACAGATCTGACAACACTACGTAAGCGTATCTACACAAAAAAATGTTTCCAACGACCCCTTTTATCTGCCAACTGTTCTGACATCAAACGATAGTTTCTCTAGTGTTTTACGATAGCCGTAAAGTCAGGCACAAAGAGCTCAGAGGACCGTGCATCATTGCTCAGTTTAAAATGAGACTTTTCATGTGTTATAAATAATGTTATACGGGTCTGTAACACTAATGGTGATGCGGTTTTTATTATTTTTATGTTTACACGTAGAGTGGTTTTAGTATCGTCTTTTTACAGCGAACATTTTTATAACAAAAAGAAGACTTCTTCTTGGTTCTTGTGAGTGTGTCACTAAATTGTATAGGAATCTATTCATAAGATGTTATAAGTTATACCAGCGCTTTAAATATTCAAAGTCGTTTTTTGTTTACGGAAATAGAAATGTAATGGCTCCAGCCAGCAGCTGTAGGTACGCCAACCGCAAGCCGCTTCCTCAGTAACTCAACTACTGTAACCGAATCGCCTTTATTATCACAACCTTCGTACTGTAAATCAAATTTTGGCGTTGAATGCTTGCCAATGCGTGTTTAAATAAACGCGGTGGGCCTTTCGGCAATAATGGCCGACACTGGCCATTTGGTTGCCGTCAAAACACACGTTAAGTTTCACCGTATGCTTGAGTGTTTGGTGTTCGCCCTGTTGAAAATATAAACACCAATTCGCTTCGGGGAAACGTTTTGATGTGTCAAACAAGCGGGATTAATCATGGGTCTGCTTATGGGGCGCAGAACAAGCTGCCATCATTACATACACCTGCTTTGTTTTACGAAGCTAATCACCTAGTAATGAATAATGCCCCTTCCCGTCTTCCTGACTATTATTGCATTTATAACTTTTAGAAGTTAAGTATGATTTCGCAAATACCTAGATAGATAGTCGCAATCATTTTCACATGTAGAGCGGACAATTTATCTTTTCCTGAGCTTAGGAGTTACAGATTTAATTTATTTGTTGTCTCTGTCATAAATTATTGTGATAGATAACTCACGCGACGTTTATTAATAATCTCGACAAACATTACGAACCTGCTTAGACGAACAAGCCATATGAATTATTGTAAATTTGTGAGATTCCTAATATGCAGTGATATAGAAGTTGGAGCATAACCAGATTTAGATAATGTACCTTATTATTTAGAAGCCATTCCGCATTGAAATTTCCTTCTCTATGGATGTAAATCCTTCCCATACCCTCGATCTGGCTGCGTATACCAAGTGCTGATATCAATCATGATACGGCACGTCTTGGCAACATCTATGCGAGAGACATACATGTGCAAGAGATTGGATGCGTCTGGCTACGCAAGTACTGATTGCAAATAAACTTTTAACAGTTATTTTTTTAACTACCTCCTTCGCTTTAATACATGAATAGATAATGTAGGTATGGAGCTAGACAATAGATCAATAGGTACAGATATACTGACTGCCAAGTGCCAAACATGTTGAAATGTTAAGTCATCTACAAACTATATCCTAAGTTTAAGTCCTATAGTTCTATTGTAAATAAATGTATAGGTAACTTTCTATCATCTTGGGGAGTAGGATATTAATGCTGAGAGCAATGTCGTACCTACTCTGTACCTATTAACCCTTTGAGATTTAGATGACAAATGTCAAGAATTAGGGGTAAATCGCATCCTAATTCTAAAATTAAATAGCTGGTGTGAGTTAGCTTTGATCATCGGTGTCGTTGGTACATAAAATACTTACATATCTACCTACACTGTATTATTTAGCATCCCTGTAAAATAAAATTAACGAAATATAATCCGATTACCATTTTTACTGGGAACTCATATGATTAATCGGATACCGATGGCTGGCGGTGGGTGCCGAGTGTAATTAATTATTCTAACAACAGCAAAACGGACGTGTGTGTATTTGTTCGCTGTGGAAACGAAAATTATATCTCGTCGATTCCTGTAATTGAATACTGAGATACATACAATAAATAAAAAAATTACTTAGTTCTAAAAGTTTGGTATATAATTCTGAAAAAAATATTTCGTATCGAAAAGCCATTGATATAGGTACTTTATGTAGATATTTGTTATTAATGGTCTTCAAATCTTTAGAAAAAGATACTGAACTGATTACTACACGTTTATATATAGGTAGGTACACTACCTACTATTACTGGGCAGGATAAGGAAGGATATAGTTTAAAGTAGCATTTTTCAATGTTGGTCACATCACCAAATATTTTTCAAAGTACTGGCACAAATTGCTTTTTAACATGAGTAGGTATTGAAATAAAACTATTTTACGGATTTTATCGCGTTTATTTACTATTTTATTTTCCCGACGTTTCGGCTGCTTTACAGCAACCATGGTCACGGGGGACTGAGGTGTTAGACGTCCTGATGTCATAGTTAATAACTGGGTACCCTCATATTTAGTTGTTGTTTGCGGTCCTATTCACGCAGAAAAGCATATCCTCGCAAAAGAACACCGACTCCGACCAAGGATGATACGTGAGGCCATTGAAATTAAAAAACATCCTAATTTCAATAGGGAAGATGGCTGGGTGCTACCACCAACTTGGGATCCAGTAATTAATATGATTAAATCCAAAACCAAGTGTACCATTACAAGACCTCAAGACACCGTAAGCACTTTCTGCGTGGATCGGACCGCAAACAACAACTAAATATGAGGGTACCCAGTTATTAACTATGACATCAGGACGTCTAACACCTCAGTCCCCCCGTGACCATGGTTGCTGTAAAGCAGCCGAAACGTCGGGAAAATAAAATAGTAAATAAACGCGATAAAATCCGTAAAATAGTTTTATTTCAATGTATAGTATTCGCGTAAATATAAGAAAACAATACATGAGTAGGTAGTTCACTTTACCATCTGACGGTACTTGAGTATTTACGAAACAAATGCATCGGATTGGGGTACCTTTTATAGCCAATAATAATATTTTATTAAACTCAATCAGCGCTATGTTGTAGAATTTGGGTAGGTACGGGTAGGTACCTACCAATGAGCTTCTATGTAATCAACCTTAGAATAGGTGCGGGCCTAATAATGGCTCCTCCGGTGAAGCTGTAAAGGCCAACTCACGGCCGTCAGCGTAGTCCATTAAAAAAAAAAGGCCTAATAATGGCAATAGGTTTTCTCTAATAGTCGTAAGTAGGTACATACTATAATTTATTCTGCATATACAGGTCATACAGGTAACAATCTATTAGCAGTATTTTTTTCTTGTTCTGCATTCTCCCCCATATAAGATAATTCATATTTTATAATTAATTATAGTGTGGATCTTATACATATCTACTGCTTAAATGTTTTAAGTTTTTTAAGTAAGTCAGTGAAGATGACTAAATTAATATTACTCTATTTTAAGTTGGATAAGCATTTGCAAGTAGAAAGTACTTTTACGATCTAATGACATAAGGCTTAGTTAGTTTTTGTTTAGTGAGTAGCTAGGTATCAAATTATAAAATTAATTACGTAGCTACCTTATCGAGCATACAAAATGTTGTCACTTCACAATTTTAAAAAACTGAAATTTATTATTAATCTGTGATTCACCACACTGAAAAAGTTTAACCGCCAAAACGTTGGCGGGAAAAAGAAAAACTTGGAGGTTGGTATCGCGCGCGTCCGTTTACCCAGCCACAACGGACGGCTGTGCCGCACTGAGGAACGACACAATAAAATTAAGAATTAACACTGACTGAAGCGATGACGACGTTTCGTAATAACCATCATAGCTATGTGCGGACATTATTGGGAATTAATTTGCCAAGATGGCGGGCCAAATGAATTAATGGCGTGAAGTGGACGCGGCCTCGACGGAGTGTGGCTAATGGTGATAGACAAATTAAAAAAACAACTGTGTTCCTAGAGAAAAGATTGACGGGGACAGATTATGAGCTTTGGCGCTATTAATTTCAGTTAGACGAACAAAATTTGTTATGCCATAGCTAGAAATCTACGAAGTATCTACTACGGCGGCAATACAGTAACATAAACCAACAAGCATGCGGAACGAGAAGGAAGAGGATTGCCCATATTACCTTGTTACTTTCGTAGGGAGGATAATCAAGCTTTGAAAGCTCTAACGAAAGTACTATAGGGTAGTCATTTTTATCTCATTCAAAGGAAGGTTATTATTTGATAGACGTGCCTACTGTTCCAGCTGAATTTAATATTCTAATAAAAGGCAGAGAAGTGGTGCACTCATAATTCAAAATTAATAACTTCACAAAAATAGACATGAAAGATTGCATGTTATCCTACACGTCATCGCGGGACTCATCCATTTCTCGGAAAATCTGCATGATCGAAGCTAGATCAAGCTTATACTCATAGTTTGGAAAGCATTTTTATTACGTACTAGCTGTGCCCGCGACTTCGCCCGCGTGGACTTTAGGGAGATTACCCGGAAATATGGGTATTATGTTTTTCCCGCGGAACCCTAATGCCTTTTCTAAAATTAAAGTAGCCTAAGTTCGCCTTGGAACGTCAGCTATCTGTCAGTGAAAGTCCCATTGAAATCGGTTCAGCCGTTTAGAAGTTTACCTCAAACAAACAGACAGACAGACAATTTTTTTTAAAATTGCATTTTCGTTATAGGTATCGTGTATACTTTCATATGCAATTCGTAAAAAGGTGCTATTTTGATATTACAAACAGACACTTAAATTTTATTTATTTGTATAGAAGATTATTTATTTATTTATTTTAACAAAATCCACAGCCCTTAAAGACATAACAAGTATTACATATATAATGTTTAGCTTACGGCCAATAAAAGATTTACGTTATATGGCTAAGATCTTATAAACTTGTCGAGTAGGTAATGATATGTAATTCCTAGTTGAGTTTTAAAGTAAAGCAATGTGTGTGTGTGTGCGTGTGTGCGTGTGCGTGTGTATGCGGTCTAAACATTGTCGTCCTGCAGAACTTCAAAATATTTTTCTTGAAAGCCACCTTGCTATCGTGGAATACGTCAGTTGATCTTGAGTGAAACTTCTTATTGTAAACTCTATGTAGTCTGTTTACTATAGAATGATATGCGTAGTTTGTAGATGAACGCTTAGTGGCGAATAAGCTCGTATGTCTTGTTCGAGTTTTCGGAGCACAAAAACTTAAAATTTTGTTGGAGAGATCGGAACTATCAATGTATTCATAACACAGTCCATGTAAGAAGACCATATCCATTAATGTGCGGCGGTCTCGGAGGCTAGGAAGATGATGGAAGCGGCATGACTCTTCGTAGTTCTGTACGTATCTGTATTTTCTGAAGTCAAGGTGTTTTACGAACTTGTTTTGGATTTTTTCCAAATTGTTGATGTACGTGATATAATGTGGATTCCAAATAGAACTACAGTACTCAAGAGTACTTCTGACGTAAGAATAATAGAGTAATTTAATACAATCTATATCTGAGAAAGCTTTGCCAATGCGCAGGATAAAACCAAGGCTTTTATAGGATTTATTTACAATAGTGTCGATATGTTCAGAAAATGTTAATTTAGCATCAAGTAAAACACCCAGATCTCGTACCCGTAATTCCTTTTTTATTATTACGTTAGCTAATTGATAATCGAATTGTATAAGGTTTCTCCTACGTGTGAAAGAGATATAATGACACTTGCTAATGTTAATTCCAATACGATTATCATCATAATATTTGCCAAGTTTATTCAAGTCAGCTTGTAGCTTTAGACAATCGAAACGATCTTTAATTTTCATAAAAACTACTGAAGGAAATAAAACGCCAAGCGACTAACAGCTCTCATCTTCGTCTTCAACCTTACTGTTTGGTGGCCTAATTAGGTACCTACTTATTATTTTAGGTATCGATCATAAAATTCACTCTCCGGGATGGTAGCATTAACTAAGGAGCCAAAATCATAGCATTGAACTGGGTAAATATTGTAAGACGGCACCTAAATAAAACTGTTTCTATGAAGGAAGGAAGTCAATATTAGCAGTATTTTCAACGTACAAAATCAACAATGAAGTCTAAACAAGACCGAGCGCATTCCAACACGATATTTACAATATAATCCGGCTGTTCTTATAATAAACTTGTCTCTAGCACGGTGCAGGAGGAATAATAAACAATGGAGGATCATTAAAATGGCTATTTCGGAACGTCTGATCCGCGACTAACTAGGCACTCATTGCTACGCGGCGCGGTGGAAGGGACGAGCGGCTTGCGACTGTAACACTACGGACGGACACAAACACGACCCTTACATTCAAAGAACATCGTATACCAAAGGTTGTCAATCGTGGCAAATGAAAGGTAGAACATGTAGTGACCAGTCACGCGAGAATTGTCTGCCATCTAGGTAGACCTCACCTTAGTGGGTGGGATTATATTGGGGTCTATAGACATATAGAAACCGAAATAATGGGCTCAAGGCGGCAACTGGCAGGGACGTTACCAGTATTTTAATAACGCTGATGTAGTGTAGAGATGATCCAAGACAGAATGGTTACAGCGCAATAAATACATTGCCCAGTAGTGAGACAATTACCAGACCCATACTACCGATGCATATATGCCTGGTTGTGGAACGAGTATGGTCAATTAGTATGGCCTTAGTTGATAATACTCGTATTACTACTACTACAGCCCTTTTAACGTCCCACTGCTGGGCACGGGCCTCCCCTCAATGCGAGGGGGATTCGGGCCATAGTCCACCACGCTGGCCCAGTGCGGGTTGGCAGACTTCACACATCTATCGAAAACTAGTCAAGTTCCTTCAGACGTGCAGGTTCCTCACGATGTTTTCCTTCACCGTTTCATTGCAAGTGATAATCTCGGATGAAAATGAGATTCGCACATGAATCCCAGAGGTGCGAGCCGGGGTTTGAACCTGCACACTGCTACTACTATTATTATTATCTGCGATTTTAGATTTCGTACATTCTCATGAGTACCCGAATTGGTTGAATACAAGATGACATCCGAGGTAAGTAGGTATGTACAGCATTTTCTTTTAATTGTAGACATAAGTTGCGGAGAACCTTCGCAAACCAATAACGCAATAAAATTTATTTCACTACTTCTTCGGGATCGAATGGATGTAGTTAGATTCCCGAGCCGAGGATTTTTTTCTAATTTTAAAAGTCGATAGGTAGCGCGGTCTCTTAGAGAAAAATAATGTTTTGGAGTTCTCGAAACTGATTCTTCTCGATGTTATACTCTGTATTCACTGTGTTAAAGCTAGATGCGATTATCTAACTCGCATCTTCAGTGACATACGCCACCTGCCATCTGGCACGACAATGGGATCAATGCATGCGATGTATTTATATTGGAGAATACTTTGAGCGTGGTTGGTTATGCAAGCGCCGGCAATGGACGGTCATTGGGGCAACGACCTAATAATTGCTGAAACTAGACATTAGTTTTGAACGATAGGTATTAGGTTCCACAATGTAGGGTAAAACCCCCAGCTATTGGCACCTTAAACGCCTACTCGGTGAAAATCAGTCATCAAAACGCTCTATGACCCGTTATATCGCTAAAAAGGATATCAGATTATAGAATATCCACTCGTATTAGGATTTTTCGAGATTTATGTAAAAAAATAATACTAGAAACAACAAGTATTTTACGTTTATTCCAAAATTTTCCCATTTCTGGCACAAGTACCGGTCCTTAAGAAAATGCGTACTAAAGGGTTATAATAATTAAAGTTTGTACTAATTAAGTCTGAGGGTTTAGATTAAAAAATGTGCAATCTTTCCATTTTTGACATAAAATCAGGGGTTAAAGTCATGGTTTTTTTGTTATTTTAACTTAAAGTGACTATTAGCGAGACTATCGAAGTATAGATTGTGGTAGTGAAATTTGAATAACAAGTATGTATAAAACTATATAAAATCATTTATTTCATAGTTACACACTTATCTCTGTATTTTACAGTGAATTTGTTAAATATGAAAAGAAGTAACAGAGTGATGTATTGTAAGTATACGATTTCACACTTTTGAATAAGCATTGGCAATAAAATTATTTTGATTAAAACGTTATCTACTCCAAACAGTATGGAAACAAAATCGGTACTTGTAGCAAGATCGTCAAGACTAGTCTTATGTCTTTTTTTTGTATCTTTGTCTCGTATTAAATTAGACACATAGCATGCGAGGGAATACGTGACAAAGGTTTTATCTTGACATGCATGCTACCCCCACTGATCCATCTAGAAGCCATTATGTATCAGTGTACAATACATACAAGTACTTAGTAATTCCACTGTAAATGGATCAAGATACTTCGTAAATTTAAATTAAATACATAGTCTGTACTACAATTTGGTCTATACATACTCAAGTGAAATACAAATAAATATATTAACATATTTTGAGCTTCTCTAAAATGCTAGCGACGGAATATAAAAGGCATGAAGGCATGAAACCTCATAAGCAATATAAAATTCATAATAATATGGTGTCTATCAATATAAAACTCTGATCATATATTATCTTTAAAATGTAATTGTGTTCAAATAACAAGTGTTTGATTTTCACATTAAAGCATTAAATTTGCAATTTTAAATTATGGATTTAATATAATTTTTTATCATAAAAATTATCAGATGAGCAAACTCACAAATAATTCTACTAATATAGTAGGAATATTTTAAAGTGGCAACATAACGATCACCTGATCAATTTTTTAACAGCTCTTATTATAATATGTAAGGCACAGTGGAGATGAGCGTCAACACTCTGTTTATTGTGTATGTCATCATTCAAGCAATACTCCTTTAGTATTGGGTAATGGTTAATATCAGTCTTAATGTCTTTATGTCACAAGTCATAGTTGAAGTAATTGTGCCTTCGTTCTAGGTCCCTGATTTCCACAATGTCAGCCTTCAACCGTAGTTTGAGGATCTCCCTCCATATGGCCTCCCTGTGCTCTTTATTTGTGATTCCCATTCGTAGTAAGGTGTTGTCATTGATGCGGACCAGTGCTCTGCCAGTTATATCATGCTGGAAAGCAAGATATTTGCTACTTATTATGTGTATTACATGATACGGTAAAATAGTCTTTATTTTTACCTAAATAATAACCATTCATCATTTTCATCTATTATCACTTGCTATAAAACGGTGAAGGAAAACATCGTGAGGAAACCTGCACGCCTGAGGGAACTTGTCTAGTTCTCGATAGATGTGTGAAGTCTGCCAACCTGCACTGGGCCAGCGAGGTGGACTATGGCCTGAATCCCCCTCGCATTGAGGGGAGGCCCGTGCCCAGCAGTGGGACGTTAAAAGGGCTGTAGTAGTAGTAGTAATAAACATTACACAGACAAGATTACAGTTCCAAACTAGGAAAGACTTGTACTATAGACTGATGGTGATCAGAAGATATATGTCCGTTTTGCTTACAATTAATATTTTTAACAGTAAATAAAATTCCTCGTCTCAATACATAGGTTAAAATTATGTTAATAGAAGAGACTAGCGCCTAAGATACAGGCTCGGCCTAGTTTAGGCGCTATTGTTCATTGACAACCACGCAAAATGTATATGGTAACCTAGTTTAATATAATAATGTAATGCATGATTTGTATTCAATAAACTTTTTTAATTAATTTTAATTTACAAGTAGGTAGATGAGTTTTCTCAACTTTGCCCAAAGTGGGGGCACCCCCTTCAGTACAAATATTACCTGTCAAGCTCTGCATAATTAAAACAATTGATTTTCTATTGATAAGGGTCATTTATATCCCATATGGGCCTCAGCGTATTAATGTCTTGATCATGAGGTTATAATAATATAGAATAAAAACTGGACTTGGACTTCAAAGTAAATAAATATAAATAGTACATTACATTAGTAAGTAGGTACCTACATTTATTGGTTTTTATAGTACAGTCATTAAACTTACCTCATGAAATCTCTCCCAGTACATACTGTAGTAGTCACTACAGTGGCGTCGGAGCCATTTCTGTACATCGGCCTCCGTCCACAGGTAAACAGCTTTTGGGCGAGCTGTTTTAGTCTGAAATTCAAGAAAAATAATATACTAACATGGAAGTTTTAGTTAGTAATATGAACAAGATATTTCTAATGTTTAAATTGTCTGGAATTGTTATGTAGACAGGAATTAACGAGAAATTCTAATTTTATGTGGGTATTAGATAGGGTACGTACCTTAGGTTTGTTAGAGTTGGTGTTCGAATCTTCCACCATTTTTGTACCTACTTACATTTACAACTTCATCTAATAGCAGAACCAATATGATTATGTTATTTAATAAGGATAGTTACTATACTCTTTGGTTTTATACACTCTCTTTACACCTATTTACAGTCCTGCCCGAACAATAACTTTGACAATAACAAAATGAAGGTACATAGGTGTGCGCCGAATTCGCAGAAATTGACAAATAGTGTTGGGCATAGATAGAGCAATAACTTGGTTGGACTTTGAAACAACGGAATAGTTAAACCAACCTGAGAATGTAGATGTGTACGTTATTTCACGTTACTGGTTACAATAACGTCCTGTAACGGAATAACATATTTCAAGTCAAATTACAAGTAGTGATTTTTGCGTTATTTAGTTATTTCAGTTAACAGATCCAGTTCCAGATTAATCCTATAATCAGATCCAGATTAATCCGAACGCTCACGTGCCGTGGTACTGGTATACAACAAAAAACGAAACAGCGTAACAGTCAGTATAGTAATAATTAGAAAACGTTTAATTTTCATACGTAAGACTTTTAATAATTTTATTAAAATCATAGTTTCACAGTAAACACTAATCAATCATAAATACATTTAATGCAGGGAAGTTGATTGATTGATTTAACTGTATAGCTAAAAACACTTAGATAGTGATTTAATTTATTTTCGTTTCGCATGTAACTGAATCGTTGGTGGACTTATTTATGCAAACAATCACAGTAGCTAAATAAAAATTTTGAAACAGGTCGGCAAGAAACGTAAAGAAAAGATTTAGTTAACTGGTATCGTAACGTTTCTTGAAAATAAAGTAACAACGCACGTCTAATAACTATCAACATCTGGGTATGTATTACGTATATTTGGCAAGTTAAATTCAACGACGGGTCATTTAATTGCCAACTAAAACAAAAGACATTCGCACACCGCATTCACTCGATTACATTGGCATTGATTAGGCATCTTTTAGACTTTGTCAGAGTGCCATAAAAAAAGTTACATTAAAGTAGATCTTTATCACTGTCATCATTCATTTTTATTTATAATGTGTATTTATTGAATTTGCCCTTGCTGTTAATTACTTGACACTGGCTGAAAAACCTATTACAGATAAACACACAGCCACGTGCGCTTAAAATGACGCGGCGGCGGCGGTTGGCCCATTTTTGACATGGCGCGGGTCGGCATACGATAGTGATGTTTATACTTCGTAGCGGAACTTCTACGAAGTATCCGATTTCTCTGGATTGTTAGCTGACATTGGCTACCAGTTGAGTTGACAGTTGACTGTCATTATAGAATCGCCGAATTTGTTCGCTTGTCAGCTGCAGAAGAAGGATTTCAGCTACAATTTCAAGCTTAGTCATAAAATGCCGTTGTAAAACCGTTGTTATGTCGCAGAATTTACAGAAGAAGCCCTCTAAGGGCATTCTAAAAACTACAAGAAGCATCGACGGCGAAGAAGGGACGCCGTCCACGAGCAAGCGTGCGAAGGAGCAAAGGTTTGACGAAATGAATATTATGGAGACTTTTCACCCGGCAAATAAAGACTACGGGCACATGAAGGTGGACGAGCCGAAGACACCTTATTCGGAGGCCGTAGACGGTGATCTGGAACCGGCCGACGAGTTGGACGCCAATATTTTGGCGGCGAAGTTGGCGGCCAGTATGAACAAGCCGCCCAAGTGCATGGAGGCCTGCGAGAGCGATGAGGACATGGATGAGCCGGAGGAGGTGCGCCGGCGCAAGGAAGAGTTTGAGAAGAAGAGGAAAATGCACTACAATGAGTTTCAGGTTTGTTTTGACAGAATGATTCAATTGTTTGGGTGTGATCGCGCGATTAGGTCACCATTTTATAATCAGAACGAGAATTGTTTGCAGACCAATAGACTATAGACAGTTTAATTAGTAGTCAAATGTTATCATAAATGGTTAGCAACCAATTTTTCTCATATTTCCTTATTAGGTACCTTTCAAATGTGGGCTGATAATGAAAACAAGTACTATAATCTCTGATTTTTAATGATATTTAAATTGAAGATTTTACTTTAAACTATAGGCATGATTGTAAACATGATTCATCAATTTATAATAATAATCCTATTAGTATTCCAGTCATGACCTACACTGGAGCTGTTACCATTGCCTCATTCATTCATAGTTCTTTAAAAACAATGAACAGATTTAACATGATTGTTGAATTTGTTACCAAAGTTATCTCTTAAAAGAATTCAGTAATGTTAATAACTAAAGAAACCATGATTATTGTATTATTATAATGAGTTTACAATAATGTCCTCTTATTTACTGTTTTTATTCAATAATGTATGTTGTTAGATCTAATGTATTGTTGAAGAAGATCAGTCATCTAAATTAGCAGACTAGTCCCAAGATTGTTCACTTTATGGAGGCTTATTGTCCCTCTTTCATATGCTGAGTAAGGTCTTTACCAACATCAACACTTACCCAGGTTTTACAGGGATAACATGTGCCTATAAACCAAAGCAAGTAGCAAAAAAGAGGTAGGCTAGGCCTTCTAATTGTGAGAAAGAACATGTTAGATATGAAATGAAACCCTTATTGCTTGAAAATCTACTTTCTTAGGTTGTAAATGAGGAATGTTGACAAAATACAATTTTGGCATACTTCCCCACCTTTCTTAAACTAAGATCACTAATTATACTTTCTAGATATAATCAGTACTAATTGTAAGTAAAACTTACAAACGAGGGGGATGCACGCTATAGTCAACCACCCTGGCCCAGTGCGGGTTGGCAGACTTCACACATCTATCGAGAACTAGTCAAGTTCCCTCAGATATGCAGGTTTTGGTGCAGGTCACGATGCTTTCCATCACCATTTCATAGCAAGTGATAATCTTGGATGAAAATGAGATTCACACATAAACCCAAAGGTGCGGGCTGGGGTTTGAACTTGCACTTTGATTGCAAGATGTGCGTTCGACCACTCGGCTACCACTGCTATATTGTAAGTAATAAAAAAAATATGTATCCAGGCACTGCAACTGGCGCGGCAGTTGATGGCCCAGGAGGAGGATGAAGATGACAAACCGGAGCAACAGGCCACCTGACTGTCGAGTCAACATGCAACTGTACATAACATGCACTGCGGCTTCAAGTTGTGGCCGGCTCGGCTGGACCAGTCCGGCTGAAAGCAAGTCTTTATTCTTTGACATTATTCAGGGATTCTCCGTTTACTACTACTATAGAGGGACGCCTTTACAGGATGAAGGGCCCATAAGTCGAGCTTAGCCCTAAGCTTGTCAAAAAGTTATCTCTAATTTGTTTCTTTAACAATATTTGTTGTTAGGAATACAATTCGAAAAGTTTTAATTATGATGTTTCTAAATTTTATGTGATACATATTGGAAACATTGAAGAATATTATGTAAAAGTGTTAAAATATGTGTTAGGTAGTGCTGCCAGTGGTTATTCTTACAATATATCCCTGAATTCTGGCAAAAAATATATTTTAGAAAGTCTCTGAAATTGGGTTACACAGTAAAACAAAGTTGAACCCTATTTATTTATTCTAATGTATAATGGTATACTGTATTAATATGCCATAGGCATGATGTGTTCCTTAAATCGGCTGTATTATATTAGTATGGTTTGGAGGTGTTAATTCACAAATGAAGGTTGTTAAAGTAAGTGTTCTGATGAATGTACTTTGATACTGTTTACTGAAGTTAACATTTTGAATGTCTGATGATTTGCTTTTTGTTGTTGTTAAAGAATGGTCAATACAATGTTCAATTGAAATAGGTATATATTATGCATGTAATTATATCACAGAAAGCTATTTAAATAGCTGATGAAAACAATCTATACATACAATGTCACGCCAATGTCATGAAAACAGAATAAGGTAGGGCATTTGATTCAGGCATTCGAAATGTTAATTTTGTGTAAAGTGCGTTTTTATAATAGATGATAGAAAAGTTAAACACGCATAAATATTTCTACTACAACAACCTATTTTCGCAACATCCTCAGCTTGAAGCCAACCTATTGTATTTACGAAGGCTTGATTTTATAATATGTTTATTTTGAGCAGTAATGTATTAGAAAATATATATTTAAATACTTTTTAGGTTAGGACCACATAATTTTGGGTACATTTTATGAAAGCCATTTTAGTCTTGCGAGATTTCCCCACTATCGTTTTATCAGATCACCAATTTATGTGACATGTAGATTAAAATGAGTGTCCTTTCTATTTAAATCGTAATTATGATAAGTGCAGTATTACCATACTGACAACACAGTAGTCAGTACTGTATTGCCAGATATAAAATAATTACAATTCTAATAACAACAATAAAAGTAAGTATTTGTCATCTAGTCACATTATCTAATTAACAGTTACAACATATTCTCTATTAAATTATTTACCTACAATTGAATATTAGTATAAAAATGCCTACTTACTTAATTTTGAAAATTAGATGATTACTTTATTTATCTACTCTATGTGGTACATATTGTATTGACGTGATCCTACGGCCACCGATCACGCCGCAGAAGGTAGGTAATTTATTGTAAAAGCATTTATGTGCCAAGAAACGTATTGTACATCATTTAGGACTTGCAAATATGGTGTTAAAACAGCCATTACAAAACTATCTAGCGAAGTGTTCCCAAATATTTATGAAACTAGTTTTTGACAAATAAAACGAGTGTTATAAGATAAATAATAAAAGTCATGCACAGATTGGTACAACATGACATAACAGTAAATTTTTTCATAAAAAATTACTACCTTCTGGTAGTTCTCTGGTTCCTTGTGGCAACACTCAAATGCACTTGAGTAGAAGAAATCAGTTTTTTTTTTATACTAGTTAAGTAACCTACTTAAGATGAAAAAAACTGTTATGCCCATCATACTGAATTCTACCACATGTGTTCCCTGCAAGCTCCTAACACACAGATCTTGTAAGTAACTATGTCTTGTTGTGCTTCTCTGTAGGTGATTTCTGTGTTATTAGATGTATACCTAGGCACTTAGGTACATTAATAAATAATAGACGCTTTGTTTAATTAAATTAATTAAGTACAGGGCTTGTGTAACATATTAGAATATATATTTTTGAAATAAATATTTTCGATAATTACTCAATAAATAAATATAAAATTATGTATTGCAATTCAAATAATTTGCGTGGATTAAAATAATGAAAGATTTCTAATTATGTTAATTCTGTTCACGAAAACTTAATTTTGATGGGAAAAAAATCGTGTTCTACTGACAAAAATATGTTTAGTAACATTTTGTTTGAGCACTAACAAAATAAGCACATCCAGTCAATTCCTTCAATGAACAGTTTTGTCCTTGTCTCTTTAAGTTAAGTGTATACTTAAATTTACGTCACTTTATTATATTTTTAATTATGCATTTAATGACATTTCATTCTGTTTACAATTCTATATCTAGATTAATTATTGAATTGTATTACGTGTGCGTTGTGTAGAGTGAATATATATATTACTAACAATAATATGCAAAGCAATATAAAATACGTCTTGTATTATTCGTTTTTTACATACCATAAATTGGCCTTAATCGAAATTAAGTTGTTGCATTTTATATTGAAAATGTACAGAATAAAGCGGCTTTTCCTAAAATGTATGTGTAAATAGTAAAAATAAAAATATAATACTGATTATAGATTTTTTATTACAAAAAAATATAAGGTTCAATACTTTTTATTCTTCAGTTTTTATTTCAATCTCGCTCTCTTTTAATTTCTAAGCCACTACACAGTGCACAGCAGTTCTAACCCGCCGCAATTGTTCGGATCTGTCGTCATTTAGCCAGTTCTTGTGACTCGCTTAATTCTACTTTGATTTGCCACATATATCGATGTCTATAACTATCTTCCTAAGTCTGGTTATAACGTACCTGTTTGCAGTCCGCAAGTGTGATGCAAAATTGTTCGTACCTGCCTACCCCTTCAGCTAATAAAGCGTAATGATAGTGCACAGAAAACAGTCCATAAGTCGAATCTTATTTCATTTTACGCACTAATTTCGTCTACTGAAAAGTTATTTATTGTACTATATAGAATGGAATATCGTTATATTGAGATGATTTAATAGAAAAAGATTATAAAAAACAAAACATATTTCTAATAAAGATGATTAAAAACTGTTGTAGCTAAATCTCAGAGCAGTGGAACATTTCTGCGTAAATTATATTGTATGAATAGGACAGGAAACGGAATGCAACTATTACGTACAGGGTTGCCAACTAAGGTTATATTACCCTTAGCTTCAGGTATTATTTATGCTATGACCTTTGGTTGAATGCAGTGTCCAATCAAATTCAACTATCTGATAAGCCAATTTCCTATAGCACAATCAACAACAATGAAAGATCTTGGTGTCGTATTCGATGAAAGGTTGACATGCCATGAGCACATACAGACGATAGCTAAGCAATCCTTTTCGAGGCTTGGTTTTGTTCTCAGAAATACACGAGACTTCAATAGCTGTGCTGTCATTAGAATAATATATAATGCGCTAGTACGCAGCAAGCTAGAAACCAGTTCATGTGTCTGGCACCCTCATGAGAAATCGTATTCGCTGATTTTAGAGAAGGTACAGAAAGCTTTCCTCAGGTATTTATTTATGCGTAGCTTTGGTTATTACCCCTACCTTTACCCCACTCTCTTTTTACTGGGGTGTCTCAATTATAATTCACTCGAAGTTAGAAGAGGAGTTGATCAGATGGCTTCCACTTGTAAAATTCTTCGCGGGATGATGGATGCTCCCGAGCTGCTTTATGAACTGTCTCGTCTCTTTACCCCCGACAACTATCTTCGCGGTCGCAAGCACAAACTTTTCGCTGTGCCAAAATCGCGCACAGTGGCCCGCACTATGTCACCTACACCTCGCACACTATCAGCACTCAACGGTCTCCTGGATTCTGATCCGAATGTTGATGTGTTTGCGGATGGCTGGAAGAATTTTTTATCAGCATGTGTGAGGTATTGTGAGAAATGACGTATGTGTTTTTCTATAATTTTTCAAATTTATGATGCATAATAATTATTCTTGTGTATATATAGTTATTATAATTAGTGTAATTGGTACTTTCTTACGGACCAGTCTAATTATAATAAATAAATAATAGCTTCGTACACTATATTTAAGTATAAAGTTAATTTACTCACAATTATCTCCACCCAGTGCTGTAAAAGTCATAACTATTGTTTGTCTTAGTATGGATGGCAAAGTATTTACAGAAACCTGGCTATACAGTTAATAAGCTTTTTTGAACAACTAGTTATTTTACTCTAAAACTAAGTGAAAATGAGTTTAATGAAGCATAAAGTTATTCTTTTAAACAACGTTATGCTTAATTGTACTCATTTTATGTCCGAAGAAAAGAAGTGCTGTTCTCAAATTAAGGGCTTTTTTTTATTAGACGAATTTCGGGTAAATAATGTGTCATCAGGTTACAGGTTTGGTAAAAGTGAATAAAGTCTGGTAACCCTACATAGCTGGCGTTTGTTGTATTTTGTTTGATTTGAATGATTGCGAAACGTCGTCTTGACAACGTATTTGGTGAAATTTATACGAATAATTCGGAATAATTAAATTGATTTTAATATGAATTGGTTAAATTATGGATGATCCCTACGAAACTACGTCACATACGTCTGAAGTCAAGGTATGGTTTTTATGGAGGTATTTCTATAGTTAATCGAAACTACTCTCGTAAAGATATTTATAATTCGTCGTAACGATAAAAATAGCTTGGAGGTGCATAGCTGCAGTAGTTTACCTACCTAGTTTGAGTTACCTGTATCATATATTAACATCATATACAACTTGAAAACTTAATGCAGAAATTCAAAGTTTTCTCCTTAGAATGCTATTTACGGTCGTAGTATGCTGTTGTTTATGTATATTTTTATTTATTTTTAGAATATTCTTCCGGATGTCGTTCATTCTCAACAGATACCCGCCATAGGAAGTGATATAAACGAGACAGAGCCGCGTCCTGACACCGCCGAAAGCGCAGGGGAAAACGCTACGTCACAGGATGTCGACGACAGTAACACTGAATCTATATCAGAGCATATTCCCTCCAAGCTTGAATACTCTACAGATTCTCACAATGAGACTGAAACACAGGGGTTGGTCAGGGTTGTAACTGGGCAGGAGGAACCATGTAAGAATACTTCCCTAAACATTCCATGCCCTCACTCTCCTATCAGTGACACTCACACCAGCACACAGGACCCCAGTAAAGTCAGCACATCATGGCCACTTGCTGTGTCTGATATTCATTTACTAAGTGAGGAAAGCCCAGTAAACTTAGCAATCTCAGATCTGTCAAAAGAGACCCAAGAAAAGTCGCAATCTTCAAATGAGCCTAGCCAACAGGACACACCAAACCAATCACCGAGAAGTAATGACCATCTTGACTCCCTTAATGAGGAGTCTAGCCATAAAACAAATTTGTCTATAGAAATGTCTGAGAATTCCGATAATTGCACACCAGAGAAGCTTAGTTCAGAGTCCGAGGAAATAATCAAACTGGACATCAGAGGACAGAGTGCACCAAAGTTTCCATATCAAGGTGAAAAAATAATATTTGGACCACCCCCTGAGGGGGGCATTATAGAATCCAATGTGGAACCCATTCCAGTTTTCCCTAACTTGTTGTCGCCATTCCTTGTTGGGGCTGGTGACGGTCTAAAAGTGGAGGAAGTGTTTGATGATCAAGAGCAGTCCAAAGAGCCCACACCTGATAAATCCTTGCAAATGACTCCAGATGAACAGAGTTTATCTAGTGACAAAACTGAAGCTGATCTGCTCGTAGAAGAAATAATAGTTGATGATGAATTGAAAGAGAAGGAGAGTGAGGGACAAAAGGAGACATCTATACCAAAGTCTATCCCACCGGACGACACTATGTCATTTAGCACTTTGACTACAGATTATAAGACTATATGTGAAGAGTATCATGTCAAGGTATTAGTGCCTGGGATGTGTATTTCTGCATGCCTCTGTCTGATTGTGCATTGCTTCATCACCCTGCTTGTAACACCTATGGCATGCTATGTACTAAAATATTATAACATACACTTTTTATTTTACGAAAATATCGCCAAATACTATGTGCATGTCTAATATTATTTGTGAATTAAGTTTTTCGGTATTGTTCATGTTACTGTTCTAATAAATGATTTTTGCATGTTTCATAGTAATTTTCGTGTTTAGTTATGGGGTAGACCACTAAGCAAGTACATTGTTGGAGACATAATTATGGTAATATTACTGGGTTTTTTTTAAATTATGGGCTATAGAAATAAAATTAATGGGTTCATTGCACTGGATTGTTGTCTAGACAGACCTCTCTAATGATAATGTTTACGGAATGGTATTTTCATACAACTTTTAACTCTACTATAATTTTGGTCTTTTCCTGAGTTTGTTTGATAGGTCCTCATTTGTTGCCAATGAAATTTGTTTATGCAGGACAAATGTCTTTGACTGTCAGTTTGACTTAAATTATTGTTATCCATGATTACTGTTATCAAAACCCAAAGCTATTTACTAGATCATCCGCCATCTTTATCACTGTCATTATCCATTTTTATTTATAATGTGTATTTATTGAATTTGTCCTTGCTATAATTACTCGACATTGCCATAAATACCGCATATCGCAGGTGCAGGCATTCCTCATCTTATTCCATCAAAATATCATCATTTCACTCATTTCGTAAAAAAAGAAGAAGAAGAAGCTATTTACTATTTTTCTCTTACATTATCTCTCAGGATTATATAATACCTTAATGAATAACTGGGATAATTTTATATTATTGTCTAAATTATGTAAAGTAACATGTTGTCTGTAAGGAATGCCTTGGTTTGTATCATGGTTCTGTATGATTGCATTGATGTAATAGTATCGCAATTTAATATTATTAATGATTTATTAGTACCTTTTATGTATGCCCATTGGGAGCTTGGTTCCATAAGGTTTATACCATAGTACCCACTTTTATTCATGTTTTGGTTGCAAGTATTACCTGTACAATGCTTTCATGTCAATGTGATATGTATTGAATGCTTTCTGTCCTTTCAGCTTGTGCACTTGGAAGACGCTATAACCCACCGCGACGAACTAATCGAAGAACTGACCGTCTCATTACAGCGTTCAGTACGCGAACGAGATGACCTTAGGAATGAGAATGACCACCTCACTAATGAAGTACAAACACTACAACATATGGTTGTGGAGAGACCGAGTTCAGAACTTGACACGGTTAAAACGCATTTATCAGATTTCATGAAATACCAAAGCCTACTTAAAGATGATAGTACAAAGTTCTACTCTGCAATAATGAGTGGGGGATCATCCATGCACAGTTCAAACGGCGAAAAAGATATAGATAGAGAGGAGATAGTAATTAACCATTCTAGATCCGATCTGAAATCTTCAGAAGCTTCGGACGAATTCCAAACGGGATTCGAGAATAAACTGACTACGATAATCAACAAATTTGAAGGGTGCATCGAGGAAAACCTAAGAAATAAGCTCAGAGAAAGTTTGATACAAGTATTGTGTGATGAAATAGGGAAAATGAGGCTCGAAGTTGATACGGACACGAAAGAGTTGGAAACTCAGATGGTACAAGATAAACTGGCTTACAGTATTGAGACGCGGAGATTAAGAGAGCTCTTGGCTTCCGTGAAAGCCGGCGATGCAGATATAGATGTATTGAGACAGGAGTTGGATGTCAAACATGAGAAAGAAATGGAGAATTTGAGAACCTACTTTGAGAAGAAATGTTCAGACATGGAGAGGAGGTATGTTGATTACATAAACTAGATACTAAGTAGAACAATGTCGGACATTAAATGACTAATTAATTGTTTTTCTTGCAATCAAGGCCGATGCGAAGGTGAGTACTAACTTGTTCTAATTAAAATAATTAAATTCATTTGTAATTGTGTAAGGCGAAACACTTTCAGTTTCAAACATTTGCTCATGGAGTTAGGAACTTGTTAATAATCTTATGTTTAAAGCATAAGACCCTTGCTGTGAACTTTGCAGTAACAATGTGACGGGTAGCGTGAGAGACATCTTGTCTGTAGGTATGTAGTGCGAGTGTTGATGAATATCTTACTTTTTATGTGGTAAATAATCACTTATTGTTTACTTGCGTATCTACAACTGGCGATTGGATTTTGTACAAAACTATCGTTACTGCCAAATGGCCTCAGGTCAGAATTGACCTTATTCTTTCTTGTATGATAATAGTACCTCTGCCTATCCTGAATAGAGAAGTGAGGGTGGTGTTAATGTTCCAGTTACTCGGAGGAGGTGTGGCGCGGCAAGGCGTGCGCGTCCCCGTGCGGGTCGGCGGGTTCGCTGGACGCGGCGCCCGACGCGGCCGGCGACTGCCTGAAGCGGCGCGCGCGCAGCGCCGACCTGCCCTCCCTCTCCCTCGAGGTACAACCACATTATACCACTTTTTGAAACAGGAATACCTCAAAAGAGATTAAATGTAACATGTCGTAAAAAAATATGCTGAATAGTGTTTTGATCAGAAGAACTTCACACCACCTGTATACAGTTGAATCAGAAGTCTGCAATATTATGTAGTATAAATGGTATAAATTTAGTAAGTCATTTTTTTTTTATCGAAATGCGATCATGTATTTTCAACTTTCTATTTGTCGCGGATTAAAAAAACTTTTTTCTTATGCGAAATTTTCGTGTAATTTTTTTGTAAATATTAGTAGCGGTCAAGCGTTAATGTAGTTTACACCGTTTATAAATATGCCTTGAGGCTACTACAAGATACCCGTGACAAATATTCAACTATCTGTAACTCAAAAATTATGATAATTAGGTACTATCTGCCTTCACTAAGCTTCTACATATCTGCTACCGGATATAAGTCGCTAAATACATAAATAAGTATATATCTATTCTCGTATAAATTATTGAAGTGAGAGAGCTTTTCGATGCGAAGTAAGTCTTGTACTACTACTACTACAGCCCTTTTAACGTCCCACTGCTGGGCACGGGCCTCCTCTCAATGCGAGGGGGATTCGGGCCATAGCCAACCACGCTGGCCCGGTGCGGGTTGGCAGATTTCAAACATCTATCAAAAACTAGTCAAGTTGAGTCTTGTGCATGTGATGTAAATAATGTTGAATGGTATGTCTTCGTTAACAGTCGACGCAAGCTGATGTAGGGCTGAAGCAGATGAGCAGGAAGTACGAGCAGCAGCTGGACGAGATGAAGGCGGAGCAGGTCGCCTACGTAAACGAGCTGCAGGCCCGCCAGAGGGAGGCCGTCGCCGCTCTCGAAGAACAGGTGGGCCACACATCACCACATGCAAGGAAATTAAAGTCTTGTTGTTAAAGGGTGTAGGTCACTTTTAAATTATCAAAACAATAACGATGACGCTTTAGTCTATTGGTTTTAGCATAAGCTGCACAGCTCTGCGCCGGCTGATAGCGGGTTTGATTCCTGTCTGCAGGTAATCTCAGAAATTGATTTTTATTAATTTGACCTGTTCGTCTGGGTGTAGCTGGGATCGTTCCCAGTCAACAACACATATTCATTGCATGATCCCAAAGAAAGCAATGCTTGTACTCTATGGGTACATAGGACTGGGGATGATCCCAACCAGGGCCATAGTCCGAAAAGGCCATTTCCAAAATTGACCGCTAGTGGGAATCAAACCCGGTGCAGTGTTGAGCGGCCTACGCTCGAACCAATAGACCAAGCTGTCGTCACACACATGTTTTACAATAACTCTATGCACAGATAACACAACTGAAAGCCCACATACAAACTGCTGAGAACACGGAATCGAACGTGTTGTACCAGCAGGACATCGACCTGGAATTGGAGAAGGTCAGATACTATTATGTACCTATTCGCTATGTATATAAGACTCTGTATGGCGTGTGTATCCCTTATATGTTGCCTTAACATTAGCTACAGCTTTGTATAGATGTTTAATTATTTGTTAACTTTACGACTTGCGGATATAGATAAGCCCCGTCACTCACTCCCACTGTTACTCCTGTGAGTGACTGTTATTAGAAGCAGAGGTTCGAACCTTGGCGAGTACCGGGAAAACGGCAAATTATCTGTGAATTCAATAAAATAAGAATTTGTAATAAGAACCTACTTTAATGTTTATTGAAATTATGGTATTAATTATGGTATTGTTATTAATCATTTATCAACATTTCATAGATCGCCTATACGGTGTGGCGTAGTCGTTAAATATTTATCAAAATCATATTACAAGATTGTTGAAATTGATTCATCCATTCCCTCGCTACAAAGTCACAGACATACAAAAATTACGAACAAGTTTGAAAAAATCTACATTACTCTGTGCTGAATCAGAGGCTTTTAAAAAATTTCAGTCGTTTTTTGGCGCGGTGTATTCACGAATTTGAATTAGTTTGTTTAGTTACACATAAACAATAATTTGTAAAACCTATTACAATAAGCAAGTACAAATAGTTTTTTGAAACATTATAAATACATGCTGTATATATTAATTTCGTAAATAATTACATTATCATCTAAGTTGTATATTTATACTAATACATAAAATGACTGTTGTGTTATAACTCTGCATGCAGGGGAAAGATTACAGTATATGCCAGCTTAGGTGGCTTGTTCTCTATATTCTAAGGTCCAATAGTATCCTTCTTTTTAAATAATGTTCCTCCCAAGTGACAGTTGTATCACAATGTAATATCACACCAATGTACAGAGCAACATGATTTAATTTTCCAAAGCACAAATTTATAAATATTTTTTCGTTGAATACCAATGAGGGGTGAATAGATACTGACTCAATGAGGTCGATTTTGTTGTCGACTCAAACTACAACTGAACTAAATTTGACAGCACTAATATATTACTATCTTGCTCGTACATTCATGTCGCAAGAAGGTCGGCAATATGATTGGTTTAGTTTTGTTGGATGCCCACAGAATCGACATTTGATACTTTCCATTTCACAATCTATTTCAATAAGTTTTTCAATTTCACACCATCATGATTTTCAGAGTATATTAAGTCCCATTATAATCGAACCTAATTGTGATGTACACTAAGTTTGACATTACAATAATATCTCTATCTTGCTCATGCATTACGACCGTAACAAGGACAGCAGTATATTTACCAGTCTATCTTCAAACCATTTTCAATGTCACTCTGCTAAACAAAAGTAAAATAGATTCTTATTTTGAGCAGTTCTAGCAACATAACTTTAAGCTTCATTTAAAAAAAGTCTCTTTAATCTCTATCCAATTCACCTACAGTTGTCAGATCCCATTCACCCCTGAACGTTATTCACTGCATATATTCATTCTGTCTCTCTCTCTCCTGCATGCATGGAATGTGACTAACACGCTCGTGTGTGACTAAACTGGCGGTCGGTGACGTGACGTGGCTGGCGGCAGAAGATGGAGGCGCGGCTGGAGCCCCGCCTGCAGGAGGTCCGCGACCAGGTGCGGCAGGAGGTCGTCGAACACCTGCAGGAACAGCTGCAGGTATGTGCCACCATGGGAATATATCTGCTAAGCTTGAAGGATTATTTTCGCATGGCAATACTTGGCTCTGTCGTCTAGGCTTACCACACCTTCGTACTTCCACCGATTTTTTTTTATATTATAATACATATGTCCGTTTTCCGCAGCACTAGGAGAAGCCTTAATGTGTTGCCTAAATATAAAGCAGTGGCGTAGCGAAAAAAGTCGTTTTACTGACTGTTACTAAGGATCGTAAGAACCGCTTAGAGTTACGACATCTATTGGGCAATGCGTAATCTTAGGCGCCTCTAAATTTTTTACATATTTTACAGACATGCGCGTTGTCGATCAACTAACCCAAGTCGCATACTGTAAAACGAAGAGTGAGACGGGAGTTGTTATGTAGACGTCGCCTTAGATTGTTCATTACTTAATTAGGCGTCGCTTTACTTATGGTTAATGAAAATGGGAAATAGAGTCCGTTGCTTTACAGGAAGATACATTCATCTTCTCTGACATAAAATTTGTCTTAGACCTACGTCTTAAATGTCGTAACAAATTATTCTTTCACTTTCTTAATACATAAGTGTGAAAGTGACAAAATCGAAAATGCATTTTGCTTTGCTATTAGGCCAATTAGTTTACCCATTGTGTAAAAAAAATATAAATAAAATCTTATTTTTATCGTGTACAGTAAAGAAAATGAGTCGCACACAGCGTTTACAAACACGCTCAAGATGTATATAAATAGAGTTACTAAAATACCCATAAAACATGTTATGGGCCACTTCGCGAGTGTGCCGATATGAATCTCTTAACCCATATTTTGTACTTGTGAAAATTACTTTTTAACCGACGAAAAAAAAAAAGGAGGAGGTTCTCAATTCGACGCGTATATTTTTTTTTTATTTTTTTTTATGTATGATCACGCATATCTCCGGCGTCACTAAACCGATTTCGATTTTTTTTATGACGTTTGCTAAGGAATTCTTCGAGGGTGGTCCCATTTTCAAAATATTATTAGAAATTAACCCCCTTGGGGGTGAAATGAGGGGTTGAAGGTCACACAATTTAAAAATTATTTTTTGATCGACTTGAAACTTTGTATATGTATTTTACTTATAAAATAAAGAAATACGTGTTTTAGGAATATTGAAAAAAAAAAGTATAGGGTGTGAAATGGGGTGATAAAGTTTGCATTCTGGACTACAGCATATCTCCGCCGTTAGTGAGCCGATTTCGAAAAATCTTTTTGTTTATACGGGTTGTTAACAAAAATTTAAACGATGGGGTAGAAAAGGGGGGTTCATGGGGGGGGGGGTGATTTTTTTTTGGTTTTAAATATTTCCTTATCCAGCACAAATTAAGCATGTAGTAATTAGTAGATTATAGCCACAAAAAATTATAAAATAATAACTTTTTAACAAAAAATTAAACCGCCGAAAATATTAAAAAGCAAAAAATAATATACTTTTTTTATTTTACCTTACTATCAAAGTTCTTAATCTAAAGTAAGTATACCTAAGTCATTTTGAGTCGGCGGCAAACAATCAATGAACAATAAATTTAAAGAAATAACCAAATGAAATTAACAATGCAACGTGAAATCTTCAGCCACAAACATTAACATTCCAAAAAATGTGCTCTCGGAACGACCACTCGCACAACGTGTGCACTCACGTATGTGCCCGCACGAGTTGCTGTCTCGCTGACATTAACTTCGTAAACGCTCGGCATTTTCCGGCGAAGGGGCGTGTCGCGCCGCGCCGCCGTGCATCACACTTTACTTATTAATTAATTTGCTAGTTTGGCGCCGACTCAAAATGACTTAGGTATACTTACTTTAGATTAAGAACTTTGATAGTAAGGTAAAATAAAAAAAGTATATTATTTTTTGCTTTGCTTTTTAATATTTTTCAGTAATAAAGATTTAGAGCAAGTACGAATATTTTGCACATGATGTTTTTTTTTAGATCTAGCTTTATGATACTTGCGGTGAAGGCATAGATAATTTAAAATGTTTGAGTATTTTTTTTTTATAGGAAATGATAGATAAGCTGCTTTTCTGCCAAATATATGTGAGTTCAGGTTCAGGCTGCCTAAGCTGAACGCGAAGATTTATTGAGGTTTACCACGCTAAACAAACCCTCACAAAAAACTTGGAGAAGTTTCGGATAACAAATACTTTTACGACGAACATCACCACAGGGGCATACGGCACGACAGATACTGTTCAGGACTGCTTTAAGGACATAAATTAGGAATACATTCCTATTTCAGGCTTTTGTAAAAAATACATGGTTATAGTAAAAATCTCAGGAGTACGTAACGCTTTGTAGTAATCTCTGTGCCCTCAGCTCAATTATTGGCCTGGTGCCATCCTGGTCCACCATTAATAAATACACTCTCGTACACGACGCCGGCAGCCATTGCTGTGCTGAAATAGAGCAAGGCTCTTCCTATCCTAGCCACACAGTTGGATCCAAGTGGTCTCACGTGGCCAGCGTGTAAAATCTTTTAGAATTGAACTTTTTTCACTGAAGTATCGTGAATTTAAAAAATAACTTTTATAAAGGGAACGCCATTATTTATTATTTGTGGCGGGAAAATGTAACTTTTTTTAGGTTAGTGAAGTGACTGAAGTTAGTCTTTTTAAGACTAGTGAAGTGTAGGATTTTTTCAAACTAAGTAGTGGGTGGTTTTTTACTTTTGTGACCGAATCAGTTTTGTGATTACGTGTCTATTGTCTGTAATAATGTGAAATGCCGGATCGTAATCATTTGCCATTGCATAAACGGCGTGTAAGTAAATTATTATTGTTTATTAATAAACATATTGACCATAGACTATCTGGCGGTATATTATGTAGTAACGACGGGTCGTTCTAAAGGACCAAGCGTGGGCCGCTCGGCTCACAGGATTTGATTTCCGTCAGCAGAATATTTCGGAAATTACCTATATAGAATTGGCCGTAGTCTGGGTATAACTGTGATCGCCCCCAGACCATTGTATGGTACCCATAGTAGAAGCACTGCTTTGTTTGGGGCCATACTATGACGGTGTGTTGATATCTATTTATCATTATAGACTAACTGTACCTTTACTATTTCAGTTTTTTTTGTTATTTGCTTATCTTGTCTACGTCATGCCATTTATGTTTTATGTACAGTCATCTTGCGTCATTCCTCCTCAATATCATCTTCGTATGATGATTATTTTCGTGTTGGCAATCCCTAATATTCCTGGCAACACCTGAAATGGGAAGGATAGAGCAGGATTTCCGATGAATGTCTCACAAACTGGTGTTCAGCATTTCCTGAAACTGTTGCCAAAGTTTAAAACGAATATTGGGTCGATAAAAACTAAAAGTGATCTCAGCATTTGCATCACTTTCAAAAAGATCGATTAGAGGGCGGGGTTCGTTGGCGCTCAATGTTGGATTTATAGTTACAAAATTGTGTCCTATACAAACAGAGAGGGACAGAGCGATACAATGAAACAGAGACCTGACTGTGTGTTTATACCTACGTCAGATATAATCAGGTGCAAATGACCTGCTTTTCAATTCAACCAACACTTCTATAGCAGTATTGTTCAAAATTTTAAAGTTTTCTCATATAAAATCTGTAAAAAATACTTAAGTAATATTTTAAGAATACTGCTAATTATGCTATAGTTCTCTATATGGCGTTGTTTCGAACAAATTAAATTGTAATTTATTAAAAACCCTCGTAGCTCGTATATGATTTATTAGGCGATGTGACAGTTGGTTTTTTTAACTGACACCATTATTTTTTGTATCCTGTACCGTTCCTTTACGTATTGTACGTCCGACTAAAGAAATGACTTGACATAGTCTCAAGTTTGTTAAAGCAAATAACACCAACGACAAACGCGAGCTCACTAATAACTTGAAATTACGTATGTAAATCTTGATGATCGAATTGATTGTATCATTCACCCATTAACAAATATTCAAAATAAAAAATTACTCATAAACATCTAAATATACTCTGTGGTGTACAGTCATCGTCTTGTCGGGCGGTTCATCGCCATTTAATACAGTCGAACCCGCGTCCCTGGCGGAGCGCCAGCCGGCCGGCGCGACATTTTTCGCGGGGTTGACCCCGTTTCTTCTGCCCCACGCTGTCTCGGTACTCCTTTATATGCCTATTTAGGTCAATGATCTTGGGGTTTAATTATTATTACATATTCCAGTAGTTTCAGCATGTGCGCCAAGACTAGACATGTGTCACGGCGTATCTTGATGTTATCTCTTTCTCTCCTATGAAATAAGACAGAGAGCGAGTGAGCATACCGTGACTAAGGTCTTGTCTTGAGATGCGTGCTAACACCACAGATGCTGATGTACTGAATCTTAGGTTGATGAAAAGAGTTTTGTGGGAGGTCGGGAATGTGAGATGTGTTTGTTATTTTTTACAGCAGCTAGGCAAAGGACGTCGTATCTTGCCCCCATCATTGTCTCTCCCATAGTACCACATTCTATAGGGGTTTTATTATCTTGGGCACACTCCCGCTTAATGCAAAGTGCGTTCGTGTATCATGCCCATTTTTACCAATACTTAGACACGCATAAATATGAAGCAGTTACCAGTTGCAGTGTATTCATAGTTATGCATCACCTTTAGGTGTCTCCTCGTGTTAGTAAAAACGGGAATTAGTCCACAAGGCTAGTTTATTTTCTCAACGTTGTTCTTAACATATATCTTGCTTCCAATGCCATACGCTTCTTTTTAGTTCAAATTAAATCCGAGTTTCAATTTGAAACAACAACATAGCAGCGTTTCACTTTCAAAGGATAATTGTGAATCCTGTAGAGTTATAAATAACCTGAATTTGTTGAGGCTGAATCATTAGAGATATTTCATAACAGGTAATTTAAACAGATATTCAAACAACACAGCCATAATCATGTAATTATGCCGTTGAAATAAATATCATTACTTAACTAGCTAATTATGAGTTTGTTTACTCGTGTATCAATCTGTGTGTTGATAAGGGGTCAAATTGTGGTTGTGTACCAGTCATATACTTTCCTTAGTGGCATACGGTTATATTCCTTGCACTTAAATTATTGTGTGTGTTACTGTGGAATTATTATATGCTGTGATTTTGTGATTTCAAATAGACCAATTTACTGTTAAAGTGTTCAATTTTGGATATATCGTAGATATGGGTGACCTTTTTGTAAGTTTTTTATTGAGTTTATTGTCACATTTCGATTTCGCGCTCGTACAACTTTTCGAAACTTTATTATTTTAAATAATATTAGTTAGAATCAGCTTAGATGAGATATTTAACAAGTAAAGCTGAGCGATGTTGTCTAGGAACCATTAATTTTAATAACGTTTTGTCATATTCTACTTTTAGGTTGTACATGTTATCATTATCTTTAGCAAGTATCTTTATTCCAGCTGTTACCTGTTTGTTTAACTCCTAAAAACAAATAATTTTTATTTTCTTCTCTACAGCTGTAGACAATAATTTCATGCAACATTTGTGTTTTATTCTCATCCGTTTAATTATAAAGGACAGATGTGAGTGGACCAGGAAATAAAGGGAAGATGAAACAGGAAACATGTTCAGTTTAAACACATTTCGTGTAATGTCAAAAAATGTCAACCCTCCCTACGAGAAATGAGATTGATTTACACATTACTAAAAATGTAATAGCCGATTAACAAAAAGTATTTTCATACTCAATTATTAAGCTTAACAATTCCCATCAAATCGAATTACACGCACAAATTCTTTCCCCCAATGACTGGCAAGAAACTCCCCTCAAAATGTCGTCACAGTGTTTGCTTGGGCTTTTCGTGCCAATATTGAAGTGTGACTCCTTGGCGCAGGTGCTTCTGTCGGATCCCGACGCGGAGGTGTCCAACTGGCCTCTCGAGCTGGTGGCCCTGCGGGACAAGATACACGGAGACGCGGCCAAACAGCAGGAGAGAGAGGTACGTACAATAATCTTTACCACTTAAATTCTGATTGTTTGTATTAGTTGCCAACAATGTTATAAGGTGGATACTGATACGAACGGATAGCTTAACTTGATTTCCTAAACTCGGATCAATTGACCGAAATTTGTTGCATGTAATGAATATAAGAAACATTGATATCTTTAGGAGAATATATTCACAAAACAATTGTATGGAAACTGTTTATAGTAAATACATTAAATAGGGTGAGGATTCGTTTGTTGTAGTAAGTACTTGAAGTATTTACTGCATAAACAATTTTATCGAGGTCCTGTGACCTACTTAATGGAGCCCTTTGTTGCTTCGGGCGTCTGCAACCGATAGGCCGGTGGTAAACGATTATGATGTACACTATAAATAGGATGGCGGCAGGTAGATGCCTCCATAACAATTTAACTTCACTCTTATGAATGTGAGCATACTCACTTTGTGTTATGATAGCGCTTTAAGAGTTCAAAAGCATTTGTCGTACGTCTCTTTCAAAATAGCATACCAGAAAGTGAAGTAAAAATCTTCCAAGAATTGTAGTGCAAAGTTTTTATATATCTTAAAGCTCTGAGTCGACAGGGGCGTCAAACTTTATGCCAATACCAAAACGAACTCTGTATCAATATGCGTAAAGATTGAATTGCTGTGGTAAAAGCCACGCGATAATGTGTTGAAATTCGCTCTCGTCGTCGATGACTTTTCGTTGGAAAATGAGATTTTTCTATGAGTAATTCAGTTCGTTATGGTACGGGAAAAATTGGACATTTTAAGTATATGGCTATTTAGATTTCCTGATGTAGTTTTTTGGCACATATAAACTTAACCACAGCCCAACAATCTCCAAATTAAGACAGCACTAGTCACCACTCCCTACCACCGATAAATCCCTTGAACGCCACAATAAATCCCCTGCTTCAGAGTACACAACAAGTCGACATCTAAATATAACACCCACCCTTCATTCCCTCACCATGACTAGCCCGGGCCGGCTCCACCACTCGTAAATTCAAAAGCCCACCAACCATCGTTTTAATTTTGTCTCTAAATCTTTTTGTTCGCTTCTTAGAAACGGTTTAATTAAGGCAACCGCAATGTAAACGGTTGTAGGTTTGTTGTGCTTTTTCTTTGTGCCTGCTGCCAGGGATATACAAAGTGGTAATGGATCCGTATGGGAGGTAAACATGGTTATTATAATCATGTTATTCTTTGAGACTTTGTAGTAAGTGGTTGGCGTCATAGTTAGGTGTAAACAGTGGAGATATGCCTACTATTTTAAAAGCAAAGGCCAAATTCACCATTAGAAGAAGAAGTTTAGGTCAACTTTGAGTCAATGTCATTATCTAGCACAGGGCTGTCCAAATAACGGCGATTATTTTCATGCGGCCCGCGACGCATGTTTTAATCAGAAGATAACGAATTTTGGCTTGAAAATGGGATCTATTACTCACTCACTTATTTATGTGAAAGTGCGTATTCATCAATGAACTTTATAATATTTAATTTAAGTATATCTTCACTGCCAGTTAGGTTATTTCTTCATGCAATGCGTCTGGCAACAACGAATGTTGACGTTGATATCGATATGATTGTTAAAGATAAATTAACAAAGAACCAATGAACGTATAAAGAAATAATTACCCTTTATGTTTCTTACTTGAAAACCGAAAAAAAAAATATGCGGCCCTCCAGCGACTGTAGTAAAATTAATTGGCCCGCGAAGGTATGTAGTTTGGACAGCCCTGATCTAAAATATTACGGTAGTGGATGTATTTTTATCGCGGTGAAATGTATCACAAAATCACAAAATTATGGGGTGTTACATATTTTTCTATAGGGATGCCCCTAGGCTGTCTCCTAGCTTTCTATAAGTACTTGTAAGACTTGATACCTACTTTGAAGTTGCTTCTGATGTATGTAGATCTTTTAGTTGCATTAGAACATGTCTCCACATCAATTGGGAGCGCGATGGGCCGAGTTTACTGAACCGCCATTCTAATTTTACCGTTTAACATTTATTTACTGGGCGCACACGTTCGCAACTGTCGCCGAATTGCAACTCAATATCGAAATGTCAAGCGATGAACGCTACCTTTTACAAAACTTCAGGTTTAGATAAAGTTTTTTTTTCAATCTATGCAAACATTCAAGCGCTTTAAGAATTGTATTTCATACCAACATTGCTGGATTTCGTTTATTTCCGTTACTTTTAGCGCTACTTAGTGACCGATCTACAAGTCTTATCAGTACGAACGAGGCGCACTAAGCGCTTTCACGAAAATAGTAAATACCATTTGCACCCAACATTATTCATCATCAAAAAGCTTAATTAACCTTTGACCTTCGTTTCACAGGGCACTCTGTTTAAGTCATTATTCGTTAGGGCATGTCAGAGACCTTTTGAGAGGACTTAACATGTTGCAAGTGTCGGGTTTAGTCGATGACGACATCGATTGTCGTAACCCTATTCGTCGCAACGTTGAACTACTACTAAATTTATGATAAGCATATAGCAGGAAAAGGTAGCTAAAGGTATTAGCGTTCCAGCGTTAAATAAACCAAAGTAATTGCAAGAAAGATTAATGTTATTAAGACTTTAGCATTGGTCTTATCTTATATCTCCTGTTTAATATGTATATATGCCTACTGTTGATTATGGGCGTCCCTCAAGGCTTGACGATGCTTCACGGTACTACGCTACTTGCATTTGGACGTAGTTAAACAAAAAGGATCCAATCCACATCAAGTCAGTTTTGACATAATGGCAGCTTGAAGTTTGATTAAGTATCACATGTGGGATGGTTACCTAGGTGGTAAATATGCTATTTGCTTTTATTTTTCGATGGGATTCTTTTTGTTGATTGCAACGGCCTGCTTGAAGAACCATTGAACCGTTTTGTGGATTGGATCCTCTTTGCGAAACTACGTCCATTTGTGGGTTTCTAAGAACACGTGTAAGGTCATCAGTACACCTTATAGGAGCTCATTGATTCATACACAAATACCTAAAGTCTATGCTTTGCTAGTCTAAACAGTGTGTCCACGCCACGTCTCCATCCTATCAGTCACGCGCGCGCGATCAAATGCCATAAAGGATTATTAGATTTGATTGTGGTTTAAAGCCGTAGGGGCGTTTATTGCTGTTAATTTGATAACGGTCGCTCACTCACTTGTAGTAAGCTGATAAAGTATGACCTCAAAGGGTCAAGTAATATAATCGTTTAAGAAATACAGATAAAAACAGTCTTCCTTAATAAGAACTATTTTACTGAGCTGATCCTTGCGCCTTAATAGGTATTTTTTGGCTCTGAACTATGTTTTTCTGAATCTCGGTAGGATTGTGTCCCCCAGTGGTATGAAAGGGCGATAATAGTGTGAAATGATAAGGTAACTGACTGACCTATATTATCACCTCAATGGTCTCAGTGTAACTTGAATTGGCTTTCATCGCTTTATCATGTCTGGACTAGATATTAGCTACATGCATACGGAAACTGCATACTGTGTACAATATGTACAACGGCAGGAATGCACAGCATGCGCGGGCGCAGACGCATAAACCCTGCACTGAAACATAGTTTTATGTCATCACGCCAAATAACTAGATGCAAGTGGCAATCTAATATTTAATATTGAACTGTTATCACCAGTCGTTGGAGTTCAAATTTGTTAATTATCGTTTTCATAAGTAAAGGTATGTGGTTTTCCTTTAAATTTGTGAATCTGATTTTAGTTTTCGTATGTCTTAACTAAAGCTATTTAATAATAATAAAATTAAGAGTTCTAAAACTGTTCGGATCTTTGAAGGTCTTACCATTTAAGCTGGTTAACTTCAAAAAGTGTAAAGACCAAGCTGAGTATGGTTTACGTAGACCGAAGTCGTAGATTCCTTTAAAATGACACCGTTCAATGATTCAAACAATAAATCTGTTTCGTAACTAATGCATTTATTTTATGACTACCGGACGCGGTGATCGGTGCTTTCCAGTGTTTGTGCCGGCCCGTCCTATGTTTATTATTCGGTTTCCCGATATCCCATGTATTTACACTCCTGCGCACCGATATATTGGAAGTGGGGAAGTGCGGTCACCTTGATAAAATTGTGTTTACTTTAACCGTGTTTTAAGTTACGTGAGTTATAATGTAAAACGTGAAAGTTTTTCAATTACTCCCCAAATATTGATAATTATTATTTTATTTTACAATGGTAATTTACTTATATTGAGAAATACTTTAGTATTTACAAATGCCATAGTCAAGTACCTAATTTGTTGTGCTTGATTCTGGGTGATCTTATCTTGTAATCGGAGATGCGGACAGAGCCTTTGTCCACTATATCCTTATTTACCTTTCACATGAACCCATTAAACAAGTCAAGAATTGTGACATTTTTATATCTCTTTCGTAGCATCATTAGTGACCGCTTATGTCACAGCCCAAAATCGGGCATTGTCAAAAGAATTTCAGCGTCGCTTTTTTTAAATAAATACGGGCACACTGGGGTGTCTTTATTTTTGCCAACACTAAAATGTACTGTATTGACTCATTGGAAAGCTCATTCTTCAAAAAAAGGCATTGACAACGCGAGCGAATTTGGTCGGGTAGTCGCGGGCGTGGCTTTGACTAAAGAAATTCAATCTTTGTGTATTATATCCATAGAGCTCGTTTTGGTTTAATATTGATCTCGACTTGTGGTATGTAATCTATATAGAACAAGTATTAAACACCAGAGCAGTTATCGAATTCGTGCCATTTCCACATGCCGATCCGCACTCGGAAGATAGAGCGGGCCCTTCGCAGATGGTAATGCAACACATTACCCCGCTAATGTATCCTAGCGCAATACTTCAGATACCCAAGCTCTGGCATTTCACCGTGAGTGCTGCGTACTTAGTGACCTAATATTGTTGGACGTCCTAATTTAGTCCATATGGTTTGGCAATAAAGTACAGTCGGGTATTGAAAAGGTTCTTCACATTAAGGTTGAATATCATTAGCACATCATAAGATACCAAAGTTCATTTTCGTATGCATAATTAATATAACAATTGTAATGTCAGCCTTAGTGTAATTTTAGTGAAAACTGACGATATTTTATGTTTGCGGTTGTATAGTATAACCGCTGTTCCCTTTTGGTATTTTGCCATAGTTTGGTGAGCACTTAATGATACTACGATAAGTTGGTAAAGACCTCCATCAATTACACCCCTTAGACATTCTTTCATCAATTGCATTGCATTACTGCGAGCTAGGTAATCCTGCACAAGGGCGAGAACATTAATTTCAAATCTTTTTGAAACTGTACTCTGTGTTAATACGTAAAGATTGAATTTCTGTGGTAAAAGACACGCCACTACGCATCATCGATGACATTTCCTTGCAAAATGTGCTTATGCTATGAGTTACTAGTTTGTATTGGCAAAAAAAATTATCGCACGCGTTTGTGAGCGCGATCCTCGAGAATAAACAACTCCGGCGATAGGGTCATACAAACTTAATGAAACGTAATACCAGCAGGATGTATAACAAAGTCCGTTACAGGGATGAGAACGAGACGTCTCCTCATTAAGTCGACGATCAAAGTAGAGAGCATCTGATCATTGCTTAAAGATCGTAACGCTACGATAGGAAACATCAAATGTTCACTGTTGTAACGATGTTTACACCGTACCTATCAGAAGTTCTACTAAGAGTATAGGTATACGCAAGAAGTCGCTAGTCGATATCGTTAACGTTTAAATTTGGTCTCCGGTGATCGTTACGATACAATTTTACATGAAAATATTTTCCGAAGACGTTTATCGAACAAAGCAAGCGTGACACTCGTGGTAGGGCTACAGTTTGGGCACGTGTCAAGTTTATTGTGCTAAAAAGGCCTGCTTCCGTGCTCGGTGGGAATTATGATCGTTACGATGCGTTTGTTTACGTTACGCAACTGCCTGCTGCACTACATGTCTGGGATGCATGTCATAATATTGTTTTTACTTTGATCGAATATGTTTTATAGATTGTCTGTGATCGTACCAAGCTATCGATTGAAGAATTAGGTGTGGATAGAGTAGTAATTTAGGCACTGATCAGCTATAAATAAATGGAGCGGAGGTTTTATTTACTGATGATGTCAGCTAGCGTAAAAAAACGCACATACCAAGATCATTTTCTGCGTATTTTTTTCCCATCCTTGGGCAATAAACCTCGCTATCTTACTTGTAAATAATCGAATGTGCTATACACGTAGAAAAGGCCATAATCTATATTCATTAATGTGAAACGCGTAACATATAGTGCAGTATACTGAGTTTTATGTAATAGTGTGTGTGTCTCTAGAGATTTATTTGTACACGTGATATAAATCCTTGCACTTTGTTACGTCTATTGTCGTGATGGTTGTGTGTGCGTCACTGAATAGCTTTTGCGTAGGGGACGAGAGCGGGATCAGCATCGCTTGACAATTTGTTTGCCAAAAACATTAAGCCGCCCACACACATGAGCGTCAAAGTACATTAATGTGTTTGTCGCCCAAAATGTGTGACAATACGAAAACGAGCTCTTTGTCAATATGCACAAAAGTTACATTAATGTGGTAAAAGCCAGGCCCCACGCAACAAAATTCGCTCGCGCTGTCAGTGTCATTTAGTTGAAGAATAAAATTTTTCTATGATTCACTACAGTTTGTTTTGGTATTGGAAAAAAGAGGTCGCTAGCGATTTGATCGATTGCGCCTATCTGCGCAGGGCTTAACGCTCGTTGCATTGATGACATGCATACGAATGTTATCGTCCCAAAAATCTGTAGTGATGCAACATTTATTATTATAAAATTGACATTTTAATTGGTATCTTTTCAACGCAAACTTGTCCTTATTCTGTCACCATAGAACAGGATCTGAAAATAAATTAGTGACATCCTGTCTCGAGCCATCGTGTGGACTTTTCCTTTAATTTCAAAGGACATAATTGGGCTTAATAAAGCCGGGGGCCGCGTAGGCCGGCCTCCAACTAGAAGCTTATTTATCTGCTCGCGTTACTTTCAACGACCGTTACGGCTGATGAGTTTGAATCTAGCCTACATATTGTAACAGTAAGAGTCATGATATGAATAGCACTAGAGCTTTTGGGAGTGTTTGTGATTAAAAACTGTCATTTTAATGTCTGTCATAATCAAGTTATTTTGTCTCGTAAAGTTATTTTTAGTAGTAGGATAGGATTCAATAGGATTCATTCCATAGGATAGGATTTTTCCGTAGGCTTCATAAAATTAATAAAAAAAATTCTAGCCATAGACTCCCGACACGTTTTTGGAACACATATCCAGATAACGTGTTACGAAACGTTGAACGCCCATAACATTAATTTTAATCGCTCATCGATAAAACGGCGATAGTTTTACTGTTCAATCAGCCACAGATTTGAACCCTCGTAGCGGCTCCATACAAACATAAGTAAACAAGCTTTTCAGTGCAGCGTCAGACGCTACGCGCGGCGAACGTGCGTCTTCTCTCCCGCATGACGTCATTTTTACGCGGCAATCTTGGCATATGCTAAAATAATCCTTATTAAAACATGTCAAGGTTTCTGTTGGTTTGGATAGTGAAATACATGTGCGTTGTATAAATGTGACCGTTATTAATTTGTGCATCGAGTGATTAGAAATCAGATTCAGTCATTGTTATTCCGAGAATGTTTTCTCATTTGTTTGAGGAAACTGTATGCAGTCGCTAGAAATAGAACAATGTTAAACTGATTTATCTGTGCTCCAGTTTTACCTAATTTATTGTATTCATGTTATGCCTACAGCTCGAGAGAGGATCACAGGCTTTGCATTTATTTAAATTCCTTCAACACTCTTTGAATCTTAGCTGTGTAGTACTTTTTCAACGAAAATAATTCTTGTTACTGCTTGGTACTCATTTGGAATATAAAGGCAAAACATTCCTACGTTGAAATAACTTATGATGGCATTTAAAAATTAGCTCCCTTTTTAACTGACTTTAAAAAAAGGAGGAGGTTCTCAATTCGACGCGTATATATTTTTTTTTATGTATGACCGCGCATATCTCCGGCGTCAGTCGACCGATTTCGAAAATTTTTATGACGTTTGCTAGGGAATTCTTCCGAGGTAATATAATCACATATCAACGCCCTTGGGGGTGAAATGGGGGGTTGAAGGTGACACAATTTAAAAATTATTTTTTGATCGACTTGAAACTTTGTTTATGTATTTTGCATTCAAAATAAAAAAAAAACACGTGATTTAGGAATTTAAAAAAAAATGGGTGAATTGGGGTGATAATGTTTGCATTCCGGACTACAGCATATTTCCGGCGTTAGTGAGCCGATTTTGAAAATGTTTTTTTTAACATCGTGAGGAAACCTGCACGTCTGAGGGAACTTGACTAGTTCTCGTGTGAAGTCTGCCAACCCGCACCGGGCCAGCGTGTTGGACTATGGCCTGAATCCCCCTCGCATTGAGGGGAGGCCCGTGCCCAGCAGTGGGACATTAAAAAGGGCTGTAGTTATTATTATAACCAAAATCGAAATGAAGGGGTGGAAAGAGGGGGGGCGCGATTTTTGGAACGTAGTTCCTTATCGCGCGTTACGAAAGGGGGCTAGACGGAAAAAATTAAGACTGTAACGACACTTTTACATATGTGTGTGTGATTTTTATTGTATACATTTATGTAACGATTTAACGGCAATAGAAATAAATCATCTGTGAAAACTGTCTTAATATCACGGTTCATGAGATACAGCCTGGTGACAGACGGACAGACAGACTGACGGACAGAGAGTCCTACTAATAGGGACCTGTTTTACCCTTTGGGTACGTGTAACTAGTTTGTAACTAGTTAGAACTTTCTTCAATTAAATTATCCCTAACTCTCTAAAAATATCTTCTATACCAATCTCAGCATATAACAAAGAATAATATTTTGCCAATATACTCTAAGTTATTAGCGTAATGAACTTTAAATAGATTAGAACACATAAAATTAATTGTAAAAAAACTTTTTAAAAACAAGCTTTTATTTAATTGCCCTTAGTTTTCGTGTTCTCCTCAGCAAGCCCTTTCATTTGATACCCATACTGAGGTTGTGCAAAAAAAAGAACTGATCCGCCATATTGGAATTAGAGAGACGTCACATAGCTAAGCATGTATTGTCATCCAAAATAAGCGTGTATACCAAATTTCAGCTCAATCGGTTAAAGATAACTGATTTAAAATTCAGTTGCAAGATTCCACCCGGACATACATTGCAAGTTAATATAAAGCTTGTAATAAAAATAATATCCTTCATAGAATGTTTCCATGTTCAGTTGTAACACTTTAAAGATCTAAAAATAAATTCTCTCCTTTTGTTTTGACCTATTTCAGTCTCCGGACAATCCATGTTCGTAACACATGGTGTTGTCAATAGGAACCACCTGCGGCTATTATTGGCACACTTTACTTATATGTTAGCAGTTATCCTACTTTCCACGATTTATTTATCATAATGAAATGCTATTTCTAGGTATTATTTGCTTGTTCAACCACATGCCTACCAAGTGTTATACAAAACAAGTCTGAAAGTGAAATGAAAACAGTCCATCCGTCGACTGAACTAGAAATAAAATTAACTGTGAATTGCTATGTAACTCACAAGAAAATGGGAAACCTTCCATAAAATAAATAAGTATACACTCATCCTATGGCTCCAACTAGGTAACGCTTGTACTATAAGTACTGTACAATGGACTGGCTGCGATCCCTCTCTGAGGTACACCCAGTTTAGGGCAAGTTCTGATAAGGACATTTCCGAAATTTCCCGCTAATGGTAATCTTATTCGCAACCAATCAGTGCCGTAAGCCCAGCGACCTACTGTCGAACATCTAGCTATACCAAGTCGGCGTCTTTTGATCATGAAACTGCTTTATTTTTATGCTACTTTGGTCTTGGCTGTGAACGACTTGTTGTAATATTTAAATCTTTCCATCAAAAATACATCAGCTATCTAAGCAATGCCTCCCTTATCATGTTCCCTACATCAGAATACTCACACGGTCTATTAAACGCGCCATAAAAACAGCCACTAAATCAGACGACCCCATGTAGATACTATGGTTTTGACTGCGCACTGAATGGCACCATTGATGAAGCGCCCTTGAATATAATATCGTAGCGTCGATACAATCATACCTATAAAGATGACGTAAGGATATTTTTAACCGACTTCAAAAAGG